>OX422215.1:385401195-386627861 GCA_949130495.1 Sambucus nigra | reverse complement strand
CCGGGCCCGTCATACACCTCACCCCCTTGAAGAGAAAGATATTGTCAGTTCTTCGCAATAACCCCATGATCAAAGTAATCTTTGTTAGAGTTAGGCAAAATTGACTACTAGGGCTCTGTGGACAAACCTAGTTTTCAAATAATATGTACTGTCACTAGTGACCCACTTGTAACAGATACAGGAGTTCAGGGATACCGATATAGGTCCCATGGATTTGGTTAAGACTATGAATCCCATTAACTATTCTCCATGTATTGGGAGCTATTCTTCCAGGTACAACATCGAAGTACTGACATAACTCTAAACAAAAGTGATTTTGGGGGAAAGTGAAACCACACTCAGCAATGAATAAAGAGGGAATCCAATGACCCTCAGATAAGGAAAAAACATCAACAGGAGGAATGGGCAATTATAACTCCACCCAATCCAGAATATTCCAGTCCAGCCTAAACTTGTCCAAAGAGTTTGCATGAACTATATAAACCATGTTTCAGAAAGAAGAAAAGCATGAAAAGGACAAAATTCTTACACGAATTTAAGGATTCATCAAGAACTGTAAAAAAAATAAGAATGACGACAAACAAGCGCACAAGAACTCAGATGTCTGCTACAATTAAAAAATTTGGGGTAAAGCAAAACCGAAAAAGTTCTCCGCCTTTTTATAGGTTACCTCGAAAATAGCAAACGTAATGATTAAATGTACCAATGATTGACGTTTCGACGGCTTCGCGAATCAAATAGTGAAAAATACTCATTTACCCTTTGGCGGTTCGTTAGAATTCAAATTATTTTCAAAAATGTTATTTTCAAACAGTGCCAGTAAAATCTTACAAGTGTGGGATGTCGGATGTCGATCAAACATCATAGTGCTCCGAGCTACTTCCAGACTCAAATGCTCTATACTTTCAAGCAAGCATAAAGCATTGAACATTGGGCGCTTCTGTTGATACCAAAAATTATACACCTACGTGGACCAATTAGAAGTAAACACGTGTCCTTCTACATGGAAAAAATCATAGTCAGTAAATAGTAGCTCTGCCGACCAACCTGAAGAATTCTGACCAACACACGGAAGGCCGACCAATAAGATCAGTGAAGTGTCACCATATCAAAAGTCATACCACACGTGATTCATAAAATCAACAGTCACATTCATTATATAAGGATGTAAATTCTTAAATATATAAAAGCATTCCATCCCTTGACATTCCAACTCTTGGCCTCTGGGTCAGTATAAATACATTGTACCCCATCCATCAAGGGCGGACACACAAGCAAGCTAGATATTACAGAGATTAATAGCACAACAATGGATATAGGCTTTCTTACAGAGCCGAACCACTTTAAAATCTTGTGTCGTTCTCTTTTACACTTACTCATTTTATCTGTGATTATAAAGAATTAGCTCAAGTCTATTTTTTTACATCAACAACAGTTAGTCCTAATATCAAATCCATAGGGAATGTTTTCAGGCGTTAATTGATTTATTACTTTCTCAATAAAAGTGTAAAAGATGAAAAGGTTAACAAAAGTTTAATCTAGGCATGTATTGAAACGAAGATTAACAAAACGAATGATAACTATAGAATGAGAATAATAATATTCCTAACCTTGAGTTAATTAATATAAATGGTTAAATGGGAAGCAAAACTTATCAAGATTAAATCTTAGTTTCAACACTAATAAAATCTAGAGTTGTCACCCCCTAAATTCTCATAAAAGCTTAATATATTTTGGTGTCAACAAATATCCCCAAGATTATACACGCAAGGTCATAAATACGGTGCATGCATGATATACACCGTTAAATCTCCTAGACATAAAATCAAGAACAACCTAACCCATTTAAACTAGTTTAATACATCACTAAAACCAAGCAATCATTTAATCCAAGGTAAGTTCAATTACCTCAACCTAAACTAATTTAGCTAGAAAGCATTTTAAATGACATGGAATTAAAGGAAAACGATAAATAATCAAGTAAAACTAATTATCAAAGCAAGAAAACTAATTACCAAAGCAAGAAATGGCAAAAGAAAGCTTTAATCAAGGAAGAAGAAGGTGAATAGTAGCTTACATATAAAAGAAATGGAAAACCTTAAGGAGAAGCTCCCAAAATCCTCTCAAACCCTAAAAAACTACTAAAAACTAGATATTAACTAATAAAAAACAACTTGTACACACACACACACACATATATATATATATATATATATATATATATATATATATATATATATATATATAGAGAGAGAGAGAGAGAGAGAGAGAGGCTCCTGTAAATACCAATCGAGTACATACCACTGGCGCGGACCCATTTTATAAATGATTTTGAGTTGAATTTTTTACGTGGTCTTTAAACATTTCGGGGGAGCCATATAAAAAAAATCAAGACAATTTTTTTTTTGCTATTTTAAATAAATTGGTCAAACATATGTTATTTTGAGTTAGTTTTTTTATATGGGTCAATTGAAATGTTTAAACATTATATAAAAAAATTGAGTCAAAAAATAATTTTTTGCTATTTTAAGAAATTGGTATGCACCATTGGTAGGGGTGTGTTTCGACCGAATCGGATCAGAATAGGAGTGTTCAAAAATTTTTCCAAAATTTTCATAATTTTAAAATCCTTTCCAAAATCAAAAAAATCAATTTCGGAAAATCAATTTCTTTTCCATGTCGGCGACTTCGGAATATTTGGAATTTTTAGAATTTTTGGATATTTTTTTATTAGAAAAAAATTAGGAAAAATCAGAACTATTAGTTTTATCTTTTTCGGATAATATCGGAAATACAAAATTATCAATTTTATCTTTTTTATTCCACTTTTTTTGGGGGGTGGGGGTAGTCTTTATTTCCATACAAATGTCAATTTCAAGCAATATTAAGTATTGATGCTAAGCTTAAAAGTTGAACCTGGTAAGACCAAGTGAGAAGTGCACATTACTATGAGAAAAAATAAGGAAAGAGTAACACCAATGTTAGTAAGCATACAAGGAAAACACTTAAGTTATATTCCCTATGATTCCATGAACATTCCAATCATAAATTGCAATTATTTACAGAGTTATACAGATATCGCAAGATGCAGGCAACATGCGAAGACTATATTGTGTTTTAATGAGAAAAGATGGATGAAATATTTGATGGAAAGTTAAGTCAATTGAAGGCTCAGATATATTTAATAAATAGAGCTACGAAACTGTGTTTAATAGATCGGAGAGGAATGAGACCACACCTAATTGAGTGAGAGGAATTAGAAATGAAAGGATTCAGGAATGAGAGCGGGGCGGTCTTTCTAATTAGTTTATAAATGAGAAAAGAAGGGGGTAAAAGAACCTTTATATAGATAAAAATTAAGGGTTGAGATTATTCTAAATGAATGAAAGGGATTGTTTTAAATGAAGGGTGAGAATATTAGAAAATGTGTTGAGTAAATATTATTAAAATGAATAAAAATATTATTATTTCGAAAAATATTTTGGATAAATCGGATCGGCGTGATATCGAAATTTTCGGAACGGAAAATCGAAAAGTCAGAAATTTATATTTGATTTCCAATTCCATTCCAATTTATATCGAAAAAGTCATAAATCGAAAAAATTCGGATCGAAAATCGGAAAATTTGGAAGTTCGAAAATAATTGACACCCTTAACCATTGGTATGTACCGTTTGGTATGTACACGAGACTCTAACTATATATATATATATCACTGTTCTAAAAAACCCGCCTAGGCTTTGCCTAGGTACGCCTAGGCTTAAGGCTTGGGAGAAACGCCTCGCCTTACGCTTTTCACGCCTTATTCTTGGTAAAACCCTTAAGGCGCACTTTTTTCTAAAAACAACAATGCTTTAGTGAAACGATGTTGCCTTTTAAAGAATTTGTTTACAAACCGGACCATTATCTCATCCAAAATAATCAAATAGTATTTTAATTTGCATATATTCAGACATATTTTTATGATATTTGTAATTTTTGTATTTTAATAACCTTGTTATGGTTAAAAAATA
This sequence comes from Sambucus nigra, assembly GCA_949130495.1. Lineage (NCBI taxonomy): Eukaryota > Viridiplantae > Streptophyta > Magnoliopsida > Dipsacales > Adoxaceae > Sambucus > Sambucus nigra. The sequence goes on along the minus strand of OX422215.1, from coordinate 386,623,849 downwards.
TTAAAAAATATTAAGAAGGCCTAAACGTCTTTTCACGCCTTTTTACGCCTAGGCACGTCTAGGTTTCTAAGGCTTAAGGCTTGGCCGCCACGCCTCAATCACGCCCCGCGTTTTTTAGAACCTTGATATATATATATATATATATATATACTACTATAAAAGAGGGGGCCTGGTTTTCAAATACAAAATCTCTAAAATACCCTCATTTTTTTGTAAACTCCCTGTTTTATCCCCTCCTAAACCCTGATGATAGAAAATCGTTGCTTCGGATGTATCAATGTCGAAATACGAGGTCCGTTCTCCTTCATCAAATCAGAGGTCCATTCCCCTTCATCTGACACATTCATCTATTGCATCTATTCATTTCACGAAATTAATCACAGCCCCTTCATCTTACACATTCATCCATTGTATCTATTCATTCAACCTTCATTCATACTCTCAAATGGAATCGTATATAAGTTGTGTCTATTTCATTTAAGTGTCCTCCTCTATTTCCTTCTTTGCTTTCGGTTATCCTTTGAAAAATAGGTATGTTCTCCTACTTCCCTCTATAATTTATCAGTTGTTGTCACCAAAGTTATTGGATATTCAGATTTTTACATTGCCAAAAAATGTCATTTACGAAAAAGTTATTGGATTTTCAGATTTTTACATTGCCAAAAAATGTCATTTACAGATCTAAATGTACTTTTTAATAATAAGTAAATGATATTTATAAATTATTTTGAAAACTAATTTTAAGGGCCAAACTGTACTCCTAAAACTTATTTTTACTTTTAGTCGGGAAAGTATAATTTTAAAAAAACTTAGTGGTGTAATTTTTACTGCATGTTCGCATACTACCAAATTCATTACATATCAGCTATTTTATCATATTGACATCAATTTGCTTTAATTTTATCAGAATATATACAATATGCTACTGTACAGCATATCAACTATAGTAGTTGAAATAACTCTTAAATTACACATTTCTGAACATTTTGAAAACTGAAATTTTCATATGTTGCATTTGTCACACATAACTGAATCATCTGAAAAATAAAATACCATACTATCTTGCCTCAAATCTTCGACCATTCTATTGTCGTGTCTGGTTTGGATACATACGCCATACGCCAATGCTCTCCTAGCAATATCCTTCGGAGTTCATTCCAAATTGAGGTTTAACCTTCCTCAATATTGATTTTTGAAGAGGTCCCTAAGATCGTCACTTCAAACCTTCTTTAGCGACATCATAGAATGAACTGACTACTGATGTGTGCAGATTGTTATGGTTGCGACTAACGGATTGATGAGATAGAGCATGATTAATACACCACAGATTAGAATGAACTACAAGAGGGATCCTTGAACTTGAAACTATATTATTTCGTATGGACTTGTCGTGAGTGTATGAATTGTGTCGTATGCACATCGAAGTGATTGTCAGCTCCGGAGAAATGTCCGTGATTCGTAGGTACCTAAAATTTATGTTTAGACCTTAATGGAAGTTCACATCACAAGTAACAAATAGTTATTATCCAAAAGCACACAAAACAAATAATCGATTATCAAAATTCATACAACGTTAATATCGCAAACTTCTTTTAGTCGATTTTTCAGAATCTGAAAAATGTCGAACACCTACTGTACACAGTAAAATAACTTCCAGTTTTGTACCAAGGACAAATAGAAACAACTTATGATGTAACACAATAGTAACATTACACATTCTCCCCCGTATGTACCTAAAATTTATGTTTATCCCTTAAAGGAAGTTCACATCACAATTAACAAATACTTATTATCCAAATGCACACAAAACGAATAATCGATTATCAAAATTCAGACAACGTTAACATCGCAAACTTCTTTTAGAATAATCGATTATCAAAATTTTGACAACGTTAACATTGCAAACTTCTTTTAGTCGATTTTTCAGAATCTAGAAAATGTCAAAGACGTGCTGTACACATTACAATAACTCCAGTTTTGTAGATTGATGATCTAGAGCATGATTAATACACCACAGATTCGATGGAACTACAAGAGGGATCCTTGAATAACATGGCATTAGTTTTTCCCCACACTTTGCAGAGCCATTGTTTTGAATAACAGGGTATCCCCTGCTTTTTCTAACAGATGTAAAACATTATGTTTTTATCCTATTACATTTTTTTCTAAATTATCTTAAATTAAACTGATTGAGAAAGAATTTTACTGCATGTTCGCATACTACCAAATTCATTACATATCAGGTATTTTATCATATTGACATCAATTTGCTTTAATTTAATCAGAAAATATACAATATGCTACTGTATAGCATATCAACTATAGTAGTTGACAGTGTAAAATAACTCTTAAATTACACATTTCTGAACATTTTGAAAACTGAAATTTTCATATGTTGCATTTGTCACACATAACATAATCATCTGAAAAATAAAATACCATACTATCTTGCCTCAAATCCTCAACCATTCTATTGTCGTGTCTGCTTTGGATACATATATTTCATTTGAGAAAGCTTTTAGGATCTAAAACTGTAAAGATTATTTTAATACACTTGCTAATTACCAAAGCAAAGTAGCTGTATGTTAAAAAAAATCTCATTTTTTTATACAACACGCTACTGTATAGCATATCAACTATAGTAGTTGAAATAACTCTTAAATTACACATTTCTGAACATTTTGAAAACTGAAATTTTCATATGTTGCATTTGTCACACATAACTGAATCATTTGAAAAATAAAATACCATACTATCTTGCCTCAAATCTTCAACCATTCTATTGTCGTGTCTACTTTGGGTACATACGCCAATGCTCTCCTAGCAAGATCCTTCGGAGTTCATTCCAAATTGAGGTTTAACCTTCCTCAATATTGATTTTTGAAGAGGTCCCTAAGATCGTCACTTCAAACCTTCTTCAGCGACATCATGGAATGGACTGACTACTGATGTGTGCAGATTGTTATGGTTGCGACTAACGGATTGATGAACTAGATCATGATTAATACACCACATATTAGAATGAACTATAAGAGGGATCCTTGATCTTGAAACTATATTAGTTCGTATGGACTTGTCGTGGGTGTCTGAATTGTGTCGTATGCACATCAGAGTGATTGTCAGCTCCGGAGAAGTGTCCGTGATTCGTAGGTACCTAAAATTTATGTTTAGACCTTAATGGAAGTTCAAATCACAAGTAACAAATAGTTATTATCCAAAAGCACACAAAACAAATAATCGATTATCAAAATTCATACAACGTTAATATCCCAAACTTCTTTTAGTCAATATTTCAAAATCTGGAAAATGTCGAACACCTGCTGTACACAGTAAAATAACTTCCAGTTTTGTACCAAGGACAAATAGAAACAACTTATGATGTAACACAATAGTAACATTACACATTCTCCCCCGTATGTACCTAAAATTTATGTTTAGACCTTAAAGGAAGTTCACATCACAATTAACAAATACTTATTATCCAAATGCACACAAAACGAATCATCGATTATCAAAATTCAGGCAACGTTAATAGACCTTAATGGAAGTTCACATCACAAGTAACAAATAGTTATTATCCAAATGCACACAAAACGAATAATCGATTATCAAAATTCAGACAACGTTAACATCGCAAACTTCTTTTAGTCGATTTTTCAGAATCTAGAAAATGTCAAAGACGTGTTGTACACATTACAATAACTTCCAGTTTTGTAGATTGATGAGATAGAGCATGATTAATACACCACATATTAGATTGAACTACAAGAGGGATCCTCGAATAACAGGGCATTAGTTTTTCCCCACACTTTGCAGAGCCATTGTTTTGAATAACAGGGCATCCCCTGCTTTTTCTAACATATGTAAAACATTATGTTTTTATCCTATTACATTTTTTTCTAAATTATCTTAAATTAAACTGATTGAGAAAGAATTTTACTGCATGTTCGCATACTACCAAATTCATTACATACCAGGTATTTTATCATATTGACATCAATTTGCTTTAATTTAATCAGAAAATATACAATATGCTACTGTATAGCATATCAACTATAGTAGTTGACAGTGTAAAATAACTCTTAAATTACACATTTCTGAACATTTTGAAAACTGAAATTTTCATATGTTGCATTTGTCACACATAACTGAATCATCTGAAAAATAAAATACTATACTATCTTGCCTCAAATCTTCAACCATTCTACTGTCGTGTCTGCTTTGGATACATATATTTCATTTGAGAAAGCTTTTAGGATCTGAAACTGTAAAGATTATTTTAATACACTTGCTGATTACCAAAGCAAAGTAGCTGTGTGTTAAAAAAAATCTCTTTTTTTTTGGTTATTTTAAAAAATTCGGTCAAACTCCAAATGTTTTGAGTTACAAACACCAATATTATAAATTCTCTCCATGCATTTAACAATTCATACATTAAGTAGTCTGTACGACTGACAATTATAGTCATCTTATATTTAATGTAATTCTTTGATTTCCTCTTCACTTCACTATTTTTTTTTTCTCTAAACTCTTAGGTTTATTTATTTGGAAGATTATACATTTATTTTAAATCTTTCAGACACGTCAATTCCCAAATTGTTACAAATGTCATCCATTCCACCATCCGAAAATGTATCTGGCAAAACCAATACAAGGAAAAGACAAAGAATTACTTGGTTACTTCGAGACCAATTAAATTCTTACCAATATCAAGGTTAGCGAGAAATAACTAAAATATAGTTTACGCTTAAGTAAATCGTGTTACACTTCTGAAATGAATATTAAATATTACAATTGCTCTCATGTTAGGAGAAACCATATATGAACCTCTCTGCTCTACATTGCTAGAACTAGAAGAAACTCCCGATTGCAATCACTGCAATGACAAAAGATTCCAATATGAAACCCCAACATTTTGTTGTCAAAAAGGTCAAATATCCCTCGCTGAAACTTTGGTCCCCGAGGTTCTATTTCATCTTTTCACGTCTAATTCTTCTGAATCAAGAGAATTTCATGCTAATATCAGAGCTTACAATAGTATATTCGCCTTCACTTCATTTGGAGTTACTCTTGACAAGCAACTAGCTTCATCAAGATGTGGTGTATACATGTTTCGAGTTCAAGGCCAAGTTTATCATCATTTACCCTCATTGGAACCCACAAACAACCCCTGTTATTTCCGACTCTACTTCCATGACACTATCAATGAGGTTCAAAATCGAATGGGAATCTTACTAGCGTTATCCTTAAACGTTGATATAGTTGAAAAGCTCTTGAATGTACTAAATGAAAATCCATACTCTCAATTTTTACGACGATTAAAGGACTGCCCTTCACTCGATGCACTTCAAGTTCATATCAGTAAACATGTTAACCTTGATCAACGTGTTTACAATGCGCCTACATCCGATGAAGTTGCTGCAATATGGATTGAAGGAAACAATGCAAATATTCCTTTCGAGCGAGACATCATTATCGTGTCTCACTCCGGTCAACGACACCAAATAAAGCACTACTTTGGGTGTTATGACCCATTACAGTACCCATTGCTTTTTCCGAAAGGAGAGGTTGGATGGCATCAAGACATAAAGCGCCAAAATGATACCTCATCTACCACATCTACAAACATCCAGCACTCCCTACCTGCAATCACATGTACAGAGGACATTCTCTCATCAGAGCAAGAAGGTATAAATTTAACATAAAATATATTTTACAACTATCATTCTTAAATTCAAATTTGATTACATTTAACAATTATTCTTATTTTTCAATATCCATAACAATACACTCTTCTAGGTTTTCATCGAGAGAACTCATATAAAGTATCATGTCGAGAATACTACGCACACAAATTGCAGATCAGCAATAATAGATAATCAACGTTGTTATTCACTGGCAAGCTACTACAACAGTATTCTGTCGACATGTACATAAAGTTAGAAACAACCCGACTTGACTTCTATCATACGCAACAGAAAAAAATAAGAGGTGAATTATACAAAGGCTTGGTCGATAGCGTCACAGCAGGTGAGACAAGAGCTAACAAAGTCGGTCAAAGAATTGTTCTCCCAGCATCATTCATTGGTGGGCCGAGAGATATGCATCGTAGATACTTGGATGCAATGGCTTTAGTTCAAAGATATGGGAAACCAAATTTTTTTATCACAATGACTTGCAACCCTGATTGGAAAGAAATCCTTGATAATCTTTATCCAGGTCAGGTACCTTAAGATCGACATGATCTAACTTAGAGAGTATTTCAAGCTACATTAAAGGACCTAAAAGATCAACTCTTTAAGAAACACATATTTGGAAAGGTAGCAGCACATGTACATGTAATAGAATTCCAAAAGAGAGGATTGCCACATGCTCATATTTTGGTAATTCTAAAGCAAGATTACAAGCTCAATACTCCAGATAATTACGGTAAATTCATTTTTGCAGAGATACCTGATGTTCATGAATACCCATTGCTTCATTCATTAGTCATCAAGCACATGATGCATGGTCCCTGTGGAGAATTGAATAAAAATAACCCCTGTATGATAAATGGGAATTGTAAATTTCATTACCCTCACGAATTCTCATCTTCTACCTCTCCAGGACAAGACTCATATCCTATTTATCGACGTAAAAATAATGGAAGACAAGTACGCGTGCGCAACAAGTTGGTAGACAATCAATGGGTTGTTCCTTACAATCCATATCTCCTTACAAGATATAATTGTCACATCAACGTTGAAGTCTGCTCAGGGTTAAAAGCTGTGAAGTACCTTTACAAGTACATTTACAAAGGGCATGATAAAGTGGCTGTTCATGTTTCATTGGATGAAAATGACACAACCAGTATTGATGAGATAAAACAATTCTAAGATGCAAGATGGGTATCAGCACAAGAAGCCATTTGGAGAATTTTTGAATTCGAGCTAAATGAAATCAAGCCATCGGTGATAAATCTTCAACTCCACTTGCCAAATAAGCATACTGTCACATACGGGGAGAACCAAAACTTAAATAATGTGCTTGACACCCCGAACATCAGCAAGACAATGCTAACTGAATTCTTCAGTATGTGTTCCAGATTCAGCGAAACACGTTAATATCTGTACAGGGAATTCCCTGAGCACTACGTATGGGATAACAAAGCAAAAACTTGGTCTAAAAGGAAGAATAAACTCAATGCCATTGGCCGGGTGAATGGTGCAAATCCTGTAGAAGGAGAACGATATTACTTAAGACTTCTTCTAAATCACATTCGTGGATCAACATCCTTTGAAGACCTTCTAACTTATGATGGAATCACTTACTTGTAATTTAAAGAAGCCCCCGCCCAAAAACGAGGACTGCTAGAATCAGATGATAGCATTGCAGATTGCCTCTCGGAAGCTGCCACTTTCTAAATGCCTGAAGCACTAAGAAGATTGTTCGCAATTATTTTAGTTTATTGTGAGCCCTCCGATGTGAGAAAATTATGGGAAAAAAACTTTGAGTTTTTGTCCGAAGATTTTAAAAGACTCCACCCAAATACATCGGCTGCATAAAAAAGATTGCACATTAAATAGCATCAGCTTCTTTCTAGATTCAATGGGAAAATCGATTAAAGACTATGACCTGCCTGTAATTAGCGGTACACAATTATCATCCAATATCACCAATCGAAGAGAAATTACAGATGAACTCCACATCGAGACACCAGAAGAAGACTACAATTTTCATACGCAATTAAATGCAGACCAAAGACATGCGTACTTGGTTATACTCGAGAGGGTGATGGCTGTGATTAGACATAAATTCGTCCTAATTTATCCTTTAATTTAGTTACTTTTAGCACCTCGAACAACGTAATTGAGTTGGATTTATCTCATAACTGTGCTACTGACTGATCCTAATGAGTACACCGAGTTTCTGGTATTTTGTAGTGATTTTGCAGGTATTTGATCTCAAGAAACGAAAGAAGGAAATCGGTAGAATCAAGAAAGAAAGAAGGAAAAGTCTCAAGGGAAAAAGCGTAATTTCCACCCGGAATTCGGATAAAGTACCTAAATAATGTGTTGAAGACATCTCATTCACAAGCACAAAGGAACAAACGGCACCACAATCGAAATCCCGGAACAAAAGTTATGAGCAGTCAAAGAGGAACCAAAAAGTCAAATAGCCGGACCGGTCCGCCTTGCCAAACTCCAGAAGACCCCGGATCGCATGCAAATCGAAGGAGGCAAAAATAAAAAGAACCGGTCCGCTCCCGGATCGGTCCGCCCAAAAATAAAAAGAACCGATCCGCCTTGGGGGCAGACCGGTCCGGTCTTCGAGATCTGAAAATCTTTTCTCTTCCTAAAAAGACTCCTAGTGCAGCTGACTTTCGATATTGTTGTAGGGTATAAAAAACCCGATTTAGTATTGTTATAGACACACAGAATTAGTAGGTTCTTCCTCTTCTTTTCCAAAAACCCTAGCTTAGTTAATATTTTCAGATTTATTTCAAGGATTGAAAATTTTATTCAGTGATTTCTGTGAGTATATGTTTCTTTCATTGTTTCACTTATTGCTTGGATAATTTTAGTGCGTAATTTTTAGTTCTAATTCTTTTCTGCATCTAATTATTATTTTCTTCAGAGTAATTATGAGTTCCTTCACATTAATCCGTGTTTCCATTCTTTTCAACATGTTAGGCTAGATTTCCCAAGGCCGGGATGCATGAACCCAGCGTGATGTGTTTGTGTATAAAATTAATCCACTAAATTTAATGATTGACCTTGATCGTATTGCGTAGTTGCACAACGATTGTAGATCTTTATATCTGGTTTGCCTCTGGGTACTCGTGATGATTTAGAGTGCAATTCGAATGCTACTATCGCGATACTGATTTACTCATCCTCAGATTAAGTATGACGCGGGCTTGAACCTCGTATACGTAATGCTTGGGAGTACTAAATTCAGGGTCAAATCAATCAGATAAATTTAAGATTAGTATTACATCCGCACTACACTAGGGTTGGGGGATTGTATTCCCGTCCTATTTTTCTCATCATTTAAATAACAAGTTTCGGACTATTTTACAATCATATTTTAGGTAGTTTAGTGTAATCGTATCTTTTCATAATTTCATATTTGCATTTAGATATAATCATTCCCAAAAATCAAATCATTTTTCCTTTATTTTTAGAGTCAAAGTTAGGATTCCTCCGTCTTTTCCCGTCGTCACAACTTCGTTGTCCTTTTTTCCTGAGGATCGATACCCGACTTACTGGGATTATTACTTGAGCGACAGGATTACACTTGAGCCTAGAGTGAACGCACTTCTGAGACATATTTTCAGTCGCGTTAAGTTTTTGGGGCCGTTGCCGGGGATTTAGGTAGACTTAGGATTAGACTGAGTCAATCCAAAGCTTTGACCAAAAATTTCAAAAATCCAAAAACATAAAAAAAAAAAAATTAAAAAAAAGCACAAAAAGATTCACCATAATCTCTCCTAAGCTTAATGCAAAATTCTGAAACCACTCCCACACCCCATAATACTCCAACCAGCATTCATGAAAATCCAATTGTTGAGTATAATCCTGATAGTCTCCACACTCCAAACGCCCCACAGTTCTGGATCCCACCTCCCACACCGTCGCACTCAGTCTTCGATAACACTCCATTTTCCTTCTTAGGACACACTTCGAGCACGCCCAGTGAGAACACCGAGTCAATAAGTGAGGAAGAGATGTCTCAACACGGCAGTGCTCCCGCCGGTGGGGAAGAGCCCCCATACCGTCCGATTAGAGAATTCTTATATCCCGAGTGTACCGTCACTCCGGGATGCATTATACTCCCGTATAATGCCGGGCTATTCCGTTTAAAAAATGGGATGATCCAGATGCTACCGCATTACCACGGTATGGATTCTGAAAAGCCATACCTCCATATTAGGGAATTTGAGGACGTGTGTGATACTCTCAATGATCAAACCTGCACACAAGAGGTAATCCACCTCAAACTCTTCCCTTTCTCGCTCAAAGATAAAGTTAAGGCCTGGCTATGGTCTTTACCTCCAAGCTCGATTCCATCCTGGAATGAGCTACAGTCGAAATTTCTCAAGAAATTCTTCCCACCACATCGAACAATCTCCATAAAGGCTCAAATTCAAGCATTCAGACAAGCTGAAAATGAGCCATTCCATCGATGTTATGAACGTTTCAACGAGTTAGTTGCTTCATGCCCCCATCATGGATTTGATTCAGCGCAAGTCATCTCTTTTATCTATAATGGGTTGAATCTTAACTCCAAACAACTTGTAGAAACAATGGGAAGTGGTCCGTTTATCGATTTAGATGCTCAGGATGCTGAGCTTCACTTGAGGTATGTCGTCGAGACTACCCAATCCTGGGACACTTCTGATCCCAACACTCAAAATCGAAATAGACAAGCGACCACCACTCCGTCAGCATCCGGCCTATTCCATGTAGATAAGAATTCTATGACGGATAGCCGATTAGAGACTCTTGAGATAGGATTTCGAGATCTGTGTGAGATATATGAAAAAGGACCAGCTGGACCCATTCTAAACCCAGTTGTAAAGGTGTGTGTTATTTGTGAGGCGGGACATTCAACTGAGGAATGCCCAACGATACCCGCCTACAAAGCAATGCTTCAAGAGCAAGTTAGTGGTGTAGGAGGTTTTAAGGGTAATTTCGGTGCCCCGCACGGGAATTCATACAACCCTTCATGGAAAAATCATCCCGATTTTAGCTATGGGCAACAACATGTCGCAATGAACCCTCCTTCGCATGTTGCCCCTCCTCCATCACAACACTTTCAACAAGCTCCACACATGCAAGTACATGTGCAAGCACCGCCACCTCAAGGAAATTATATCCCGCCACAGCGGAGAACTCTCGAGGATACCATGAATCAATTCATCGCAAGCCAGACCGCAACCAATGCCAAATATGATCGTCTGATTGATGACATAAATGCGAATCTGTCTAAAATACAATCCTCATTGAGTGTTCAAGAGAAGCGCAAGTTTCCTGCCCAAGGACAACGACCCCCCCCCCCCCCAAGGTCAACCTAGCGTTAGCTCCACCTCCACTGAACATCAGGAGCAATGTCAAGCTGTAACCACTCTTCGTAGTGGGAGAGTTGTTGATTTATCACCTCCTCCACCCGACATAACGAAAGCCAAGGAGATTTCGCCCGGCACGAAAGAGGCCGAAGATGTCACCTTGAATGAGAGTGACCAAGAAGCTGCTAGTGGGCCAGAGGTAGTAGTGAAACCGCCTTCCGCGGCACCGTTTCCTCAAAGGTTGATTCCCTCCCACAGAGGAAACCCACGTGATGACGTGCTAGAAGTGCTAAAGCAGGTCAAGCTTAATTTATCTTTCCTTGAGGCCATTAAACAAATTCCAGCGTATGGAAAAGTCATCAAAGATCTGTTGACGGTTAAGAGAAAGATGAAAGGAAGAAGAACGTCTTTCTAGCACAAAATGTTAGCTCCATCCTACTAAATGAACTCCCGCCTAAATTCAAAGATCCCGGTGCACCCACCATATCCTGCATCATTGGGGAGAATAAACTCGAAAAAACCTTACTTGACTTGGGAGCAAGCATAAATATACTCCCTTACACCATTTTTAGGCAACTTGACTTGGGCGACCTCAAGCCCATGAAGGTCACTCTCCAATTAGCGGATCGAACAGTGAAGATCCCACGAGGTATAGTCGAGGACGTGATCGTTCATAATGACACTTTCTACTTTCCAGTGGATTTTGTCATTTGGGACACGGAGCCCTCCTTCCACTCGAGTAATCATGTTCCCATCATCCTTGAGCGCCCTTTCCTAGCTACAGCTAACACAATCATCAATACTAGGAATGGGCGAATGCAACTCACATTTGGGAACATGACCTTGGATACCAACATCTTCCACATAGCCCAAAATGCAGGGGAGGAAGACGATCTTCACGCGGTGAGCCTCATAGATGAGATAGTAGAGGAGTACTTTGAGGACAATTACTGTGGCAACGCTTTAGAATCCTGTTTAGTGGTGAGACGCGAGAGTAAAGGGACGTACACCGAATTCGAGAGGGAGGTTGAAGAGTTGAGGGAGCTACTCGTTGAGAGTAAGTCGGACAAGGACGTGAGAGAGGTTAATTGGGTTTCTAGATTCGAGGAATTACCTCCGAGGGATACGCACATGGTTCCCTCCAGTGAAAAATTTCCAACCCTCGAGTTAAAGAAACTTCCCTCCCATATTAAATATGCATATCGAGGAGAGGATGAGACATTTCCTGTTGTTATCTCCTCTAGCCTAAATGAAGGGCGGGAGGGTAAATTATTGAAAATTCTGAGGAAGCACCAAAGTGCTTTTGGTTGGTGCATAGCTGATTTGAAGGGGTTAAGTCCTTTAATTTGCACTCATAAGATCCATCTCGAAGAGGATGTCAAACCTTCTAGAGAAATGCAAAGAAGACTGAATCCCATCATGAAAGAAGTTATGAGAACTGAAATAATCAAATTGTTGGATGCTGGGATAATCTCCAATCTCGGATAGCAAGTGGGTAAGCCCTATTCAAGTCGTCCCGAAGAAGTCGGGTATGACTGTGATTGAGAATGCCAAGGGAGAGTTAGTTCCCCAACGTACCACCACCGGGTAGCGCGTTTGCATTGATTACCGAAAACTCAATGCGGGAACCAGTAAAGACCATTTCCCCTTGCCATTTATTGATCAAATGCTTGAAAGACTAGCGGGTCACCCTTACTATTGCTTCCTTGATGGTTATTCCGGGTATAACCAAATTGAGGTAGATGTACTTGACCAGGAGAAGACGACCTTCACTTGCCCTTTTGGCACGTTTGCCTACAAACGTATGCCATTTAGCTTGTGTAATGCACCCGCGACCTTTCAAAGGTGCATGTTGAGCTTATTTAGCGACATGGTCGTGAGAGGACTCGAAGTGTTCATGGGCGATTTCAGCGTTTTTGGCACCTCTTTCGATCATTGTCTAGAAAAGCTGGAAAAAGTACTTACCCGATGCGTGGAAAAGAACTTAGTGCTGAATTGGGAGAAGTGACATTTCATGGTCACCGAGGGAATAGTTCTTGGCCACATTGTATCATCCAACGGAATAGAAGTTGATAGGGCAAAGATAGATGTCATAGCTGACCTTCTCCCACCGAAATCGCTGAAAGACGTGCGCTCCTTTTTGGGCCACGCGGGGTTTTATCGAAGGTTCATTAAGTACTTTAGCGCCATCGCTAGGCCCTTAAGCAACTTACTCATGAAGGACACCCCATTTGAGTGGACGGAAGCATGCCAAAGCTCTTTTGACAAATTGAAGAACATGCTTGTGTCCGCTCCCATCATGCAAGTTTCGGACTGGTCCTTGCCATTCGAACTTATGTGTGATACCAGCGATTACGTGATCGGGGCTGTTTTGGGCCAACGAAAAGATAAGCAAGCTCATGTCATCTACTACGCTAGACGGACTCTTACCGGACCTCAACTCAATTACTCGACAGCGGAGAAAGAGTTACTAGCGTTAGTCTTTCCCCTTGATAAGTTCCGGTCATATCTCATTGGTTCTCCTATTACTGTTTTCACCGACCACGCGGCTTTGAAATATCTACTTGCGAAGAAAGACGCCAAGACGCGCCTCATAAGGTGGATCCTACTCCTACAAGAGTTCAATCTCTCCATCAAAGATAAGATAGGAGTAAAAAACGTTGTGGCCGACCATTTATCTCGGCTTTCATCCGACGTACCTAGTGATCCCATACCCATAGATGAACATTTTTCGAATGAGCAGCTTTTCACTACCTCTTCATATCCCTGGTTTACGGACATAGTAAACTATCTTGTCACGGAGCCGTCCCTCCCGACTGGACCCCACTAGCTTAAAGGTAGCTAGTATCTGTTTCTGAACCTCAGTGCACTCGTACATCCTCAAGTGCCGCTGAATATCCTTCCTCCACTGACTCGAAACTACAACATCGGAGCTACCTGCAAACTCAGGTGGGTGTGCTTTCTGGAAAGCATCACGAACACGTTCCCAAGCAGACGGGAATGCATGTGCCTGAACCGGCGCGGCTACTGGCGCCTGAGCTGGTGCCTGCTGAACTACGGCTAGTGCGGCATTTACCGCCTGGGCCACAATGGCTGCAACCTCGGCGGCATTCATCGTGCCCTGAATTGGTGCGGGCTGTGGTTCTGGCGTAGCATCCCTGGGAACCCGTTGTGCACGTCGTGGATGCATTCTAAAACGAGAATAAAGTCTATAAGTTCGCAGTTATAAACTCAAAATAGCTGAAGAACGTAGCATAAACAAGAGAATACAACAGTCCTAAAATATAAGGCTCTACATCAAAGAAAGCTCAGCGAAAAAACATAATAAGCCGTACAGATCCGAAAGGACACTAGAACCTAATGCTCTGATACCACCTGTGACACCCCGACTAATTAAATACTGGGTAGCTACTCCTTTATTAAATCAATACAAAATGCCAAGTTGGTTCAGTTAATAGCATCACTGTCGAAAATATTTTAATAATTACTAACCACCTAGTATTTAAAAAGTAAGTTGCCAAATTTTAAATTAAGTCTGATTAACATGCAATAAAAGAATAATGGAATAACAACATAATCCATTCACCATAATGAAGTAATGAAATAACCAACAAATAAATATAAGTCCAGAGGAAAACTCCTCACAATAGTCCCACAACTGAAAATAATAAGACAAGTCTGAATCCTAGATTAATTACATGCCAGAAGTCTGAATAACTGAAATAAATGGAATGTCTCTGAAAGAAATGGGCGACATGCCCTACAACTGATAAATGATGAATATAGAGTCAAGATAGATGAAGCGTCTACAAGCAAAGTCCTGTAACTTCCACAAACAGCTACAGCTCGTCACCTGAATGAGGATCCTAAGCATGGTGTCCTTGTGGTTGGGCACCTAAAATGGTTTTTACAAAAATAGATTTGAAAGCAAATGGGTCAGAGCCCGAAAGTGGAAATCATTTTAAAAACAGCAAGTGTTTTAATAACATTAAAACATTAAATGCAAAATACATGTTAGGACGTGCACTCACATGAAATTCTCACCTCTCGACTACATGTGCACTCCTAACGTACCGTACCCATCTAAATGACATACATATCTAACCAAACCGTAATAAGTTCTACCCCTTTCTACTCGATTCCCATATTACATTCTAGCGTTATCAAATAAAAAGAGGGCTTTACTTAAACTCAGATTCTCAATTTGTAGTACAATTCACTATCGGTTGACCCGTTACGTTTTCTCAAAACATTACCATAATTATATTCACAATACCAACATGAAAGTTCCCATTAATTAAGTGTATATTATTCACGTCATAAATATACAATACAAGCACCCCGAGACTAAGCTGCGGTGCACACATACTCTGCTATCCATCCCGGTACATCACGTACATAAGGATCACGCATTCCAAATCTCTCAGGAATCGTTCTCAGATAACAACAATCACAAACAATGGAGGCGAACACAGTCACATCACATGGGTCATGCACATACCTGCGCTCCCACGATCAGCAGACTTATTAACATCACAATAAGTCCTTCTCTGACCTATGTTCATCGAGGTACCAGTCTAAATCCGGGCAACACAAGGATTAGAGGGCCCTAAGCGAACGTGAACCTCCCGTGATAGCAAGTATGGTAGGTATGTCATACACATAAATTCAATACATATACTAAGTAAGCACACATCTTAGTAATCACCATAATTTATATGTGGTACACTTCTCATTCTCGTACCTACGTATAATGTTACACGATTTACATAATCCCGGTTGATACAATTCTACAAGCCATTAATTGTTCTCACGTTGTAATAGACACTCACGTCCTAATCCATAATTCCCATTTGGTTCGAAGTACACTTCTAGGTTTTAATCCTCTATATATCTCAAATGTCCCTACTATATCAATTTATCATCAAGGGAAGGTTATCTCTACCATTAAATAAGGTTACGGGACACGCGAAATCAAAACAGGCTAAAGAGCCTAAACTGTCAACTCGTTAGAAGTCTCGTTCGAACGAGGCTGTTCGAACGAGAGTTCGTTCGAACGAACTGGGTATCTAACGATATCTCGTTCAAACGAAAGGCATCGAACGAACATTCAACTCGTTAGAAGGCAAACTGTCCACTCGTTAGAAGCTCGTTCGAACGACCTGGGTAGGTCTTCTAACGAGGGACCAGCTTCGAGCCCAGAAATTCCTTAACTCGTTTTTCAAATTTTTCTACACCTCTAATCTCCTCTAAACATCAAACCAACAATTGTACTTGGGTTCTAATCAATCCTAAATATACTTAGGTCATATATTAACGTATTTAGTGGGATTAATTCATCCTAAATCTCATCCAAATATTAAATCTCCACATCTTCTTCCCCAATCTCAAGAACATGAACCCTAGAAATTTAATTCATCCATAGACATAAATAAATCCGTTTTTATGGTATAAAAGATGTATCTTTCACTGACTAATCCTCCTAACATTGTTCTACATGCAATCTCCTCATAAAATTATAAATCTCTACATCAAATTCAATGGGTTTTATCATTTTCCAAGAACAATGAAATTCTGTCAATTTCCTACGCATGGAAGAAGCATTCTTTGCAAAATATGTAATTAAACCACTTGCCTTATGTGTATCTCTGATTTTGATGACGAATTGATGGAGTGTTCTCTCTCTCTCTCTCCAAGGTGCTAATGGTGGCTAGGGTTTGCCTTAGGAAATTTTGGAACAATTCTAATAACCCCCGTAGCCCATTAAGTCCTAAGATGTTGTTAGTGGGTTTAGTGGGTAATTACCAAGTCAGCTTTTTAATTCCCAATTTTCGTAGGTTTTAATTCCCAAAAATTCAAAATTACCAAATTACCCTTATATGTTGCCGGCATGGCCTAAAAATCCCCCGAGACCCAAACTCAACCTCCGGCTAGTGTTTTCTGACTATCTCGACCCTTCCGGACGCATTGGCGCACTCAAAATGACCATAAGATTAATAGAAATAAAATTCACTTTTTAATTAAAATAAATATATTCCGGACGCGACTGTCACACGCGTCTCAACAAAATTTCCAAATTGCCGTATTTCAATCTCACGACCAATTTCATAATTTAGTATTCATATATAATCATATATGCACATTATAATCAAATACCAACTCGCATCTTGCTAGTATTTTAATCCAGATTAATTTCTAATTAATACGCATTTAATTCAATTAATCCCATAAATAAATATCACAAAAATACGGGGTATTACACCCAGAAATTTCCAAAAAAAAATCATAAAATTTTGAAAAATCCAAAAATATTTTTGTTCAAAATAAATAAAAATTGGAATTCAAAATTTTCAAAAATATCATTAAAAGTCGAATTGAAGTCTCAAGTTGTAAAATTCAACGTACACAAAGCCAAAATTGACCAAAGATGGAAATTGAACGAAAATTGACGACTTAACGAATAAGTGTGGAGATTAACAAACCCGGTGAGATTCGAGCCTATCACTTTTTACGAGTTTTTAAATCAATCCGAGTTAATTGTTAACTCAAAGTTCTTTTCAGCGCCTAAAAAGTTATCGAGGATCTCAATCCTTTCATTTTGATCGGTTTTGAAAAATGTGTGTAATATTGCTTTGAAAGAAACGTGCCAAATTGATCTCGAAACTTAAATTCATCTCGAAGCGCATATGGTAACGCAATTGGCATTTTGGGCAATGAAGTAGGCCCTCGTTTGTCACCCAAAAATATTGACCAGAAAAAGTAGCGAAAAATCACCCCTTTTGTAACCCAATTTGAGCCAAACAAATTGTCCCTTTCGTTTGATAACCCGAAAAACCCAAATAGCCGGAATTGTGAAAAATGAGAAAATTCAGAATTTAAGTCCGGAAAGTGCATAAAAAGGGGCAAGAAAAAAATAAATATGCTCAACAAAAATAGCAATAAAAGAAAAGAAATGAAAAGAACAAAAATTGAGAAAAAAAAATGAGCAATAGCCCGGAAAAAGCACAAATGGACATCATTAATGAATTTTCCAATTCCAACCTTCCCGACAATTGTCATTTTACCCCATATACCTTAAAACCCGAAAAAGTCCTAACCGAGTCTAAATTGCGAAATTGGTTACCGCGTGGAGAGCTAATACACCAAAAGATAATAAAGGAGATTAAGTGCGCGAAATAAAAGCAATGTTCCCGTTTTTAAAACCATAATCCTTTGATGAGGTCCTTTCACCACAAAATTTCCATCTTTCTAACCGTATGCGTGATTTTGCTTCCATTATATTTACTCTTTATATCACGCATACCGAGAGAATAGCCATGATTCGAGAGATTCGTTTGTGAGAGCATTCCGTGAGAAATTGAAATCAAAACGAATTTTTGGATAAGTAACGTAATGATCAATCGGTGAAAATTAGCGGTTATATTTCTGGCTACGCACACACACACTACGGTTTGAGACTTGTAAATATGACTTAATGATGACTATTTTCTGGAAAAGTTTGAATTGCACAATTTTTGCGTATTTTGAATTCTCTTTGAGTCGAATTTTGTGGGTATATTCACTGCAAACCCTCACGAGACAAAACTCGTCCTATTAGGGTGACCTAGGGGTTTAAAGGCTTGTTGCATACACTAAATGTAATCGCTTGCCCGCGAAAAAGGTATTTTATCCCAATAAAATGATTTTCAAAGAGTTGAGCCACACTAGGATTCTTTTACATTGCCCGGGACGCGCAAAGTTCTAAGTTAGGGGGGTTTGATTAGGCATAAATTCTTCCTAATTTATCCCTTGATTTAGTTACTTTTAGCACCTCGAACAACGTAATTGAGTTGGATTTATCTCATAACTTTGCTACTGACTGATCCTAATGAGTACACCGAGTTTCTAGTATTTTGTAGTGATTTTGCAGGTATTTGATGTCAAGAAACGAAAGAAGGAAATCGGCAGAATCAAGAAAGAAAGAAGGAAAAGTCTCAAGGGCAGAAGCATAATTTCCACCCAAAATTCGGATGAAGTACCTAAAGAGAAGTTGAAGACATCTCATTCACGAGCACAAAGGAAGAAACGGCACCACAATCGGAATCCCGGAACAAAAGTTATGAGCAGTCAAAAAGGAACCAAAAAGTCAAATAGTCGGACCGGTCCGCCCCTACACCGGACCGGTCCGCCTTGCCAAACTCCAGAAGACCCCGAATCGCATGCAAACCGAAGGAGGCAAAAATAAAAAGAACCGGTCCGCCCCAAAATAAAAAGAACCGATCCGCCTTGGGGGCAGACCGATCCGCCTAAGCCCCGGACCGGTCCGGTCTTCGAGATCTGAAAATCTTTTTTCTTCCTAAAAAGACTCCTAGTGCAGCTGACTTCCGATATTGTTGTAGGGTATAAAAGACCCGATTTAGTATTGTTATAGACACGCAAAATTAGTAGGTTCTTCCTCTTTTTTTTCCAAAAACCCTAGCTTAGTTAATATTTTCATATTTATTTCAAGGATTGAAGATTTTATTCACTTATTTCTGTGAGTATATGTTTCTTTCATTGTTTCACTTATTGCTTGGATAATTTTAGTGTGTAATTTTTAGTTCTAATTCTTTTCTGCATCTAATTAATATTTTCTTTAGAGTAATTATGAGTTCCTGCACATTAATCCGTGTTTCCATTCTTTTCAACATGTTAGGCTAGATTTCCCAAGGCCGGGATGCATGAACCCAGCCTGATGTGTTAGTGCGTGTGTATAAAATTAATCCACTAAATTTAATGATTGACCTTGATCGTATTGCGTAGTTGCACAACGAATGTAGATCTTTATATCTCGTTTGCCTCTGGGTACTCGTGATGATTTAGAGTGCAATTCGAATGCTACTATCGCGATACTGATTTACTCATCCTTAGATTAAGTATGACGCGGGCTTGAACCTCGTATACGTAATGCTTGGGAGTACTAAATTTCGGGTCAAATCAATCAGATAAATTAAGATTAGCATTATATCCGCACTACACTAGGGTCGGGGGATTGTATTCCTGTCCTATTTTTCTCATCATTTAAATAACAAGTTTCAGACTATTTTCCAATCATATTTTAGGTAGTTTAGTGTAATCGTATCTTTTTATAATTTCATAATTGCATTTAGATATAATCATTCCCAAAAATCAAATCATTTTTCCTTTATTTTTAGAGTCAAAGTTAGGATTCCTCCGTCTTTTCCCGTCATCACAACTTCGTTGTCCTTTTTCCCTGAGGATCGATACCCGACTTACTGGGATTATTACTTGAGCGACAGGCTTACACTTGAGCCTAGAGTGAATGAACTTATGAGACATATTTTTAGTCATATCAGGCTGCAAATTCGGGTTCCTTCTTCGTTTATGGGCCGGGTGGAACTGGAAAGACATATCTGTATAGAGCGTTACTTGCGAAAATTAGAAATAAAGGTATGATTGCACTTGCTACAACAACATCAGGGGTAGCTGCATCATTATTACCTGGAGGTCGAACTGCACATTCTCGCCTCAAAATACCTATTCTAGCCACTGAGACAAGCTTATGCAACATTCCCAAGCAAAATGGCACAGCAGAACTCATACGGCAAGCAAGGATCATAATTTGGGATGAAGCACCGATGGCAAAGCGATTCGCGATTGAAACTCTTGATAGGACATTAAAGGATTTAATGGATAGTATTCAACCTTTCGGGGGCAAGGTCATTGTCTTTGGTGGAGATTTCAGAAAGGTCCGGCCAGTAGTACGTCGAGGGTCAAGATTGGAAACAGTAAACTCTAGCATTGTGATGTCACCGCTTTGGAATACAATGCATGTATTACCTTTGACATTAAATATGCGTGCCAGAAATGATGAACAATTCAGCGACTTCCTTCTAAGAATTGGCAATGGGACGGAATCATCAACACATAATGATCTGATAAGTCTTCCGGATGAAATGGTCATACATCCACTAGAAAAAAATGGTCCCGAAAAAGCTCTCATTGACTTTATCTTTCCATCTTTAAATATCAATGCGACCTTGCCAAATTTCTTGACAGATAGAGCAATTCTTACGACAACAAACGAACACGTTGACTCCATTAATGATATGATGATTGATATGTTCCCTGGAGAGTTGAAGAACTTAAATAGCTTTGATGAAGCTATAGATGACACGCACAACTATTACCAAGAAGAATTTTTAAATTCTTTAATGCCGAATGGATTACCGCCACACACATTGAAACTTAAACCTAATTGTCCAATCATTCTTCTACGGAATATAAATCCTTCAATTGGATCATGTAATGGAACAAGAATGTTGTACAAAGGTTCTTCGAATAATGTCATACACGTAGAAATTTCAGTGGGTCAGCATAAGGGGAGAAATGTTCTATTGCCACACATTCCATTATCACCAGCAGAAAATGAGGGATACCTTTTCCAGTTCAAAAGGAAACAATTTCCTATTCGTTTATGTTTCGCTATGACAATGAACAAAGCCCAGGGATAAATAATTGCTAATGTTGGTGTATACTTACCAACAAACGTCTTCTCACATGGCCAACTGTACGTTGCTTTATCGAGAGGAACTTCAATGGCAACCACAAAAATACTTCTCCAATCTGAAAAATAAAACAAAAATAATGTGACAAAAAATATCGTTTACAAAGAAGTTCTATTGGCATCAAGGTACAAATGAATTTATTATCCCACTCGTTCACTAAAACATTTGTTACTTTAGTTCTTTCTTATTCAAAATAAATTCCTTTCTTATCACTTTACATTAATATACTACACATACTGTCATCATCTTTTAATAGGCCAAAATCTTACTGATTCGATGGCATCAACGGAAGTCGAAATTGAGGACTATAAAATGATCAACAATCTACAACGACTCGAATCAAAGTGGTAAATTGTTGCTCAAGCCATTCGAAGAGGAAATATAGACTCTTACAAAAATTCAAAAGGGGCTGGAAGTATTTTAAAAATAATATTGATGGATGAAGAGGTACAAATTTTTCAACTTCCATTATTTACAAGCATTTATATGATTATATTTTCTATACCGTAAATTTACTCTACTAAAAAAATATACAGGGCACTAAGATTCAAGCAGTCGTATGGAATGAAGACATACAAAGACTGGAAGGGTTGCTTCAAATTAAGAAACAATATTCCATTACTAATGGTTTGGTCAAGGGAGTGAATGACGCTTACATAACTGTTCATGACAAAATGGAGATTTCATTCAACAAATACACTGAGATCGTTGAACGAGATCGTAATTTCAAATTCCCGTCAGCATTCTACAAATTCACCTCCTTTGATGATTTGCTCGCTCAAACAGAGGACGACAAAGCATATGGTATTTATTACTAAATATATTTCTATAAAACAATGGTACAATTTTTTATATTATCTTAATTCTAATTCTCAAACATACAGATGTCCTTGCATTTGTCATAAATATGAAACCAATGAGGACAATTACAAAACCATCAAACTCTGCTAAAATGAATCTGCGTGATATAACACTCCGAGATACAAAATATGCATTCTATACTTTTAATTATCTATTCATAAAAAAACTTACTTAAAGTTTGCTCTCATATTTGTCACTTTTATTCATAGTCTTTAATATAAAATTCAATATCATTATTTATTATTTATGACAGGTTTCAATCAATGAAATTCACTCTATGGGGCGACTTAGCAGAGAATGAAGGTGAAAAACTAAGTGACTTAACAACAACATTTCCTATAATAGCAATTTCTCAAGCTAAACGTTCATCCTACGAAGGTACAATACTATTTATCATCTCAGCAACAATTAATAAAAAACATACTCACTCAAAATAAATCAATACATTCTTTACAGGGGAGTATAGCTTGAGCAGTGTATCAAAAACTACAATTCAGATTGACCCCGATATTATACAAGCTACCGAATTAAAGGAGTGGTAAGACAATTTCTTTGAAAAAAAAATATTAATTCTCCCTTACATGTATTAATTTCAAAAATGTCAATTACAGGTTGTCAACCTCATCATCATCCCCTCATTTCAACAAATTCTCTTCGCCTCCCCAAAAAATAATAAACAATGCGGACACTGTTTCTATTCGTGATATTATTAATGGAATCACATCAACTACAGAGGAAATGATTCGTTTACTATGATTCCCTTTTACGTTTCTAATATCCTTAATTTAATAACATAACATATACAATTTTTCACAAACCACATAATCTTTTCTGTTCTTTCGTGGGAATGATTATGGAGGTTAGAAACAAAGAAAATCCATGGTATGATGCTTGCAATGTAAGCAACAAAAAAGTCACCGTTGAAAATGGAATTGGCACATGCTTAAATTGTGGTACTTCAAATTCAAATTACACAACAAGGTAAATTAATAAGTTCAAGAATCTTTCAATATTAATGATAAAACCCAAATATAAAATTTTACTAATACATTATTGAAAAAAATATAAGGTACTTACTTCAGTTTTTCGTCCAAGACGAAGATGAAAGAGCATCAGTGACACTATTCGAGGAAGCAGAAGCATTCATTGGCTGCAACATTCCAAATTTCATCGCTTCTAAAGACAAGGTAATATCATTCTTATTCACAATTCAAATTCATACATTTATTCAATAAGATCAATAACATTTATATTTACTTAAGATTCATATAAATTAGTTCATTTACACAGGGAATTCTGCACTCAGACTATGTTCGAAAGTTATATACGTGCATTGGAAAAATATACAGATTCTACATCAAAGGAAAATCACTTAAAGCATCCGATCGAAGGCTTGCACGTTTTGTAGCTCTGAAGGTTGAAGAGGAAGAAGAAACATCGAATCCTAACAAACGTCAAAAGCAATAGATTTGACGATTACATTTCAATTTTTTGAACCTTATGCAGTTTACATTTCTTATAACTTGGATTTATGGATAGTGATTTCAAAGATTCAGTCGTAATGCATGACTTATTGCGCCAACATAACTACATTGTTAATTATTTAACATACTTAACGATCCTTAATTTTATACAGCAAATTGTAATCCATACATTATTATTCGTCATTTAATTCATACAGACAAATATCGGAACTCCCCCACACGTGCAACGCACGTGGGCACATCTAGTATATATAAGTTATAAAAATAAAAAAAAAATCGAAATCTTGGAAATATTTGAAATCTGGGTTGATCGATCAATCGTTGAAAATCGTTGATCGATTGATGAATGTTAAAATCTGGCACTATCTTCAGCTCAAGGAAACTCAATTTCATCGATCGATCGATCGATGCTCTTTCTCAAATATGATTCATCCCACGACAAATACCGTAACTTTTTCGTTACAGATAGGAATGAGGCTCAGTTGGAGGGTACAAAAAGCTTCCTAAGAGGGATACACTTCCATAAAGACTTGGGACAAAGACGTAAATGATAAAATGATTAAAATGCCCATAAATATGCACTTTATGACACAACCTTTTCGGAATGCAATCAAACTTCACTCTTAGCACTTTAATACCTACACAAGCTCAATTATACCTCGAAAAGCATATAAACATACATAAAAGAGGTTGTCTATTTAACGACTATAAATATAGGAATTAACGTACCCTAGGGCTAAAATACATAAATATAAAACATAAATAAATGAAATATTCGAGACGAATCAGGAAGCAACAACGAAAACATTAAAAAACATAAAGAAGGAAAGGGAGCATGCATGTTAAATTATAGGACGACCAATTTACAAGGACAAGGTTATGGTTGGCACACTCCAGCAACCTTAGATGATGAAGGGCAGAATAAGTCGTCCCGTCGGTGGGAAATCAGACTTGATCAAGTCCCTACCAAGGTCTAAGTGAGCAACTATATATTAGGAAGCACCTTTGCCCTTATTATAGGTCTTCCTCCTTACAAGTTCTATCTGTGGAGGTGGGTATCCCCTAACCCTCTTAGAAAAAGGTTCGTTCTTCCTCTCAAGGGAGTCATCAAGCTCCAGGGGTGGAAGAACCCCTAACACATGTTTCTTGCCTGCCGATCGAGTAGGTGGAAGTGATCTCATAGTAGTGTGTGCGATACCCACATTGGTGGTGATAAAGTTTGTGATCTTTACTTAGCCATGCCGTTCGAAGAGATAATGAAGGGGACCGAGAAAACGCCTGAAGGCTCAAAGGAGGATGAAGTGCTCTCCTTCATACAATCGTCCCACTATAAGTATTGGAGGGGCGAGAAATCCGATCCAGAAGTGGAAGCCTCCGAATCATCCAACGAAATTGGGATGATCTATCTCTCCTCAATAGGTCTCGCCATGAAATAAGTGGTGGTGCTCTTGTAACCGAGAAGAAATATGGATGACCTGGGATGTTTGGTAGTCCCCACTCTCTGCTAGATAGACCAAATAGTTTTAAGGTTAACAAAGTTGATGTCGTTGTCACGGGGAATCTTTATCTTGCTCTTCGCGATAAAATAAAATAGTAAAAATAAATAAGCTCCGATTAGAGAAAAATGACATAGTCTATTCCTTGACCCTCCTGAGGACATCTTGGCCCCTCTATACCACACATTCAGTAAGGGGAGTATACTTACTGTCTTTCACTATGAGACCATGGTCCCAATAATCCTTGTTGGAATCAGGAAGATTCACAACCAGGGCTCCATTAGAATACCTCGTATTCATATAATTGATATTTTAAGTTATTGTTTCCTATTGATACCAATACATAATCTCGGTTATACCGAGATGGGTTCCGTGTAATTCATTAATGCAATTTACCCCATTAACTATCCTCTAGGTATTTGGGGTAACCTGGGATGGAACCACGCCAAAATATTGACAAAATTATAGAAACACACGATTTGGGGGAAAAGTAACTCCACACTCTGTGATGAAGATCGATGGAAACCAATAGTACTTAGTAAGAGCATAAATTTTAATCAACAATATACACCATTTCTAAAGAATCTAAGAATGAATTAAACAATTAAAGCGAAGAAGAATGAAGTAATAAGAGTTTCAAAGGAAGTTCTTACGGTGAAGTAAAGGAAGTGACAAGCTCTCATCTGAAAGGTTATAAATTGAAAGAAAAAATGAGACTTTCGAATTAATTGTAAAGTAAACAAAACGATGGGAACTTTCACCTTATAAGTTGAAAAACGTATTCACGATTCCCTAGGGGGAGTGATAATTAAACGTATACGATGGTTTATCAAATGGAGGTTCACTACCATATAAAAATAATTACCGGCGTACTCCCGAGATATTTGGCTTTTTAAATTTTCCCGTATTTACAAAATTGCGATTGGGTTGATAAGGAAAAAGCTCTAACACGCTAACTTGTTGAAGTCGCCAGCCGACCAAGTCACAACAAAGCCCAACGACCTCAAAGTGGCCCTGAGCTTTTGGAGAAATTATTGGGACCAGATTTAATGAAGTCACATGGCCTGTACGTGCTCAGTACCGGCCCACAATATCGAGATAAATTGAGAGTCCAACACAAAGAAGTCTCACCGGCACATTCCAAAAAATGGTTTGCTTAGATAAATGATAGGTCTGATATATTTTGGATAACTATCAACTAAGACGGGACTCTCCTAAAATCCTTTATAAATGTAAACCCGCCCTAATGAGGGATGGATATCGAAAATTGTATCGTCGAGCAGTACAACAACTATGCCGATCAACTTTTTAAAGTAAATAAAAGTGAAACACTAAACCCCGTGGACGTAGGCATTTTGTAGAACCACGTATGTCATGCATTATGTGTGTTATTTGATCATCCTATTGAGCACTTTCTTTTGTTTATACTCGTGTGCATTGAACATTCAAATTGTCTACATGTTTAAATTAAAAGATTGACACTAATGAACATCATAAACGCAAGATTAAAGGTACATTTAGTGCGTACCATTGAGATTTTGTGGTGTTGGATGACTTAAAAATTGAAGTTTTTGTTTTTGTTTTTGTTTTGTTGATCTTTATAGCAGATTAGGTATAAATTCTTCACATTTATCCCCTTAATTTTGATATTTTTATGATCCCGTGCGATGTAAATAGCTTGTATTTGTCACATATTTATGCTAATAACCCCTTTTGGCAAGTATTTTATATATCTCTAATGTGTTTTATAGGTATTTCATGCAAGAAAGTGCAAGAGAGAACTCAAAATAGTGAAAGAAACCAAGAAACGGGGAGTTAGAGGGCATTTTCGTAATTTTGAAACCTTGTTCCGGAGGTGTGGCCAATTGGAAAGTTGAAGAGATTTCAATTATAAGAACACTAGAAAAAATGGCACCTCAATCCGAGCTACGGTGAATAAGTTATGATCAGTTGAAGATAAGCGAAGTCAAGAAAAAAGTTCTGGAGAAATTTCAAGGGCGATCCGGACCTATTAAAAACAAAAGATCCGAACCGTTGAAAGAGTTGGCGCTTGCGTTCAATTAAGAAATAATATAATAAATACCATTTTTAACCCAAATTAACCCTAAGCATGCAACTAGGTGTGATTGAAACAATATGAAATCATGCAAGAATTATTCAACACACAAAGTTAAGGAAAAATCCCCCAAAGGGGCAAAACCATTTGTATATTCACTATAATTTGTAAGAGAAGCAGCTTACAATCGGATTACACTGAAATACAAGTTTATGACTAAGAATTACCTGCAGGCATCGGAATCTGTAGTCGCGGCTGGAAGAATCCCTTTCCAGTAGGGCAGGAATGAAGAGGAAGGAACAGTCCACTTCACAAGGGTTGAACAACAGCAATGGTGTTCTTGGGTTACCAAACTTGATTCACATAGATATGGAAGATGTGTGAATCTAAAAACCTAGAATCATAGGACTCAATAGGTGAAGACTTTAGGGTTGATATGCTCTGAAAATCGTTGAAAAGTCTTAAGAAAACCAACCTCCAAACGTGGTTTAAATAGGAAACCAAAACCCTAAAAAATCAGCAACACGATCTGGCAGAGTTTATCCAGGGCGGACCGGTCCGGGCCTTAGGCGGATCGGTCCGATAGCGGACCGGTTCTTTTAATTTGAAGCTGATTCGGTTCGCATTCGGTTCGGGGCTCACTGGCTTCAAAGTGCACGGCGGATCGGTCCGGGGCGGTCCGGTCCGGGTCTCAGCGGATCGGTTCTTTTTATATAAAGGCGGACCGGTCCGGGGTAGTTAGAGGCGGATCGGTTCGTTTTAATTTCAGGCGGACCGGTTCGGCTGACTGGATTTCTGAATTCTTCCTTTCTTTTGATCTTCGGATTCCGTTGATGATGAATGGACTTTGAATCTTTGCAACGGTGTTACGGCTAATGACATATACAAGTATGTTGGACAAAAATGTCCTTACAAATCTCCCCTTATGTCTATGCCGAAACAAACATAAAAGATCCAAATTATCTATAATCACAATGCCTATACAAATCTACCCTTCCATGAACCCAAAAACTGAAAGTGGTACAAATGACTAAGGCTGCATCGTTTGTTCTTCGAATCTTCAGAAATCTCACCGCTTTTCTCATCAGGGTGTGGGTGTGCAACATGGGATTATCAAAAGATGTACCTACACACATGAGACAAAGCAAATACCAAGTGACGTATCGAGTTTGAAATGAGATAAACATAAGCATATATATCAATTTAAGATGATATTCTCAGAATTTCAAAACTCTCCCATAATCAGATAATTCATTCTCCCCCTATTTATGATGTCCCCAAATAGACAAATGAGAGAAATAAATCAAGCAATCAAGTACCGGGGTGACACAAGGCATAAAATCACACCATGAATGAACATAAAACAACCAAGTCAGTGATAGCGTAAAAGAATGGGTGTGATCAAAATTCGATAGGAAAATCAAAGCATACAAACATAATATATGTGCACGATGAATATTGGATATTCCTAACGAATGAACTCAAATGCTTCCTTTGGTGTAAAAGGTTGGAAATATAAGACATTGACTATATCAAATTTACAAATCAAAGCTCAAAGTGATTTCTACACCAATAACGTCCAAAATGATTTTCATGCTTTTTCAGGACTTTCAAGGAAGTGCAAACCCGTTTTTCAATCTCCAACCAAACTCCCTCAGATTTATATTTTGAATAGAGGAATACTAAATTCTCAAACTTTGGAGAATTGGGTGAAACCTAAATGGCCCATATTTGGCATGAATTGCTTTTTATTGCCTTATCAATTTTTTCGGGCTCTTTTAACCTCTTAGGACCTCGGATATTAAAATTCCTCCATTTTTTAGGTCCTTTTTAACTGTGGCTTTTGCGCAAAGGATAAGAATCAACTTTCGCAGCCCCTCCCCGTTATACAAAAATACACAGTTTCACCAAAACGGTTTTTACATGCATTCCAATCTTGTCAAGTTTTATCGCATATTGTACATTGTATAGACAGAATTGAGATAGAAACACTCAAGCCAATATGTGATAGACAAGTGCAATAGACAAATACAGCCGTGCATGTGTGCAATAAAGGATATAGGAGTCAAGCATGTAGGAAATATCACTAATTACATCTCAAGGACTCCAATCAATGTTAAGCACATGGATGAAATGATGTAGCCTCTCAAATCTCTATAAAACAGTCACATGGATAAATGGAATGAAGTTGTGACTTGGATATCTTAAATGCTCATCCATAAAAGGCAAATCTCTTTTTGAATTTTTCAAAAATTTTATCAAAATAAAATCTTTTTGTGTTTTTCAAAATTTTTCAAAACAAGAATATATACAAAAATGATACATACTAGCAATAGGCAAACAATGACATCATGAAAATCACCCTATGCTAGTAAACAAGTCAAACCTCAATCATTAGGTGCGGAGGGGTTTTCCAAAGGTGGTGACAGCTTATGAAAAACCTCCATCAATTCTTGTGAAGTATTGACTAAAAACTTAACTTGCTCACCTAAATGTGCAAACTCTCTCATGTAGTCTCCGGGAGCATGTAAAGTATCATGTGTGGGTGCATGTGTGCCAGAAACACGTGTAGAAGCAAAACGTGACACATACCCTAACTTAAAGCAAAATTCCCTAAGGTGTCCTCTCCTCTTGCAATGTGAGCAAACATAAATAGGCCTAGGAACACCTCTCTCAAAAACTCTAGGACGCACTTTCCTAATAGGAATGGGACGCCTAGGTGGGTTAGGGTGAGACACATGTGAAACTGTCACTAAAGTGGGAACCGGCTCGGGTGCTAATCGGGAAGCAGAAGCACCGTCATGACTTATTCCTAACTTCTCACCTTTACCCTTAAGAACCACCTTTTCAATCTTCTTAGGTGCGTTCTCAAACTTGACTTTGACCACCCTGGCACGTTCGAGATCACTCTCGAGTTGGGATACACGTGTCGTCAGACTAGACAACGTGTCGGTCAAATCACACTTCTCCTTTCTCAAAACCTCCTTCTCTTTCTCCAAATCTAAAACCCGATGACCTAAATCCCTATTATACTTCTTTGTTTTCAAGGTCTCGGTGTACAAATCTCTAAAAGCTTTTTGGAGCTCACTTTCATCTCCACTTTCACTCTCACTTGAAGCGCTCAAACCATCACTATCACATTCGTGTGCACTATTGTGGGACAAGGTGGGTGTGCTCACACGACTAGAAAAAGCTACAAACTTCTCACCACTAGTCTCATCACCCTCACTATCACTAAGTGTGGCAGGCATGGCTACTTTCTTTCCTTTCTTTCTAAGCCACGTAGGACACTCAAATGACTTATGTCCCTTACCCCCACATTCAAAACAAGTGACGTTCTCAAAATCTTCCTCACACTCCTCATCGGAGTCATTCTCTTTTTCCCTCTCACCACTTTCTTTAGCCTTTCCTTTCTTTTTATTTTTCTCAAAAAAATTCTTTTGATTGGAAGAATTATTTTTGTTCATGTTGAGAAATTTTTTAAAATTTTTCGCAAACAAGGCCATATTATTAAAATCAAAATCTCCCTCAGAATCTGACTCACAAACGGTTTCTTTCTTTTTCTTAAAATGAGTCTTTAAAGCAATGCCTTTATCCTTAACCTTAATGGTTTTGGGAAACATGTCAATCTCATAGGTTTGAAGATCTCCTACAAGTTCTTCCAACTTAAGTGATTTCAAATTTCCCAAAGAGTTCAAAACAGTGACTTTAGGAATAAAGCGTTTTGGGAGAGATCTCAAAATCTTTTTAACGACACGCGTGTTATCAATTACCTCACCCAAATTAAAACTAGTGTTAACAATGTCCGACAAGCGTGCAAAAAACTCATCAAAGCATTCGGACTCAGACATGGTGATAGTCTCAAATTGGGTGGCCAAATTTTGTAATTTAGATTCTTTAACAGCGTTCGTACCCTCATGGGTAAGTTCCAAAACATCCCATGCCTCCTTTGACGTGGTGCACGTCATTATGCGTTTGAACTCATCAGGTGTGACAGACCCATAAATAGCACTTAGACCCTTAGAATTAAAAGATGACCATTTAAATTCTTCATCAGTCCAAGAAGTGTCAGGTTTCAAGTTGGTCACATTATCAACAGTCACGGTGGGAGGAGTCCACTCTCGTTCAACCAAAATCCAGACACGTTCATCAATGGCTTTTAAAGCCGACCTCATACGGGCTTTCCAATAAGCATAATTTGTCCCGTCAAAAACAGGCATTTTATAATATGACTTCTCCATTTGAACACGCACTTTTTCAAAAATCAATTTTTTCAGAAAATTGATATCTTAGAAAAATTTTGCGGAAAAAGGAATACGCGATAGATTAGCGTAACCTGCTTTGATACCAATTTGAAAGAGTTGGCGCTTGCGTTCAATTAAGAAATAATATAATAAATACCATTTTTAACCCAAATTAACCCTAAGCATGCAACTAGGTGTGATTGAAACAATATGAAATTATGCAAGAATTATTCAACACACAAAGTTAAGGAAAAATCCCCCAAAGGGGCAAAACCATTTGTATATTCACTATAATTTGTAAGAGAAGCGGCTTATAATCGGATTACACTGAAATACAAGTTTTTGACTAAGAATTACCCGCAGGCATCGGATTCTGTAGTTGCGACTGGAAGAATCCCTTTCCAGTAGGGCAGCAATGAAGAGGAAGGAGCGGTCCACTTCACAAGGGTTGAACAACAACAATGGTGTTCTTGGGTTACCAAACTTGATTCACATAGATATGGAAGATGTGTGAATCTAAAAACCTAGAATCATAGGACTCAATAGGTGAAGACTTTAGGGTTGATATGCTCTGAAAATCGTTGAAAAGTCTTAAGAAAACCAACCTCCAAACGTGGTTTAAATAGGAAGCCAAAACCCTAAAAAATCTGCAACACGATGTGGCAGAGTTTATCCAGGGCGGACCGGTCCGGGCCTTAGGCGGATCGGTCCGATAGCGGACCGGTTCTTTTAATTTGAAGCTGATTCGGTTCGCATTCGGTTCGGGGCTCACTGGCTTCAAAGTGCACGGCGGATCGGTCCGGGGCGGTCCGGTCCGGGTCTCAGCGGATCGGTTCTTTTTATATAAAGGCGGATCGGTTCGTTTTAATTTCAGGCGGACCGGTCCGGCTGACTGGATTTCTGAATTCTTCCTTTCTTTTGATCTTCGGATTCCGTTGATGATGAATGGACTTTGAATCTTTGCAACGGTGTTACGGCTAATGACATATACAAGTATGTTGGACAAAAATGTCCTTACACGGTCCATATTTTGTCATGCTCCAGATCCGTTACAAAATTAGTCACACTTTCTAAGTATGACAAAATTGCCAGATACGGGATTTTTATTTTATCCTTATCTTTTAGCCAAAAGAGTTTTATGTTTTGGGGACTCTTATAAACGACTTGTAACCTATATATTTGGCCATTAGGACTCTTTTTATCCAGATTTCATTCATGTAAAAGCTCCTAATCAAGGACGAACATCTATGAGAAGAATTTACATAGTTTGCACCTTAAATTCAAGAGCTTTTCCCGTTTTTCTTCAATCTTTGATTTCTTCTTGCATAATTGTGTTCTTCAATCTTGGTAACCTTAAATTCCAGCACTTTTATCATTCTTTCCTTATTTTCACATACTTGTTAATGGATTCTTGTGTAGTTAATTATAGCTACACCATACTAGGCTAGATTTTTTAGGGGTTGGGGTGCATGAACCCAACCCGATGTGGTTTGTGTGTGTGTAAGATTAGTTCCCTTAATTAAATAAATGATCGAATCGTGTTGTGTAGAAATCACAACCGTCGTAGGACTTTTAATTTCGTTTGCCCTAGGTAACCGGGATGCTTAAGAGTGCGACGCGAGTGTAGCTATAATGACACCGCTTTATTCTTACTTTTGATTGTGTATGGTGCGGGCTAGTACCCTCGTATATGTAATGCTTGAGATTAATAAAGACTGAATTTAATCAGTTATCTAATTCATAACTAGTCTTATACCCGGTAAACTTACTAGGAGTTGGGGGATTGTGTCCCTGCCTTAATCTTTCAATTAGTTTTAGTTAACTTCTTTATTTCCCCCCTTTTTCCTTTCTCACCCCATCTTCATCTTTTACACTTTATTTTTGAAGTAATAAATCAATTAAAATCTATCAAACATTCCCTGTGGATTCGATACCCAGACTCGCCGCTATACTCCATAAGAGTGTAGTTAAAGTTTATATTTTTTTATATTGTGGTCAGAAGCAGATAATAACGATTAGCGTATACACAGACGTTCGATTTTTCACTTGATCAGTAGATTTTGAGGTTTAGAGGGATGAAGAGAGAAGGGGAGAAAATTGAAAGTGAGAAATTTAAATTTAATATACTTAGGTGAATTTTGATGATATTATGAAATATGAATAGATTTTTGTGGCATTATGAATCTAATATATATATATATATATGGTGTCTCCTTATGTTATCGTGTCACCTATTCATATTAAATGCAAAGAGTTACGTTACAAATGGTGTCTCCCCATATAATTTTTTTTATATAAAACATCTTTTCCCTCAATTAATAAATGTTAATATTTAGATAATAAATAACTTTTAATATATAACTAAAAAAATATTTTTTTATAAAAAAATGTACAGTTTTCTGAAACAATTTATAAATTCTGAACGTTAACATTGCTTTATAAAAATAATTTTTTCTTAAAAAAATTGTATTTATATTTATAGAACAACCTTTGAAAACACAATTTATATAAAGAAATGAAGTTAAAAACTACAATTTTTAGCAAACTACTTTATAATTTTTTTTATATATAATAAAATATTTTATACTTATTGTTGATACCAAATTTAGTCTGCTGACATGGCCCAATTAAATGAAGACACGTGGCAATCTACGTGGCGACACCAAAACACTTCCGAGGAACTCACACGCTCCGAGGAACCATACTACAACGAGGAACACTTTCGAGGAACTCACACGCTCCGAGGAACCATACTACAACGAGGAACACTGCTTCCCCGAGGAACTCATACGCTCCGAGGAACAAGAACTCTTCGAGAAACTCTTGAGTACCGAGAAGCTTAGGCGGTCCGAGCTGCACCTCGAACAAAGCATTAATAGCAGGATAACCAACAGTTTGGCTATTCATTAAATGCTTATCATTCAGACGCACACGCTTAAGGGGCATTGAATGTATTACCCTTTCATATGTACATCATTTAATGTATTACCCTTTCACATTACAGCCTCAGGGCTATAAATACATTGTACAATCCTCATTGTAAGGGGACCGAAATTTCTTGATAGAACTTATAATCGAGAATTTCCAAACACTCAGCAATAACATAACAGTGGACGTAGGCCATTCTTATAAGGCTAAACCACTTTAAAAACTCTTTGTTTCATTTATTTATCTGTGATTGAATAATTAGATATGATCTAATTTTGTACATTAACAGATTGGCGCCGTCTGTGGGAAATGACTGGTAATATCGTTTTTCACCCAAAACAATTCATAACAAATGACTGATATTCCAGAATCCAGCAATCGACACGCTGGAAGCCCTCCAAATCCATCTGCTCCGCCAAATATTCCAGATCTGGCTAGAATAATGACAAATCTGGCTCAGGGCCAGACCGTCATGCAAGAAACTATGTGACAACTCATACAAACCCTCCATGGCGGTGCACCAACCCATTCAGGACTACGAAGCATTCAAAGAAATACTCATGCACATTCTTCACGTACTAGGCGTACTGATTCATATCACAATGAGGAGTCTGAAGATTTCTCTTATCAACCTGGACGAACTTCGTGCGAGCCACAAATACTGAACAACGTGTCACTCTCTCTCCATAAAGGATTAGTGCGCTAGAGAAGTTAAGCAGGGTATCACCTTTTGATCGATTAGGACCTAGGAGGAGCAGAAGTCCTCCTAGATCCGCATCGAGGAGTTTTCGACGACCATCAGATTTAAGGGAAGGATCTGCCTAGTCGCGACCAGCTGTTCGTCAAGATGGATCTCAGGAAACCACATCAACGCGATCAGCTCGAACCAATAGGCCCGAGGAAGGGAATGATGCATGGAAAGGCTCTATTCAGAGGCTGGATGATAGATTAATGGAAATGGCTAAGGCCAAGAACCCTCTACAACGAACTTTTGTTCGAGGAACACCTTTTGTCCAGGCCATTGTAGATTTTCCAACACCATCAAAGTTCAAAGCACCTGTTGTGACCCCCAAATATGATGGAAAGACTGACCCTGTCCTTCATATAGAACAATACCAATCTGCAACCGACATCTATGCTGTTCCAGATGAGATGAGATGCAGAGCATTCTCAGGAACTCTTACCGGATCTGCTCAAATATGGTATAATAATCTTCCTTGGGGTAAGATCTTAACTTTTCTTCAACTGGTCGAGTTATTCATTGGGAATTTCTATTTTGGGGCAAAACCAGTTAAACGAGTAGCACATTTGTTAAGTGTTAGACAAAAAGATGGTGAGAGCACCAAAGATTATATAGCTCGTTTTAATAACGAGAAACTCGAGGTCATTGATTATGAGGAGAAGACAACTATTACCGCCTTGATGAGTGGACTACTACCGAGTAAGTTGCATTACACTTTGGCCAAAGATCCACCTAGAACTATGTCAGACCTGATGGGAAAAGAGTCCAAGATTATGAATGCCGAGGAGGCTATGGCTGCGAAGAAGAATATTGATGCCAAAGAAACCAAGGTGGAAGGTGATAAAGCTAAGAAGAAAGAGCATAAGAACAATAGTAATGACAAACATTCAAAAACTAGGTCGGTATGGGACGTAATGAAGAAATTCGATAATTATACTCCTTTGAAGAAGGATATCAACCATGTTCTAGAAGAAATCAAGAACAACGAGGAACACTTCCGAGGAACAAGAACTCTCCGAGGAACCATACTACAACGAGGAACACTGCGTCCCCGAGGAACTCATACGCTCCGAGGAACAAGAACTCTCCGAGGAACTCTTGAGTACCGAGAAGCTTAGGCGGTCCGAGCAACTCAGGCGGTCCGAGCTGCACCTCGAACAAAGCATTAATAGCAGGATAACCAACAGTTTGGCTGTTCATTAAATGCTTATCATTCAGACGCACACGCTTAAGGGGCATTGAATGTATTACCCTTTCATATGTACATCATTTAATGTATTACCCTTTCACATTACAGCCTCAGGGCTATAAATACATTGTACAATCCTCATTGTAAGGGGACCGAAATTTCTTGATAGAACTTGTAATCGAGAATTCCCAAAGGACCAATTAGAAAAAGGACACATGCCATCCTACGTGACAATATTCGACATTCGAGGAGAGTTGGTTGGCACCCGAGGAGTCTTAGTCGGCACCCGAGGAGAGTTGGTCGGCACCCGATGAGAGTTAGTCGACACCCGAGGAGAGTTGGTCGGCATACCAACCAGGAAGATCAAAGGATAACTATGCATTTAATGTGCATTAATGAAGATGGCAGCGCATTTAATGAGCCTTAATGTACATTTATACTGTATTAATAGATGACAACACATAGCATACCAAGCAATTCAACAATTAGATTCGTTGAATGTAGACATAAATGTCTACACACAATGAATCTCTTTATCTCCCATCACTATAAATACATGTATCCCCTTAGCCAAAAGAGGGGAGATCCGGGAGAACCTAGAAATACCATACACAAGATACACATCCTTTCTCTCTCTACACCTTATGGTGCTATTGTAAACCCGTGTGAATAAAATAACAGTGGACGTAGGCTTTATTTATAGCCGAACCACTTTAAAAATCTTTGTCTCTTATGTACTTGATTGGATTGCTTTCATCTATTTATCTGTGATCATAAAAATGGGATTCGGTCCAGTTTTTTGCATCAACACTTATCTTTATAAAATTAGATTTTATTAAAAAAATATAAAAAAGTGTTGACACTAGTTTTATAAAAAAATGATTATATATATATATATATATATTTATAAAGGATCAAATACCAAAAAGCCCCTCAAACATTTTGTAATACACATTTAGTCGAAACCTTTTATTTTGTACCAAAAAGTCCCTTATTCTCTTATCTAAATTGTCCGCGCCAGCGGCATGGTAAAGCCTTTTTGGCATGGTGAAGGACTTTTTGGTGCAAAATAAAAAGACTTGGACTAAACGTATATTAAAAAAAGTTTGAGGCGCTATTTGGTATATGCCCCTTTTATAAAAGTAATATTGTTTAAAAAAATAATTTTAGTGTATAAAAAGGCTATATATATATATATATATATATATATATATATATATATATATATATATATATATATATATATATATATATATATATATATATATATATGTGTGTGTGTGTGTGTGTGTGTGTGTGTGTGTGTGTGTGTTCCATACTTTTTTTTTAATTCCCCTTACTTCATCAATAAATGTTCTTTTTTTTGCATTTCAATTTTACATGACATTGAATATTCTTTTAATCAAATACATATATTCATTAATTTTTTTTGTAGTAACAGTCACATAAATATGAAATAGTGCTTTTAACGTTATATATATTTTTTCTATTTTTGTAAGTATGTTTGCTATAGATTGGTTAATAAGGAGTGCAAATTTAAAAAAGTAGTGAATTTTATGTTTATGGTATTATGAAATTATTTTGAGTTTCCTATTAAGTCCTATTTATATGAAACATTTTCTAATAGGTCCTATCATAAATTTTTTAGGAGATTTTGGAAAAAGGTCCTCGTAGTGGTCAAATTGTATAAAAATAGGACACTCCATATAATTTTATAAATTTAGTCCCTGTACTTAAATTATCATAAAAAATGATGAAAAATAGTGCCGCTGGCGCGGACAAAAAAAATAAAGGTACTGTACCACAGGGACTAGATTTATAAATGCTATTGTACCACATGGACTAAATTTATAACCTTGAAAATTATTTTCCTAAAAATCCAAATATAAGAAGGAACATGACTGTTGATGTAAAAAACTAGATCATTCTAATTCTTCAATCACAGATAAATAAATAAGACAAAAATTTTTAAAGTGGTTCGGCTAGGAATAAAGCCTACGTCCACTGTTATGTTATTGCTGAGTGTTTGTGGAATTCTTGATTACAAGTTCTCTCAAGAAATTCCGATCCCTTTGAATGGGATTGATACAAGGTATTTATAGCCTCAAGGCTGTACATGAAAGGTCCAATACATTAAATGATATACATATGAATGGGTAATACATTTAATGCAGCGTGTGCGTCAAGAATCTAATGAATAGTTGAACAGTTGTCCGTCTGATAATTGATGACACGGCCGAGGTGCAGTTCGGACCGCCTTAGTTGCTCGTTGATCAAGAGTTCCTCGGAGTGCTTAGAGTATCTCGGGATGATGGAGTTCCTCGGATGGAGTTCCTCGGCATGATAGAGCTCCTCGGTGTATTCTCGTTGCTCGGTACCAACCATGGTTGTTCAGTAAATGATCTTCCTCGCTGTTATTGTGCCACGTAGATTGACACGTGTCTTCATACTATTCGTCCACATCAGCATATTAATTTTGGTATCAACAGAAGCCCCCAATGTTTCATATTTCGAACTTTGAGGAGTATGGGACATTCTTTCTCGGTATATGGTAATATTAAATGACCTTCCTGGGTTTTAGGAGCATTGTATTCAAATTTCCTTCTCATTTCGCAGTTTCCGCCTTTTTTACAAGCGCTTCGATCTTCGTGCAACTTTTGTCTTTTTAGCCGCCGGAAGTTCAGTAGTTTCTTTTTAGTAATCATTTCTTTCGCCGCTTCCCAATGCAAAGTATTTAAACTCCTTTGGTAACCATACCGTCGTCTACACTTTCTATTTTTCTGCATTCAAGTTTTCTATTCTCTTCCTCTCTCTTGTGTGTTCATCATTGTTTCCGTTCGTTGTCAACATATCTCCTTTCTTTCTGTAAGATCTTCTTCCTTTCTTCTGCATCTCTTTTATTCAATATGGTTTATATTGTTGAATCTGCTGAGAAATTTCGTTCTGACTTTTCCATTCCTTCTTGGGTAATTCTAGAAGTTCTTTCTGAGCCTTTAGATTACTTTCGATTGGCTGAGGGACATTGGTTCCCCAGTCTTTTCATTGCTGAATGTGGTTTTTCTTTTCCCCCAAACCCATTATGTCTTGAGTTTTGTCAATATTTTGATCTTGTTCCTGCAAAAATAGCCCCCAATTCATGGAGAATAATTAACGGGGTGCACAAGTTAAATCTAACTCATGGGACTCGTATAGGGATCCCAGAAATCATGTACTGCTATAAATGGGCCACTTTAGATAATGTTTATTATTTAAAAACTAGGTTTTTAAATAGAGCCCTTGTAGTTAACCTCCCTGATTCAAATAGAGATTATTTTGAGCATGGGTTGGTCATAAAAAATTGGCAACACGCGCCTTTATCTGGGAATGAAGTATACAACGGTCCCAGATGCCCCCCATACGGCAATGGGATAGGTTTATTTTTCATTTTATTTTACTTATGAAATTGCGTTTTCATCATGTTTGACAAAATGTATGACTGAGATTTATGTATTTATTTGCAGTTGATAGTAAAAGAAAAACTCCAAAAGAGTCGGAAGTGAATATCAAGCATTTAAAACTTATCTGGAGTTTGCATAAGACGATTGCAGACGAGCATATTAGATCTGCATCATATTTGCTGCAGTATAAGAGCTACACAACCTCTTATACTGCTCGCCCTGTTGAACCAGCCTCAACACCAGAAAGTTCATCTTCAGATTCTCATATTCCCCTATCTCAGAGAATGGGCAAGAAAAGAGCTCCTCCTGCTCTATTTGGTGAAATTTCTTCTGCTGTTGGAGCAAAGAAAGGCAAAATTGATGTCCCAGAGGGGACTAAAAAAGTAGATGTTAGTTCCTCCAAAGTTGCCGAGAAGCCCCCAGTGGCCCCGAGCAAGAAAAGTGCTAGTGCTGATGTAATTACAATCTCTCCGACCAAGACCTCTTCCTTGGTTGATGCTGCTGACCCTCCTTTGAAGAGATTGAGGAAATCATCCTCGGTTAATCTTGCTGGAACTGCATCTTCTCTACCCGCTGGTGGTAGTAGTATTTCAAAAATCATTCTTCCGAGCTCTTCAACGAGCTCAGTTATACCCGAGGTTCTCGGGGTTGATGAAAAGATTCCTAGGGATACACTGACATCCCTAGCTGCTCGCCATTTTTCTTCAGTAAATTTCTCATACCTTTGGTCTTTCTTTTCTTTTTCCTGAACTCTTGTATTTGTGTTGACTCTATTGTTTTTCTTATCTTTCAGCTGGTGAACTGTTTCAATACCATCGTGAAGAAAGATCAAGCTATTAAAGCTTCTAGTTCCTCGTCCGATGTTGACGATGCCCTCTTGGGTTTAGCCCAATCTGTGAAAGAATCTCGCCAGCAGTACGTCGAGGAGAAAGCTGCCTGGGAGAAAAAATTGGCTGCAGCTGAGGCTGATAAGATGAAGATGGCTGAAACCTCCAAGAATTTGGAGGAGAAGGTGAAAAGCTTAGAGGTCAATCAGCAAAGGTGCGATGACCAACTGAAGAAGGCAGAAGAAGAACTGTCTATCCTGCGAGACATCAAAATCCAGAAAGAACAATTGGATGTCAAACTCTCCTCGGAGCAGTTGAAAAGAAAAGCTGCAGTTAGGAAACATTTCAGTGCTGGTTGGGAAAAAGGATGGGATAAAGGGATTGCTGCTATGACATCCCAAGTCCAATATGGGGAGTTGAAATACTTCTATGATGGTTGGGTAGCTGCTCTACAAGAGCTAAAAATCCAAGACGATTCTGAGTTATTCCAAAGGCATCTTCCTGGTCCTCCTCCACCAATTGTGGAAGAAGAAGAAGATGAACCTGCATCAGATGAATCTTCCATGGCTGTGGATGTCCCAATTTCTGCTTCTCAACCCTCTGTCATTGAGGATATTTCTTCTATGCCTCTTCCTGCCGAGAAGATTTCTGCCGATCAAGTTGTTGTTATCACCGATCAACCGAGCTCCTCGTCCCAGCCTCCCGAGAAAGTCTTGGGAGACAAGGAAAAGGTGTGAAGTTGTTCGGTATCATTCTTATCTTTTATCATTTGTAATCGAACACTGTAATCCTTTTATGATCTAATAAAATACTTCTTTACTCATCGCCGTTATTGATGATTCTTTGTTGATTGTTGTCTTTTTCTTGTCTTTAGTTTGTTGCTAGAATGGAACTAATCTCTTCTCATGATACCGAGCTGATGCAGCAATGTCACCAATACTATAGGGCTGGTCATACAGACCTTAGTTCTTCTGAAATTGCTGACATTCTTGGTCATGATGCTTCAGAACAGGCGACTGAGGCTTATCGGTACTTGAAAAATTTACTCGACCGAGCTGTAGCTAACAATGTCGCTTATTATGACTTGATTGAAGAGCTGCATTGTTCCTTAGAGGATCTCCAAGGCCAGCACAATGAATCGATGGCTTCATTACACGAGGAATATGAAAATAGATATCAACAACTTTCCTCTGATACAGGTCATAAAAAGATCATTGCTGCATATGACATTAGGGAAAGGACCCTAAAAGGTGAAGTTGAAGCTTGCCGACAAATTGCCGAGATCCTGGAACGAGAAAATAATAGTCTGCAGAAAAGATTGGCTCAATATGAATCCGTTGCCTCCTCTTCCACTGCATTAGTACCAGTTACTGATGAAGGTTTTTCGTTTCTAGAGGTTGAAAACGCCAAACTAAGGCAAGAGTTGGATGACTTAAAAAAGTCTATTATTCCTGTGACTGCTCGGGGACGAGGAAGGAGTTCTCGGGGACGAGGAAGAATCGTCGAGGAGCAAAGTTCTCCAGTTGCTTCTCGGAGCCGATCAAGAGTTCTTAGCCGTAGTGTTGAAGAATCTCGCACCCAATCTACTCTGGAAACTCAAGCATTCCAACTGAATGTTAAGGATCGTGCTCTGTCTGATTTGTCTAAGAAAAATTTATCTTTAGAGGATCAATTGGCTGCGATGAAGTCTGATCTGAATAATAAAGATGCTCTTATCAAGAACTTTCTCGAGCAAGTAGATAGATTAACTTTCCAATTCCATAAACAGCCTCGGGAGTTCTGGAATGCAGGCTATAATGAAGCTCTTTATCATTTGGATGCTCGCATTGAAAATGCTAACAACGAAGGTTATAAGCAGGGATGGTTGAACGCCCTGGGTGTATTAAAATTGGAACGAGGTCATTATTTATGGGATTATCATGCTCCTGGATTGCTAGACTTGCCTGTTCCTCCCTATAAATTGGATATGGCATGGATTCCTGCTCGTTCCATT
The DNA here is from genome assembly GCA_949130495.1 of Sambucus nigra. NCBI lineage: Eukaryota > Viridiplantae > Streptophyta > Magnoliopsida > Dipsacales > Adoxaceae > Sambucus > Sambucus nigra. Next base: position 386,580,995 of record OX422215.1, on the reverse strand, counting down.
CCTCGGAGTTTGATCTCTAAATATCTTGGTGATTATAACCTTCATTCTCAAGTTGAAGTATCTCGTCCTGAGCACCTGTTGGACACTCCTACAATAATGAATGTCAGAATGCTGAAGGACATGAACTTTATTAATTCTCCTCTTTGTCTAGAGGATCCTCCTGCCGGCGAGGAACCTGTCTCAAAGGATAAAGGAAAGAAACCAATAGAGTAGGAATCTTTAATGTAATAGTTAGCACATACATGTAACATGTAATACATTTTTATCTTAATGAAAGAATTTCATTTTCTGTTTTGCCAATAGCTATTTTTCTGTTTGCAAATTATATGGTTCATCAACCAACTTAGAATTTATAACAAGCATAAATTGTTCAAAATTGTTTCCAACCAACCAAGGTGGATAAATAATGTTTGTCGACCAACCACAGTTGATGGGTTTCTATCCCCGACCAGCCATACTTGGTTCAATTTTCAAATATAAACATGTGTCCGACCAACTAAGGTCAATACTTTTATCCTCGTCGACCAACTACAGTTAGTGGGTTTTTATCCCCGACCAACCATACTTGGTACAGTTTGGAATATTTTGTTCTTTAAAGAACTTTTTGTAATAATGTTACCTCCCGACCAACATAAGCTGTAATGCGAGAGTATATAAAGTCTTACCAACCGTAGTTGATCATGCTGGTCTACACCTCCTAATCAAAGGAGTAGTAGGGTTCTTTCGAACTTTTTGGCTCCTTGGAGCATGTCCTCCTAACCAAAGGAGGTTGGCTACTTATAGCACTTTTGCTCCGTAGAGCGCTCCGTAGAGCTTATCCTCCTAACCAAAGGAGGTTGGCTACTTATAGCACTTTTGCTCCGTAGAGCTTATCCTCCTAACCAAAGGAGGTTGGCTACTTATAGCACTTTTGCTCCGTAGAGCGCTCCGTAGAGCTTATCCTCCTAACCAAAGGAGGTTGGCTACTTATAGCACTTTTGCTCCGTAGAGCGCTCCGTAGAGCTTGACTCCGTAGAGCATGGCTCCGTAGAGCAGTCTTCTTCTTGTTATCAAGCAGTATAGTGTTCAACACTAATATTCCCCGAAAAACTTTCAACAGAAAGAAAATGGTGAACCATCCTCGTTTTATTCATAATGAAGGAAATGCTTTACATTTTACATTACTGATAATACTTTCGCAGGTGTTCAGCATTCCATGCATTCTGAAATTCTTCTCCTTCTAGAGTTGCTATTCTGTAGGTTCCAGGTCGAACAACCTCTGTAACTCGGTAAGGTCCATGCCAGTTTGCTTCCAGTTTATTCTGTTTTTGAATGACTTTCTTCAGCACATAATCACCCTCCTTCAAATCGCATTTCTTCACCCTTTTGTTGTAGAACAGAGCTGTTCGTTGTTGATAAGCAGCATTCCTAATGGCTGCCTCTTCTCTTACTTCTTCGAGCATATCCAAATCCATTCTTCTCATCAAGTCACTGATCGGAGAGTTGAAATTCAGCACTCTATGCGTTGGGAGACCCAACTCGGCCGGTATCACAGCCTCACTTCCAAATGCTAGCATATATGGTGATTCTCCAGTTGCTGCTCGGGGAGTTGTTCGGTAGGCCCATAATACTGATTGGAGCTCATTAATCCAATTTGCTTTAGCTTCACTTAGCCTCTTTTTCAACCCATTTAGTAATGTTCTGTTCGTCACTTCAGTCTGTCCATTGCTTTGGGGATGGCCTGGTGCTGAATGAAACTTTAAAACGTTCGACTGATGACAATAGGCAGCAAATTCTTCATTATCAAATTGTGTTCCATGATCTGTGATGAAAGCATGAGGGAGACCATATCGACAAATGATATTCTTCCATACAAACTGGTATACCTTCTCGTACGTCATATTGATAAGAGGCTCAGCTTCCACCCACTTAGTAAAATAATCCACTGCAACTACGAGATACTTGAATCTTCCTCGGGTGGTCGGCAGTGGTCCAACCAAATCAATTCCCCACATGGCAAATGGCCAAGGGGAAGTTATTGGTGTTAGCAATGCTTGTGGAGTTCGTCGGATGGAGGAAAAACGTTGGCACTTGTCACATTTCTTGGCATAGGCTATACAATCAGCCCTCATTGTCGGCCAGTAATATCCCTGTGTCATCACTCTTTGTAAAAGTGTTCGACCTGCTACATGAGCTCCACAAGATCCTTCATGGATTTCTTCAATCAATTCTTTCACCTCGGTGGGATGTACACATCTCTGCAAACCTGCCATAATTCCTCGTCTATACAAAATACCATTAGTTAATACATACCGAGCAGCTTTATACTTCAGTTTCTTGGCAGCGAGTTTGTCCTCCGGCAATTCACCCTCTTCAACATATTTCCTGATTGGATCCATCCAAGATGGTCCTAAATCAAGGGTAATCACATTCGTTGTCATATCTTCATCTATGCTCCGACCTTCTAATACTTCAATCGGTATGGTTCTTCGCATCTCGGTACGAGTAGCTGATGCTAGTCGGGCCAGCGCGTCTGCTTGTACATTCTCCATCCTCGGTATTCTTACCAATTGAATGGCCTCAAATTCTGTCAATAATTTCATCACCTTTGCATGATATTTGATCATTAAATCTCCTTTAACCGCATACATTCCCATCATCTGATACACAATTAATTGAGAATCACTGAATACCATCACTTGTTGTGCTTCCATAGTCTTTGCTAGATTAAGACCTGCTATCATGGCCTCATACTCCGCTTCATTGTTAGAGGCTTTGAATTGGAATCGCAAAGCATATTCCATGTCAATCTCGTCTGGAGTGATCAAAACAATTCCTGCTCCACAACCAGCTGTGCAGGATGATCCGTCTACATATAATCTCCATGTAGGTATTTCGTCTTCAAATTTCTTATCTGTCAGAGTTCCTCGATAAAATATCTGCTGTTTTCTTCCATCATCCCCCGGTATCTTTCGCTCCTCGTCAGTCATCTGCTCGTACCCTTTTACCAACCGTGGTTGGTCTGAGTTTGAATATAATGATTTCTCTACATCTACAAGTCCTTTTACCAACCTTGGCTGGTTTGGACCTATTTCTGCTGATCCTGTATCGTCCACAGGTAGGTCAGCAAATGTTTCTGTTGATCCTGTATCGTCCACAGGTAGATCAGCAGGCACCTTTTGCTCCTCGGGGGTATCAGGGTACGTGAACTCTGCTATAAAATCTGCTACAGCTTGCCCCTTGAATGATGATCTGGGCTCATACACAATATCATATTCACCAAGTTCTACTGCCCAGTACATCAGTCTCCCTGATTTTTCTGGCTTATGGAGGGCTTGTCTCAATGGCATATCAGTATAAACGATGATGGTATGGGCTTGGAAATATGGCCTCATTCTTCTACTTGCTTCAATTAGTGCCAATGCCAATTTTTCTAGCTTTGGGTACCTGATTTCTGCACCTCGGAAAGCCTTACTTGTGTAATAAATTGGCTTCTGGACTCCATTCTCCAATCTGATCAACGCTGAACTGACTGCGTTCTCTGATACTGCCAAATACAAATACAACTTTTCTCCTGTTATTGGTCTGGACAACAGTGGAGGTGCTCCCAAGTATTTCTTCAAGTCTTGAAAAGCTTTTTCACATTCCTCATTCCATTCAAAGGTTTTTCGAAGTGTTTTGAAGAATGGTATGCATTTATCAGTTGCTCGAGATACAAATCTGTTGAGCGCTGCAACTCGTCCGGTAAGACTCTGTACTTCTTTCTTCGTCGTCGGAGATCGCAGCCCTAGAAGAGCTTTGATCTTATCTGGATTTGCCTCAATACCTCGCTGATTGACGATGTATCCGAGGAACATTCCTTCTCGTACTCCAAAGGTCCACTTCGTCGGGTTAAGCTTCATTTGGTATTTATCCAATTGATCAAAAGTTTGACTCAAGTCAACCAAATGATCAGCAGCTTTCTTGCTTTTAGTGAGCATGTCATCGACATAGACCTCCATGTTGCGGCTGATTTGTTCGGTAAAAACCTTGTTCATCAACCGCTGATATGTTGCACCTGCATTTTTTAAACCAAAAGGCATAACATTATAACAATAAGTTCCCCTAGGGGTAATAAAAGAAGTACTTTCCCTGTCTTCAGGTTTCATTTTGATCTGGTTGTAGCCAGAGTAAGCATCCATGAAGCTGAGTAGCTCGTGTCCCGAGGTAGCATCCACCAGTTGATCAATTCTGGGCAATGGAAAATGATCCTTGGGGCATGCCTTATTGAGATCGGTGAAATCGACACACATTCTCCATTTGTTGTTTTTCTTCTTTACCATCACCACATTTGCCAACCAATCTGGATATTTTACATCTTCAATGAATTGGGCTTTCTGGAGTTTCTCGACTTCCTCCTGTATGGCCTGGTTCTTCTCGGGACTAAACACCCTTCTTCTCTGCTTTACAGGTTTAATCTCCTTATTCACATTGAGTTCATGACATAAGAAGTTTGGATCTATTCCTGGCATGTCTTCATGACTCCAAGCAAAAGTATTTTTCCTATTCTTCAAGAAAGTTATCAACTCCTCTTTTATTGACATATCCAACGATGAACCTATCTGGGTTATTCGTTCAGGATGTTCGTCGTCCAGAATAACATTTTCTGTAGATTCTACCACTTGCCCTTTCACAAGTTGGGACTCATCTCTAGGATCAAGAGTTTCAATTTCTGTACATTCATCCACTTGATAAGTAGTAGTCTTTTTCATCGATCCTTCTAGTTCTTCTTGCTCGGCCGACGAATAATAGCATTCCCGAGCTACTTTTTGATCACCTTTCACCACTCCAACTCCAAAATTTGTTGGGAATTTCAAACATTGATGTACTGTTGAAGGAACGGCTTCGAACTTCTTCAATCCAACTCTTCCCATGATGATGTTGTAGGCCGATTGCACATTCTTATCCATCACAAAGAATCGTATTCTTTCTGTTCGACAAACAGGCCAGGTTCCAATGAATATATCCAACTTGATCGTCCCCAGTGGAAAAACTTTCTCGCCAGCAAAACCCAGAAGGGGTCTGTGATAAGGTTCCAATTGAGATAATTTCAAATTCAGGCTATCAAAGCATGAATAGTAAATGATGTCTGCCGAACTACCATTGTCTACCAACACCCTTGAAATGATCACGTCCTTCATTCTCATTTTGATCACCAAAGGATCATCATGAGGGTAAAGAACACCTGCCAGGTCGTTTTTTGAAAAACCAATTACTAGCTTCTCTTTGTTTACCTTCCTCGGACGATCATCCTCGGCCAGGTTTATTCGCTGAATATATGAGCAAGCTTGAGCCTCTCCGAGATAAGCTTTTCTTTCTGCAGTAAGGTCTCCTCCTCCTGCATCTCCCCCTGTAATAACGTTACAATGAAATGATCCAAAACGTATGGAAAATACCTCTCGTTCAGGTTTTCTTGGCTTCTTGGGAAGATCGGGGTCATCATCTGGATCCTCTTCATGGTCCCTCCTATTTTTCTCCTCTGCACGACGAGGAGATCTAGATCTCTTTCTAATTCTGTCCTCATTTGTCCTCTCACCTCTGCGATCTACATACTTTGATAATTTTCCTCTTCGAATGAGTGTTTCAATCTCGTTCTGAAGGGCTATACAATTTTTGGTCATATGGCCATGATCTTTGTGAAACTCGCAATATTTGGTCTTATTCCTCATGTCTGGATCTGTCTTCAGTTTCTCTGGCCATTTGATTTCCTCGTTATTCCTGATCTCTTCTAAAACATGATTAATACCCATTTTCAATGGAGTATAATTATCATACTTCTTTAGGGCTTCCAACTTTATCCTGTTATTCCTGGAATGTTTGTCACCACCATTACCTTTCTGATCTTTCTTCTTAGAGTTGTCGACCTCCACTTTAACTTCTTTATCCATATTCTTCTTCGCAGTCATAGCCTCCTCGGCATTCATGATTTTAGCCGCCTTTGCCATTAATTCCGACATATTTTTAGGCGGATCTTTGGCCAGAGTATAGTATAGCTTGTTAGGCAGCAAACCACTCATCAAAGCAGTGATTGCTGTCTTTTCTTCATAATCTATGACTTCCAACTTCTCGTTATTGAAACGAGTTATGTAATCTCTAGTACTTTCTCCTGATTTTTGTCTAACACTTAGTAAGTGCGCTACTCGCTTTACTGGCTTTGCTCCAAAACAAAAATTGCCAATAAACAGCTCGGCTAACTGAACAAAAGTTGAAATCTTACCCCGAGGAAGATTATTGTACCATATCTGTGCAGATCCGGTAAGAGTTCCCGAGAATGCTCTACACCTCATCTCGTCGGGGACAGCATAGATATCTGCAGCAGCTTGGTACTGTTCTATATGAAGTACAGGATCCGTCTTTCCATCGTACTTGGGGGTCACTACAGGTGCTTTGAATTTCGACGGTGTAGGGAAATCCACAATGGCTTGCACAAAAGGTGTCCCTTGAACAAAAGTTCTCTGTAAGGGGTTCCTCGCCTTAGCCATTTCTCCCAGTCTATCCTCCAATCGTTGAATGGAACCTTTCCATGCTTCATTCCCTTCCTCGGGCCGCTTAGTCCGAGCAACTGATTGCTCTGACGTAGCTTCCTGAGATTTATCTCGACGAGTAATTGGTCGTGATTGTGCAGATCCTTCTCTCAAACCTGGTGGTGGTCGAAAACTTCCTGATGGAGCCCTAGGTGGACTCATGTTCCTCCTTGGTCCTAACCGACTGAAAGGAGACACCCTGCTTAATCTTTCTAAAGCGCTAGTTCTCTCCGGAGAAAGAGAGATATGTTGATCTGTATCCGTAGCCCGTATTGATGAAGTTCGCCCAGGTTGATAAGAAAAATCATTGGATTCCCCATTGCGATATGACCCAATACGTCTGGATCGTGATTGCCCATGATCAGTCCTTTGCCCTGAATGAGTAGGTACACCGCCTTGAAGAGTTTGAAGGAGTTGCCTCATAGATTCTTGCATGGCGGTTTGTCCCTGAGCCAGATTCATCATAATTCCGGCCAGATCTGGAGATGCAGATGGATTTGGAAGATTTCCAGTATTTCCAGCATTTCGATTACTGGATTCCGGATTATCTGCCATTGGTGATAAATGATTTTTATGAAAAACGATAACAACAGTCGTTTCCCACAGACGGCGCCAATCTGTTGATGTAAAAAACTAGATCATTCTAATTCTTCAATCACAGATAAATAAATAAGACAAAATTTTTTAAAGTGGTTCGGCTAGGAATAAAGCCTACGTCCACTGTTATGTTATTGCTGAGTGTTTGTGGAATTCTTGATTACAAGTTCTCTCAAGAAATTCCGATCCCTTTGAATGGGATTGATACAAGGTATTTATAGCCTCAAGGCTGTACATGAAAGGTCCAATACATTAAATGATATACATATGAATGGGTAATACATTTAATGCAGCGTGTGCGTCAAGAATCTAATGAATAGTTGAACAGTTGTCCGTCTGATAATTGATGACACGGCCGAGGTGCAGTTCGGACCGCCTTAGTTGCTCGTTGATCAAGAGTTCCTCGGAGTGCTTAGAGTATCTCGGGATGATGGAGTTCCTCGGATGGAGTTCCTCGGCATGATAGAGCTCCTCGGTGTATTCTCGTTGCTCGGTACCAACCATGGTTGTTCAGTAAATGATCTTCCTCGCTGTTATTGTGCTACGTAGATTGACACGTGTCTTCATACTATTCGTCCACATCAGCATATTAATTTTGGTATCAACAATGACCTTTACCTTAATTCTCTATTTTTTTTTATTGATAGGTCCTCTTCAAACAAAATTTATTTTGATGGGAGTTAGTGGAACAAAAAATAAACGTGAAGGGATAATGAAGTCGTCGATAAAAAAAGGAATTATTTTTGGGATAAACATATATAGACACACTTTTGTATACGATTTTTATACTTAGCGCATTAAAATGTTATACCTTGTTGTTGTGGGTCCTGTCAGGATATAGAGTATAATCTCTTACGGTCTTGTCTTATTAAGCATGTATGAAAAACGGGTATAAAAATGTGTACGTGTAGTGGTCTTTTTTTTTTTTTTTTGTTTTGGGTGACCGTGGAATGTCTTTCCAGCAACATCCAAATGGGCGCCGAAACGCACAAGTCCCTGAAGATTCCGTGTGCTTGCTATGCTTAGAAGAACCCTGAATCACACATAGAGACATAGGGATGGTGATGGCAAGTTGTTGTATTCTCGTGTCACACACCTGTTTTTATTCCTTTGGGAAACCGAAAACAGTGAGGTCCGGGTTTAGTGGCAGAAAGGCAATAGAGAGGAGTAATGATATAGAATTTGCGAACAAGAACAACAGTATAAAGTGGGTGCCTAAGCGTAAAGTTTTGGCCGTGGGAGGGAGCGATGAGGAGATTGTTGTGGTGGGGGAGGATTCGGCAGAATTTGATTTGGCGAAGCAGAAGATAATATCGTGGGTTTATTTCAGTGGAGTTTTGGGGATTGTACTCTTTATTCTTGATATCGCTTGGATTGACAACTCTACTGGATTCGGAAAACGCTTTATCGACGCTGTTTCCGCCGCTTCTGGAACCCCTGAGGTCTCTTTTTATTCCATACTTCATCCTAGGATTTATGGACTTTTTTTTTTTTTGGATTCATTCGAATTTTATACGAATTAAAGATTTATTTTCTAGTTTTATACAAATTTATTAAGTTTTTTTACTCTAAAAATTACAGAAAATCGTTATTTATGTCCTTTAACTTTCTATATTTACATATACCATCCCAATTTTTTTCTTCTTTTGGAAAATTCACGGGGAGCCTCCAATTGCATCCGCTCTGCTTCACCCTCTCTCTTTACTTGATTCCAAACTATAATCGTTATTTATCTCCTACTTTTTACAAGCCAATTTTTTTCACAATTCCATGCCATTCTTTCTGTTTAGTATACAAATTATAGAAAGAATTGTGTAATTACTAATTTATTTGAGTTATTACACGATTTTATATAAAAAAATGCAATTTATTCTTCATTAATTTTTGAAATACTATGCAAGTGAACCCTTTTTTAATATCCCCACGGAGTGGTGGGAGTTAAGAAGACGAGGAGTGAGTTTGTGATAGAAAATTACATTTACATAAAGAGGCTCTCCAACCCATCTCACTTGACACATCAAAATACACACCTCACTCACTCTCACTCTCACTCTCACTCTCACTCTCATGCCTCGTTTGATTTTGGATAGAAAAGAAAGGCAAGGAAGAGAAAGTGTGTTCCTTCGTTTCGTTTGGGAGTTTAAGTAAGAAAGAAAATGACTTTCTCTAGTTTGGGAGTTTAAAATGAGAGAAAAGAAAGGAAATTTTTTAAAAAACTTTCTCTTCCTTTCTCTCCAAAACTTTCTTTTCATATCGGAAAGAAATGGAGAGAAAGGAAAGTTTTTTAATGAATTGTTCCTTCTTCCTCTTAAAAAAATTATTTTCCTTCCAAACTCTCAAATGCAAGAAAGAAAATTGTTTTCTTTTCTCTCCCAAACTCCTTTCTCTTCTCTTCTTTTCTTTTCTCTCTTATTAACTTTCCCTTCTTTTCTTCTCTCCTAATAAAATTCTCCTTTCCTTTCTTTTCTAACCAAAACTCCCAAACTCACTCACTCTCACCAAGTGTTCTTACTGGGCTGGGTCATGTCATTCTAAAAAACCCTACCCAAAATATTATAATCCAATACACGTCAGCGAGATGTGTTAAGTGAAGTGTGCTAGAGGGCCTCAATGCACATTTACAATGCAAATTTAAAGCTTAAAATGTAATAGATGGGGGTATTTTGAGAAAGTTCAAAAGTGACAGAGCCTCACTCCCCCTCACTCTATATAAGAATAGATACGTGGCTAGTTTGATGATGATAGTGTTTTTTGACTTTGTCCCGCAAACTCCAATAATTAATTATTAAACTTAATCCCCCAACTGTTTAAAGACAATAATTGAATCAACATGTAGTATTTGGATGTAATGTAAATTTTGGATAAACCGCCTAACCTATACAGCCCTCTCTCACCCTCACCTCGAAATTGCTTATTAACCACTGTTACAATCACTGTAAGATCCAACATAATTAGTAGCGCTTGAGATATGCTTAGATGAGGTATATGTTAAATACTACTGCTATCTTCTAGGACGACAATGACATATATCTCAACGAGGTAACCACTATTTAATAAAAAAATCTCCGAGTCCTTGAAGACTGACTTAAAGTCTTGAGTTTTATTATTGATTATGAATTCCTATAATTAACCCCTTAAAGAATGCAAAGGACTATTAGCATCAGGTATCGAGCTAGTAGAACCTCCTCCTCTAATCTAAGTAGCAGGATTCTCAACTGGTTATCAGCCTCCTCATTCTGGATTGGCATGGGTCCCCAGTAGTTTCGCTCACCCCAGCTTGACTTTGACTCTTGGTCTCCAGAAACAATGTTCTTGCTTTGACAAGAGTCATTAGGGTCACCATCTCCTTTCAAGGTAAGCAATAACTCAGCTATGAGAGACCTCATTTAGCTTTGCTTTGATATTGGTTGCCACGGTTAGCATATCTTTTCTAAGGAGACGATAACTCGGCCTTTTAGAACCTCAGGCCTTGATTCACTGGTCAATTGAGAGCATCATTTAAGTGAGGGCCATAGCAATTCCCTTATGAGCCAGCTCCTATAAAGTTAAGTAGGCATTTTGCAACTGATTCATTGACAAAGCTTATCCCTTCGAGTTGCTAATAAAGGAAGGATCCTGGTCCTCTCCCAGGTATAAATCACAAGCCCCACTAAGAAGAATGTGTTACCCTCGTAATCCTGCATCATTGCATCATTGGCATCTGCTTGCCCCTTACTTTTTTTTAATAGACAAGGTCTTGAGATAATAAAGACTGTAAAACCATTGATAGTAAAAAGGAACTCAACATTTAGTAAAATTTACCTTCATCACCTCTTTTGGTACATAAAGTGAATGTTTTCCCGCGTAGAAGTATTATCAACAACCATCTCGGAAGATTCACAATGCATCTACTAAACTTAAGCATGATTAGGCTGGCTTACATGCCTCTTCATCTAGAAGGAGACCTCATATATACACTTTCTCCGTGGAGCTATTCTATAATGGAAGGAGCTTGATTACAGAATTACAAATGCTTTTGTGTTTCTCTTGGGTTTTCCTGCCATTTCCTTCCATTTCTGATGCTTCGTTGCTGCCTTCTCCAACAAAATCCGGCGGATTGGTAACACAGGCTCCACTTCAAGGGCGAGGCCAAGGTTTGCTCTATTTGATCACCTTCAATTGAGATCGTAACCCTCGTTTTTGTGAGATTTATCCAGGCTGTATGAAACACCCTTTCTGAGTTTAGAATAAGAATAATGGCATGGTAAGCTATGTCTTGGTCATAGCCAAACTATCTTTATGACAAAACACGATGTCACTACCAAAAAAGTACACTCAAAACAAGAGACACTCTCAAACTATCATATTCATTTATAATCTTAATAATGTAATAAAATATTATAGCGAGAAAGGAAGGAGAATATTCCCTAAGCTTTATCTAAGGGAAGATTTAATCATCTGATGAAGTCTCTACACCATCACAACTGACACAACCCAACGGCATCACTCACTAAATAGCCCTTCTCTTACACTGAGTGGCCAAAAAAATGTAGGGGGAGAATAGGAAAAGAGCAACTGTGAAATATTACAATTATAGCCCAAAATCATCTCTCCCTTATTCGCATCACTATTTGCTCGATGGAGGTAGTGAGCAACAGTCTCCTTCCCCCCACATGGTCAAAGATGACAATGAGGAATAGGCATAGAGCGATACCATGGCCTAAGCTAGTGCCCACTACATCCCTAATTACCAAATTTGAGGGAAATACAAAGCTCTCGCGAAGGTAAAGAGAAATTTTTTGGGGAGGAAGCTTTAACATCTGTGCAAATAGGATGAAACTGGAAGTGCACTTTCTCCTCCAAGTAAATGTCGAGCATGTCTGCAGGTCCTGTTATTCTGTGCTGGATCCCTAAGGACGCTTTTGACTTCTCGTGGTGCTCAATTAGTGAGGATTGATGGGAGCAAACTTTGGAAATCCCTTGAATAGAAAAATCAATGAGAATTTATGGTAGAATAGTCATTGACGTAATCATAGTGGTCCACTGATCTCGATGTATTGTGAATGTGATCTAGCCAAGTGTAACTTTTACCCAAGTCTAGAGTAGCCACAAGAAGCCTCTCACATAGAGATTACTGAGCAACATGGAGAAACAAACTCTTGCTTGGGCAGTCATCAAGAGAAGCAAAGTCAAGAGGAATCTGGAGAGGAAGCTCGCAGAGGAAGGTTGTGAGATAATAACCAGGTGTGCTTGATCATGGAGCCAATAGAGGTACCTTCTTGGATCTCTCTATCTCTCTTCAGGTATGTTCTTGATTTCTTTTAAAATGTACCTCTGCACTGCCCACAGGAGGACTTTGAAGAGCTGCAAGTTTGAGTGACCTGATAATCAACTAACTTGGAAAACCATAATCGTAGGTGCTAACAATAACCTGCTTATGATTAGAGAGTCTGCTTGCCTAAATATAAGGGAAAGTGCGCTTTAGCATAGATTCTTGCTTGTCTTCGAGTCGATTGTAAATTCAAATCAAGGAGTGAAGGAAGTTTGGGTGCCTGTGCTCCATTAAAAACATAAATCCTCAGCAGTATATTTTGGTCCCCTCCCCTTTATTCCCCTTTAGTCTAGTTATGTTAGAGGTAGGTATGAAGAGGAAAGATTCCTTTATTTTGTCATGTTAGTACATCTTCTTTTTTAGCGTTGTGTAGGACCAAGCACACTCGTTCCTAATCATAGCTATTTAAGGTGCAAGGCGCACCAAGACGTCAATTTCTCCTCAGAGTCTAGGCGTAAGGCGGGACGAACACCTAATCACTGGGATGCACAATTTATATAGCATGTAGAAGTCGTATATTTGTAATAATAACATCTGAAAATTGAAATATAAAGCATAAATCACTATGATACACGGTTATAAAGAGACCCATAAGCAAATAAATTTTATACCACCATATGAAAAAAATTATATATATATAGATTTAGAAATTTGTTTTTTTTTTTACTTTACCCCTATCTAGATATACCACCTTAGATATTGAATAATTAGACTTACCCCCTTAGGCATACGGTACAAGCTAGTCAATGCATAAGTTACAAGTATATTGATGCACATGCGGGGGGTTTAAGTTCTATTTTTTTTGAAATGCAGGAGGTTTATGTCCAAATTTTTCTCATTTTTTCACTCCAGTCAACTCTTTAAAACTTTTTCTAGGTTTTTAATTTACACCACAGCTAACTCTCAGGTTGTGAATAATATAAGTGTTTGAAGGATTTCTGGTACTTATGAGTTATTCACTCCCCTCCCACCCAAAGAAAGAAAAAAAAGACGTTGAATTAAAAAACAACTGGAGCATGTCATGTTTTATTATGACTTGTGTGGGTTTTGTTACTAAAAGTTTGATCATATAACATCTTTATGCAGGTTGCAATGTTCATGCTTACACTCATTTTTGCGGTTGTCCATAGTGGATTAGCTAGTCTCAGAGACACAGGTGAGAAGCTCATCGGGGAACGTGCTTTTCGTGTCTTGTTTGCTGGAACATCTCTTCCACTGGCTGTTAGTACTGTTGTGAGTTCCCAATCCTTTATTATGGGTAGAAGGTGATCTAAAAGATTAATTTTCGCCTATTCCTAGTTGAATTTTGTTGAAAATCACATAATTATAGGGTGTACACATATTTACTTTTCAGTACAAGCCAAATTTCAACTCCGAGTAGGTGAAAATACTTTTCATTATTATACAACTCAAACCAAACACGAACCAAACAGGGCCATAGTGTTTGGCAATTTTATGGATGCTTTAGAGATTTACTTATTTGATTGACGTATCAGGGGTTGTGATTCAGGTGTATTTCATTAACCACAGATATGACGGCATTCAGTTATGGCAGCTACAGAGTGTTCCTTGGATGCATCAACTAGTGTGGCTCTCTAATTTCATTTCTTTCTTCTTCCTCTACCCTTCAACCTTTAATTTATTGGAGGTAGCAGCTGTTGACAAGCCTAAAATGCATCTTTGGGAAACTGGGATCATGAGAATTACCAGGCACCCACAGGTATTGAATCCCTCATTATTATTTTGAATTTTTGTATACTGTTATTGCACCCTATATTTTGAGCATCAAGATTTTTTTTGTGAGAGATTAGAACTGGAAGAGTCGTATAATTTTATAAGATATAGTCAGCTGTTATACATCAATGTTACCAGATGCTCTCTCCCTTCTCCCCTCCGAGTACGCGTTTCAGTTCTCGTGTAACCCTTGTAGGGCGCTTTTAGTGCTCAGTTATCCCAGTCTTGTGTTCTTTAGTTTTGAAGAGCAGAAGAAACTAACAAATAAAAGTGAGAAAGAAAACATATATGCTACAAAATTCTCTTAATTTGCTCCATCCGGAGACAAAAACCTATTACTACTGAGTGCCGAATAAAAAAAAAAGAATTTAAATAAACTAAAATAATGAGTATGTAAAGGGTAGTGTATTTATATACACTACACAGGAGCCTGACTTATATAGGGAGCGGATCTCATATATACCCAGTATGAGGTCTTAATATGCGGCCCATTTTTTTAAAATAGTAAAAGAAATATTTTTGGACTGATTTTTTTTTTTTTTTGTATTTAAACATTTCAGGAGACCCATAAAAAAATTAGTACAAAATGAATTTGTTTGCTATTTTAAAAAAAAAGTGTCAAGCTGTGTAAGTTTTTAAGGTATTAAAAACTGACATAGTTTGACCGATTTTTTAAAATTGCAAAAAAAATCATTTTGAGCTGATTTTTTTAATGAGTCCCCTGAAATGTTTAAATACCATAAAAAAAAATCAGCCCCAAAATATTTTTTTTACTATTTTACAAAAAATAGTCTGCACGGGGGATATGCACAGGGTGTATGCATGAGAACCGCTCTCTCTCTCTCTCTCTATATATATATATAAAGGTCGTACTCAGTGCAAGGCTCCCATTTAACTACCTGGGAGGGAGAGGCTGATGTCGGTACCCCCCCCACCCCCACCCATATATGGAGAGGCTTATATATAAGTGTGTGCGCGCGCTTGTATAATTACACTTTATAAGGTACCCAAAATGATCCAAATAATTGTTGAAAACGAACCGCCAACGGAATTAGCATCCCAGCTAAGCCTATCTTATACCAACAACGGTAACATACCTGTACCCGTACTTGTACCACACACAAAGGTTCTGTGTTCCAGGTAACATTGCATAGGATAGTGATAAGGGATTTGCAGGTATTGCAACTTTATTACCCATTCAATTTTGTTCCACTTAGTTCTTAGTTCATGATCACATCTCTGCGTTGACGTGATAGCACAAAAGAAATTCTGCTTTATATTTATGATTGATAGTATAAAGCAAGGTTCTAAAAAACGCGAGGCATGATTGAGGCGTGGAGGCCAAGCCTTAAGCCTTACAAGCCTAGGCGGGCCTTAGGCGTAAAAAAACGTGAAAAAACGTTTAGGCCTTCTAAATATATTTTAATATTTTTTAACCATAACAAGGCTATTAAAATACTAAAATTGTACATGTCATAAAAATATATCTGAATATATGCAAATTAAAATACTATTTGATTATTTTGGATGAGATAATGGCCCGGTTAGTAAAAATATTCTTTAAAAGGCGATATCGTGTCACTAAAGTATTGTTGTTTTTAGAAAAAAAGTGTGCCTTAAGGGTTTTACCAAGAATAAGGCGTAAAAAACCTAAGGCGGGGAGTTTCTCCCAAGCCTTAAGCCTAGGCGGGTTTTTTAGAACAGTATTATAAAGGAAGTTACCGCTTTTTATTTTCTTCTCCTGAGAAGTCATAAGTAATGTGTTTCTATAAATTAATGACTTCTCGTGTAATTGTTATACTCTACAGTTAACCGTTCACTGAAATATTCTCCAAGTTCAGGTAAAAATTAATTGAATGATTTCTATATATAATAGGTTAGGTCAACTTTCGATAAGAAACTTCTGGCGGTATATACGGCAGTCACGACATGGAAAAGACCAATAATCTCACTAGATGATTAAGAAGATAATTTTTTTATTAGTATTTTATATATATATTCATTTTAAAATAGAGGAGAGGTGAAATAAGATTAAATTTCGCTCACCTTATTTTAAAAAAGAATATTAATATAAATTTGACTCCTTATAATCTTAAAATGTGGTCAAATTATAAAAATTATAAAATTTGACATTTTTCAATGACCTCCTTAAAAAATAAATTCCGATGTCGTCCCTGCTTGCAAGCAAATTTGAGCATCAACGGCAGTCATCAAGAGTGATGCTCATTATTATCGTGATTGAGGAAAACCCTAAAGATGATATGTAAATGCAGAGTTGTAGAATCATTCCACCATCTTAAAACATGTAGACTTGATCTCAAGCACTAAAAAAAATACTCACTCCTTCACAAATTAATGGTCGCCTTTCAAAACAACTGTTTTTAAAGATACTTAATCAGTGGCCAAGACCTGGTCAATATTATGGAGTTTGCTTCGTTGATTACATATTTAAAAAGAAAGTGGACTATTTATTTGGGACGTCCCAAAAGGGAACGCAAGACTATTAATTTGGGACAAAGGGAGTAATGTTGTAATAATTTAATTTCCACGTGGTTTGTAATTTGGAAACACCCATTTCTTAAGGCAACTCACACAACTCTCTCTCTCTCTCTCTCTCTCTCTCTCTCTCTTTATATATATATATATGTGTGTGTGTCTTCTTTTTCAGATGGTTGGGCAGGTGATGTGGTGTGTTGCTCACACAGTCTGGATAGGGAACTCTGTAGCAGTGGCAGCCTCCATTGGACTAATCGGACACCATCTACTCGGTGTTTGGAACGGAGACAGGAGGTTGGCCATACGTTATGGTGAGGATTTTGAGGTTGTTAAGAGCCGAACAAGTGTCATCCCTTTTGCGGCCATTCTTGATGGTCGTCAGAAGTTGCCCAAAGATTATTACAAGGAATTTATTCGATTGCCTTACATAACCATCACTGGATTGACTTTGGCTGCATATTTTGCTCACCCTCTTATGCAGGCTGCCAGTTTTAGGCTTCATTGGTAGGTAAGATAGTTCCCCCTCCTCCCCCCCAAAAAAAATGTAGGTAAGATATATGTCACTCTTTTCTTTATGCCTACATGTATTTCATTTTTCCAAATGTTCATAATGAGGGGAAAATATCACACTTAAACGCTCATTAAGGCATGGTAGGATGATAAAAACATTTTTGGCCATTCTATATCTATATATTCAGAAGCAGAAAATGATTGAAGGATGCCAATTCCTTTTATAAAACTCTCAACATTGCTAATCTAGTATCTAATATTACAAAAAAGCCCAGAAACTTGAAGCAAATGACAAGTGTGGGGTTAGATTTTACCCATTACTTTGCGTGTTGGCAGCTCAAGCGAATCCCCCACCCAACAAAAAAATAGAATTAAAAAATAAATTAATATTAGTAGAAGATACTCGACTTGGACAGCAAAATTCACAGAAACAATAAAAAAAAGCGTTGCTAAATTCCCAAGTGGGGGTGTAACTATAATATATTTCATTTTGTAGGTAATTCCAAAGCTGCTTAAAAGTTGGGGTAGAACTTGTATAATTTCAAAATTTATAACTGCTATTGACAGTAACTAACCTTTTAGAAGACTTGTTAAAATGCAACACGATATGCTAACACAACACGAAATTATAAGTTAATGGGTGCTTTCAGGTTTGAGTCAGTATTGGGTCAACATGATAGACCTGACGGTTATGGTTTGGTAATTTTGATACAACCGATTAGACCCGCCGTTGACTTTACCCTAACTCTTTTTTTAAAAAAAATAAATTGTGTTTAATACATTCTGAAATATTTGTAACTTTGGGTGAGGAACATTTTGTGTTAATATTTGGAATTTAGGATTTAGGAATTAATTACGTTATGATTTTATGGAGAATTTTAGTTATCTAACAGAAGTTATTGATTTGGGTCATGTAACCCGTTAATACTAAGGGTCCGTTTGGTTGGCTCTTTTTGCTTAGGCAAATGCCAAAAAGTTGGCAAAATGAAAACTTGTTCACATTTTGGCTGTTTGGTTGCACAATTTGCTTAGGCATTATTTGCCAATGTACAACACCTCCTATGCACAATCTGTGGGCAAATTTTGTTTACTTATTTGAGTGGAAAATATTTGCTAACAAATTTGCCAACTTCTTAAACGGTTTTAATGATTTAAAAATTGTTTTAAATAATTAAAAAAACTGTTATGAATATTTAAAAAATGTTTTGCAATGTTTTAAAAACTGTTTTTAATATTATAAAAAATTGTTAAGAAAATGTTTTACAATTTTTTTTTTAAAAAACGTACTAACAAAATATTGTAAATTTTTTTTAAACATTTTTTAAAACTGTTGTGAATATATTATAAAAACAGTTTTAAAGTTTTAAAAAATAATTTTAAAAATAATTTTAAATAGTTAAAAAAAACTGTTATAAATATTTAAAAACTGTTTTGTAATGTTTTGAAAACTGTTTTTAATATTATAAAAAATTGTTAAGAGAATGTTTTACAAATTTTTTGAAAAACCGTAATATAAAAATATTGTAAAAATAGTTTTTAACATTTTTAAAAACTGTTTTGAATATAATATAAAAACAGTTTTAAAGTTTAAAAACGAAATTAAAAAATATTTTAAATAGTTAAAAAAAATTGTTGTGAATATTTAAAAATTGTTTTGTAATATTTTAAAAACTGTTTTTAATATTATAAAAAATTGTTAAGAAAATATTTTACATTTTTTTTTAAAAATCATAATATAAAAATACTGTAAAAACTGTTTTTAATATTTTTGAATATAATATAAAAACTATTTTTAAATAAATTAATTGGATTGACTTTAATTTCGCCTAAGATTGTTTGATAGCGTCATGTGAAAAAAAACTAGGTAAAATTTGTCTAGACAAAATTTGCATGATAAATTTTGTTATGCTCATTCTTTTGCCCATTATCAACCAAACGGATCATAACTGTTCGAGTCTGGATCTTTTTTTTTTGGGAGCCCATATGTTAATAGGTTGTGCGTAGGTTTAGGGTTTTTTGAAACAAACCGGTTATAACATGACGCGAACAAGACCCTTTGGCATGTCTACTTCTTAGTCTGATAACACGAAGATATGAGCGACATTCTCTCCTTACATTATGCTGTCACATCAGGCAGTGTTCACTTGCCACTCACTGGGTAGGCTAGTTTGCTTCTTGACAGAGCTGAATTGATTTATTAACATGTGTGGTGACAACATTGGTGGTACTGTCTCATGGCACAAATTTGTGATTTATTTTGTGCTTTGAATTTAGCTTTTATATCAACCAATTTTTTTTCTCGCTTTTATTGGTGCGGTTTAAATTGTCTGAAAATGTTGATGGACGCTATGGTTATATATGATTGGATTGGTAGCCTGTTAAAACTATACGCCCCTTGGAATAGAATACCGAAGGGTCCGTTTGATAACATTATTTGCCATGGCAAATGATAAATATGACATTTGCCTACAATTTGGTGTGTTTGATAGCAAAATTTGCCTACAAATTATTTCCCAATGTACAACACCTTCTATGCATAACATGTTGACGAATTTTGCTTTGCTATATGGTGAGAAATATTTGTCAACAAATTTGCTAACTTCTTAAACGTTTTTAATATTTTAAAAAACAATTTAAAAACTGTTTTAAATAATTAAAAAAACTGTTATGAATACTTTAAAAATTGTTATGAATATTTTAAAAATTGTTTTAAATAGTTAAAAAAACTGTTTTAATGTAAAAACTATTTTTTCGTAAAAAACGTTTTAATGTAAAAAACTGTTTTAATGTAAAAATTTGTTTTAATGTAAAAAATGTTTTAATGTAAAAAATTAAAAATTGTTTTAATGTAAAAACTGTTTTAATGTAAAAAATTGTTTTAATGTAAAAAATTAAAAAATGTTTTAATGTAAAAACTGTTAATATAAAAACTGTTTTAATGTAAAAAAAATTAAAAACTGTTTTAATGTAAAAACTGTTTTAATATAAAAACTGTTTTAATGTAAAAATTAAAAACTGTTTTAATGTAAAAATTAAAAACTGTTTTAATGTAAAAATTGTTTTTAATAAATAGTTTTGGCGTAAAAAACTTTTTTTATATATAGTTTGTAACTTTTTTAATAAATAAAAACGGGAAGTAAAAAGAAAAGAAAAAACTGTTTTTTTATTAAATAAAACTTGGGACAAAAATTAAAAAAAAACATATTTTTTATTATTATATATGTTAATATGGGCAAAAAATGTGTTATTAAAATGTTTTGCCTAAAAAACTTGTTTTATCTCATTTGGTATTTGATAGCCTAATGTGAGAAAAAAATATTTGTTTAGGCAAAATTTGTCATGACAAATTTTGTCATGTCAACACTTTTCCCCAATGTGTATCAAACGGATCCTAACATCAAAGTAGAAAATCAAAATTAGTAAATAAGGAACAAGAACAAACCCTTTGTATACAAATTAAAAATTTCTAAAGTGACGAAGAAATGAATAAACAAATAAAACTTAGCTGGTTACTTGTTCTAAAATTATGAGCAAACTGTGATTTGGCATTCTCCAGTGAAAGATTGAAAGTTCGTAGAAGGTGATTTGCCTGTGCTGCATTCTTGAGTTCCTTTTTTCTTTCTTATTTTTCCCTTCTTGCTACAGGGTATGGTATGAGGTGCATTCCCTAGGTTCGACATAAACTCAGCGGAATGTTTACACATACCAAAGAGGCAATAATAATAATTCTCACTCGTACTCATTCATTCATAATAATTAATTGATCCAAATGAGAGAGATATTTAAAGTCCTAGCTATAGTTGGGGACCAAATATTAACCTTAATATGATTGGGTATTAAAATACCCTAACTAACCTCTTTTAGAATGTTTCAAAGAAATATGCAATTATTACAAAAGAAAATAACAAATACAATTAAAAATAATAGTCATCATTGGCTCCACCCCAAGCAAGTACTGAAAGGACCAATGAAATCCATGACTAACTTTAAATTTGTTAATCCAAAGCCAGAGAGACATTAGAATCCTAGGAAGGTCAATTTATTTTTGTTTATTTTTCTTGAATATATACGTTCATAGTTTCAACCATTCAAGAGAGATTTAAATCCCATTCAAAGACAAGTAGAAAAATCTGAAAGGACCAATGAAATCCAGTACTAAACTTAAATTGGTTAAACCAAAGCCAGAGAGACATTAGAATCCTAGGAAGATCAATTTAGTTTTGTTTATTTTTTTCTCAAATATATACATTCAGTACTGTAGCTTACAATAAAGAGAGAATGGATATTGATCCATATATTGCTCTGTCAATGTTGAACTTGGATGCTAACCTGCTAGGGGCCTAAAAAATTTTTTACTTCTGAAAAATTCCTAAACAACTCTATGTAACAGGTACACTTGAATACTCAAAATGTAGGACTTTCGGGCTGTTATCAACAAAAAGCAAAACAATAAAACTTATTAATTGGTTTACAGTGAATTGTTATATGTTAGTCATCGATTAGTCAACCAATAATTAAGTCTTATTTTTAAAATATCTACTCATGTGTTTACCAAAATATCCCAAATTTAAACCAAAACAACAAAATATGAAGTCAATTACTCCCTCGGATCTTTGGATAAATACACCCTCACACCCCCACTACAGAAACCTCCACACCAATGGAACCTCAATCCTCCCCATCTTAGAGCAGAATTGAGAAATACGATTCAATGTTAATTTCAAACCAAATCTTGATTTACAAAATCGTGAAACCCCATCTGATTTCACTTTGAGTTTGCACACAGTTTCAATTTTAGTGTGGGGTGGCGATGGTTGATTTTCAACGGCCGGTAAAGGTGATTTGGTTGGTTGAGGTGGTTTGATTTTAGTGTGGGTTGTTTGATGGTTGTGAGTAGGCAGTGGGGCGATGTAGGATGATGCTAACAGAGTTAGGGATTTAGGGTTTTTTTTTTTGGGGGGGGGGGGGGGGGGGGGGGGGGGAGGGTTTGCAATCTATGTTTTAATTTTTGAGTAAAATACACTAATAATCCCTAAACTACCACTCGAATTTTTAAATAGTCCCTAAACTAAAAATCACGTCTATTTAGTCCCTAAACTATTATTTTAATCCCTTAACTATACATATTACAACTCAGTCATTAAATTATAATACGTGCTTCAACTCAGTACCTTGCAAAAAAATAAAAAATGCCATAAATTATTACTTGGTCATATTAGATTCTCATAATATTATACTGTAAAATCTTTTGTTATTTTTTAATTGGTAGCAGAGTCGAAGTTTGCGTCATCTTAGCTCGATACTTAACAAATAAATATATGATTATAAGGTTGAAACAAGTATAGTCAAGTTTATAGTATAGAGTAAAATACACTAATAGTCCCTAAACTATCACTCGAGTTCTAACATAGTCTCTAATATTATGTAGATAATATGCGATCAAGTAATCATTTATGATTTTTTTTTTAAAATTTGTGCGAGGGACTTAATTGAAACACTTATTATAATTAGGGACTTTGTTGAAAAATGTATATCTAAGAAACTAAAATAGTAGTTTAGGGTCTAAATTGACACGATTTTTAGTTTTTGGACTATTTAAAAGCTCAAGTGATTGTTTTGGAACTATTAGTGTATTTCACTCTTTATTTTTTTTATTTTATTGGTCGTGTATAAAGATCGTGAAAACAGTAAATATATTATGTATGTTCATTTTTAGTAGTGGCTTGATTTACTATTATGTTGCTCAGACGTTAAATATAGATATTAAATATTTACTGCTTGTGACTTGATTTTATTGTTATCTTGCTCAGACAATAAATATTTACTATCTATTCATTTTTTTTGTGATAGAGATTTTTTAACATTTACAGTAAATATTTTCTTAATGTGTTAGGGAGTCTTATAGTAAATATTACTTTTCAATTTGATAATTTCCTTATCTTTTCTTCTCGTTTTTCAATATATATTAATAACAAAGTAAAACTCGTACTATGACGGTAAACATTTACCAAAAGTGTAAATATTTATTATAATATAAGAGCAAATGTTTGCTTAAATATTTATTGTGAAAGATTTTCTTCACTATATTTTAGTATGAAGTTAATATTTTCTCTGATAGTAATTTTCTTACAAGTAGTGTAAGATATTTACTATAAATATATTTTTATATAGTGTAAATATTTATTGTCATAATTCTCAATTATTTATTTGTAAGTATTTACTTTTTAATTTAACTCATCTTCTTCGTTGTATCTTTTACTTTTAAGATTATAAAAATAGTTAATATATATCAAAACTTTATATAAATGGATCTTGTTTAATATATATTGGTGAGCAAGTTTCAAATATCAATTTTACGAAAAATGGGTTTTAAATCAGTATTTATAAAATTTTGAAGTTTGAAAAGGAAGAAAAATAAAATTTTAATCGTTTGAAAGATAATCTCCCAATACTTACGGGTGAGTGGTTATAAAATGGTATATGTGTCTAATAAAATTCCTATAATTTAGGAATATGACATATTTAATGTTTGAATAGTGAATGAGACTTATATGTGGAAAATCTCTTCAAACATGACCTATATGGGAAAACTTCCAAAAAATAACGATATGTCCCACTATATGACTAGGCTGAATGAACTATCTCTTGGATTTACAAATTGGTCATAAGTAGATTGAATTAGTGGAATAACAACATTTTTTAAGTTACGAATAGAGTCATTTGACATTTTATCCATGTTAGTTATATTGTATATTACTTTTTAGGTACTAAAATTTCACATAATATTATTTTGGACACCATTTTGAATGCAAACTTTCCACTCAACAGTTTGATCGTTAACTTACATTCTTTTTTAGCAAGAGTTCTAAATGACCTTGCATTGTTGGAAGAAGACTGTGTGCCCAAGCAATATTTTTGCTTGGGCACACAATCATCAGAGTCCTCCTCTGTTGCTCCTTTAAACCTCACTAGATATTTTTCGACACCAAATTATGCAGTGTAATTTTTTTCTCTCAAGCTTAAACGTCCATGCGGTTCCAAGCATGTACAACCGTACCTCTAGTTTTTCTAAAACATGAAACCTCTTCCTTCTTAGGTATTATAATGAAGCGGTTTATTCATAAGTAATTTCATGGACTCTTACCTTTTGTAATGCTTATTCTTTAGGGTCATGACGATAAACACCGTTCAATCATATGCCTAAAAATGCAACCCATATGTATGACTATAAGATACTTTCCTAGTAATACGCTTATCATTTAATTACGTTACTTTTAAACAAGTCTAATTTAACTTCTCATTAGGAATCATAAATCTACACATTGATCCACAACATTCCAGTTGTTTCTAATTTCTCAAAATTCATTTACTTAATTTGTTTACACAGATGAATCTCATAGATTCTTGATAGGTTCTTATCACCAATGTGTTATATAGTTAAATATACTAAGTACTGGACTTTACCCGAATTTAAACTTAGGCGAATTATTGTTTACATCATGATGGCATATGACCACTCAATTATGTGCAAATAACACCCATGATATCTTCTCGTATCATGAAATCAATTAATTAGCAAAGCCTATTAATTTCCTCCGAAAATCAAAATATGAATATGCATGATCATTATATATATCCTAATTTAGAATTCGTGATTATTTATTTTCCCCACTAAGACGACAACTTACAATTTAGTGTGAATACTAATTCGTCATCAATCTAACACTCAAAACCTTAAGAGAAACAAAAAAAATCATCTGTAATGAAAACTTACTATCTTTTGCTCACTTTAAGTATTTTAATACTTCTATAACTCATCACCTTAACCTTTCAAGAAGCCTTCAATGTATAGTTTTTCACGAATCATTCTGTAATTAACATTGTGCCAACGTTGTCTTTACCACTATAACGATTGTGTTTATAATCGCAAAAAAATTGTGTGTTGTTTAAACATGTGACTTGTAGACTATACACCCTAGTCTAATCCCCTTTGGGACCATGTAATTATATCGTTGCCTATATAATTACTGAAATCCTTTACTTATGGCCGTGGTATATTTTTCCAATAGGATCGAAATCTTCAACCTAGACCATCGTCCTAAGTCGAACGGGGACATGACAAGCATTAGAGGAAATGGGATGTTATCGTCAATCACTACGATGCTTCCCTCCTTAGAGGTCATACCTACTTATTTATCATGGTGTGCTACAAAATAAAACGAACATTATGTGACACCCCGTCTAATTAAATACCGGGTAACTACTACTTTATTAAATTAATATAGAATATCAAGTTGGTTAAGTCTTAACATAACTGTCGAAAAATATTTAATTAATTACCTGCCACCTAATATTTAAAAAGTGAGATGCCAAATTTTATTAATTAAATTAACTTACAACTAAGTAATGAATAACCATCCATTCAACATTCACATAAACAATCTCAAAGGAATAATTAATAGAAAGAAATAACAGAGTCTGGAGTAAATACTCTAATAATAGTCTCAATGCCAAATAATCCCAATACAAAAGTCTAACTAAATAAATTCAACATCTGAAATAAATGAAAGTCTGATAATTGCTATCTCTGAATAAAAGTGGGCAACATGCCCTAACTGATATGAATGACTCTGAATGAAGCAAAGATAGATGTGGAGGCGTCTAATACCGAGATCCTGTAACTTCCACATCAGCTGGTGGCGTCCCTATGACTGGGCACCTAAAATGTTTTTTTACAAAAACTAAATAGATTTGGAAGAAAACGGGTAAGAGCCCGAGGTGAAAATATTTTAAAAACAGCAAGTGTTTAATTGCATTAAACAATAATATTATATACATGGTAGTCCCGTGCTCTCACTTGAGATTCTCACCCCTCAACTATTGTGCACGTCTAATGCATACCCTTAACCCATCCTAGTTATGCTACTACCTAACTAGTCTGTATTAAATCTGTCTTTATGGACCCGTATTACCCAATTAAGACATAATTACATCTCAAATACTTTTTAATTGAATCAGTTATTTTAAGTATTAATTAAGTTTCCACATCTTTAAGTCATTTAAATATCTTAGCCATTCTCATATACTAAGCAACAGTGAATAATCACAAGTGTATATTTATATCACTCTCAGTACATATATACACATATGGCACCCCTAGGCTGAGCTGCGGTGCATGCATACTCTGCTATCGAATCCCGATACATCACGTACGTAAGGATCACGAGTTCCGAATCACTCAGGAGCTGCAACAATACAAATCACACATATTGGAGGCGAACATAGTTCACATACCCATGGGTCACTCACATACCTACGCTCCCATGGTCAGTTGACTTATCAACTCACAACTAAGTCTTCACAGTCCTATGTTCTTGAGGTACCAAATCTAAATCCCCCCGAAGGCACACAAGACAAGATTGTCCTCTTCCTACAACCTCCCGTGATAGTAAGTATGGTAGGTATGCCATACACATAATAATCCATATACTAGGTAATCACACAACCTAAGTAATCATCGCATCAATATAGGTATACTCCTATCCTATATTACAAGTCTCATACGTAGTATAGTTTCATCGTGATTATTCTACGCAATATGTTTAGCGCGATAACTCTCGTTGTATAATTTCGGGTACTTAAACCTATCCCAAAAGTATACTAAGTCTCTCACTTGTCTCTAAGGTTATTTCAGTAATTTAAAGTCCCCCATGCTACTGTCTCTAACCTTAAGTTATTGTTTATCCGAATTAAATTCAAGTTCCCATAATTTTCAACATTGATTCACTCGTCGAACGCTCGTAAGTTTATCATTTAATCCCAAACCAAACTAATATTTTTCGGACCTCAAATACACCCTTACTGACCTTCCCTAAGTCCTAATATGTTCAAATAGTCCACACCAATAATTCTTAAAAGTCGGAATTGATTAAACCTTAAAAGGAAATTTTATCACATATACAGGGGGAGTCGATCGATCGAAGGAAAGGGTCGATCGATTGATCCAGTCGATCGATCGACATTCTTGAGTTGATCGCTCGATCCATCAGAATGCCTACGGTTTCTGCATATTTTTTGCCTACGGGTTTCATCAATTTTAACCCTCAAATCCTCTATTATAGTGTCCCGAATTTTCAAATTTTTATACCAAACGTGATACCAACATAAACACATAAATTCCAACGTCTTAAAATGATCAAATCATGTATATTTCATAAAAAACCCATTTGTTCTATTTTCTTCAAGAACATCATATCTCTCAACATAAATTCGTAATTCTCTACACATGGATCATGATTTCGTGGCTACTATTTTTTCAGAAGTTAATCTACATGCAAAACCTACCAAGATTAAGATTTAAATCTCCAAATCCATTAATTCATTGTTTTTCAAGGTTTTTCTCCAATTCTAAACTATCATGGATAATATATACACTGAATTATTGCAAGTTAAATCACTTGCCTAGAATTGGAAGTTATGATCCTTTGGAGAAGGTGATATGGTGGTGATGTTCTCTTTCCGGTCACAAATCTGGCGGTGGTGGTGGTGCAAGGTGGTTGTTTGGCCCTAACAACCTTTGGAAACCCTTCCTTTCTCTATACTTCTCCTTCTTAAGTTTGTAGCAGCCAATAAACCTAATGATCATAAGGGTTGGTTGATATATTAATCCTAAATTTCGTAAATCACTATTCATCAAATAGTAAAATGACTAAAATACTCTCTCGGGTTGTCGATTTGGCCTAAAACAGCCCCAGGACCCAAACTAAACCCCCGGGTAGGCTTTTCTGACTATCTCGATACTTTCGGATACATTGGCGCCCTCAAAATGGCCATAAGGATGATATAAAAACAAACTACTTTATAATCCATTAAATTGGTCCCGACACGACTGACATGCGTGCCCCAACTTAATTTCCAAAACTGTCGTATTTTTCACACGTGACAGTTTTAATAAATTTATAATCATATATTACTATACTCGCTTAGTAATATTCAACATAGTTATAATAATTGAATATTAACTCTCGTTTCGCTAGTATTTAAATCCAAATTAATTACTAATTAATTTCCCAATTAATTATAATATTAAAATCAGTAAAAATACGGGGTATTACATACTTTTCCCCTAATAATGGAATTTCATCACAAAATTATGAAATAAAGGTATACCTGGTAAAAATAACTCCGGATATTTATCGCGCATCTCATCCTCGCGCTCCCAGGCAGACTCCTCGGCATTATGATGCCGCCACTGAACACGTACTATCGGTACGACCTTCAATCTCAATTTCCTCTCGCTACGATCAAGGATAGAAATCGGCCACTCCTCGTAGGAACTATCGGGCTGCAAATCAATCTCCTCCAAAGCAGTGTGAGTATGGGCCAACTCATCCCTAAGATATCTCTCCTCAGCAAAGAAATATGGAATACATCATGAATACTATGCAAGTGCTTCGGTAACCTAAGTCTATAAGCAACTGGCTCAATCCGCTCGATGATAGGGAATGACACCACATATCTCGACGCCAATTTCCCTTTCTTACCAAAACGCATTATCCCCTTCATAGGAGATACTCTCAGCAACACCTGGTCTCCCACGTTGAACGCCCAGAAGAACCTCTTGGCATCAGCATAGCTCTTCTGTCTATCCCGAGCAACCCGAATATGGCTCTGAATCATCTCTATCCTAGCCGAAGTATCCTGGATCACCTCCGACCCAAGTAGTTTGTTGTTCCCCACCTCTAACCAACACGCTGGAGAACGACAATGTCTACCGTATAATGCCTCGAATGGAGCTATGCCAATCATAAACTGGTAGGAGTTATTATAGGCAAACTCCACTAGTGGGAGATACAACTTCCATCCCCCCGCCAAAATCTAGGATACACATCTGCAACATATCCTTTAACATTTGATTCGTTCGCTTAATCTGCCCATTGGTCTGTGGGTGATAGGCCGGACTTAATTGTAAATCCGTACCCATGGCCTCCTGGAAGCTCTCCCAAAACCTGAACACAAAAATCTTGTCCCGGTTGGACACAATATCAAGGGGCACCCCGTGAAGTCTCACTACTTGCGCAATGAAGATCTGAGCGTACTGCCCCGTAGTATAATTGGTTTGAGCTGGCAGAAAATGAGCTACCTTGGTCAGTCGATCCACAATCACCCATATGGAGTTGTGACCCCTCTGCGATGTAGGCAACCCTACGATGAAATCCATGGGAATGCTCTCCCATTTACACATAGGGATCTCTAAAGGTTGTAGGAGCCCTGGCGGTCTCTGGTGGTCCATTTTTACCAGTTGACAAGTGGCACATTTCGAAACAAACTCGGCGATGTCCTTCTTCATTCCACTCCACCAGTACTGTCGCCTCATATCCTGGTACATCTTATCCCCACCGGACTGTACCGCAAAACGTGAACCGTGCGACTCTGTTATCACCTCGTGTCGCAAGTCCTCCCCCTCGGGAACAAACAGTCTCCCATTGAAGCGCAACCCTCCATCCGAACCAATAGTGTAAGACTCAGCCCCCTGTGTTAGAAGCTGTACTATCCGATCCTGGCAGAACAGATCTGTTGCCTGAGCCTGTACCACCCTCGTAATAATCTGAGGCGTAACTGTCATAACAAACATAAATGATCGGGCCACTGCATCTTGGTGTCCCAACTCCTTCCGTTTCGCTTTCCACACCTCGGCCACCTCACCTACTAGCCTACGGCTCAACGCGTCTGCTACCACATTAGCCTTCCCCGGGTGATATTGGATATCGAGCTGATAATCCTTCACAAATTCGAGCCACTTGTGCTGACGCATATTCAACTCCTTCTGGGTGAAGAAACACTGTAGTGACTTGTGGTCTGTGAGTAAGCGAAATTTCTCCCCCAAGAGATAATGTCTCCATATCCGAAGTGCAAACACGACTGTCGCTAACTCTAAGTCGTGGGTGAGGTAATTCCTATCACGAGGCTTAAGCTTTCGGGAAGCATAAGCTATAGCCTGATCCTCTTGCTGAAGTACACCCCCAAGTCCCTGTAAGGACGCATCAGTGTAGACTAAATACTCCACTCCCAGCTTGGGCAGCGCTAGAACGGGTGCCGAAGTCAACTTATCCTTCAGCTCATCAAAGGCTAACTGACAGGCGTCCTCCCAGATGAATGACACCCCTTTGCGAGTCAGGTTTATCAACGGACCCACTAATTTCGAGAATCCCCGAATAAACCTCTTATAGTATCTACTAGGCCCAAGAAACTACGTATCTCTGTCGGTGTCGTGGGCTGTCCCCACTCCCTCACCGCTGACACTTAGTGGCTGCAACACCTGTCGTAAATGCTCGGAATGCTCCTCCTCCGTCTGAGAATATATCAGAATGTCATCTATGAAGACAATAACAAACTGATCAAGGAACTCTCTGAACACCCTATTCATTAAGTCCATGAATATGGCTGGTGCGTTGGTTAGCCTAAATGGCATAACCCTAAACTCGTAGGATCCATATCTTGTCAAGAATGCAATATTAGACACGTCCTGCTCCCTGATACACAACTAATGGTATCCTGATCTCAAGTCTATCTTCGAGAAGAAGGAAGCTCCTCACAACTGATCGAATAAGTCATCGATTCGGGGCAACGAATACTTATTCCGTATCGTGACTTTATTCAGCTCTCGATAATCAACGCACAACCTTAAAGATCCATCCCATTTCTTCACAAACAGTATGGGAACACCCCAAGGCGAGGTACTCCTCCGGATGAATTCATGTCCCAACAGTTGTTCAATCTGATCCCGTAACTCCATCATCTCTGCCGGAACCATATGATAAGGCGCGCGGGATATCGACCGAGTGTCCGGTGTCAAATCTATAACAAAGTCTATCTCTCTGCTAGGTGGCAATCCCGGTATATCCTGGAACACATCAACGAACTCCCGAACAACATGAATCGAATCAAGTGGGATTAATACCTCCTTAGAGGTCTCCTCCTCTATGTAATACAAGTGAGCGGACGATCCTCCCTCAGGACGAGGCATCGCCACCCGGAACATCTCCTGACCCAGTATAGCAAATATAATACTCCTACTAAAGCAATCGATCATAGCCCTATATGCAACGAGCCAATCCATACCGATAATTGCATCATACTCGATCATATCTAATACAAGCATGTCTGCAGGTAAAATAAATCTCCCAATCTCTATACCTACGCCCCGACATATAAAGAAAATCAGTGTCCCATTCCCCAATGGCGAGTCAACACACGTAACAGTACTCTGCGCTATATCTAACAACCCCATGGCGCATGAAAAACTAGTGGCAATAAAAGAGTGTGAAGCCCTTGTGTCGAATAAAACACGCCCCAAAGTCCCCTGGATAAAAAACATACCCTTAATCGCGGGTGGAGCCTGTGTGATTGCGGCCTGATGAATGTTGTAAACATGTCCATACTATAACAGCCCCTGCTGAACTGGGACCGTTGGTATAGCTGGCAAAGCTGGCATCTATGGTAGTGCTGGGAGGGCGGCAGGAAATATTGGCCTCTGAGGCTCCTGTTGAGCACCCTGCTGCTGCGGCTGCGGGGCCCTGTTCCTCTCAAGACAATCATGACGTTTATGGCCAGTCTTGACACATATGAAACACTTTCCACCAAAGTCTCCCCCTCTCTGTCCCTGCTGCCCTCGGCCCTGCTGGCCGTTACCACCTCTCCCTTGGCCCTGCTGATACTTTTACTGGCCCTGATGGCCATGCTGACCCTGCTGGCCTTGCCTATAACCTCCCTGACCGTGTTGGAAACCTCTCGATCTAAAACGCTTAAAGTCTCCCTGTTTGGAATTCTGATCACCCTGCCTCTACTGGCGCTGAGCTGGCTGTGCCCCACTGGCACCACTACCTCCTGTCCTGCCCTACTGGCTGGACTCCCCTACTCGCTTGCTCCCCGTCCGATGGAAACGGTGGTCCTAGCAATGAAGTAGTGCTGCATTAAGCACATCAGTATAGGTATGCAATGAGAGGTTACCCAAAAGATGCTGTCGAATCCTCCAGGTAAGGCCATCGATGAACATCTGTATATTCTTCTCCTCAGTAGGTACCTCTGCTGGTACCAGATTAACCAGCCTTGTAAAGTCTTCCTCGTACTCAGCTACGGTCTTCCCCTCCTGGGTGTGGTTTAGTATTTTCCGCCTCATCTCAGTCTGAACGACGGAAGGAAAATATTTACTGTCGAATCGCATCCAGAAATCCTGAATAGTAAAGACATCTCTCTCCTCAGCAGTGGTAATAGACTCCCACCACTGCAGTGCTGCTCCAACTAGCTTAAAAGTAGCTAGTATCTGCCTCTGTACATCTATGCATTCATACATCCTCAGTGCCTCTGGATGTCCTTCTTCCATTGGCTTGCCACTACAACATCGGAGCTCCCCGCAAGCTTCGGAGGATGTGCCTTCTGAAAGGCATCTCTGACACGGTCCCAAGAAGACGGGAATGCATGAGCCTGAACTGGGGCCACCACCGGTGCCTGAGGTGGCACCTACTACACTACTGCTAAAGCTGCATTTACCGCCTGTGCTACTATAACGGCATCTTCAGCGGTGTTCATAGTACCCTGAACTAGTGCTGGTTGAGGCTCGGGTTGGGTACCCCTGGGAACTCGCTGATTACGTCGAGGAGGCATCTGAAATGAGAGAGAAGTTTTATAAGTCTACAGTTAATATCACAAAATAACTGAAAACGTAAAATGCGCAATTAAAGAATACAACATTCCTAAAATCTAGGGCTCTATATGAAAGAACGCTACGCGAAAAGCATAACAAGCCGTACAGATACTAAAGACTCTAGAACCTGAACGCTAGGTGGTGGGCCCATAACCCACAGGTCACAAGATCGAAACCTGGCTTTGACACCACCCGTGACACCCCGTTTAATTAAATACCGGGTAGCTACTACTTTATTAAATTAATACATAATATCAAGTTGGTTCAGTCTTAGCATCACTGTTGAAAAATATTTAATTAATTACTAGCCACCTAATATTTAAAAAGTGAGATGCCAAATTTTATTAATTAAATTAAATTACAACTAAGTAATGAATAACCATCCATTCAACATTCACATAAACAATCTCAAAGGAATAATTAATAGAAAGAAATAACAGAGTTTGGAGTAAACACTCAAATAACAGTCTCAATGTCAAATAATCCCAATACAAAAATCTGACTAAACAAATCCAACATCTGAAATAAATGAAAGTCTGATAACTGCTATCTCTGAATAAGAGTGGGTAACATGCCCTAACTGATATGAATGACTCTGAAATAAGCAAAGATAAA
This sequence comes from Sambucus nigra, assembly GCA_949130495.1. NCBI lineage: Eukaryota > Viridiplantae > Streptophyta > Magnoliopsida > Dipsacales > Adoxaceae > Sambucus > Sambucus nigra. Next base: position 386,547,487 of record OX422215.1, on the reverse strand, counting down.
TGTGGAGCCATCTAATACCGAGATCCTGTAACTTCCACAACAGCCACAACACGTCAACAAAATGGAACTCATATGCTTGGTGTCCCTGTGGTTGGGCACCTAAAATATTTTTTTTACAAAAACCTTATAGATTTGGAAGAAAACGGGTCAGAGCCCTAAGTGAAAATATTTTCAAAACAACAAGTGTTTAATTTCATTAAACAGTAAATATTATATACATGGTAGTCCCATGCTCTCACTTGAGATTCTCACTCCTCAACTATTGTGCACGACTAACGCATACCCTTAACCCATCCTAGTTATGCTACTACCTAACTAGTCAGTATTAAATATGTCTTTACGGACTTCTTTACGATGCCTACCCGTATTACCCAATTAAGACATAATTTCATCTCAAATTCTCATTAATTGAATCAATTATCTTAAGTATAAATTAAGTTTTTACAACTTTAAGTTATTTAAATATCTTAGCCATTCTCATTTTCTAAGCAACAGTGAATAATCAAAAGTGTATATTTATATCACTCTCAGTACATATATACACATATGGCACCTATAAGCTGAGCTGTGGTACATGCATACTCTGCTATTGAATCCCGGTACATCACGTACGTAAGGATCATGAGTTCCGAATCACTCAGGAACCGCAACAATACAAATCACACATATTGGAGGCGAACATGGGTCATGCACATACCTACGCTCCCAAGGTCAGCTGACTTATCAACTCATAAATAAGTCTTCACAGTCCTATGTTCTTGATGTTCCAAATCTAAATCCCCCCTAAGGCACACAAGGCCAGATTGTCCTCTTCCTACAACATCCTGTGACAGCAAATATAATAGGTATGTCATACACATAATAATCCATACACTAGTTAATCACACAACCTAAGTAATCATCGCATCAATAGAGGTATACTCCTATATTATATTACAAGTCTCATACGTAGTATAGTTTCATCATGATTATTCTATGTAATATGTTTAGCGCGATAACTCTCATCGTATGATTTCGGGTACTTAAACATATGCCAAAAGGTTAAGTCTCCCACTTGTCTCTAAGGTTATTTTAGTAATTTAAAGTCCCCTTACTATTGTCTCTAACATTAAGGGTCCGTTTGGTTGCCAATGGGCAAAAGAGTGGGCATGGCAAAAATTGCCTACGCAAATTTTGCCTAGGCAAATTCACATGAGGCTATCAAACAACCATTAGGCAAAATTAAAATAAATATAATTAATTTATTTAAAAACAATTTTTACATTATATTCAAAAATGTTAAAAACAGTTTTTACAATATTTTTATATTACAGTTTTAAAAAAAAATTGTAAAACATTTTCTTAACAATTTTTTATAATATTAAAATCAGCTTTTAAAATATTACAAAACAATTTTTAAATATTCACAACAATTTTTTTTAACTATTTAAAATGTTTTTTTAATTTTGTTTTTAAACTTTAAAACTGTTTTTATATTATATTCAAAACAGTTTTTAATTTTTTTTTCTAATATTAAAAATAGTTTTTAAAACATTAGTTTGTAAAACATTTTCTGAACAATTTTTTCTAATATTAAAAACAGTTTTTAAAATATTACAAAACAATTTTTAAACATTCACAACAGCTTTTTTAAACTGTTTAAAACAGTTTTAAAAAATGTTTTTTAAAACTTTAAAACAGTTTTTATAATATATCCAAAACAGTTTTTTAAAATGTTAAAAACTGTTCCTACAATATTTTTATAATACGGTTTTTAAAAAAATTTGTAAAACATTTTCTTAACAATTTTTTCTAATATTAAAAACAGTTTTCAAAACATTAGTTTGCAAAACATTTTCTGAATTTTTTTTTCTAATATTAAAAACAGTATTCAAAACATTAGAAAATAATTGTAAATATTTATAACAGTTTTTTTAACTATTTAAAACAGTTTTTAAATTATTTTTTAAAACACTAAAACTGTTTTTATAATATTTTCACAATAGTTTTTAAAAATGTTAAAAACAGTTTTTACAATATTTTGTTGATACGATTTTTTAAAAAATTTGCAAAACATTTTCTTAACAATTTTTTGTAATATTAAAAACAGTTTTTAAAACATTGTAAAACAGTTTTTAAATATTCATAATAGTTTTTTAATTATTTTAAACAGTTTTTAAATTATTTTTTAAAACATTAAAATCATTTAAGAAGTTGGCAAATTTGTGGGCAAATATTTCCCACTCAAATAGGTAAGCAAAATTTTCCCACAGATTATGCATAGGAGGTGTTGTACATTGGCAAATAATGCCTAGGCAAATTTTACAACCAAACGGCCAAAATGTGGGCAAATTTTCTTATTTGCCAACTTTTTGGCATTTGCCTAGGCGAAAAAGGGCAACCAAACGGACCCTAAGTTACTGTTTATCCGAATTAAATTCAAGTTCCCATAATTTCCAACATTAACTCACTCACTGAACGTTCGCAAGTTTATCATTTAATCCCAAACCAATCTAATATTTTTGGACCTCAAATACAGCTTCCCTAGATCCCAATATGCTCAAATAGTCCAAACCAATAATTCTTAAAAGTCAGAATTGGTTAAACCTTAAAAGGAAATTTCATCACAAATATACAGGGGGAGTCGATCGATCGAAGGAAAGGGTCGATCGATCGATCGACATTCTTGAGTCGATCGATCGATCCATCAGATATTGGCCTACGATTTCTGCATAATTTTTTACCTACGGGTTTCATCAATTTTAACCCTCAAATTCTCTATTATAATGTCCCAAATTCCAAATTTTTATACCAAACGTTATACCAACATAAGCACATAAATTCTAACGTCGTAGAATCATCAAATCATTGTGGGTTGTCATTTTCTTGGATCAAATCATGTATATTTCATAAAAATCCTATTTCTTCTATTTTCTTTAAGAACATCATATATCTCAACATAAATTCGTAATTCTCTACACATTGATCATGATTTCATGACTACTGTTTTTTCAGAAGTTAATCTACATGCGAAACCTACCAAGATTAAGATTTAAATCTCCAAATCCATTAATTCATTATTTTTCAAGGTTTTTCTCCAATTCTAAACTATCATGAATAATATATACATTGAATTATTGCAAGTTAAATCACGTGCCTGGAATTGGAAGTTCTAATCCTTTGGAGAAGGTGATATGGTGGTGATGTTCTCTTTCCGGTCACAAATCCGGCGGTGATGGTGGTGCAAGGTGGTTGTTTGGCCCTAGCAACCTTTGGAAACCCTTCATTTCTCTTTACTTATCCCTCTTAAGTTTGTAGCAACCAATAAACCTAATGATCCTAAGGGTTGGTTGATATATTAATCCTAAATTTCGTAGGTCACTATTCATCAAATAGTAAAATGACTAAAATTCCCTCCAGGGTTGCCGGTTTGGCCTTAAACTGCCCCGAAACCCAGACTAAACCCCCTGGTAGGCTTTTCTGACTATCTCGATACTTCCTAACACATTGGCGCACTCAAATTTTCCATAAGGATGATATAAAATTAAATTACTTTATAATCCATTAAATTACTCACGACACGACTCACACGCGTACCCCAACTTAATTTCCAAAACTATCGTATTTTCCACACGTGACAGTTTTAATAAATTCATAATCATATATTACTATACTCGCTCAGTAATATTCCACATAATTGTAATAATCTAATACTAACTCTCGTCTTGCTAGTATTTAAATTCAGATTAATTACCAATTAATTTCTCAATTAATTCAATTAATTATAATATTAAAATCAGTAAAAATACGGGGACATTAACCCTAACTCATATGAGTATTGTATGCCTGAAATCTTTAATTCCAAGAGTTCAAACTTGAACTTACAACCATTTCCTAAGATACCACTAATACTTGCCCATTGAGTACCATTGTTGACCCTTACTGTATTGGGACATACTTCAACAATTTAGGATATTATTTCCATAAGGTTATTGTCATTATACTTTTTCCAGGCTACAGAAGCTTGCACTACCTTTACTCATTTTTTTTAGGGGGGAGGGGAGGGGGGAATCAATAAACCTGAACATCACTGTAATATGTTTTTCTCCAATCATCTTTACTAGCATCAATCATTATATTAATCAACCCAACCTATGCCAAAGTCTATCCAATGAGTGAATCTATACCCAATGCCCTACTTACTTATCGTGTACATTGACCCGACACTTGGCCTTACTTGTTCTTTTATATTTCCACAACCGCAACTTGATTATAAGGGATAGATTCTAATATGTGTGTAAGATATCTTGTTAAGTTATTCCCCACTAAGCCAAGACACTAATGGAAATGTCAAACTATTATACGGTGTTCATAACTCTACCTGTTAACGACTACAATTGTTCGAAAGCCTTTTCTTAAGTCTTGACACAATTTTTTCACTTATTCATTACTATAAATCATTGTTTCATTCCAAATATTTACAAAATTTTCTCCACAGGGAAATGCACACCTTGACTTTGTATACTAAACTCTCTACAACATGTATACTTGATACTAAATTAAACTCCTCTTTACACTTTCATCAAGAAAGAACTTCTTATTTTGAAAATGACTAAACCTTTAAAATCAACTTTTAAACTGCAATTAGATTTATTTGTCTTTTTTAAGAGAAATAAGAGATTTATTGATATGTAAAGGTGAGAATAACCCTCACCATCTGGCTTACAATCAAAGAGAAGAAATAAATAAAATAAGGTTCTTTATAAGAAGAGCCCTTATTAACCCCTTGAATTGCCTTGGAAGAAGATTTAGCTGATAGGAAAATAAGGATTAAGTTTGAACACTACCAAGCTTGGCCAAGAAATCAACTGCCACGTAATTTATCTATGGACATGATTAAATTTACAAGATAGGCGAGAGGAAATGAATTGAATTTGATCTACATACCATATAATTTTTAAGGACATTTAACTTTCTTATCTAACACATCTATTAGAATTTTAAAGTCCGATTCAATAAGCACCTCATAGTCCTTAAGGTCTTGAAAATGAATTAGCTGCTGCCTCAGCTTCTAAGCTCAATTTTCTTCCAAAGAAAATGACCAAACAACCATACGTATGTGGTTTCTCAATACACCTCCTCCACCACTTAAGCCTGGATTACTCAAAGAACTACCATTCGCATTTAATTTTAAGATCCCTTTTGGAGGAAGAAACCAGTGGACCAACATAGGCTTGTATCTACTAATAGAAGGATGAACTTTGGATAGATTAATACCAACGTAAATGTGCTTGATAATGTTTGAAAAGAACATATGTGAATTCTCATACTTGGCATTGTTTCTATTGATCCACAAATGCCAAAAAATTAAAATTGGAATAACCTTCTAAATTGATTTAGTATCGCTTTTCGAAGCTAACAACGAAGAGTTCATCTTTTGTCTAATAGAGCCTGATTGAGATATCACCACAAATATGTTGTTAAAATGAACCCCCACCTTGATCAATGATCAATAGTTTCTTTAGAATTTTCTTTACAACACACATTTAGAGGGATATTTGATTCATATTTTCCTCATGTTATTATCCATGGGAAGAAAACCTTTGAGCATTTTCCAATTGAGAATAGACATTTTAGTAGGAATGTTAGAATCCCACATAAATTTAGAAGATCTAACCTCAATTGCAGCTTATCTAATTGATTTCCAAGTTGAGGAAAAAATTCACCTGAAGTACTAGCAGTCCATATGACTTCATCACGATGGATATTCCATCTCTCATCTTGAACAATTAGAATTCACTAGATTTAGAGGTAAAAGTTGAAGAAGTTTCTCTCTATCCTATTGCCTTCCACAATCCCAGAAATATTTCACTTTAGCACTTCTTAGAGGCCTTACCGTGTAAATGAGAGGCCTTGTATATTATCTTCAGTAATATGTAACACATCATTCCCTATACATTAGAAAAAGACTTTGGAACCACTTCCATAGGATGCAATGTTTTTACAATATTTGGCCTTGATAAATCAAGGCCATAGAGACTTAGTAAATCTAAATTTTCACCCAAGTTTAATGGATATGGACTTGCAAATATTAGAAATCTTTATAATTCCAAAACCCCCTCTCATTAACTGGTATAGTAATTTGGTCCCATTTACACCAATGACGCTTTCTTTCCTCGCCTGAAAAGAATCTAGCAAGCATATCTTCTAGTCTGAACATCACCTGCTTAGTAGGACTGACTGCAACTATTGTGTAAATAGGTATGGAAGCTAGCACACTCTTGATAAGAACAACTTTTTCCTCCCATAGTACGACACATGGATTTCCAACCACTGAGAGCAGCTCTTATCTTCTGAAACAAGTGCTCAAAATGGTAATTCTTCTTTTTAGCTGCAAATAAAGGACAACCCAAATATAACATGGGGAAATTTTTGTTAGTAAAACCAGTTAATAAAAAAATTTCTCTAGCAACTGTTGTAAAAATACTTTTAGACATGTCTATTTGTCTCTTAGACTTGTTAAGCCTCGGCTCTGAAGCCCTATCATCTTCTTTGATGATTCCCATAATAATTTTCAAATCTTTCTTTGCAAGAGAGGATAAAATGGTCAAATCATCAGCATAAACTAGATGATTAATTTTAGGACATCCAAAGGCATTTTGTACCCAGTCATAATGGGAATAACCTTATTAAGGTTTCTAAAGAATGCTTCAGCCATGATAATGAAGAGATTAGGGGATAAGGGATCCCTTTGTGTTAATCCCCTAGTAGGGTTGAAGAAACCACTAGAATCACCATTAACAATAACTGAGAGCCAATAATTAGAAATTAATCTCCACACTATGTCTATCTAGTGTTCAGAAAATCCAAATTTCCTAAGAACTTATATAACAAACATCCAAGAGACTCTATCATAAGCCTTGGACAAATCTAATTTAAGAACCACATTCCCACAAAATGTTTTTTTGATTGATCACAGAGACCATTTCCTGAGCCAGTATTGCATTTTCAATCATATCTCTACCCTGAATGAAACCACATTAATTGTTTGAAATAATATTGGGCAACACTTAAATTAATCTATTGGCAAGAATTTTAGAAATGATCTTATTTAAAAATTTCACCAAACAAATAGGTTTGAAATCAGAGAAACTTTTAGGGGAATCAACTTCAAGAACAATGCTAGCAAAGTGGCAGAAACACTTTTAGGAATATAAACTCCAAGAAAGAAACCTTGCACTACAGAAATCACATCTTGTTCAATGATTTCCCATAAATGAACATAAAAGAACCATGGAATCCATCAGGACCTGGACAAATTTTGCCACTCATTTGCATCACCACCTCCTTAATTTCTTCCCTTTCTGGAATTATGGATAGATTAGAGTTGGTCTCTTGAGTAATCAAATTAGGAATCACATTAAAAAAAGGATCATCCACAAATATGATGATCCCATTTTTCTTAGGTGAATTGGTGTTTAAAAAACTGAATAGCAGCTTCCTGAATCTCTCTCTCTCTCTTCCTTAAAACCCTAATAGAGATCTTTAATCTATGTGATCACAAGCCTGTTTCTTTTGGCTTCAATTGAATTGTGAAAGAATGATGTGTTTATGTCCCTATCTTTGAAACACTTTTCATGGGGCTTCTGTCTCGAATACAAATCTTCAACTTCAAGTTTCTGAGTCCTCAAGGCCTTGGCGTAAGATAAAATCTCCCTATTTTCTTCAGAGGGGTCTCTACCAAACTCCATCTCCATAGATAATAAATGATCCTCAGCCTTCCTAGCTTCTTGAAAAATATCACCAAAGACCTTTCTACTCCAAGAAGATAGCTCTCTTCTAAGAACTTTGAATTTAAGAGAAATAGACACAAAAGGATTATGGTGCGAAACAGACTTTCAAGATTAGGAAACCACATTTTTAATGTCAGGGTTAGAATACGAAAATTGTTGAAATTTGAAAGGTTTGGGCTTCAAATCTAGAGGGTTTTTAAGAGTGTAAGTAAGGGGTAATGGTCTGGTTAGAGTCTATTTAAATGTTGAACTTCAATGACACCTAAATCCAAAGCAGCTTGATTACAAAAGCCTTATCCAATCTACATCAAATTTTTTCCACACTCTCTACTTTATTGAACCAGGCAAACTTAGATCTAGTGAACCCAAGATCAACCATTTAATTTATTTCCATAGTTTCCAAAAACTCATAAGCAACTCCCACATCAATTTTATTTCCTCATGCCTTTTCAGAACTGCTTGATACCACATTGAAGTCACCCTTATCAACCAAGGAGTTGCAGTCAAATTTAGAGATAAACACTTCCATATATCTCTTCTCTCTATCTTAAAATTTTTCGCATAAATAAAACTGGTCTTCACCAAGTTTATTAAGTAAAATATTTAAGTTTAAGCACTAATCCATAGCTGAGTTAAAATTACAAGTGATACCATCTTGAACAAAGCACCATAATTTGCTATTAGTGTTACCATAAGCTAAACTAAAACCAAATTTTACTCTAAAAGATTCCATTATCTACACATTTTTTTTTGGTTCAAGAATAACCAAAATAAAAACATAATGAATTCTAAGAAGCCTTTTTATTCTCTTTAGTGCCCCCTTTTCTTGGAAATCCCTTTCATGTTCCATATAATTGTACTAATCATTTGGATTGATTGGGAAGAATATTTTTAGTACTTGATCTGAACAATTTGGTATATTGAGAGGTTTGGTTATTAGGTCCTAACTTCTTTAGTTGCTTCACCTTATCTTTCTGGCCTTGATTTGTCCTTCATTTGAATATAGGATAACTTTCCTTTGATGTAACTTTATCATCCTCCTTGTTTCCCTCCAATTTACCTCCAGCACTGTTCTTAGACTGAGTATGGCTTTCTTTCATTCTACTCCTTGATTGCACTGACAATACTGGTATGCTCTTATAAGTAAATGTCTTGGGAGAATGAATAACTTCTCCCTCTTTAATTTGATTTTCCATAGCCTCAATATCATTGTCCTCCCATATCCTCCTTATTCTCCTTCTTACTGAAAAAGCTAGTGATCTTATGTTATTTTTTTTATATGGAAAACTATTGTTGGGTCTTCAGGCTTTTTGGTGATAGGTTTAGATTGAGTAACTGCCTGCTTTCCTTCCCCTTTAGTTTCTTGATTCTTAACTTCCTTATCTTTCTTAAAGTCCTTAATTACCCAATCTTTTGTTGACTCCTTTCTATATTACACCTCTTTTTGTTTAGGATTAGGGTTAACCACCCTAACATCCTTTTGCACAACTTTATAAGGCATTTCTTCTCTGAACAGACAAGAATCTTCCACATGGCCCTTTTTCTCACAATGGAAATAATATTTAGGCGCCAAAAACCTTTCTCAGTATCTTTGTTAGCAATCTATATTCTTTAAGCAAAGGGTTCTTAAGATCAATCTCGATACAAACCTAGAAATGATTGGTTTCCTTAATGAAGTAGTAGAATTATTCATTTTTAATGGAACACCATCTGTGGTACAAATAAATAATAAACTTTCTTTGTCATAAAGATGGATGGGCAATAAAGGCAGGCTTACCCATACAAGAACAAGTGTTGATTAGCTTTCTGGATGGAATTCATTTTTTCACTTGAAAAATCTCATAGGAAAATGGTGACAGCCATAATCTATGGTGATCTTCCCCATGGAATAAGCTAATCATCACATGTTTTTGGTCAATCAAGCCCACGTTGAAAGCAACCTTCAATCCAATAGAGGTTAACATCGTTCTAATGTCCTCTACAGGAGGTCTCTGACGCGACTAAGAATGTGTCTCTAAAGTGCGTTCTCTCTAGGCTCAAGTGCAAGCCTGTCGCTTTAGTAATAAATCCGGTAAGTCGGGATCGTCTCCACAAGGAAATAGGACGAGAAAATCATGACGACGGAAGGACAGACGGTCAATCTAAATTCAACTCTAAAAAAACGAAAATATGATTGATTTGTAATTAAACCTACTCAGTAAAAGGAAACATGATTAAGACTATGGAACTAATGAATTGAGCAAGAATTAATAACTAAGAATGAAGTGATAAGTATGAAGAGAAAAACAGACCGGGAATACAATCCCTCAACCCTAGTGTATTGCTGGTATAAAACTAATCGTAAATTTAAGTGATTAATTAGATCCAGACTTTAATACTCTCAAGCATTACGTATATGAGGTTCAAGCCCGCACCATACGTAATTAGAGGACGAGTAAAGCGGTATCGCGATAGCTACACTCTCATTGCATTCTAAAGCATCCTGGTTACCCTAAAGCAAAGGAGATCCAAATATCTACAACGGTTGTATTCGCTACGCAATACGGTCTAATAAATCCTTAATTTTAGAGGATTAATTTTATACACATGCAACATTCACATTGGGTTGAGTTCATGCATCCCAACCCTAAAAAATCTAGCCAAACATATTGAACCTAAAAGAAAATATGTTTTGAATGAAAGAAAACATTTTTTACTAGGTATGGAAAATGAAGAATAAGGATATTACTACTAAAGAATTAATTACTGCAACAATTAAAGAAAGAATTCGAATGAATTTACTTGAATTGCAATCTGGAATCAAAACTAGGGTTTTTGTTGTTTTCCTCTCAAAGCTAATTACAAAGCTTCTCTAAAAAACGAATTACAAGCCTCGTTTTTTCTGGAAGGAGTTAGAAATTTATATCCTACGTAATTTACACGAGTTGGATTGATGCAAAACTCTAAGAAGAATAAGATCAAATCAAATCTCGAGCACCGGATCGATCCAGTCAAGACATTTCGGACTGGTCCAGTCAGCAATCAGACTGATCCGTTTTCCAAACTGAAGTTGTAAGGTTATATGTACTTAGGTTATTTCGTAGAATACACGCTATTAAAAATTTGCCAAGTAGAGATATATTCCAATTTTAATTTCTTTTGCAAATTTAGAAGTTAGCATGAACAATTTTCAGTTAAAGTTATTGAATTGATAACATGATTAAGTGAAATAAAATTATCCAATTTTATCCTATGCACGCATCTATGTGATTTAGTAATATAAAGTGTGAAAATCACAACCACAACGCGCCAATGTACGGGGAAAACCCAAATGGGAAAAACCTCGGACGACTGGGCCTAGACAAATCCACTACAAATAGGTTTTACGAAGGACTCAAAAGATTTATAGACTTCGACTCAATCAAGACATGCTGATGTCGTCCTCATATTCCAATTTTAATTTCTTTTGCAAATTTAGAAGTTAGCATGAACAATTTTCAGCTAAAGCGTTTGGATTGATAACATGATTAAGTGAAATAAAATTATCCAATTTTATCCATTTTATCCTATGCATGCATCTAGGTGATTTAGTAATGTAAAGTGCGAAAATCACAACCACAACGCGCCAATGTACGAGGAAAACCCAAATGGGAAAAACCTCGGACGACCTGGCCTAGACAAATCCACTATAAATAGGTTTTACAATGGACTCAAAAGACTTACAGACTTTGACTCAATCAAGACATGCTGATGCCGTCCTCTAACTCCGAATTTGTAGTGTGCGAAGCTCCAACTCATTGCTCGACACTACTCGTGTTGCGGTATCCACCGAAACCCAAACTACCGTCTCCAATAAGCTTGATTGCAGAGATCCACCTCAAGTGTGCTTTTTGAATTTCATGTTGATGCCATAGGGTTTTGATTCAAAGTTTAAAGTTTGTCGGAGAAGGATTTTTACAAAAAATGGGAAGCTATGAATTTTTGCTCTTAAGAGTTTGTAAAACTTCCTTGTTTAAAATAACTGATTTTCGTCCATTATATGAAACTGTAAAAGTAGTGGACAATAGCAGTCGTGTGAAATAACTGCTGGAAAATAAGTTAAAAAAATTTCAAACCTGGTAGATCTCGTTCGAACGACGTTTCGTTTGACGAGTTATCTAACGATGTTCCTGAGGAGAGTTAGGTAAGTCGTTAAAAATCTCGTTCGAACTACATTTCTGACGAGCTTCTAACGAGTTTCCAGTGAGAACTGTGGAATGTCGTTAGATCCAGGTCGTTTGAACGACCTGGAGAAACTTCGAACCAGATTTCTTATTTCATTAAAAAGAGTTTAAAATTAATTTCATAAATAATTTTTATGAAAATTTATTTTTTTATGAACATTACTCTATTTGAAAAATTCTCGTTATGAAACGATACTCCAACACATAAAATTGTTTTTGGTCATATACCTTTTTAGAAGAATGAACTTGAAGTGCATATTGATGTCGCGTGAACTTTGGATGCGATGCTCGATTCTCTATGGTTGTATGAAGCTTGATGAGATATGACCCAAAAGTGTTTTGTCCAACGGAATGTAGCCAATACTACGAATGACTCGATTGTAAATTTGTCCTTACAAATCTCCCCTTATGGCTATTCCGGGACAAAATAAAATAATAAACAGTAAAAAAAGACTGAATTTGCTAAGCCAGTCGTCAACCCGATTCTAAAGCCCGTCCCAAAAACCCAAATAAAAAGACAGACTAAGTAACACGACTGACGGTGTGCTGCAAAAAAGTAGGAGATGTATCCTACACACATGACAACAAATTCATAAACGCATGGGGAAATATAGAATATAAAACAACATTAACTGATCATGAGAGAACAAAGCAAGTGAATTATCATGAAAGCGAGTTAATTATCATGAGTAATATATGTTAAATATTTATTAATTAACTCCCCCTAAATTATGAACCCCCTTATAAATGTTTCTCCCTCTTTTTATCCCGAAAAGACAGAGGAATAAATGTAGCCTGCATGGTTAGAAGGAAATCAATAGAACAATAGACAATAAATCTTAGAAACATATGTGCATGAAATGAAGGAACATGAGAGATTGCATTAAACATTAATGGAAAGACCAAATATCCAAATATTCATACATTGCTTAAGAAAATGTATCCAAACCAAATAAATAGATACAAGTGAGAAAATGAAAAAAAAATATTCCGCTCGCTCTCACAAGACAAATGAAATAAATTGAAACAGAAAGGAAATCAAGGAGCAGGGGCATCATGTGGGGAATCATCGGGGAGGGACCCGTAATCGGAGGAGCCTGCACCACATCACATCTACATGCGACGAATGGACTCAAGGTTCTCCAAAAGTAGGGAATCGTGACGCGCTTGAGCTTCATCCCTGCGTGCTTGAGCCTCCTCACGGCGAGCCTGAGCCTTTCTATCTTGCTGCATTGAAATCAAAAGCTCTTGCAACATAGCCCGGTCTTGACGCCGATCTTCTTGAATCTGCTCCACCTGTGAACGAACAAATCGAATATCCTCCGATTCAATGGGTGTGGGAGCAAGAGAAGAATATGGTCTATGGGTGGCATGAGAGGGTGCAGGCCTACTAGGGGTAGCAGTGAAGGAAGTGGTGGATTGAGAAGATGCGGAGTTAGAGGAAGTGAGTTGAGGAGTATCGGGGGGTAAGCGACCATGAGACCTACCAACAGAGGACATATCAATTGTTTGGTAGCGGGTCACCGGGACATCGGTGGGAAGACGGGTGATAACTCTTAATTTGTGTTCCTTCAGATATGATTTGAAATGTCGCTGCGGTCAAACTTCGAGTATAAAAAATTCCTGGAATTACCTACAAAACTTGTTAAAAATTGAGTGTCGTGGTAAATTCGGGTATCAATCCAATTTCTAGCATTGAAACTGTAATCGTGAAAACTTGCAATTCCAATTTTTATTAAATTTTTTTTTTAAATCTTTTTTTTAAAGGGTCAATTATTAAATAGTCCCTACTATAAATATATATTTTTTAAAAAGGACACATATTTTTAGTTTAACCCATTTAGTCCCTCAAGCACTCAATATCCTCTTATTTTTAGAGGTCCGCACCAGCGACACTCCCTCTCCAAAATATGTGGCAAAGGACTTTTTGAGGCAAAATAAAAAAGTTTGGACTAAATGGGTATTAAAAAATGTCCGAGGGACTATTTGGTATATGTCCCTTTTTTAAAACAAATTTTAATGGAGGAAATGAAATTTTACGCAACTAAAGTAACTACGAAAAATTAAAACGTAACCGAGTGTAGAATTTATGAGAAGAGACAAGAGATGGGATTACTTTGCGTAATTAATTTAATTGAACTTTTCTAATTATTCATTTGATATGTTCGAAATAATATTGAAATTTAAAATTTAACTCTCGTTACAATCCTAAATTCAAAATTATTTTTTTTAGCAATTAAATTAGAAAGTGTCACTACAGATAAAAAATTATAGATTCATACCCTTTTTTCACAAACTACCCGCTAGGATCAATTCGTAAAAAAATGTACGGATCTTTGAATTGCACACATATGATTAATATTTGAATTTAAGAATGAAACCTATCTCTAAGTTAAATCCAAAAATCAAATATCAATTTTTAATATTAATTTATTAACTCTCGTCAAATAAATTAATATGTGATTTTTTTCGAATTTAATTTGCCTAGAACACATCAAGTGAACCATTGTTCAATTAATTAAATTAACATACGTGTTTCATCCCACCCCTTGAATGGGGTGTTTAGCGAGACATGATTAAATTTTCAGCATAATTATAATTAATCAGCAAGAAATTAAATAGAAGAGAAAGAAATACGATACGAATAATTCCTTGAGTCAGTTGTGTCATGAACACGCGTCCCAAACTCATCACAAAAACTGGACCTGATTACAAAACTAAAAATAAACATTGAAACTACAAATTTTTTTCTAAACCTAAACTAATTTTTTGGGAATTTTTTTCTAACTTTTTTATACCCTCTACAGTCTTTTTTTTTTTTTTTTTTTTATTGTCTCTCGTCTGTATCTTTATCTGGGTCTCTCCTTTATTAGCTGAGAGAGAGTCGTCTTTATGTGAGATGCCATACCCTTCCTGTAAAGCTACGATGTTGTTCTTGGAGAGATTTTTAGGGGATTTTCTTGGCTTGGATTTGTATTCGATTTTTAAGGGATTTGGGGTTGACTGTGGAAGGCTTCGAAGTGGGTAAGGGTTGAACAAACTCGAGTTCGGGTTGGAGCTGGGCTAGCTCTCGGTTTGGAGTAGCAGGGCTGTTCGGGTTTCGGACCAGGCCGCCCGGGTTCGGGTTTGCACCAGCGCCGGAGCTGTTTGGGCGCGGGTTGTCCGCCGGTGGTGGGTTGAGACGGCGCCGGAGTTGGGTTGCTGACGGGTCTGGTCGCCGGGGAGGTCGCGGGTCGCGACCGGAAGGTTTGCTGCGAGGATGGGTCCGGTTTGGAGGTGAGGTAGCAGGGGTAGTGGGCTTTTGTTTTTTTGGGTTTTGGCTATGGAGTTTTTAGAAGTGGATTAATGAGGTGTTTTTTTTTGGTAATGGGGGTTTGATGAGAGAGAATCGGGTGTGGTTGTGGAAGATGATGTGGGTTTGTTATTGTGTGGGTGAGGGTGCATGGACTAAGTGTGGGGGGTAAGGGGTTGTTTGGGTGTGATGTTAGTGTATAGGATTTGTGTGTGTGTGTTAGTTTGAACTCTAAAAAAAATTAAAATTAAATTAACCTAACAAACTAAATAAAAACTAACTAACTAAAAAATTTAAAATCAACTAAAATAAAATAAAATCATAATTTAATAAAAAAAAAAAAATAAAAAAAATTAAAAAGAAGAAATAAATTAAAAATAAAACTTAGAAAGAAATAAAAATAGAAATCAAAATCTATCAAAAATCAAAATCCTAAAAAAAATATTTAAAATCTAATAAAACTAAAAATAAATAACATCCTAAAAAAAACTAATCCTAATAAAATAAAATAAAATAAAGACTAAAGACTAATAAAAATCAAAATAAAAAATACACTAATAAAAGTAAAATATAAAAATATGCAAATAACTTCCAAAAATCCTAAATAATTCTAAAATAAATCCTTAAAAATAAAATGACTAAAAATAAAAATCTAAAAAATAATAAAGGTACAAACTCAACACACACGGGACTCGGGGAATGGTCTGCGCTCGGTGTAGGTTTAAGTTTGGGTTACGGGACTGTTTCGGGGCATTGGAACACATTTGGCAAGCTCAAATAGACTTCTCACTTCACGGTTTCTTTAGATTTTTTCGATGCATGCTTTTGGCCGCTTCTGTGTCGCAATTGTACTGATTTAGCATTATTTGTATCGCAACTGCTTATTGACCCGAGAAATAAATAAATATGAACATAAGGTCATTTTTATTAAAAACAAGCGACTAAAATGCATCTATTCGGGGTATAAAATAGACACTTTTGGGTGCTTATCACACCACCCCCAAACAGAACATTGATAGTCCTCGAGCAAAAATTAGAGAGAAAATAGAGATAAGTATCCAAAAGTGTGCCACTTTCGCAAGCACTGGCGATTTCACTTAGCATGTACAACAAGCCGTTAAACCTATAGGTTGCCCTACAGGACGAGTGGTGTCTCATGAGGGTTTGCAGTGAATTTACCCACAAAATTTGAAAACTTATTTAAATGCAGTATCTGAGTAAATGATGAACGCTATACAACCCAACTTTAAAAGGATATCAAGGAACACCCTATTCAACTATCAAAATAAGATATGAAATTACTTAATACCAAAAGCGTAATCATTCCTAAAACTCAGCATGTGTAGTGTGAAGTAATCTTAAGTATCATTAGAGTAATTCTAAGATCGCCTTTTTATAATCAACGCTTTGACTTCAATTCTCACTGGATATATCTCTCTGAATCGAACTCTCTGAGAATTGGGTAAGTGTATCTCTCTAGTGTGTGAGGAGGTGAGTAAATATAAGCAATGTCAAACGTCTCACACACTTAAAAAAAAACGAATAGATGAAAGAAATGTGATCTCATGAACGAATGCTAACCACTATGTCAAGAATGTCGAGTTATTCACCATATAATCTTCTCGTTTTCCCGAACACTTTACCAAGGGTGAAAAATGTGATTTATGAAAGGTATGAGGGGATGAAGAAGATGACTGATAGGGTTTTTGAGAAGAGTGTGACACACTTTGATTGACTATTGTCTTCATTATTGGAATTTATGATCGCATGCTTTCTTTTTCTTCTTTTCTATATTTAATATTTTTTTTTTATTGCGATACATTTTTCTTTTCATAGCACAAATGAAGACAATTTACATTGATAATTTCAAGCACTCTTTTTCTAAAAAATGATGGCAATGATGGATGGTATTTGGGACATATGGATAAGGGTGGTATGAAAAATGATAATGGTTGAATGATAATGTAATAGGGAAAATGGTATGTGTATGGAAAAATTGGTTTAGTGCTCAGGACAAACTACAAGACACATGTTTCTTACAACTCGAAAGTAATGTCATTCTCAGTGATTAAGCCAAATTTGAAAAAATAATGAGATCATGCAACGACTAAGTGTGGTATCAAAAGAAAGTTGAGTCAACTTGTGACTCGGAGATACGTAAAAACCCTCAAAAAGGTGAAAAGCTCAAATCTCACGGGTTTAAGTCGCCACTAGTGATCTTTTAAGGCTCTCTTGAGAATATAGTTACTCTTTAACTTTTGATTATAGATGTGATAGTGCAAAACTGTCGAGTTTAGGAATTCATAGTGCAATTACACTTTAAGAGGTATTAATTAATTTATTTTTAAAAAGCGTAAGTTTTTGGTCAAACACAGGTATTCCGAGATTTCTAAAAGAGGGATGATAGACAAATCATATCATAAAAATTTATTTTTAACTACAGAAAAAGTTTAAAATCACTTGTTTCTGAAAATTTTCAAAAGATGTATAATTTTGATGAATTTCCAACCCCCAAACAAAAGAGAACATCGTCCTTGATGTTTAAAACCATATATAAAAATGAAAAGCACAAGGGAGGTAAGATATTACCATAATGAACCACTAGTGAAATGTACCGCATTCTGGAGCATAGATGAAACCTGAAGAACAAATGTGATACAAAAAGATGTACAAGTCTATAAAGCATGTGAAAATCATTGGGTGGTGGGAAACACCACCCCCAAACAGGGTAAGACTCGTACTCAGAAACAATGAACGACGGGTTGCCTCCCGGTAGCGCTAAATTTAACATCTTCAGCCAGACCGAACCAATCTCACCGTAAAGAGAAGATCTATGAATGGACGGGGTGACAGAAAAATTGGGTGATGAAAATCACCCCCAAACAAGACTGAACAGCCAGTCTTCATAAGTGGGGTCATTATGGTCAATTTCTTCAATGGGAGAGGGGCCTAGATCTAAGAAAGGCTTCAATCGTTGACCGTTGACTTGAAATAGGCTACCATCCTTAGGATTTCGAACTGTGATGGCGCCATAAGGAGTAACAGATTCAACAACAAAGGGTCCAGACCAACGAGTTTTTAACTTCCCGGGAAAGAGATGAAGACGGGAGTTATATAACAACACTTTTTGACCAGGGTGGAAGTCTTTGTGGAGGATGCTTTGGTCATGGATCGACTTCATTTTGGCCTTGTACTTCTTGGACAAATCATAGGCATCGTTTCGTATCTCCTCTAATTCATTAAGTTGGAGCTTTCGATGGACGCCCGCCTCGTCGATATCAAAATTAAGGGTCTTGACAGCCCAATAGGCGTGATGTTCAAGCTCGACGGGTAAGTGGCAGGGTTTTCCAAAGACCAAGCGATAAGGAGACATGCCAATTGGAGTCTTAAAAGCAGTACGATATGCCAACAATGCGTCGTTCAAGCGTAAGGACCAGTCTTTCCTATTAGGATTAGTTGTTTTTTCTAAGATTTGCTTGATTTCGTGGTTGGAAACCTCAACTTGACCACTAGTCTGAGGGTGGTAAGAGAGACCAACTTTGTGGGTAATGCCATACTTTTTGACGAGATGTTCAAAGACTCGATTACATAAATGTTTACCCCCGTCACTAATGATAGCTTTGGGAGTTCCAAAACGTGTGAAGACATAATCCTTAAGAAATTGGACCACAATGCGATGGTCATTGGTACGGCAAGTTATGGCTTCAATCCATTTGGAAACGTAATCAACTGCAACTAGTATATATTGGAAACCATGAGAGGAAGGAAAAGTACCCATGAAATCATTGCCCCACACATCAAAGATTTTGACGATGAGAATGGGTGTGAGAGGCATCATGTGACGACGAGATAACCGCCCAGATTATTGGCATTGGGCACAAGCCTGGCAGTAGTGGTGGTTATCTCAAAAAAGGGTGGGCCAGTGGAAACCACTTTGAAAAATCTTGGTGGCAGTTTTCTTTGAGCCAAAGTGGCCTCCACAGGCACGATCATGACAGAAGAAAAGAATACTTAATTGTTCGTGCTCAGGAACACAGCGGCGAATGACTTGATTAGTGAAATACTTAAAAAGGAATGGGTCATCCCAAGAGTAAAACTTCACCTGTGCCATGAATTTAGAACGCTCTTGTTTTGACCAATGATCGGGAAATTGGTCGGTAACAAGGAAATTAACAATATCGGCATACCAAGGAGCAGTGGAGATTGCAAAAAGTTGCTCATCAGGAAAGGTTTCAGAAATAGGGACAGGATCAGATGTAGATGTAACAGTGAGGCGAGAGAGATGGTCTGCAACAGAATTTTCGCACCCTTTCTTATCGCGAATTTCGAGGTCAAACTCTTGAAGCAAGAGAATCCACCTTATCAAACGTGGCTTAGAATCCTTCTTCTGAAGAAGGTGCCACAGGGCAGCGTGGTCAGTGTAAACGATGATTGGGGAACCGATGAAATACGATCGAAACTTATCGAGTGCGAATACGACAGCGAACAACTCCTTTTCCGTGGTCGTGTAATGAAGTTGAGCGTCATGGAGGGTTCGACTAGCATAATAAATGACATGCTGGCGGTTGTCCACCCGCTGACCAAGTACAACGCCTAGAGAAAAATCAGATGCGTCACACATGAGCTCAAATGGTAAAGACCAATTAGGAGGCTGAATGATAGGAGCAGAAGTGAGCTCGGCTTTAAGGATCTCAAAAGAAGCAACACACGCGTCATCAACGACAAAGGGAACATCTTTGGATAAAAGTGTTGTTAAAGGTCGAGCAATTTTAGAAAAGTCCTGTGACATCCCGCCCAAATAAATACCGGGTGATCAGTCCTATATCAAATTTAAAACAGGAATCTCAGGGGTTCATTCTTAGCATCACTGTCGAAAACTTTTTAAAACTTTACTAACCACCTAGTATTCAAAAAGACTGATGTCAAATTTTATGCTTTTATTAAACAATTAAATATGCATGCTGAATAACAAATAAACCACACATCCAAACCATGAGTCTAAAACAGCACTAAATGACTAAATGACCTGCCGAATAAACAATCGGCTCAAAATCCCAATAATAATAATTCAATAAATGAATACATAAACCAAATACTGAGTCTAAAAGTAAAAGGGGAAACATGACCTGAATGAATCTACAACTGAGATAAGAATCCTACTCTAGGAATAAAGAAATGATACGTCTAAATCAAATCCTGCAACCATCCACAATGTTGCAGCTGCGTAACCCTGGAATAGATAAGTCAACTATGGCATCCCTGTGGCTGGACACCTGTTAATATACATATACATAGACAAGAGAGAAGAAGTACAAGAAACGGGTCAGACCCCGATTTATAAAAATGTTTAGCAAGCATTTTATTGCAATAAATGAAATGCGTAGTATATAATGTTCATAATTGCTTTTACGGTCCCACTCTCTTGAGGACAATCTCACCTCTCTTTTATAGTGCACACCTATCGCATTCATTTATTCTGCCTAGCCATCTGACACACTTCTAACTAGGAAAAAGGCTTATCCTTCTAATTACCCCTCGTAGTAGTATATCATATTTGATCTCAACAATTATCATTTTTAAATAAGTGTTATCACACTAAACTCAAGTATTTACTATTTACGTTTATATAAGATTTCACTATCTTAATAGTCTGTAATTATCTCATTGTAGATATACAATAAGCATACGTATATATCCCTCACTATTATATATATGTCTTAACACAATCTTAATAGCCTACAATTATCACATTGTAAGTATAACACAAGTATACATATATATCCACCACCATTATATATATATACTAACACAGCACCCTAAGGATACACCTATAGTGCATTGCATACTCTGCTATCATGTCCCGGTACGTCTCGTACTCAAACAAGGACTATCGGTTCGAAAATGTTCCACGAACCATATAAACAAATCACACATATTGGCGGCGAACATAGTTCACATACCTATGGGTCACGCACATACCTACGCTCCCATAGTCAGCGGACTTATCAACTCACAAATAAGTCTTTCACAGTCCTATGTTCTGAGATACAAGTCAAATATCCCCCCGAAGGTCACTCAGGATAAGACCGTCTCTACACAACCCCCCGTGATAGCAAGCAGCTAGGTATGTCATACAACCTATTAAAATATTAGGTATTCACACAACCTTTCATTGTTTTACGTATTCACACAACCTATCATTGTTTTAGGTATTCCCGTAACCTATTATCATTTTTCTATTGGATTATGTATTCCCATATTTATATATATAATTCACACATTTATATATATATACATATATTCCACTTATTACTAGTTCGCTCGTATCAAATACGATCCAATACCAAAATAGCTACATCCCACTATTTAATATAATTTATATAATTATATATCTCACCTCATATATACTTGATTAAGTTCATATTAGTCTCACAAAGTTCTCAACAATTTTTAGTTTCAAATCGGGAAAGTTTCATCACTAATTAAAACTCCAAGGGTATTTTAGACATTTCACAATATATGCCTCAGTAATGAAATTCCTAGTACTGCGTACTACTCTCCATTTGCTATGCGTGGCCACAAACGGCACGTAAATCCGAATTCGTATGACAAAGTTATGCTCATTTAAAGTTGTGCTAAAAATCAAATAACTCGTTCCGTCTTCAAGGATATTTTAGACCTTTTAATTTTTGTGTCTAATTAAAAATATTCCCAGGACAGCGTAATACTCTTCGCTATCTATGTATGGCCGTGAACGGCACACTAATCCGAGTCCGTATGCCAAAAGTTAGGGCATTATAAAGATTCACCTCAAAGAAGATTTAAAAAAAAAACTTTCTTAAAAAGTTTTCCCACATTCTGCCCAGATTAATAAATTGATGTTTTGAGGCATTTTGGAGCAGTTTTGGAGGAAGCGCGTGAGACAACAAAATGTAGAAAACGCGATTTTCTACAGGGCAGCGCGGACAGAATTGCCATTAAATCTCCAAAACCTTCGATTATACTCAGATCTTTTACCCCCAAAACCTCCCAAGATTCATCCTAAATCCACCCAAACTTCATCATTAACAATTTCTTCCAACAATACCACTAATGGAGATTCAAAAACCAAGATCTAATCATGTTATTCACTTCTCAAATTAAGTTATAATCTCACTATTAACCCAATTTCTCACAAAGTTAAAAATCCCCTATCAATGGTTATTCTTCATCTTCTTCACCATAAACCCACAAATTTCAATTCAAATTCCTACTTCCAAATTTCCAGAATTAATTGACATAATTACAACTATTTACATCATTAACTACAACTCAAATTAAAGCAAGAAAACACTTGCCTTGGGGGATTAAATCCGACGATCCCATGTCGAAATTCTTGCCCGGATTGCTCTTGTCATCCTTCTTTCCTTCTTCTTCTTTCTCCTTTCTCTCCTCTCTCAACCCTTTGTGTTTTGGAATGACTCATGGCTGCCCAACACACTTAAACCTAGGTTAAAATTTTCAATCCCGTAATTAAGCCTATTGGCCAATTAAAAATGACTTAAATGCCCCCGTATGGGCTCGATCATGTCTAAAAATGCCCCGAGACCCATTTACTACCCCCGGGGACTCTTTTCTGACTATCTTGACCCTTCCGGACTCAACCGTGCACTCAGAATTGTCATCCGAGATACTTTATAAAATTTTCCAATTTCAACCTCAAAATGCGACACATGTGAAAATTTTCAATAACCCGAATTAATTTGAATTTCTAAATCCCCAAATTTAAATAATAAATTCTAAATCTCCAAATTCAATAATTTCTCCAATTTAAATAAATTAAATTTAAATCACCAAATTAAATGAATTTCTCCAAATTAAATAAATCCAACTCACCAATTTAATTCATTTATATATCCTCTAAAATATGGGGTGTTACAAGTCCTTGATGAAATGACGGTAGAAGCCCGCATGTCCTAAGAAGGAGCAGACTTAGGAATGGGAAGCGAGGAGATTATTTCAACTTTTGCTTTATCCACTTCAATGCCGTCACGAGAGACTACGTGACCTAAAATAATCCCCTTTTTGACCATGAAATGACATTTTTCCCAATTGAGGACCAATTTCTTTTCCTGACAACGTTTGAGGACCATAGTGAGGTGAGAAAGGCATTGCTCGAAGGAAGAACCAAACACAGAGAAATCATCCATAAAGATTTCGAGAAAACGTTCAACCATGCCGCTAAAAATGCTAATCATACACCGTTAAAAAGTCGCAGGTGCATTGCAAAGGCCAAAGGGCATGCGAGAATAGGCAAAAGTGCCAAAGGGACAGGTCAAGGTAGTTTTCTCTTGGTCTTCAGGCGAAATTAGAATTTGGTTGTATCCTGAGTAGCCGTCAAGGAAGCAATAATACGCATGACCGGCTAAACGTTCGAGCATTTGGTCGATATAGGGAGGAGGAAAATGGTCCTTGCGAGTGACAGCATTTAGCTTTCGATAGTTAATGCAAATACGTCAACCCGTTTGCATACGGGTGGGAACAAGCTCATTGTCACTATTTTTTATGACGGTGACACCAGACTTTTTCGGCACCACATGAATGGGACTGACCCACTGACTGTCTGAGATAGGGTAGATAATACCAGCATCGAGCAATTTTAAAATTTCAGCGCGCACGACTTCTTTCATAGAAGGGTTAAGTCGACGTTAGGGTTCACGATAAGTCTTGGCGTTCTCCTCCAAATGAATGCGATGACTACAAACATTGGGGTTCACACCGTGAATGTCAAAAATGGTCCAACTAATAACAGTGCTATGCTGAGTAAGAGTGTGGACTAATTGCTCTTCTTGATCAGCGATCAAATTGGAAGCAATGATAACAGGGTGATGGTTGTTGGG
This sequence comes from Sambucus nigra, assembly GCA_949130495.1. Taxonomy (NCBI): domain Eukaryota; kingdom Viridiplantae; phylum Streptophyta; class Magnoliopsida; order Dipsacales; family Adoxaceae; genus Sambucus; species Sambucus nigra. The sequence goes on along the minus strand of OX422215.1, from coordinate 386,523,342 downwards.
GCCTAAGAAAGTATATTTAAACTCGAGAGGTAAGGTCTTAAGCTCCAATTTAGCAGGTGGTGCTGGATTGACATCGGACTCAGACGCAGAAATAGAGTCCGGAGGGTGCACTGGGCATAAAGTGGAGGAATCTGATGTGGCCGGTAGTTCAGAATGTGGAACAGGGTGATCCACAGAGTGAAGAGTATCATCATAGAGGGGCTCGAAGGGAGGATTCCTAGAGGAAGTATCCATCAGTGGAGTGGAATCTAGCAGGGCATTGAGTTCAGAGATGGAGGAATCAATTTCAAAGTCGAAGCCAAAATGAGCCAAACATTGGTGGAGAGGATCGGCAGGGTAAGTGTGGTCCAACATTTCAGTAACTAAGGAGTCAATCACACACACCTCATCAATAGAATCGACATCAGCCGGTTATTGCATAAGGTGGAATATATTGACTTCTACAGTCATGTTTCCAAAAGAGAGATTCATGGACCCGTCTCGACAATTGATGATGGCATTGGCAGTGGCCAGAAAGGGGCGACCCAATATGATAGGAGTATTGGTTGGGTCGGGCGCAGGAGTGTCTAAGATGATGAAATCCACAGGATAGTAAAAGTTTGAGACTTTCACCAAGACATCTTCAACGATTCCTTTAGGTACTTTCATAGAACGATCAACAAGTTGAAGAGTTACTCGTGTAGGTTTCATGTTTTGTAAACCTAACTCAAGGTAGAGGGAGTAAGGTAATAAATTAACAGTAGCCCCAAGATCTAGCAAAGCACTAGTAGTGAACTTGTCGCCTAACATGCAAGAGACAGTTGGACGACCAGGGTCTTTATACTTCACAACACCGTTATTATGGAGAAGGGACGTAGCTTGCTCAGTGAGTAAATCATCTCGCGGAACATTTGTCCTACGCTTAACACTGCACAAGTCCTTCAAAAATTTGGCATACGAGGGGACTTGTTGAATCACGGTGAGGAACAGAATGTTAATGTGAACATTTTGAAAAACTTTCTTGATCTCATCAAATTGCTGGGCTTTCTTAGTGGGAGCTAACCGATGAGGGAAGGTTGCCTTGGGTACATAAGCAGAGGTGGGCTCAGGAGGATTGGTCTCAGTGGGAGATGGGGATTTAGATAGTGGGGTAACCTTAGGGATAGGCTCTAACATTGGGATGGTCGGGTGGGGCACATCAGTGGGAGCATGAACGCCATTATCAACTTGTTTTCCCGAGCGAAGAGTAGACTCCGCTTTCATATCCGCTTGGTAATTGGGTGGATTGGAAGTGGAAGCAACCTCATAGGCCGAGTCTTTATCGTTCCCCTTAGGGTTAGCAATGGGTTGACTGGGAAAATGACCTTTCTCTCGCTCAGACTAGAATTGGTTGAAACGCTGCTCAAGCCTTTGGAGGTCCTGAGTCTGAGTGGTCATAAATTGAGTGAGAATATTCTCGAGAGGAGAGGTGGAGGAATTGGGCGGAGGGGCATAAGACGGTTGGGGAACCAACTCGCACTGGGAATTAAGCGGTTGTGAATACTCAAAGGAAGGAGGGGGAACAGGAACAAGCTGATTATTGTTGTTTGAATGTCCGCCGTGGGGAACAAAGGAAGATGGAAAGTGCGATTGATGGTATGGAGCAGATTGATGTGGGACAAGAGGGTGAGGTTGCCTTTGTGGGTTGTGTGGAAACCCAGGGGGACCACCAACATGTTGTTGGGGTTGGGCAGGACTGGAGTTGTTGTCGTACTTATAAGAGAAATAGGGGTGATTCCTATTATTAGGATTGTAAGTAAACGATGAGGGAATGGATTTCCTAGTGGTATCAAAGGCACATGCTTGGGCCATGGTGGGTTCGGGATCATCTTGCAATAGGGGGCACAAATGAGCTAAATAATCTTGATTTAAGCATACACCACAAGAGGAAGGACTAGAATCGTTGACAGTCATTGCTTGTTTAGAAAGTGTAACATTTTGTTGCATAGTACAACTGAGAGCGTCAACGGTTTTAGTCAAAGAGTGTAAGCTGTGTAGCAAAGTTTTAAAATCAGGATCATTTTTGACCTCAGAAGTGTTCCCTACACGTGGAGGATCAGATCTCGAAAATGCATTAGTGCCCTCCCAATCTTGAGAGTCATCGCCTAATTCAAGGAGAAAATTATAGGCGGCAGTGGGAGTCAAATGAATGAACTTTCCTTTATGCATGGATTCAATCATGGTGCGAGAAGAAGGGATAAGACCATTGTAAAAACTATGGACTAAGCGACTTTTCTCGAGACCGTGATGTGGGAAACTATTAATATAGTCTTGAAAACGACCCCATTCCTCACAAAACTGTTCAGTGGGCTTTTGTCTAAAATCTTGAATTGCTTGGCGCATTTCATTTGCTTTGCTCATGGGATAGAATTTAGACATGAACTTCTTAACAAGTTGTTACCAAGTGAGGATAGAATCCGGTGGCAAGGAATGGAGTCACATGGATGCATTAGCGTGAAGAGAAAAGGGAAATCACCGAAGATGAACATTATCTTCGTCTAAGTTTTGATTTTTGAAAGTAGAGCACACAGTGAGAAATTTCCGCAAGTGAGTATAAGGAGACTCTCGTTCAAGGCCATGAAAACTGGGCAACATAGAAATAGTCGCGGGGCGAATTTCAAATTGCACGGCCGGAGTGGGCGGAAGAACGATACATGAAGGCGGAGTGGCCGTAATCGGGGTAAAGTAGTCCCTTAAAGCGCGTTCGTTGGCCATGATGGGTGGGGTAACAGAACCAGGGGAAGTGGGAGAACTAGGCGTCTCCGAAGAAGAACACAGATCAGAAAAATGAGGAGGAACGATAGGAACACGAGCACCTAAGAGGGAATTTAGAGATGGAGCACTAGGGGAAGTGTTAATCGATGATCAAAGTGTTGCCAATGTGGCATAAAAGCACGGAAAAAATATTTTTGGGATTTTTGGTTATTTGAAAAAGAAGAAAATCTTTTTGGAGTTTTTTTGAAAAATAAGGAAGAAAAAATGGAAAATATTTTTTTAAGTTTTTGTGAGAAAAAAGTGAGGCGGAAAAAAGGAAAATATTTTTGGAGTTTTGGGTTTATTTAAAAAAATGCCGAAAAAAAAACGGAAAAAAGGTGCGATGGACTAACGGTGGAAAAACTGACAGGAAGAGCACAAATTGGACTACCTAAAGGAACAACTTAGACACGTACACGAATGGAACAAGTCCGAAAGAGCACATAGCCAAATTATTATCTTCAAGTTAAGTGAGTGGGTAGTCAATTTTAATTAGTCCGCTGGCGAGAAAATCATGAAATCTTAGGCCTCGTCGATAAAAGTGTGCTCCGACTTTCTTCCTGAGAGATAAGAGGCTTACTAGTTAAGGCTCACCACACTAGCTACTACAACAAAGTCGACCGGGGGGGAGTACGCCTACTTCAGTCATCCCCGGGAGTCCTACCGACCCAAAGTAGAGAGGCGTCTAAATCCTCGCCTTGGACGCCCTCTCTACCTTGTCCGGTTTCCCTTTTCGCTATTTTTTATTTTATTTTTTTGGAATTAATATTACAGAAATAAATCGGTGTCAAAATGCACCCAAATTAATTACAAGGCCTCAATAATTCTAAACAACCAATCTAAGGAGGTAGATGAAGGAATAACTATAAAAAAAAATGAAAAGTACAAATCTTCACGGGCTTCAATCTTCAAGAAATCGACAACGGCGCCATTTGATAACTTTTTATTTGTGTTCCTTCAGATATGATTTGGAATGTCGTTGCGGTCAAACTTCGAGTATAAAAAATTCCTGAAATTACCTAAAAAACTTGTTAAAAATTCAGTATCGTGAAAAATTCGGGTATCAATCCAATTTCTAGCGTTGAAACTGTAATCGTGAAAACTTGCAATTCCAATTTTTATTAAAAATCTTTTTGTGTTTTTTGTGTTTTTTTTTAATATTTATTTTTTTAAAACAAATTTTAATGGAGGAAATGAAATTTTACGCAACTAAAGTAACTACGAAAAATTAAAACGTAACCGAGTGCAGAATTTATGAGAAGAGACAAGAGATGGGATTACTCCGCGTAATTAATTTAATATAATTTTTCCAATTATTCATTTGATACGTTCGAAATAATATTGAAATTTAAAATTTAACTCTCGTTACAATCCTAAATTCAAAATTATTTTTTTTAGCAATTAAATTAGAAAGTGTCACTACCGATAAAAAATTATAAATTCATACCCTTTTTTTACAAACTACCCGCTAGGATCAATTCATAAAAAAAATGTATGGATCTTTGAATTGCACACACATGATTAATATTTGAATTCAAGAATGAAACCTATCTCTAAGTTAAAACCAAAAATCAAATATCAATTTTTAACATTAATTTATTAACTCTCGTCAAATAAATTAATGTGTGATTTTTTTCCAATTTAATTTGCCTAGAACACATCAATTGAACCATTGTTCAATTAATTAAATTAACATACGTGTTTCATCCCACCCCTTGAATGAGGTGTTTAGCCAGACATGATTAAATTTTCAGCACAATCACAATTAATCAACAAAAAATTAAATAGAAGAGAAAGAAATACGATACAAATAATTCCTTGAGTCAATTGTGGCATGAACACGCGTCCCAAACTCATCACAAAAACTGGATTGGATTACAAAACTAAAAACAAAAACTGAACCTACAATTTTTTTTCTAAACCTAAACTAATTTTTTGGGAATTTTTTTCTAACATTTTTTGTACCCTCCACAGTCTTTTTTTTTTTTTTTTTTATTGTCTCTCGTCTGTATCTTTATCTGGGTCTCTCCTTTATTTGCTGAGAGAGAGTCCTCTTTATGTGAGATGCCATACCCTTCCCGTAAAGCCACGATGTTGTTCTTGGAGAGATTTTTAGGGGATTTTTCTTGGCTTGGATTTGTATCCGATTTTTAAGGGATTTGGGGTTGACTGTGGAAGGCTTCGAAGTGGGTAAGGGTTGAACAAACTCGGGTTCGGGTTGGAGCTGGGCTAGCTCTCGGTTTGGAGTTGCAGGGCTATTCGGGTTTCTAACCGAGCCGCCCGGGTTCGGGTTTGCGCCAGCACCGGAGCTGTTTGGGCGCGGGTTGTCCGCCGGTGGTGGGTTGAGACGGCGCCGAAGTTGGGTTGCTGACGGGTCTGGACGCCGAATATGTCGCGGGTCGCGACCGGAAGGTTTGCTGCGAGGATGGGTCCGGTTTGGAGGTGAGGTAGCAGGGGTAGTGTTTTTTTTTTTTTTGGGTTTTGGCTATGGAGTTTTTAGAAGTGGATTAATGAGGTGGGTTTTTTTGGTAATGGGGGTTTGATGAGAGAGAATCGGGTGTGGTTGTGGAAGATGACGTGGGTTTGTTATTGTGTGGGTGAGGATGCATGGACTAACTGTGGGGAGTAAGGGGTTGTTTGGGTGTGATGCTAGTGTGTAGGATTTGTGTGTGTGTGTGTGTGTTAGTTTGAACTCTAAAAAAAATTAAAATTAAAATTAAATTAACCTAACAAACTAAATAAAAACTAACTGACTAAAAAAATTTAAAATCAATTAAAATAAAATAAAACCATAATTTAATAAAAAAAAATAAAAATAAAATAAATAAAAAAGAAGAAACAAATTAAAAATAAAACTTAAAAAGAAATAAAAATAGAAATCAAAATCTATCAAAAATCAAAATCCTAAAAAAATATTTAAAATCTAATAAAACTAAAAATAAATAACATCCTAAAAAAAAACTAATCCTAATAAAATAAAATAAAATAAAGACTAAAGACTAATAAAAATCAAAATAAAAAAATACACTAATAAAAGTAAAATATAAAAATATGCAAATAACTTCTAAAAATCCTTAATAATTCTAAAATAAATCCTTAAAACTAAAATGACTAAAAATAAAAATCTAAAAAATAATAAAGGTACAAACACAACACACACGGGACTCGGGGAATGGTCTGGGCTCGGTGTAGGCTTAAGTTTGGGTTACGGGACTGTTTCGGGGCATTGGAACACATTTGGCAAGCTCAAATAGACTTCTCACTTCACGGTTTCTTTAGATTTCTTCGATGCATGCTTTTGACCGCTTCTATGTCGTAATTATACTGATTTAGCATTATTTGTATCGCAACTGCGTATTGACCTGAGAAATAAATAAATACGAACATAAGGTCATTTTTATTAAAAACGAACGACTAAAATGCATCTATTCGGGGTATAAAATAGACACTTTTGGGTGCTTATCAACGGGGGTTGTTGGCGGCAAGATAAAAAGGGTAATAATAGCGGCAACGGGGAGAGATTGGCGAGCGGGACTGGAGGGAAGGATTCTAACCGACCTAATGATAAGAAAAAGGAAGGCAGAGAGATCGATGGCAACCCTTATGCTAATGGCAAACATAAGGTCGACGTGCATTTTAGTGATTTGGGTGGAGTTGGCACGGGGAATGAGACACGCACACACAATCCAATTAAGAACCATAAAATTCGGATACAAATGTTTGTGAAAAATGGTAACAGTGCCGGGAGGTGAAAGCCTACACACGCTGCTCATAAATAGAGTCGGGTCAGGACGAGAATGGGAGCCCAAGGGTAGGATGGATTGTTGACACGGGGTAAGGAGATGATACGAGCGATGGATTCAGGACTGACGATGATCTCCCAACCTCACACTCGAGAATAAATATGATCCTCCCGAATATCCATCCGAAAATAAAATTCCCAAATAAGATCGGGAAAAATAGTGTCAGTGAGGGAGAACAAGGGGTCCCACCCTAAGTCCGAAATCCAGGAGTGGACAGTGGTTCCGGCGAGAGATGTGAGATTGACAAGTTTTTCTCGGACAATAGACCTAGTGGAAAAACTGGGGTATGATATTGTGTGTGGTTGGTAAGCGTCCCCTGACGCAGTTTAAGATCAGGGATGTACGCATTGACACTAGAATCCTCATCGGAGGAGGATGAAGAGGAGTGTTCCTCTGGAGAGTCGCTGATGCGACGAGGGCGACGACTACGAGGGGCCATGCTAAAGGGGCGTAACTAGAACCTACCCAAACAGAATTTCAGCCAAACCGCCAAACACACCAACAAGCCAACAAACCAATCAACAATAATCCCATCCTCCGTTTGAGATAAAACTAAAACAAAAAAAATTATTTAAGAGAAATTCCACGAAATTAAAATGAGTTTTAATTTAAGAAAAATGAGAATGTTCATGGAAGTCAACTTAAATAGGGGCAACACAAAAAAAAATAAGGATAAATAATATAGCCCCCCCAAAATGTAGATATATACACATATATGTATATGAAATTGGGTAACAAAAGGAATAAAATTTTAGGTGAACAAAACATACCCAATATATATATATATATATATATATATATATATATATATATATATATATATATATATGTAAGAAAAGAAGAAGATACCGAGAAAGAGAAGAGGATGGAGAACAACCTCGGAACCCTAGCATAGGTAAGTAGTGAATAGGGGAAATGAGTGAGGTGGAGGAAGGAAGAGGAGTTATGTAGGGTGAGGGTAGATTCGTAGAAGACAAAGGAGGATGGGGGAAGAGGGAAAGTGGGTGAGTGGGAGTAGGGAGATGAGAGTAAGAGGAAATGGGAGGAGAGAGAAATGGCAAAAGATTAGGGAAATGGGGAAATGGGAAATTGTGGGAAAGAGGGAAAAAAAGGGGAGACAGAGATTTTTGGGAAGATAAATCGCCCATATTTAACCCAGGTCGTTCGAACGATTTCTTTCGAACGATGTTCCAGAAACATATAGGTAAGATTGTTAGAAAATTCATTAGAAGTTCGTTCGAACGACAATACGAACGAGGTTCCAGAAAGGAATGAAGACAACTCGTTCAAAAACTCGTTCGAACGAGTTTTACTGACGAAAATCACTCTGTTTAAAAAAAGAACAAAAATAAAATAGGCTTAACATAGCATAAGAGAAGGAATTGGGAGGGCCAGAAAGTTGCCAAAATGAGGATTTTAATAGTCCTAGCTTGTGAAGACATATCCAAACCGTGGGAGCGTAAATGTAGGGGTGTGAACAATGCGAATGAGAGTTTTGACCCAAGACAACATACAAGTGCGGAATACCGAACAATATATAAACGCAATATGCACTCACATCAGCCTTGTGTCAATAAAAAAATACCATTGGACACTCAAACACTAAACAACCATGCATACAAGATAGATGATTCTCTCACCAATGTTGTCACAATAAGAAAGCAATGAATCGAATAAATGTGCATGCCCATTGATCTTCAACTTATATCTCCCATTAGCAACTATAGATTGAGACTATTATTTTTGAAGAACCAATCAAGCTAAATACTTTTGGCCTTGGCATTATATATCATTTTCAATGCTTAAATTTTAGGCAGTAATTCTATTATGCAAATGGAGGCTATTCATGCCAAAAAATTTATTTTTCGCAGCCCGAGTCCATTGCTAGAAACATTAATCAACCGGAAGAATATAATTACTTCTTGTTTCAATCCGGGCAATGGATGATCATGCATAATTTCGATTGCTTATAGGATATGTGACTAAGATTGAGAAGACAACACCAAATCTCACTTTACGAGTACAATGTGAAAAAGATATTCGCAAGATTTCCTGAAAAGTGTGTGCAAGAAGGCACATATATGAGGTAATCACAAAAATATATATATCGTAAAAAAGCATTTTTGTGCACAAGAGAAACGAGGTCCGACTTGACTACTCATCGAAAACCACGTGGACATGAAATAGGAAAGTTATCCGGACACATCTAACACAAAGCCATATGGATAAAAAATTGTGAAAGCTTTTCTAACCTTTCTCGATTTCCTTAAAAATACAAAATAAAGGAAAATATTTTTGAAATTTTGAATAAAATAGATACATAAATAATCTAGTTCATAGGTATTAAAATATACAAGAGGAACAACCTAAACTAGATAGACAACTTCGATCTCAATCAATGGAGCAAACCCCATTTGATTTCCTAAGGTTTTCAAACCGAAGGGCATCTAGAGGTTTGGTAAAGATATCGGCCAATTGTTGATCGGTACAAACAAAGCTAAGAGAAGCGATTTTCTCTTCAACCAAGTCACGAATAAAATGTTCACGAATCCTAATATGCTTGGTTCTAGAATGTTGAACAGGATTACGAGAAATGTGAATTGCACTAGTATTGTCGCAATAGATAGTCATAGTGCCTTCAGAAATACCGTAATCTTCCAACATTTGTTTCATCAAAATGAGTTGAGTGCAATAATTCCCAGCGGCTATGTATTCGTCCTCCGTCGTGGACAAAGAAATATAATTTTATTTCTTGCTCATCCATGAGACAAGTGCACTTCCAAAATAGAAACAACCGCCAGAAGTACTTTTGCATCCATCAACATCTCCTGCCCAATCGGCGTCCGAATATGCCGATAGACAATCATTTGTGTAGAAGGAATACCAAATTCCAAAAGACAGGGTCCCACTAACATATTTGATAATATGTTTAATGGAAAGTAAATGGGACTCTTTTGGGGCGGCTTGATATATAGCGGGCACAAAATCCTATACTAAAGGAAATATCCGGACGACTAGCGGTTCGGTAAAGTAAACTACCTATCATACTCCTAAAGAGTGTATGTTATACATCCTTTCCTTCTGTGTCCTTACTAAGTTTAATCGAAGAACTCATTGGAGTACGTACATGCTTAGCGGATTCGAGTTTAAATTTCTTAATAAGGTCTTTAGCATATTTAGTTTGGGACAAAAATATTCCACTTTCGAGTTGACGAACTTGAAGACCTAGGAAGAAAGTAAGTTCACCTACCATACTCATCTTAAATTCATCGTGCATTTCTTTTGAAAAGAATTGAGTATGATTATCACATGTTGAACCAAATACTATGTCGTCGACATACACTTGTGCAACTAGAATAACTTTCTCATCACGACGAACAAATAGTGTCATATCTACTCCCCCTCTAAAAAAGCCACGAGAAAGGAGATAAGAAGTGAGTCTTTCATACCAAGCACGAGGTGCTTGTTTCAAGCCATATATCGCTTTCTTTAGGAAGAAGACATGATTAGGATGCTTTGGCTCCTCAAACCCTTTAGGTTGTTCAACATAGACTTCTTCTTGAAGAATACCATTTAAAAAGGCACTTTTTACATCAATTTGATATAATTTAAATTTAAGATGACATGCTATGGCTAGTAAAAGGCGAACCGATTCTAACCTAGCAACTGGAGCAAAAGTCTCTTCAAAGTCAACACCTTTTATTTGGGTATATCCTTGGGCAACCAACCTAGCTTTGTTACGAATAATGACACCATTTTCATCCATTTTATTTTTGAAAATCCATTTGGTGCCAATGACGTTTGTATTAGAAGGCCTAAGGACTAATTCCCAAACATCATTTTTCTTAAATTGAAACAATTCTTCTTACATGGCATTAATCCAATGTCCATTTTTTAATGTTTCTTTAAAGTTTTTAGGTTCTATTTTAGAAGTATATCACAAATAGGTAACTTCATTTTCTAATTGAGCCCTAGTCTTGACACCTACCTCGGGATCTCCTATAATTTTTGAAGTGTCATGACTTTTACGAACCCAAGGAGATGGACCCTTTTTCTCAGTAGTGGGAACAACTAAGTCATTTTGAGACTCAATATTTTCAACATTGGAAACAACATCACACTCACATGACAAATCTTCCTCATTTTCAATAGATGTGGCCGGAGCATCCTCTTTTATTACAACATTTATTGATTTCATGACTTTACAGCTACTTAAATTGTAAACTCTAAAAGCTCTACTATTTTGAGAATATCCTAGGAAAATACCTTCATCACTCCTTGAGTCAAATTTACCTAGAAGTTCTCTATCTCGAATTATATAACAAGGACTACCAAAAACTCTAAAATAGGCCAAATTAGGCTTCTTGCCCCTCCACAATTCATATGGTGTTTTGTTAGTATTAGGACGCAAATAAACCCTATTTACGGTGTGACATGTGGTGTTAACCGCTTCGGCCCAAAACCCACGAGGCACATTTCTTCCTAGGAGCATAGAGCTTGCCATTTCTTGTATCGCTCGAATTTTTCTTTCAACTATACCATTTTGTTGTGGAGTTCAAACGGCCGAGAATTCATGTTTAATTCCTATTTCATCACAAAAGGCATTTACACCGGATTCCTTGAATTCGGTTCCATTATCACTCCTAAAGCGGTTTATGCTAACACCATGTTGATTTTGAAGAATCCTACACTTAACAGTCAGAAAATCAACTGTCTCAGATTTTCTCTTAGAAAGCCTACTATGGAGTATCTAGAAAAATCATTCACCATTACTAAGTTATATCTATTTCGACCTATGATCTCGGTACGAGTGGGACCCATAAGGTCCATGTGTATCAATTCTAAGATACGAGAGGTAGTTATTTAGTTTAACTGTTTATTTGGATTCTTAATTTGCTTTCCTAATTGACAAGGCCTGCAAATAGTAGAGGTTGGATTTCCTAGAGATGGTAAACCTCGAACAAGCTCTTTTCTCACTAATCGATCAAGATCTCTAAAGTTAACATGACCTAACCTTTGATGCCAAAGATCGACAGACGAGGCTTTTGAACTATTACAAACTAAAGAGGATTTAGGAACTATTCCGTAGCAATTGTCACTAGTTCTCACACCTTGTAAAATAGACTCACCCGATTGATCATATACGGTGCACTCCGATTGACTAAACTTAACATCAAGATTTTCATCACATAATTGCCTAATACTTATCAAATTAGCCTTGAGACCATCAACATAAAGGACATTTTCAAGTTTAGGAAACCCGGAGATTTCAATAGATCCTCTACTCATGATTAGGGATTTGCTTCCATCCCCAAAGGTGACTTTACCATCTTTATAGTTTTCAAGAGTGGTAAACAAAGATTTATCACCAGTCATATGTCTCGAACAACCACTATCAAAGTACCATTGAGAGGTATTTTGAGCCTTAAGTGCAACATGAGCAACAAAAGCTTTATTGGTATGATTTTTCTTAACCCAAGCTTGAGTTGTGTTCTTTCCTTTATTGGCTCTAGTGTTATGATTGGAATTATTTACTTGGACTTTAGAAAACCTAAGAAACTCTTCTATTAGAACTTTAGAAGTATTGACTAGATACTCAACTTGGCTCTTAAGACTAGCTAAGGAGCTACATTGTTGTTTAGATGTTGTGAAATGAGAGTTCTTTCTAATCTTGTAACAAAAATCTTTAAGATGACCCCGTTTGTGACAATAAGATTAGCTTTTGAAGGTTGCTTATGAGGACTTATTTTAGGAATTAAAGGTTTAGGAGGATTAGATTTGGTAACAAACTTAACTACGGGTTCGGGTTTGACTTTGGATGATTTTTCATATCCTATACCCTTTCTCTCTTGATAACCTTTCTCCTTATATCCTAAAACAGGGTCGAGAAATAATTTTTCCATTCTTGCTGAATTATCTTCGAGTGTGACTTTAACTTCACGAGTGGACTCGAGATCTTTTTCAAGTTGGGCAATTTTGGCTTCGAGAGATTTTCTAATCTCTAAAGACTCATGAAGATCTTTGTTGACACCTTCCAAGGAGATAATTAATTCACATTTTTCTTTACCTACTAAGATAAGCTTCTCAGAAAGAGATATCTTGATTGCCTCGAGTTGACTAACTAAAGCCTCCTTCTCCTTTATGCCTTTTAACTCTTTTTTTAAAGTTAAGACTTTAAAGGTTAATCTTTTGTTAACTTTTTGCATACAAAGAGACTCAGTGTATAGTTCAGAATAGGCGAATTGCAGTTCATTCTCATCTATTTCACTTTCACTTCCTTTTTCATCACTACTAGTAGAGTGAGTGGAAGCAACCTCAAGATTTTGCTCGGAATTATCAACATTAGTGTGTGACTCACTTTAATTACAAGCATGGCTTGCCATAAATGCAGTGAAATTATTTCTAGAAGGGGTAGAGACATCAGAGTCTTCAGACTCATTATCACTGTCGCTTAGAGTGGCAATGTAAACTGCCTTTTCTTTTCCTTGTCTCTTAAGTTTAGTAGGGCACTCAAATGCTCTATGACCACGTCCCTCACACTCAAGTCATCTCTCCAAATCATCCTTTTTAAATTTGTCTCTGTTTAACTTCTTAGGATCTTGATTATTGAATTTTCTATTTCCTTTGTTTTTGTTGTCCTCAAATTTTGGTTTTTCAAATTTTGAGTTTTGCCTTTTGAACTTGAGAAATTTCTTAAATTTTTTAGTAAATAAAGCTATATCATCAGGATCTATATCAGACTCATCACATTTAGACACTTCTACTTTCTTTACTTTCAAGGCAACACCTTTATCTTTGCTTTTGTTATCTTTAGGAAACATATCTAATTCATATGTTTGAAGATCACCAACAAGCTCTTCAAGTTTCAATTTATTTAGATTTCCTAATGAATTAAGAACAGTGACTTTAGGAATGAACCGCTTAGGGAAACATCTAAGAATTTTCTTAACAACATGATCTTCAGGTATTTTTTCACCTAAGTTAAAGCAAGAATTAATAATATAAGATATACGAGCATAAAACTAATCAAATGTTTCAGTTTCTTTCATGGTGATGGTTTCAAATTGAGTTGTTAAGTTTTGAAGCTTTAACAACACTAGTTCCCTCATGAGTAACTTGGAGAATATTCCAAGCTTCCTTTGACGTCTCGCATGTCGTTATACAACGAAATTCATTAGGGTCACCGCACCAAACAAGGCATTTAAACCATTAGAGTTAAAGTTACACTATTTTAGTTCTTCCTCACACCACTGATCTACATGTGTTAAAATAATTTCATCATTAACAACCATAGTTGGAGGAGACCATACTCTTTCAACAGTAACACAAACACGTTCATCAATTGATTTAAGGGTAGATTTCATACGTGTTTTCCAATAGGTATAATTAGTTCCATCAAACAAAGGTAGTTTATTCGACGAAAAACTTTCCATATAACCTTCAGGATTCATCTAAATAACTTTTAGAGACTAGCTCTGATACCAATTTGAAGTTTTAAGGTTATATGTACTTAGGTTATTTGGTAGAATACACGCTATTAAAAATTTTCCAAGTAGAGATATATTCCAATTTTAATTTCTTTTGCAAATTTAGAAGTTAGCATGAACAATTTTCAGTTAAAGCGATTGGATTGATAACATGATTAAGTGAAATAAAATTATCCAATTTTATCCATTTTATCCTATGTATGCATCTAGGTTATTTAGTAATGTAAAGTGCGAAAATCACAACCACAACGCACCAATGTACAGGGAAAACCCAAATGGGAAAAACCTCGGACAACTGGGCCTAGACAAATCCACTACAAATAGGTTTTACAAAGGACTCAAAAGACTTACAGACTTTGACTCAATCAAGACATGCTGATGTCGTCCTCATATTCCAATTTTAATTTCTTTTAAAAATTTAGAAGTTAGCATGAACAATTTTCAGTTAAAGAGAATGGATTGATAACATGATTAAGTGAAATAAAATTATCCAATTTTATCCATTTTATCCTATGCATGCATCTAGGTGATTTAGTAATGTAAAGTGCGAAAATCACAACCACAACGCGCCAATGTACGGGGAAAACCCAAATGGGAAAAACCTCGGACGACTGGGCCTAGACAAATCCACTACAAATAGGTTTTACAAAGGACTCAAAAGACTTACAGACTTTGACTCAATCAAGACATACTGATGTCGTCCTCTACCTCCAATTTTAATTTCTTTTGCAAATTTAGAAGTTAGCATGAACAATTTTCAGTTAAAGCGTTTGGATTGATAACATGATTAAGTGAAATAAAATTATCCAATTTTATCCATTTTATCCTATGCATGCATCTAGGTGATTTAGTAATGTAAAGTGCGAAAATCACAACCACAACGCGCCAATGTACGAGAAAAACGCAAATGGGAAAAACCTCGGACGGCTTGGCCTAGACAAATCCACTATAAATAGGTTTTACAAATGACTCAAAAGACTTACAGACTTTGACTCAATCAAGACATGCTGATGCCGTCCTCTAACTCTGAATTTGTAGTGCGCGAAGCTCCAATGCATTGCTCGACACTACTCGTGTTGCGGTATCCACCGAAACCCAAACTACCGTCTCCAATAAGCTTGATTGCAGAGATCCACCACAAGTGTGCTTGTTGAATTTCAAGTTGATGCCATGGGGTTTTGATTCAAATTTTAAAGTGTGTTGGAGAAGGATTTTTACCAAAAATGGGAAGCTATGAATTTTTGCTCTCAAGAGTTTGTAAAACTTCCTTGTTTAAAATAACTTATTTTCGTCCATTATATGAAACTGTAAAAGTAGTGGACAATAGCAGGCGTGTTAAATAACTGGTGGAAAATAAGTTAAAAAATTTCAAACCTGCCAGATCTCTTTCGAACGAGGTCATTCGAATGACCTTTCACTCGAACGAGTTATCTAACGATGTTCCAGATGAGAGTAAGGTAAGTCGTTAGAAAACTCGTTCGAACGAGGTCGTCCGAACGACAATTCTGACGATCTTCTAATGAGTTTCCAGTGAGGACTGTGGAATGTCGTTAGATCCAGGTCGTTCGAACAACCTGGAGAAACTTCGAACGAGATTTTTAATTTCATTAAAAAGAGTTTAAATTAATTTCAAAATTAATTTTTATGAAAATTAATTTTTTTATGAACATTCCTCTATATGAAAAATTCTCGTTATGAAAAAATACTCCAACACATAAAATTATTTTTTATCATATACCTTTTTAGAAGAATGAACTTAAAGTGCATATTGATGTCGCGTGAACTTTGGATGCGATGCTCGATTCTCTGAGGTTGTATGAAACTTGATGAGGAATGACCCAAAAGTGTTTTTTCCAACGGAATGTAGCCAATACTACAAATGACTCGATTGGAAATTTGTCCTTACACAAACAAATTGGATTGGTCTGCTAGACGAGTTGTTATGCAGTGATTTGAAGGGCCTGACCAATCCGTTTTTTTGGGATACCGGACTGGTCCGCTAAATGTCCATCTTTACAGAACTTTGGGGCCCCGGACTTATCCGTTTTTCTATTAAACTGGATTGGTCCGGGTTGTCTTCTCAGTTTCTCTTCAATTTCTCTTTAATATCTTGTGATTTTCTCACATCTTTCATAACTTCTAATCTAGAACTCAGACCGTTTCTTCCTACGTGTTCACAAATGCGAGATCTTCGAATTTTATTTTGGGTATTCACCCGAATTCTTCGTAGAAATTATGCTTTTTCCATTTTGATTCGTCTTCTTTCTTTTCTCTTGCTTCTTCCGGTTTCTTTCTTCCTTTCATGTAATAATTACCTATGAAATTAATAAGAAATACATGAAACTCGAGGTACTTGTTAGACGAAACCGTTAGCCAAGATATGAGATAACTTAATTCATTTTACGTTGTCCGAGATAATAAAAGCCTCTAAATTAAGGGGTAAATTCGAAAGAATTTTTGCCTAATCAAACCTCCCTAACTTAGAACTTTGATCGTCCCGAGCAATGTAAATGAATAAAAACATGATCCAACTAAAAAAAAGGGGATAAAATACCTCTTTCACGGGCAAGCGATTGCATTTAGCGTATGCAACAAGCCTTTAAACCCCTAGGTTATCCTAGTAGGACGAGTTTTGTATCGTGAGGGTTTGCAGCGAATATACCCACAAAATTAGACTCAAGGGAAATTCAAAATACGCAAAAATTGTATAATTCAATCTTTTCTAGAAAATAGTCATCATCAATTCATGTTCAAGAGTCTCAAATCATAGTACGTGTGTGCGAAGCCAGAGATTTAACCGCGAATTTCCACCGATTGATCATTACGTTACTTATCCGAAAATTCGTTTTGATTTCATAATCTCACGGGATGCGCTCTCAAATGAATCTCTCGGAAGGGTGGTTATTTTCTCTCGGTATGCGTGATTTATAAGAGTAATTGTATTGGAACCAAATTCACGCACACAAATAGAAATTCATAAATTTTATGGTAAACAGATCTCATTATTGGATTATGGTTATAAAAAAATTGGAACATTGCCTCTAATTCATATTTATAGTCTCTTTTATTATCTTTTCGTGTTTTAGCTCTCCACGCGGTAACCAATTTCGCATAAAGGACCCAGTTAGGACTTTTTTTGGGTTATATTGGGTAAAATGGGGGTGATTGGGAAATCTGGAATTGGAAAGTTCATTTATGATGTCCATTTGTGCTTTTTCGGGCTTTTGCTCACTTTTTTTTCTATTTTTTCACACTTTTCTTTTCTTGCGATTTTTGTTGAGCATAGCTATTCTTTTCTTGCCCCTTGTTTATCCACTTTCCGGACTTAATTTCTGGGATTATCCACTTTCACAATTCCGGGCCAATTGGGGTTTCTCGGGTTGTCAAATGAAAGGGAAATATTTATTCGGCTCAATCTTGGTTTACAAAGGGGATAATTTTTCGCTACTTTTTCTGGCCAATATTTTTGGGTGACAATCGAGGTCCTACTTCATTTCCCGAAATACTAATTGCGTTACCATATGCGTCTCAAGATTACTTTAATTTAGAGACCTATTTAGCACGTTTTTCAAGGCAATATCACTCACATTTTCCATAACCGATCAAAGTGAAAGAATTGAGATCCATTGACGACTTATTAGAACGCTGAAAATAACTTTGAGTTCATATTTAGCTCGGATTGATTTATACATTCACAATAATGAAAGGCTCGAATCTCATCGGGTTTGTTAATCTCCATATTTATTCGCTAAGTCGTCAACGTTCGCTCAATTTCCGTCTTTGGTCAATTTCGGCTTTGTGTATTATATTTTTACAATTTGAGACTTTAAACTGACCTTTAATGATATTTTCGAAAAAAATTGAATTCCAATTTTTATTTATTTTGAAGAAAAATATTTTTGGCATTTTCATTTTTTTTGAAATTTCTGGGCATTTTTGAAAATTTGTGAAGTTTTAGAAAGATGCACTTGTGACCCCCCTAACTTAGACTTTTGCACTTTTCTCAAGCAAAAAGGAATAAAATCTAACTCAAAGCGAATTAAAAGTGCGAGAAAACAAAACGAACAAATAAAACAGAAATGCGAATTGTTTATAGATAATAGAAATGCTGTGTTACAAGGGATAGGGGGAGGAAACATGGAACCAACAGTGTTAACAACCACCAACAACACTAAAAAAAAACAGCAACAACAAACAAGGGCTTAATTGGGGAGGTGGATTGGAGGGTCCGGGTGCGCTGGGATCGTAGGGGTCATAGAAAAAGTTTGGAGGGGGTCCACCGAAGTTAAGTTCATACATGTGAGTTTGGAGACGATGCATCATGCTTGTGTCCGATCGGTAGGCCTCCCGATATCGTTGATATGCCGCTTGATCCCTATTGTATTGTGTGATGAAACCGTCGACCCGAATTTCCACCATCGAGAAAGGATGATTAATTTCAGCGTTGGCGGGTGAGAAATCAGAATCTTCACCACTGTCATAATCTTCGTCGCCCTCGCTCATCTCAATATCTTCCTCCTCTTTGTCGCTGCTCTCTTCATCACTGTCCCCTCTCTCTTCCTCTTCTTCATTACTACCCGCCTCTTCTTCACTGCTCTCTTGGGCCAATCGGGCTTGGATGAGGGCTTGTTGTCGTTCTCGTTTGGTCCGGGTGGTGGATGCAAACGAAGCCGGGAGGCGCGGGAAATCTATCGGTGGTGCAATGCCGACGTTGGCTAGCATGGATGTGATGAGTCGGCGAAAGGGGAGAGGGGTGATGACCTTTTTGTTCGTGGCAACGAAGAATATATCTTTGTAAATGCACGCAGCCAGGTTAATGGTGGTGGTGTTGTCGAAAAGGTGGTAGTCCAGAGTGGCTTGACGTGGGTGTATCGCCGATTGATTACCCATGGGGAGAATGTTGGCGCACACTATTTTGAAAATGAGGTTCGTTTTGTCACTTAGCCGACCCACCGGGTAGGTTTTGGTGTTCCATTGAGCATTGGGGTCGATGCGAGACATGCACACGTCTTTTTCGAGCGGGGAGAGAGGGTTTGGGTAAATGTGTGGGTGCGGGTTCGGGACATCTTTGGCAGCCAAATTCTGGGACAGAAATTCTAAAGAGAAAGGAATGCGGATGCCGCCTATGTAAGCTTGAGCCATGTGGTGGCCGATGTGAATAAGGGAGACGTAGAAAGTGCGCACCGCATGGGGCCATATCGCGTCATGGGGTTCGTTAAGGAAACGTCACCAATCGTGGGCCATGAAGCGGGCGGTGACAACATTGGGAATGTCATTACAAATGAATTGCCGCTCGATTTGGGGTTTTGTGAGATTGATCGAAAAAGCGTTCGCACCACCGTTGCTCTTGACGGGAGCGGTAGCCGGCGGCTCCGTCGGTGAGAATTGTGATGGAATCGTATTTTTGGGGAGGTGGTTGGTTGGCCATGGTAATGGGATGGGAGTAAGAGTGTTTGGGCAGAATAAGGGAAAGAGAGGATAGGAGTGAGTGGTGGTGGTGAAATGGGGTGGGTAAAGGTGGAGTTTATAGGTGGTGAGGGGAGA
The DNA here is from genome assembly GCA_949130495.1 of Sambucus nigra. NCBI lineage: Eukaryota > Viridiplantae > Streptophyta > Magnoliopsida > Dipsacales > Adoxaceae > Sambucus > Sambucus nigra. Next base: position 386,503,736 of record OX422215.1, on the reverse strand, counting down.
GGGTTGGGTAAAAATTAGAGGGAAAAGGGGGAAGGATTTGGAGGGAAAATGGTTGGTGGGAAGGAAGGGGGCGAAAATGAAGGGAGAAGGAGGGATTGGGGTAAAAAGAGGTGAACCTGGGGAAGGGGAGGAGTTGCAGACATCGTACCAATCTGGGTCTCTAGGACCGGATCGGTCCGGTCCCTATATTTTTGTATTTCGAAATTTGCCAAACCGGACCAATCCGGGTGCCTTTCGGTCGCCAGAAATGTTCTTGCTTCCCTTTGGGCTGGTATAACCACCTCCAATGACTTTCGGTTGCTCCTACTTACGATCCGACACCTAGTTTACCTGATCACCTCTCTCCTTAAAATTGTGGCTCTAAAATTCTCTCCTCGTAAGACGTGTTGGTTCTCGATTTCCTCTCCGCTTGTGATGTTATCCTACGGACTCCACTTATCCTATCCTACGTGCAACTACTATACACAAGACTTCACCCCATACACGTCGGGGGTGAGACGACCTCTCAATTGATGCTCACTCGACCCCGTAAATGGGGTTCGATAACCAGATGGTTTCGATCTCTTCTGCGCACGCCTCAATATATAGCTTTAGGCATTGTTCATTGACTTTGAACGCGTCCCCCCTTTGGGATCTTCCAAATATACTGCTCCGTGGGGGAATACGCTCTTCACAACGAATGGGCCAGTCCATCGAGACCGTAATTTACTAGAAAATAGATGAAGCCGGGAGTTATAGAGGAGGACTTTTTGTCCCGATTGAAACTCTTTTCGTCGAATAATCTTATCATTTACTAGTTTCATCCGGGCTTTTGCAATCTTGGTATTATCATATGCGTCATTGCATATCTCCTCTAAATCATTAAGTTGAAGCTTGCGAGCTTCACCGTATTTGTCCATATCGTAATTTAATCTCTTAATGGCCCAATATGTCTTATGCTCTAACTCGACGGGAAGATGGCAAGGTTTTCCATACACAAAGAGGAATGGGGACATGCCGAGTGGATTTTTATAAGCGGTACGATAGGCCCATAGTGAATCATTGAATCGAAGTGACCAATCTTTTCGATTGGGATTGACGATCTTCTCGAGGATGTGATTGATTTCTCGATTCGCTAATTCGGCCTGTCCATTCGTTTGTGGGTGATAGGTCGTTCCAACCTTGTGAACGATGCCATACTTTCCCATGAGTTTCTCGAATGGCCTGTTGCAAAAATGCGTGCCATTATTACTAATTATTGCTTTCGGAGCACCGAAGCGGGAAAGTATGTGTTCCTGTAGGAACCTAATCACCACTTTGTTGTCATTTGTATTGGTATCTATGGCTTCCACCCATTTAGAAACGTAGTCTACCGCGACAATGATGTATAGGAAACCAATAAAAGGGCCCATGAAGTCAATACCCGAGTAGTCAAAGATATAAATAATGAGTATCAGGGTTAATGGCATCATGTCTCGTCGGGTAATCTCTCCCATCCTTTGACACCTTCCAAGATTTGCAAGCATTGCTCACATCTCAGAATATTGTTGGCTAATAGAAACCGCTTTGAAGAATCGTATCGACTGTATTTTTCATCGAAAAGTGAGATCCACAATCTTTCGAATGACAGAATTGGATGACTTTTGGTATCTCGTCATCCGGTACGCACCGTGGGATGATTTGGTCAGCGCAATATTTAAAGAGGATAGGATCATCATAGAAAAACATGCGCGACCAAGTAATGAACCTCTTCTTATCTTGCGGTGTCCATTTCTGGAGGGACGTCTCCCGTGACAAGATAATTCACTATATATCCGCAAACCAGGGAAAAGAAGAGGTAGCAAAGAGTTGCTCATCCAGAAAATATTCGTCTATGGGTATCGGATCGCTAGGTACGTCGGACAAAAGTCGAGATAGATGATCGGCGATGATGTTTTCTACTCCTTTTTTTATCTCTAATGGAGAGATTAAATTCTTGTAGGAGTAGGATCCACCTAATGAGGCGCGACTTTGCGTTTTTCTTCGCAAGGAGGTAGTTTAAAGCGGCGTGGTCGGTGAAACAAGTAATGGTTGACCCAATGAGATAGGATCCAAATTTGTCTAGTGCAAAATACTACGGCTAGTAATTCCTTCTCTGTAGTACAGTAATTGAGTTGTGGTCCAGTAAGAGTCCGGATAGCATAGTAGATGACATGAGCCTTTTTATCCTTTCGTTGGCCCAAAACAACCCCTATTGCAAAATCACTTGCATCACACATGAGCTCGAATGGTAAGGACCAATCTGATGGGAGCAAAAACAAGCATGCTTTTCAATTTTTCAAAAGCACTTTGGCATGCTTCATTCCACTCGAATGGGGTATCCCTCATAAGGAGGTTGCTTAAGGGCCTAGCGATGGGGATAAAATCCTTAATGAACCTTCGATAAAACCCTGCGTAGCCCAAGAAGGAGCGCACGTCTTTGAGCGATTTTGGTGTGGGTAGATCGACTATGACATCTATCTTAGCTCTATCAACTTCGATTCCTTTGAATGAAACTATGTGGCCAAGAACTATTCCTTCAGTGACCGTAAAATGGCATTTCTCCCAATTTAGCACTAAGTTCTTCTCCACACACCGGGTAAGTACTTTTTCCAGATTCGCCAGACAACAATCGAAAGAGGTGCCAAAAACGCTAAAGTCATCCTTGAACACTTCGAGTCCTCTCTTAATCATGTCGCTAATAGACTCAACATGCACCTTTGAAAGGTCGCAGGTGCATTACACAAGCCGAATGGCATACATTTGTAGGCAAACGTACCAAAGGGGCAAGTGAAGGTCATTTTCTCCTAGTCAAGTATATCTACCTCAATTTGTTTATATCTGGAGTAACCATCAAGGAAGCAGTAGTAAGGGTGGCCCGCTACTCTCTCAAGCATCTGATAAATGAATGGCAAGAAGTAGTGGTCTTTCCTAGTTCCTGCATTGAGATTCCGGTAATCAATGCAAACGCGCCACCCGGTGGTAGTACGTTGGGGAACTAGCTCGCCCTTAGCATTTTCAATCACTATCATGCCCGACTTCTTCGGGACAACTTGAAAAGGGCTCACCCACTTGCTATCCGAGATTGGGTAGATAATCCCGGCATCCAATAACTTAATGATTTCGGTCCTCACCACTTCTTTTATATTGGGGTTTAGACTTCTTTGAATTTCTCTCGAGGGCTTTACATCCTCCTCGAGGTGGATCTTGTGGGTGCAAATAAAAGGACTTATCCCCTTCAAATCATCAAAACACCAACCAAAAGCACTTTGGTGCTTCCTCAAAATTTTTAATAGATGACCCTCCTGCTCTTCGTCTAGGCTAGAGGAGACAACAACAGGAAATGTCTCGTCCTTTCCTAGATATGGATATTTAACATGGGAGGGTAGCTTCTTCAATTCGAGGTTTGGAAATTTTTCGCTGAAGGGAACCATGCGTGCCTCCCTTGGCGGTAACTCCTCGAATAGAGAAACCCAACTTACATCTGTCACATCCTTGTCCGACGCTCTCTCATCATGTAATTCTCTCAACTCCTCAACTTCCTTTTCAAATTCAGTATACGTACCCTCATTCTCGTGACTCGACACTAAGCAGGTCCCTAGGGCATCTCCATAATATTTTTCCTCAAAGTACTCCTCTACGATCTCGTCGATTAAGCTTACCGCGTGAAGATCATCTTCTTCCCCTGCATGTTGGGCTATATGGAAGATGTTAGTCTCTAAGCTCATATTTCCAATGGTGAGTTGCATCTTCCCATTTCGAGTATTGATTATTGAGTTAGCCGTAGCTAATAATGGGCGCTCGAGAATGATGGGAACATGATTGTTCGAGGCGAAGGAGGGCTCCGTGTCCTAAATGACAAAATCTACCGGAAAGTATAAAGTGTCAACTTGGACGATCACGTCCTCAACTATACCTCTTGGGATCTTCACGGTTCGATCCGCCAATTGGAGAGTGATCTTTGTGGGCTTGAGGTCGACCAGATCAAGTTGCCTGTAGATGGTGTAAGGGAGGATATTGACACATGCTCCCAAGTCAAGTAAGGCTTTTTCAATTTTATTCTCTCCAATGATGCAGGAAATAATGGGTGTACCGGGATCTTTTAATTTTGGTGGGGGATCATTAACTAGAATGGAGCTCACGTTCTGTGCTAGAAAGACGTTTTTCTTTACCTTCATCCTCCTCTTCACTGTCAACAAGTCCTTGATGACTTTTGCATAAGCTGGAATTTGCTTAATGGCTTTGAGGAAAGGTAAATTTAACTTTACTTTCTTTAGGACGTCTAGTACTTCATCACGGGGATTTCCTATATGGGAAGGAACTAGCCGTTGAGGAAATGGTGCCGCGGAGGGTGGTTTCACTATTACCTCAGGCTCACTAGTGTCTTCTTTGTCACTCTCTTTCAAGGGGAAATCTTCGGCCTCTTTCGTGCCGGGCGAAATCTCCTTGTCTTTGGTTGCGTCATGTGGAGGAGGTGATAAATCAACGACTCTCCCACTACGAAGAGTGGTCACAGCTTGACATTACTCCTGGTGTTCTGTAGAGGTGGAGGTTTGACCTTGGGGAGGTCTTTGGACCTGGGTAGGAAACTTTCCCTTCTCTTGGATACTCAACAATGATTGGATCTTTGAAATAGTCGCATTTATGTCATTGATCATGTGCTCATGTCTAGCAGTGGTTGCATTCTGGGCAATGATAAATTAATTTATCGTATCTTTGAGATTTCTCCGCGGTGGAGTGATATATGGCCCTGGAGGTGGTGGTGCTTGCACATGTCCTTGCATGTGAGGTGCTTATTGAATGTGTGATGATGGGGGAGGGGCAACATGTGAACTAGGATTCATCGCAGCATTTTGTTGCCCATAGCTAAAACCAGGATGGTTTTTCCATGAAGGATTGTAAGAATTACCGTGAGGTGCACCGAAATTACCCTTAAATCCTCCTACACCACTCACTTGCTCTTGAAGCATAACTTTGTAGGCGGGTATCATTGGGCATTCCTATGTTGAATGTCCCGCCTCACAAATAGCACACACCTTCTCAATGGGATTCGGGATGGAGCCAGTTGGTACTCTTGCACATATCTCAAGTACTTCTCGCATTCCTTTTTCAATTAGCTCGAGTGGACTGCCCGTTATAGTATCCTTTTCTACGTGAAATAGGCCGATCGCCGATGGAGTGGTGGTCGTTTGGCGTGTTCGATTATGACCACTAGGGTCAGATGTATCCCATACATGGGTAGTCTTGGCGACATACCTCAGGTGAAGCTCAGCATCGTTGGCGTCTAGGTCGACAAAGGGACCATCAAACATGGTTTCAACTAGTTATTTGGAATTTATATTCAACCCATCATGTAAGAAGGAAATAATTTGCAATTTATCAAATTCATGATGAGGGCACGAAGTGATTAACTCGTTAAAACGCTCGTAACATCGATCAAATGACTCATATTCTGATTGTCGAAAGGTTAGAATTTGAGCCTTGATGGAGTTCGTTCGATGTGGAGGAAAGAATTTCTTAAGGAATTTAGATTGCAAGTCGTTCCATGTTGCAATCGAGTTTGGAGGTAAAGCCCATAGCCAAGTCTCAACCTTGTCCTTTAGCGAGAATGGGAAGAGTTTGAGGCGTATCACATCTTTTGTGCAAGTTTGATCACTGAGGGTCTCGCACGCCTCCTCAAATTCTCGAATGTGGAGATATGGCTTTTCTGATTCCATTCCATGGTAGTTGGGAAGTATCTGGATCATCTCGTTCCTAAAGCGAAATTTCCCTGCATTATACAAGAGTAAAATTCATCCCGGAGTGACAGTTCACTCGGGATATAATATTTCTCTCAAAGGGCAATACGGAACCTCTTGCTCACCTGCGGTTACACTACCGTGTTATGACATGGCTCTCTCACTTGATGACTCTGTACCCTCACTTGGTATGCTCGGAGCGTGCTCTGTGGTGTGTCCTAAAACGGATGTCGGAGTGTTACTTGCAATTGAGTGTGGAGGTGTGGGAGGTGGAAACCAGAATTGTGGAACATTTGGAGTGTGAGGGCTATCGGGGTCGTACTCAACTATCGGGTTTTCGTGAATGCTGGTTGGAGTATTTTGGGGAGTTAGAGTGAGTTTAGTATTTTTCATTAACAGGCTTTTGAGAGATGAAGTATCTTTTTTTTTTTGCTTTTTGAATTTTTTTTATTTTTTATTTTTGTTCGAAGTTTTAGATTAACGGAATCTAACCTACGTCTACCTAAGTCCCCGGTAATGGCGCTAAAAACTTGACGCGACTAAGAATGTGTCTCTAACGTGCGTTCTCTCTAGGCTCAAGTGAAAGCCTGTCGCGTTAGTAATAAACCCAGTAAGTCGGGATCGTCTCCACAGGGAAATAGGATGAGAAAATCGTGACGACGGAAGGACAGACGGTCAATCTAAATTCAACTCTAAAAAAAACGAAAAGATGATTGATTTGCAATTAATCCTACTCAGTAAAAGGAAACTATATTAAGACTATGGAACTAATGAATTGAGCAAGAATTAATAACTAAGAATGAAGTGATAAGTATGAAGGGAAAGAAAGGCCGGGATTACATTTCCTCAACCCTAGTGTATTGCTGGTATAAAACTAATCGTAATTTTAAGTGATTAATCAGACCCAGACTTTAGTGCTCCCAAGCATTAGGTATATGAGGTTCAAGCCTGCACCATACGTAATCAGAGGATGAGTAAAGCGGTATCGCGATAGCTACACTAGCTTTGCATTCTAAAGCATCCTGGTTACCCTGAAGCAAACGAGATCCAAAGATCTACAACGGTTGTGTTTGATACGCAATATGGTCTAATAAATCCTTAATTTTAGAGGATTAATTTTTTACACATGCAACGTTCACATCGGGTTGAGGTCATGCATCCCAACCCTAAAAAATCTAGTCAAAACATATTGAACCTAAAATAAAATATGTTTTGAATGAAAGAAAACATTTTTTACTAGCTATGGAAAATGAAGAATAAGGAAATTACTACTAGGGCTGTAAACGGATATTCAAAAATCCGCATCCGTATGATATCTAAATTCGAATTTGCGGGTATTTATCCGAAAAAATGAAAATGGATACGAATATGGATACTCTATAAAAATATCCGAGAAAACGGATATGATACAAATAGTAGTAGTATCCGAAACGGATAATCCGTATCCGACATGGAGTATCCGTTTTACCGAATATCCATTTTTTCGGATATCCGTATCTGTCTAACAAAGTGTAAAATATTAGTCATATAATATTTTATATATAAACTAAAACTTAAAATAAAAATTGGGCATAAGTATAATTATATAAACTTAAAAAAAAACATAACCCTAACCTAATAACCCAAAACAAAACACGGTCCTCGACTCCTCTCCTTATTCCCCAAAACCCTTCCTTCTTCCCTCAGATCTCCCCTGTGCTCCCCTCCGCTGTCCGCCGATCTCCCCTCCACTTCCTCCGATCTACCCTCCGCTGTCTTCCACTGTTCTCCGATCTCCCCTCCGCTGTCCTCTGATCTCCTCCCCTGCCTGACGCTCTATCTTCCAGCTCCGATCTCCCCCCTGCCCGTCTCATGCTTTGGAATCCCCCAACACAAGGTTAGTCACCCATTTTTTCAATATCACAACACAAGTTAATCAGTTACTTGATTAGTGCGGTCATACGACTTTATTATTTGTAGGTAATTTTTCCAGATTTGGTCGATTTTAATGAAGACTATGGGTTTTAGGATAGGAATAACCTACTAGATGTAGATCATATTTGGAAAGGAATTAATGCCATTTTTTCACCCCTGCTTGTCTCACTCACAAAATATATTGCGTATTATACAAAATAAAAATAACTAAAAAAAGTGGATATCATAAACTGAATTGCGGTCACAAGCCTTTTAGGGATGAGCATCTTGTTGTTCATGACAGTCGTAGGCAGCAACTAGCTTTCCATAAAACCATAAACTGAATTGCATATTATTTATATTTGTTTTGGGTTGCTGTTTGAAGCTTGTGGGTTAGGCCTGTGTTTAAGGAACTTCATTTGGGCCTGTGTTTGAGGAACTTCATTTGGGCCTATGTTTGAGGAACTTCATTTAGTCTTGTCTTAGGCTGGACCTTGATTTGGGAATTTGTTTGGTGAGGAATTAAGATGGATTTGTCTTGAATTATGGAGTTTCATAAATTCTGTTTTGGTCCAAATTTTTGAGTAATATTAGGATGAAAATCTTTGGGGCCTCTATAATTTTTCAGAAAATTATTTTGGACCCGACAATTTTTCTTTTCTCTTCGGTGCATATTTTAGAATTTTATTATTCAGTGTTGTTTTTACTAATTAATTTTTGTAATGAACACGATGCATTTTAATATGTCTACAGAAGCTAATCAAAACAATCCTTCCACGCATGAATCTTCTCCTGTTCCAGTGGAGAGTATTTCGTCGAATCGCGCAATATTGTAATATATTCTTCAGGGGTAAAAAATAAGGGGTAAAAAATAACATCCCTTCTTTATTGTAATATATTCTTTATTTTTTTCGTTAATATTTTAATTGAGTTATACTTTTCAGGTAAGATGATGCTTCACTTCATTTTTGTTCAAACATTAGAGAAACTGAATAGGATACAAATTTGAATGGCTCAAAATTGAATAAGAAAATGCACATTAAAGGTTAGTACTTTTGCTCGAACCTTCTTTTATAGTTTAATTTGATGCTTTACACATTCTCTATATCTTACATGGAATGAAAAATAATATATTTAATTAATTGATTAAATTAGTGTTTAATATGCAAGGTGTATCTTAATGTATCTTAAATAATAAAAACGGATAAGGATATTATCCGAATCCGGGAAATCCGAGAGGATACGGATATGGATAGCTAAAATTATTATCCGGGCGGATATGGATACAGATACGGATAGTGTGGAGTCTTGGCGGATACAGATGTGGATACTATGGTATCCGCTCCGTATCCATCCGTTTTACACCCCTAATTACTACTAAAGAATTAACTACTGCGATAATTAAAGAAAGAATTGGAATGAATTTACTTGAATTGCAATCTAGAATCAAAACTAGGGTTTTTGTTATTTTCCTCTCTAAGCTAATTACAAAGCTTCTCTGAAAAATGAATTAGAAGACTCATTTTTTCTGGAAGGAGTTAGAAATTTATATCCTACGTAATTTACAAGAGTTGGATTGATGCAAAACTCTAAGAAGAAGAAGATCAAATCAAATTTTGAGCACCGGATCCATCCGGTCAAGACATTCCAGACTGGTCCGATCAGCAATAGGACTGATCCGTTTTCCAAACAAATCGTATTGGTCCACTGGACGAGTTGTTATGTAGTGATTTTGAGGACCGGACCAATCCATTTTTTTGGGATACCGGACTGGTCCGCTAAACGTACATCTTTACAAAACTTTGGGGCCCCAGACTTATCCGTTTTTTTGTTAAACCGGATTGGTCCGGGTTGTCTTCTCAGCTTCTCTTCAATTTCTCTTCAATATCTCGTGATTTTCTCACATCTTCAGGTCTTCATAACTTCTAGTCCAGAACTCAGATTGGGACACCGTTTCTTCCTACGTGTTCTAAAATGCGAGATCTTCGACTTTTATTTTAGGTCTTTAACCGGATTCCTGGTAGAAATTACGCTTTTGCCCTTTGATTCGTCTTCTTTCTTTTCTCTTGCTTCTTCCGGTTTCTTTCTTCCTTTCATGTAATAATTACCTGTGAAATTAATAAGAAATACACGAAACTCGGGATACTTGTTAGACGAAACCGTTAGCCAAGATATGAGATAACTTAATTCATTTTACGTTGTCCGATGTAATAAAACCCTCTAAATTAAGGGGTAAATTCGTAAGAATTTATGCCTAATCAGTCTTCCATGAATAAACTTAGCTACAAGGGAATGTTTGAATGGTGTAAACACCTTTTCAAGAAAATCATTTGCTAGAAAGAGAGCAGGTTCTCCTTTGAAGGAGACAGCCTCATGCATTATATGATTAATACGGTTAGAATTCCCCACTACATCAGCGAAAGATTTCATAAAAGAAGGTTTGACATGGCTATTAGAGATATTGGCAGGTTTAGGAATGTTGTAATTGGAAGGATCAGGGGGAGGATCTGCTACCTCCAAGGTGGAGGTTTCTTGCGCCGCTATGCACCCTAACATGAAGAGAGACCTATCGTATGTCTCCTATGAAACTCAATCATTTCACCTAAGAATAAGGCTAATATTTTCTCGATACTTGTTACAATTAAAAGGAGCATCTTATTTTCTCGACACACTTGATGGATTTATAATGACAAGAGACCATTCTTGTTATTTTGTCATATACCTAACCTCTTTCCAAGTAACTACGATTTCTACACTACCGTACACTTGTTTAACTATTAAAACTTATTTTTTAGACTAACACACTTTCCGTGTTGGATCCCTATATTAACATTTTTTTATCACCAAGAGTCCACCTGAAACATTTTATTTGTGTCACAAGTCCTTGATATTAACAACTTTCAATACCGTTATTAATCTTAAACACGACCACCGGTGGCATGCCATTCTATAATCTTAACTTGTTTTTACTTAGTGTGAGAAACCCATTGTCTTGATGCCTTACTCTTGTATATAAACAATTGTAAAACCTTAAATTCACTTTACAAATTATCTTTCAACTTAAACCCAAACATCGAAGGATTTAATCCATCCTAATAACCAATTGTTACACTTACCCTCAATATAGCCAAAATGAATTAATACTCTAGCGTAGGCAGAATATGAATAACTATTATTAAATAAAAATGAAACGTTTGTGTACTCTTCGACACACACGTAACCTATGCTCTGATACCAAGTTGTGATGCTCCGATTTCTGGGGGTCAATGTGAAAAACCTTTTATACTTTAATTTCATTTGTGAAACTCCTCTTTTAAAGTAAAATCTTGCTTTTACATTTTTGTGTCATAAAATCCCTTTAATTTAATTAATGAAATGATGTTCAACTTATGGAATTTATAAGAAGACTTGAAATAAATGAGATTAGCTAATTACATAAAGTAAATAACAATTTAAGAAAGTCCACATCATCCTGTGTTATTATAAACAAAAAATTCTTTAAAACAATTTCAAGCCATTTAATCAAAAGTCCCATCTAAACAACATATTTAAAGTGAATAATAAACAAAGCTCTACTCGTGCGTAAATCCTTCCCTGCCTCTCATGGTTTCCTTGCCTTTATCTTTTCCTGAAGTACCGGGGGGGGGGGGGGGGGGGGGAGGGGGAATGGTGGGGTATGAGCGTGTGCCCAGTAGGAGAAATACTAGCAAAGTAATATGTACAAAGAATATCTATACATATGAAATATATTTTTGGAATTATTAAATCATCCATCATTTGATTAAGTGTTGTCATGTAAATGCAACGTGACACGCAATTGACATTTAAACCATGTAACCCAGGCGATAAGTCCACCTATACTTAACATTTCCTTTAACAGTACCCATATCCAGTTAATTTAACTATTAACATTTTTCTGCATTTTTCCAAGTTGTTTCATAAACTTGTATTTACATTAATGAGTGCCGTTCTCACAATCATCTTTCCACTTAATTAATGGGGGTACCAATCTGTGACACCCCGCCTAATTAAATACCGGGCGATCACTCCTTTATTAAATTAAATCAAGGTAAACAGTTGGTTCATTCTCAGCATCACTGTGGATAAAAATACATTTTCCAATTTAACACCCTAAATAATTAAGCTAAGTGTCAAAACCATTTACATACATTCCAAATTTTATTTAAATAAAAACATTTGTTTATTTAAAAACAACATTTCTATAATTAAGAATCACACCACAATAAACCAGATAATATAATACATTCGTCAAGCGAATGTCCACATATGAAAACTAAAGTCACCAATACAAACTGAATAAAACCCATCGTAACAATATTGGAAATAACTGAAATACAAATGTCCCAACAATAATGAAATAATGGAAAGGGCGACGCATGCCCAATAAATGAGAATGCTAAAAGTGGAGTCAATAAGGGAAGCCGTCTACGCAAGTAACCTGCAACTCGCACCTAAGCTGCAACACGTTCCTTTCAAGGGATCCTAAGTAAGATGCCCTTGTGGCTGGGCACCTGAAATATATACATATATATACAAGAGAGAGAGAGAGAGAAAGAAACGGGTCAGAGCCCGAAAGTGTGTTTGATTTTTAAAATACGTTTAGCAAGTATTTAAATTGATACAGGCCAATGCAACAACATATAAGTTCGTCACTCTCTTGAGAAATACTCACCTCTCTCCTAATGTGCACACCTATCGCACTAACCTTCCAAACAGTTTCTTAACAATTTTATCTTACTAACCTTTTCCAATAATTTAGCGTATCTTAACTTTCTCATAAGATTTTAAAACCGAACAATCTTTTGTTTAAAAAAATTTACTTCCAGATTGGTAGCACAATTCTCGTTTTAGCTTCTTATTAATTTATAACGTTTCCCAGTGACATATTTTACTTTCACGAAACAAGTATTCACTATCTGAGTCATCAACCAAGTCCTACTTATCAAATCACAGTAGGGAGTTTCAAATTTCAAAATCTCATATATATATTAACTACTCGTATAATATTTATAAACTAACAGCACCCCTCATAAAACTATGGTGCGTGCATACTCTACTATCCAGAACCCCATATCACTCATATTAAGGGGAATACAATCGGAATGACTCTCGAATTGTATTAACATGAATACACAAACAATATTGAGGCGAAACATAGATTCCAAGTCTCTAAGAGGATGGCACATGCCTGCGTCTCTTAGGACCGTCTGAACTATCACATCGATAGCCTGTACCAAGGATATCTATCTTCTAGGGTACAAGTCAATATCCCCCATAAAGGTCCCATCGAGATAAGACTTGTCCCAGCGCGGTAACCTCAGGGATAGCAAGTAGCGTGGGCATGATTTTCACAAGTATATAATATATACACACAATCATATAAATATACCACTTTTATTATATTAATATCTCGTCACCCATAATTATACCATTTATCCTTAATTTCACATTTATAGAATTACGTATAAGGTTTCGTTCCTAACCTTAACTCGAAGGGTTTTCTCACTCATTACCTGACACTCGTGGACTATATCCTCACAAATCTGAAATTCAGTAAGTGCCTTTATTAGGTTCCAACGTAACTCTCTTACGCACCTCACCCTTTAAATTTATAAATTCACCAACCCTAAAGTAAATGTCCCATAAATAACATTCTCGTTGAAGATTAAAGGTCCCAACATTTATTCCTATGCCCTACTGGTCCTCAATGTCTCCCAAATCATTTTATTAAGAATGCCCAAAAATTTCATCACGACAATTTGAATTTAACTCATTTAAAGAGGGAATTAGGAATCTTGCAGGAGGGGTCGATCGATCAAAGCTTGGGGATCGATCGATCGAACCTTCGATCGATCGAAGCTCTGGGCTCGATCGATCGATCAAGCAGGTCTGGGAAAAATTCTGCAGAATGCAGTTACGGGTTTCATCACCAAAATTACACCAAATCCATATTTTCAAGTTTCAATCATCCCAGAATTCTACTACTAACATAATAACAATATACCAGATGATTCTAACGTAAGGCATGTACATATTCATCATTTAAACATGGATTTTCAACCTAGAATTATCTCCAATTATCAAGAACTCTAACAAATCTTTCTCCAGAATTTCTTTCTTATGATCATCAAAATTTCGTGGTTTATTTCCTCTACATGGCAAGGGTTCCAGAATTTCATATAACTCATTTCTACATGCATTTTCCTAACACAATTTGGGTGTTCTTCCATATTTATCATCTATAATCAATCCTAAACCAATATGAAGATTGCATTAACGAAAATACGCAAGTTAAACACTTGCCTGGGATTTTTGGTATTCTGATTCACGGCTGATTTTGGTATGGCTGCGTTCCTTGTCTCGCGATCTACGCGGTGGTGGTGGCGGCGGTGCAAACCGGTGGCTTCTTGGCCTTGAATTGCCTTGGAGCTCTCTCCTCTCTTCTCCAATGGCCGTCACTTGATTTCTGGATATTCTAACCCTAAAAGCTAACCTAAATAGCTGATATAGGTTGCTGAAATTCGTGGTTTTAATTACCCAATTATGTAAAATGACTAAAATGCCCTCCCGGGGTACTAATTAAGCCTAAAAATGTCCCGAGACCCAAACTACACCCCCGGGTACACTTTTCTGACTATCTCGACCCTTCCGGACGCGTTGGATCACTCAAAACGACCATACGAACAACTTATAAAATATTCACTTTTTATTTAACAAAATTAGTCCTGACGTGACACGGGCACGTCCCGACTTAAATTTCCGAAATAGTCATTTAATTCACTCATGACATTCAATATACTCAATATAATATATTACTTTGCTCATTAGTAATATTCAACAAGTTTCCCATAATTACGAACTCTCGTCACGTTAATAATTATAACATAATTAATTTCCGGATTTTTATTAAATAAATTATTCACATTAAATTTAATAAATCCCCAAATTAATATAGCATAAAAATACGGGGTATTACACAATCCATGAGTATTATACGACATTTCATCGACCCCCGCCATGTTGGAATATGCTATTGATCAGTTGTTTGGGGTCTAAGCATTAAGCCTCACAATAGGACTTCGGGCCCTTATCAAATTTTCCAATTACCTCCGAGTGACTTTTATTTGTTACTTCTTTGTAACCAATTTTTCTTTCTTTCTTTCTTATTCACTTTTAAACCTTTTTCCTTTATTTCCTTTTTATCGGCTGATGAGGCCAATTACCCGGGAGGAGACAAGTCCTACCACATTTTATTTTCAAGTTTCACACTTTATAAAAAGTATGTTTTCATTTTACCTTAGACTCGGTATATCATCTTTGAAAATAAATTTATTTGTCATTTATTGTGAAATTTAACCTTTGAGTTCAAATATCCATTTATACACTTTATTGTATTTTTCACTATTCCCATACACTTGAAAACTTACATTTTATACATTTTGTCAAAAATGTTTCTTTTCATCGAGTTTTCACCACATAAAATCCAACCCTTTAACTAGAGTCCTCTTGGTTTGATAAATCATTCTTAGGTCCATATTTCACATAAAATGACTTTTTTTTTTGTGATAAAACATATTTTTTGTCATTTCAAGAATTTACCTTCCAAAATATTTAGTTTCCATTTTCTACCTTGTTTCTCATTATTTTACCTTGTCATTTTCTTCCTTTAAAATTAACTTTCCAAAAGAATACCCATTTGTGTAAATATTCCTATTTAGTCCAAACTTATCCTAAAATTATACTTTTGGCCTCAAAACGATACTTTTGACACGGTTTTCTCTTTTAAAACATTAATTTTGCCATTTTAACCTTGTTTCTCATCATTTTACCATTTCATATTCTTTCCTTATAACCACCTTTTCAAAACAACACTCATTTTTGTAAACGTTATTACTTAATCCATACTTTTTTGTATCATACCATGAGGTGTCCGGGCCAGCTTACGCGCACCTCGACTAATCTCCATTCGATGTTCGTAGCTGCCGCTGGCCAAGTATTATTTTGACAGTGCCAGAAATCAAGCTAGGGACCAAACCCAATACACCCCCAACACTGTCTCAGTGACAGCCTTATACCACTAGGCCAAGAGGCATGGTTATCCATACTTTTCTTAAATTGACCATTTTTGCCTAAAAACTACATTGTTGTTATTTCAAGACTTATTCTTGCAAATTGATAACCTTGAAATTTATACTTTGTATCCTTGTCATTTTATATATAAATATCATTTTATTTCATATTTTGACCCCAACACTATATTATTTTCACTTTAATCCCTCAAATTTTAAACTTCTTAAACTTTCTTCACATAAAGTAGCGTCATTTTATGCGATTAATGTGCTGATTTTTTCAACATCATTATTTAATATTCCATGGATTGTTTAAATGTATTTTAAATACACTTAGCTCATTTTCTACAACCACATATGATTTTGTCCATGAATGAAGGGATTTACATCAATAAAACCCATATATGCATCCTAACATTTCTTCATCAAGTTCAACTTAATATTTGATATGAAATAACTAGTTTAAACATGATTTTCATAAGGAATAACTTCCTTAAACATTATGAAATTTTAACTTAATTTAAACTTTAACTTTTAAACATTTTTATCACATCTTTATCAACCTATATTCATATATAGTGATAATAAGCATAAATAGTCATGTAAATTATATATATGTATACATTTAACTAGCATGCTTGATTTTTATCGTGAAAATAGTTTAAAACCCCTACTTCTTGAAGACATTAATTCCTTTGATGAAGAGGTTGAAAGAAAATCCAATAAAAATATAGCTCATTTGTAAGATTTTCCTCCAAAATAACCCCTTCAAAACTCTTCTTAACCCTCGATGGTCTTGGAGGCTTGGTATATAGTGAGAATATAGAGGACTTTAGGCTACTGAATTGAGAAAGATAAGAAGACTAAAACCTTGGTTTAGGAGTAATACCTCGTATTTTTTCAATATAATAAAAAAATAATATGTGTGCATTTGTGACATGTAATGTCACAACTTAATTAGTTGTATATAAATAAAGTTTAGAATTTAGACCCAATAAAATTATTAACAAATATTTAAATAATGTTTCAAGAAATATATAAATAATGAGGGCTAATATTGGGATAAGTGTTATATTTTATTATTGGTTATGAGGATGATGGATTATGAGGCTTAAGGTGTGACACCCCACCTAATAAAATACCGGACGATCAGTCCTATACCAAATTAAAACAGGAATCCCAGTTGGTTCATCCTTAGCATCACTGTCGAAAACCTTTTTAAAACTTACTAACCACCTAGTATTTCAAAAGATGGTGCCAATTTTTATTTTATTAATTAAACCAAACAGTACATGCGGAAATAAATACAATTCATTCACACAATTGAATTAAATCAATTGAATAAATAATGACTACATGCCGAATAAACCATCGGTCACCAAAGTAAAAAATCCAATACAAATATTCAACACCGGAATAAAATAAATCTAAAAACTGAACGGAAAGTCTGGGCGACATGCCCTAAATAACACTGGAACTGATAAACAATTCCTACTCTAGGAATGAAAGAATGATGCGTCTAATCCAAGCTCCTGCTAGCATCCACATATGCCGCAACTCCATGTCCCTAGAATAGAATATCAATCCTGGCGTCCCTGTGGCTGGACACCTAAAAGGTTTTGAAAATAGTTTAATAGCAAGGGTTAGAACCCAAAATATTTTGAAAATATTTAGCAAGTGAATTAACTACAATAATTTAAAATGCATGAATGCGCTTCATATATAAGTTAGTGTCGCACTCTCTTGAGGACATTCTTACCCATCCACTATTGTGCACACCTAACGGTTACCTTAACCTCACCTAGTTGTACTACCCCGTCCAACTAGTCCTGGTATAATCTCCCCTTGCCATACTACTCTAACCCGAGTATAATAATTCCTGGATTAATAATTTGTCTCATCGATTAACTTAATTAATTTCCTTTAAATAATAATCATATATCTGTGTCACAAGTTATATAAAACAATTACATCACACACTGTATTATTACCCGCATATAATATTTACGACCATTATATACGTACCTTTACCACAACATCCACACATATATCACATGTATATCCATCCCTTCGAGTATACCCTCTCCGGATGATTCCCTCTAAAGTGCTATCTTAATAGGTGTGCTCATATGACCTAATTATTCGAGTTGGAATCGTTCACCAACTTGGCCCAAAATATAAACGTAGTGGAGGCGGTCATATTCCTTTCTGAAAGTGAGATAAATCCCTTACCCATATACCGGACGCTATGACCTGGGGATAAACTCACCCTACTCCTCAAGCGAGGGGATTAACCCACATCGCGCAACCTCCCTTGATAGCACTAGAGTATATAAATTAAATAAATATCTAATCACTGATATATAATTGCACACACAATATATGTACTATCACTACACCGTATATATATAATATAAACCCCTGCTTTACCGTGTACTCAAAATCCCGTAACACTAGCCTGTAATTTCCTGAGTCCGTGGCCCAACTCAACTTAATTAATTTTCTCACTTATTAATTGACACGTCAATTAATTCAATATTTCCTCGAGTCTATGGTCCGACTCTTATATAAATACTTTGCACAATGATTTATATAATATTTACTCGAGTCTTTGATTCGACTCTAATTTAATTAATTTACATATTAATTAATTAATACTAATCCGAGTCTATGGTTCGACTCTAATTAAATTAATTTGCACATTAATTAATTACCAGTCCGAGTCTATGGTTCCGACTCTAAATTAATTAATTCTCACATTAATTAATTACCAATCTGAGTCTATGGTCCGACTCTAAATTAATTAATTTATCCCTTAATTAATTTATACACTGGTGTCACTCAACCCGTATACCCGCTTACTTGGTTCGTAACCTAATATTTTCCGAGTCAACATTCTCACTCCAAATTAATCTACTCCTCTCAGTAATTAATTTAACACCTTGGTGTCACTCAACCAATATACTTGAACTCGTTCACTTAGCCCGTATCTTAAATCTCAGAATTTAATTCCCAATATTCTCCCATAAAATGTCACGCGTTCATCTCTCCCAAATTTCCCAATTATATTACCTATAATTATCAAGAATCATGCCCCTAATTAATTTTCATAATTTAAATCAACCTAAGAATGTTCCCCAATGAAAAACTCCCATACAATTACGAACTGGCCTCACTGTAAAAAATCCTGTATCATCGATCGATCGAACCCCCTGGGTCGATCGATCGATCGTCCCAGTCATCGTCTTCTCTAGCCTACTGTTCGGCCATGGACGAATCCTAAAGCTTTTATTTTCATTCTAAACCCCTGCCCAATTAAAATCAACATTTCCTCCACATAAGAAAAAGGGTCTAAACGTCCTAAAGACCTTAAAACATCATCAAATTCCATTAATTTCCAAAATTTTCCGATTTGGGTTTTTTCGGGTTTCAAATCTCCAATGCGATTTTCATCCCTATTAACAACTAACCATTGATTCTTACTGGTTTTAGCATAAGATTCATGTCTCTAAATTCTAGAATCATAAACATAATAAATTTCACCCTAATTCCATTAAAGTATATCAATTTCCAAAAACCCAATTTTTACATTAAAACTCACGCAAAACGAATTTTTGCTTACACCTCCCATTATATGAATTGATTATCATAAATTTAAGAATTACAACAGTTAATCACTTTCCTGGAATTGTTCGTAGGGTCTGATCCGTTGGTGTAGAGAATGGTTGATGAAGAACACCCAAATTAGTCCATTAATTTGGCTCCAAAAGAGCCCCAATTGGCTTCTTGATTAACTTCCTCTAATCCCCTCTCAAACCCTAGGTTTAGAATTTTCTATCTGCCGTTCACTAGTCCCTTAATTAGGTTTAAAACCCTTAATCCCGTTTTTGGCCATATGGGCCTAATTAAAATAGCCCAAATCGCCCTGTGTGGGCCTCGGCTATGCCCAAAAATACCCCGAGACCCAATTACTACCCCGGACACTCTTTTCTGACTATATCGAACCCTCCAGACTCAACCGCGCACTTAGAATTGTCATCCGAAATACTTTTTGACATTTTCAAATTTTGACCACAAAATGCAACACATTAATTCGGACAATTTAACTTAAAGTCGCCAATTATAAATAATTCTTCCCACAGAAATAAATTCTCCAAATAAAAAATTTAGGTTTCTCTAATTTAAATATTTCTATTTCTCCCAAAAATAATTAAATTTTAAATCCTCAAAATTACGGGCTGTTACATACTTCCCCCCTTACAAAGGAATATCGTCCTCGAAATTAAGATAAGCCTAGTGCTCTAAGCTTCAAATATCACTCTCTAGTCATGTGCCTCTAAGCTCGCTATATCTATCTCTTATGCTTTTAACTATAAATTATACAAATATGCATTTTAATTAACCAGGGTGCCCATACACCCTGTACCCGTGCTTGACATCACAAAATTTGCCTGAATTAACTCGGGTGCCCATACACCCTATCTCCGTGCTTTAACGGACGAAAGTTACCCGACCATACTGGCCGTGACCCCGTAATATAACTTCCAACCCGTAGTCATATCACATACATAAATAATAATACCCGGGGTACCCAACCCATGTACTAACGACCGAACATCTCCCCACTCCCAACGTTGCGCTAAGTTTCGTGGGTGGAATGTCTCGCAAAGCGAAATCCAAACAAGGAACCCCCGCGATACACTACTACCTAACATTGTCGATCGTTGAGATATGATAGACCCTCAGTCCATCGTGCGTACCCCCAAATTCTTGTCTATTAACACAAAATAATACACGCCTACTCTTATGCTACAAAAGACAACATAAAATACCGCGCCCTTACTATCACAAGATCTTGCGCAAAATAAACCCCGAGTTATCTCTCCCTGCTCAAAAATAAATGTAGCCACCCTGATTCACTTCAGTAGACTCCCTTACTTACCGGGATAAATTATGAGAACACAAGACCTCATTATGTGTCTATCGCACCACAGAATACAACATATATATACATATATATATGCTAGACTCCCTCTCAGGTAATACCTAGTAAAAATCATTCATACCCTGGTGTTGCGAACACCAAAACTTACCCCCGCTATTCACAATAGTTCAAATCCATTGCTAATCAACCGATAAAAACTTTATCTACCCTACTTCCATAATTCTCAAAAGTAGTAACCACTCGCGTAATTCAAACATTCTCTCTGTGTACACCCCCACTCTCTCGTGGCCAACACTAAAGAAATTCACTGCCCCTAAAAAATATATATGTAAATAACATGGCTGCTATAGCCAGCACACCCACTAAATTCGACTTACCCGTGAACTCTAGTGAAAATAATTCTTATATTGTGACACCCTCACTGTCACTCAAAACATACTCCATGCCCATAGGATAAAAATATAATTACCTCCATACTCTAGCTGCAATGGCTGATCCTCGGGTTCATGAGTTGCTTCCCCCTACCCGAACGCACCCATGACTTGTTGTAGCGGCTATACATCCAGGATCTCGTCCTGTAGTTGACCCCTTCCTCGCTGAGGACAATCTCTCTTCACTTGTCCCACTTCCCCACAAACGAAACACCTCCTAATAAATTCACCCTGCCACTGATCCCTTCCTTGTTGGCCTTGTTGGAAGTTCTGGCCATCCTGTCGATAGCCTCCAGACCTAAATCGTTTGGCCTAATTCCCCTACCGGGAATCCTGCCCCTGATGTCCCCCTGTTTGCTGCTGAGATACCCCACTGGTACTGTTCCCTTCCGTTTTATCCGACTGACTGGGTTCCCCTCCCCTCTTGCTTCCTCTCACGTGGAAGAGATATTCCTGACAGTGCAGGAGTGCTGCGTTAACGACATCTGTATATGCCACTAATGCGGGATTACCAATCTAATGTTGTCTGATCCTCCACACTAACCCATCCATGAACCTTTCTTTCTTTCTCTTATCATCGCTTACCTCATCTGGTACAAAATTTGCCAAACGAGTGAATTCTTCCTCGTAGTCGTCCACTGATGGTCCCCCTAAGTCACCTCCCTGAATTTTCTCCTCATTTCGGTCTCAACTGCTGGTGGAAAATACTTGCGGTCGAACCGCACCCAAAACTCGGTAATAGTCAATCGATCCCTTTCCTCAATTGTGGTGATTGACTCTCACCACTGTTGCGCTGCTCCCACTAACCTAAAAGTGGATAACATTTTCTTCTGCTCCTTGTTGCAATCTACCATGCGTAGGTGACGCTGGATATCCCTCGTCCACAGACACGCTGGCACCACATATGAACCCCCTCAAAACTTTGGTGGGTAGCCCTTTTGAAAGACCTCTTGTACTTACGGCCACTCCAACTGCCCCTGGTGGACCTGAACATCCGGTACCACTAATGCCCGTGGCTGATCTCGTGAAAAGTACCTTTCCATTGCGATCATCGTCGCTTGAACTGACTGTGCTACTAATTTAGTTACCAGTGCAGCTGAAATCATCCATTGCAGTTGCTGCGATAACTCGGGCTCCTGGTGAGCCTCCCTAGTCTCATCTCCCCCTACTGCCCTAGCTACTCTCTCTCTCCTGGGCGATATCTGGAATGAGAATCGAAACATATGAGTTCACCCTCAAATATAGAATAATTGGCATAAGAACGTAAATGCGCATACGTATGAGAATACAAAATGGTAAGCTGAAACATGAAAAGCCACACAGACCCTAAGGACACTAGAACCTGATGCTCTGATACCATATGTGACACCCCGCCTAATAAAATACAGGGTGATCAGTCCTATACCAAATTAAAATAGGAATCCCAGTTGGTTCATCCTTAGCATCACTGTTGAAAACCTTTTTAAAACTCACTAACCACCTAGTATTCCAAAAGTTGGTGCCAATTTTTATCTTATTAATTAAACCAAACAGTACATGCGCAAATAAATTTGATCCATTCACACAATTGAATTAAATCATCTGAATAAGTAATGACTACATGCCGAATAAACCATCGGTCACCAAAGTAAATAATCCAATACAAATATTCAACACCGGAATAAAATAAATTTGAAAACTGAACTGAAAGTCTGGGCGACATGACCTAAATAAGACTGGAACTGATAAATGATTCCTACTCTAGGAATGAAAGAACTATACGTCTAATCCAAGCTCCTGCTAGCATCCACATATGCCGCAGCTCCGTATCCCTAGAATAGAATATCAATCCTGGCGTCCCTGTGGCTAGACACCTAAAAGGTTTTGAAAATAGTTTTATAGCAAGGGTTAGAACCCAAAACATTTTGAAAATATTTAGCAAGTGAATTAACTGCAGTAATTTAAAATGCATGAATGCGCTTCATATATAAGTTAGTTTCGCACTCTCTTAAGGACATTCTTACCCCTCCACTATTGTGCACACCTAAAGATTACCTTAACCCCACTTAGTTGTACTGCCCCGTCCAACTAGTCCTGGTATAATCTCCCCTCGCCATACTAATCTAACCCGAGTATAATAATTCCTGGATTAATAATTTATCTCACCGATTAACTTAATTAATTTCCTTTAAATAATAATCATATAACGGTGTCACAAGTTATATAAAATAATTACATCACACACTATATTATTACCCGCATATAATATTTACTACCATTATATATGTACCTTTACCACAACATCCACACATATATCACATGTATATCCATCCCTTAGAGTATACCCTCTCCGGATGATTCCCTCTAAAGTGCTATCTTACTAGGTGAGCTCACATAACCTAATTATCCGAGTTGGAATCGCTCACGAACTTGGCCCAAAATATAAACGTAGTGGAGGCGGTCATGTTCCTTCCCTGGAAGTGAGATATATCCCTCACCCATATACCGGACGCTATGACCTGGGGATATACTCACCCTACTCCTCAAGCTAGGGGATTCACCCACATCGCACAACCTCCCTTGATAGCACTAGAGTATATAAATTAAATAAATATCTAGTCACTTATATATAATAGCACACACAATATATACACGTATATATATACTATCACTACACCGTATATATATATAATATAAACCCCGGCTTTACCGTGTACTCTGTAACACTAGCCTGTAATTTCTCGAGTCTGTGGCCCGACTCAACTTAATAAATTTTCTCACTTATTAATTCACACGTCAATTAATACAATATTTCCCCCAGTATATGGTCCAACTCTTATATAAATACTTTGCACATTGATTTATATAATATTTACCCGAGTCTCTGATTCGACTCTAATTTAATTAATTTACACATTAATTAATTATTACTAATCCGAGTCAATGGTCCGACTCTAATTAAATTAATTTTCACATTAATTAATTACCAATCCGTGTCTATGGTTCCGACTCTAAATTAATTAATTCTCACATTAATTAATTACCAATCCGAGTCTATGGTCCGACTCTAAATTAATTAATTTATCCCTTAATTAATGTATACTCTGGTGTCACTCAATCCGTATACCCGCTTACTTGGATTGTAACCTAATATTTCCTGAGTCAACATTTCCACTCCAAATTAATCTACTCCTCCCAGTAATTAATTTAACACCTTGGTGTCACTCAACCAATATACTTGAACTCGTTCACTTAGCCCGTATCTTAAATCTCAGAATTTAATTCCCAATATTCTCCCATAATATGTCACGCGTTCATCTCTCCCAAATTTCCCAATTATATTACCTATAATTATCAAGAATCATGCCCCTAATTAATTTTCATCATTTAAATCAACCTAAGAATGTTCCCCAATGAAAAACTCCCATACAATTAAGAACTGGCCTCACTGTAAAAAATCCTGTATCATCGATCGATCGAACCCCCTGGATCGATCGATCGATCGTCCCAGTCATCGTCTTCTCTAGCCTACTGTTCGGCCATGGACGAATCCTAAAGCTTTTATTTTCGTTCTAAACCCCTGCCCAATTAAAATCAACATTTCCTCCACATAAGAAAAGGGTCTAAACATCCTAAAGACCTTAAAACATCATCAAATTCCATTAATTTCCAAAATTTTCCGTTTTGGGTTTTTTCGGGTTTCATATCTCCAATACAATTTTATCCCTATTAACAGCAACTAACCATTGATTCTTACTGGTTTTAGCATACGATTAGCCTAAATACCCTGTGTGGGCCCCGGCTATGCCCAAAAATACCCCGAGATCCAATTACTACCCCTGAGCACTCTTTTCTGACTATCTCGACCCCTTCGGTCTCAACCGCCCACTCAGAATTGTCATCCGAAATACTTTTTGACATTTCCAAATTTCGACCTCAAAATGCAACACATTAATTCGGAAAATTTAACTTAAAGTCGCCAATTATAAATAATTCTTCCCACTGAAATAAATTCTCCAAATTAAAAATTTATGTTTCTCCAATTTAAATATTTCTATTTCTCCCTAAAATAATTAAATTTTAAATCCTCAAAATTACGGGGTGTTACATACTTCCCCCCTTACAAAGGAATTTCGTCCTCGAAATTATGATAAGCCTAGTGCTCCAAGCTTCAAATATCACTCTCTAGTCATGTGCTTCTAAGCTTGATATATCTATCTCTCCCGCTTCTGACTATAAATTACACAAATATGCATTTTAATTAACCAGGGTGCCCATACACCCTGTACCCGTGCTTGACTGTACAAAAGTTACCTGAATTAACCCAGGTGCCCATACACCCTATCTCCGTGCTTTACCGCACGAAAGTCACGCGACTATACTAGCCGTGACCCCGTAATATAACTTCCAACCCGTAGTCATATCACATATATAAATAATAATACCCGGGGTACCCAACCCATTTACTAACGACCGAACATCTCCCCACTCCCAACGTTGTGCTAAGTTTCATGCGTGGGACGTCTCGCAAAGCGAAATCCAAATAGGGAACCCCCCGATAACATTGTCGGTCGTTGAGATCTGTTAGACCCTCAGTCCATCGTACGTACCCCCAAATACTTGTCGATTAACACAAAATCATACACGCCTACTCTTATGCTACAAAAGACAGCATAAAATACCGCGCCCTTACTATCACTAGCTCTTGCGCAAAATAAACCCCGAGTTATCTCTCCCTGCTTGAAAATAAATGTAGCCACCCTGATTCACTTCAGTTGACTCCCTTACTTACCGGGATAAAATATGAGAACACAAGACCTCATTATGTGTCTACCGCACCACACAATACAATATATATACACATATATATAGGCTAGAGTCCCTCTTTGGTGATACCTAGTAAAAATCATTCACATCCTGGTGTCGCGAACACCAAAACTTACCCCCACTATTCGCAATACTTCAAATCCATCGCTAATCAGCCGATAAAAAATTTATCTACCCTACTTCCATAATTCTCGAAAGTAGTAACCACTCGCTTAATTCAAACCTTCTCTCTGTGTACACCCCCGCTCTCTCGTGGCCAACACTAAAGAAATTCACTACCCCACATAATTATATATAAATAACATGGCTGCTATAGCCAGCGCACCCACTAAATTCGACTTACCCGCGAACTCTAGTGAAAATAATTCTTATATTGTGACACCCTCACTGTCACTCAAAACATACTCCATGCCCATAGGATAAAAATATAATTACCTCCATACTCTAGATGCAATGGCTGCTCCTCGGGTTCCTGAGCAGCTTCCCCCTGCCTGAACTCACCCATGACTTGTTGTAGCGGCCGTACATCCAGGACCTCGTCCTGTAGTTGACCCCTTCCTCGCTGAGCACAATCTCTCTTCACGTGTCCTACTTCCCCACAAACGATACTCCTCCTAATAAATTCACCCTGCCACTAATCCCTTCCTTGGTGGCGTTGTCGGAAGTCCTGGCCATCCTGTCGATAGCCTCCAGACCTAAATCGCTTGGCCTAATTCCCCTACCGGGAATACTGCCCCTGATGTCCCCCTGTCAGCTGCTGAGATACCCCACTGGTACTGTTCCCTCCCGTTTGATCCGACTGACTGGGTTCCCCTCCCCTCTTGCTTCCTCTCACGTGGAAGCGATATTCCTGACAGTGCAGGAGTGCTGCGTTAACGACATCTGTATATGCTACTAATGCGGGATTACCAATCAAATGTTGTCTGATTCTCCAAACTAACCCATCCATGAACCTTTTTTTCTTTCTCTCTTCATCGCCTACCACATCCGGTATAATATTTTCCAAACGAGTGCATTCTTCCTCGTAGTCGTCCACTGACGTTCCCCTAAGTCACCTCCCTGAATTTTCTCCTCATTTCGGTCTCAACTGCTGGTGGAAAATACTTGCGATCGAACCGCACCCAAAACTCGGTAATAGTCAATCTATCCCTTTCCTCAATTGTGGTGATCGACTCCCACCACTGTAGCACTGCTCCCACTAACCTAAAAGTGGCTAGCATTTTCTTCTGCACCTCGTTGAAATCTACCATGCGTAGGTGACGCTGGATATCCCTCTTCCACAGACACGCTAGCACCACATCTGAACCCCCTCGAAACTCTGGTGGGTGGCCCTTTTGAAAGACCTCTCGTACTTGCTGCCACTCCGACTGCCCCTGGAGGACCTGAACATCCGGTACCACTAACGCCTATGGCTGATCTCGTGGGATGTACCTTTCAATTGCGATCATCGTCACTTGAACTTCCTGTGCTACTAATTCAGTTACCTGTACAACTGAAATCATCCCTGGCAGTTGTTGTGGTAACTCGGGATCCTAGTGAGCCTCCCTAGTCTCATATCCCCCAGCTGCCCTAGCTGCTCTCTCTCTCTCCTGGTCGGCATCTGGAATGAGAATCGAAACGTATCAGTTCACCCTCGAATATAGAATATTTGGCAGAAGAAGGTAAATGCGCATACGTATGAGAATACAACAATCCTATGAAAGGGTTCTACATCAAAGAACGCTAAGCTTAAATGTGAAAAGCCGCACAGATCCTAAGGACACTAGAACCTGATGCTCTGATACCATATGTGACACCCCGCCTAATAAAATACCGGGTGATCAGTCCTATACCAAATTAAAATAGGAATCCCAGTTGGTTCATCCTTAGCATCACTGTCGAAAACCTTTTTAAAACTTACTAACCACCTAGTATTCCAAAAGTTGGTGCCAATTTTTATCTTATTAATTAAACCAAACAGTACATGCGCAAATAAATTTGATCCATTCACACAATTGAATTAAATCATCTGAATAAGTAATGACTACATGCCGAATAAACCATCGATCACCAAAGTAAATAATCCAATACAAATATTCAACACCGGAATAAAATAAATATGAAAACTGAAATGAAAGTCTGGGCGACATGCCCTAAATAAGACTGGAACTGATAAATGATTCCTACTCTAGGAATGAAAGAACATTGCGTCTAATCCAAGCTCCTTCTAGCATCCACATATGCCGCAACTCCGTGTCCCTAGAATAGAATATCAATCCTGGCGTCCCTGTGGCTAGACACCTAAAAGGTTTTGAAAATAGTTTTATATCAAGTGTTAGAACCCAAAACATTTTGAAAATATTTAGCAAGTGAATTAACTGCAGTAATTTAAAATGCATGTGTCGCACTCTCTTGAGGACATTCTTACCCCTCTACTATTGTGCACACCTAACGGTTACCTTAACCCCACCTAGTTGTACTACCCCATCCTACTACTCCTGGTATAAACTCCCCTTGACTTACTACTCTACCCCGAGTATAATAATTCCTGGATTAATAATTTATCTCACCGATTAACTTAATTAATTTCCTTTAAATAATAATCATATAACTGTGTCACAAGTTATATAAAATAATTACATCACACACTGTATTATTACCCGCATATAATATTTACTACCATTATATACGTACCTTTACCACAACATCCACACATATATCACATGCATATCCATCCCTTCGACTATACCCTCTCCGGATGATTCCCTCTAAAGTGCTATCTTACTAGGTGTGCTCACATAACCTAATTATCCGAGTTGGAATCGCTCACCAACTTGGATCTAAATATAAACGTAGTGGAGGCGGTCATATTCCTTCCCAGAAAGTGAGATAAATCCCTCACCCATATAGCGGACGCTATGACCTGGGGATATACTCACCCTACTCCTCAAGGTAGGGGATTCACCCACATCGCACAACCTCCCTTGATAGCACTAGAGTATATAATTTAAATAAATATCTAGTCACTTATATATAATAGCACACACAATATATACACATATATATATACTATCACTACACCGTATATATATATAATATAAACCCCGACTTTACCGTGTACTCAAAATCCCGTAACACTAACCTGTAATTTCCCGAGTCTGTTGCCCAACTCAACTTAATTATTTTTCTCACTTATTAATTCACACATCAATTAATACAATATTTCCCCGAGTCTATGGTCCGACTCTAATATAAATACTTTGCACATTGATTTATATAATATTTACCCGAGTCTCTGATTTGACTCTAATTTAATTAATTTACACATTAATTAATTAATACTAATCTACGTCTATGGTCCGACTCTAATTAAATTAATTTACGCATTAATTAATTACCAATCCGAGTCTATGGTTCCGACTCTATATTAATTAATTCTCACATTAATTACCAATCCGAGTCTATAGTCCGACTCTAAATTAATTAATTTATCCCTTAATTAATTTATACTCTGGTGTCACTCAATCCGTATACCCGCTTACTTGGTTCGTAACCTAATATTTCCCGAGTCAACATCTCCATTCCAAATTAACCTACTACTCTCAGTAATTAATTTAACACCTTGGTGTCACTCAACCAATATACCTGAACTCGTTCACTTAGCCCGTATCTTAAATCTCAGAATTTAATTCTCAATATTCTCCCATAATATGTCACGCGTTCATCTCTCCCAAATTTCCCAATTATATTACCTATAATTATCAAGAATCATGCCCCTAATTAATTTTCATCATTTAAATCAACCTAATAATGTTCCCCAATGAAAATCTCCCATATAATTAAGAACTGGCGTCACTGCCAAGAATCATGTATCATCGATCGATCGAACCCCCTGGGTCGATCGATTGATCGTCGCAGTCATCGTCTTCTCCAGCCTACTGTTCGGCCATGAACGAATCCTAAAGCTTCTATTTTCGTCCTAAACCCTTTCCCAATTAAAATCAACATTTCCTCCACATAAGAAAAGGGTCTAAACATCCTAAAGACCTTAACTGATCATCAAATTCCATTAATTTCCAATATTTTCCGATTTGGGTTTTTTCCGGGTTTCAAATCTCCAATACGATTTTCATCCCTATTAACAACAACTAACCATTGATTCTTACTGGTTTTAGCATACGATACATGCCTCTACATTCTAGAATCATAAACATAATAAATCTCACCTTAATTCCATTGAAGTATATCAATTTCCAAAAACCCTATTTTTACATGAAAACTCACCCAAAACGAATTTTGGCTTACACCTCCCATTATATGAATTGATTATCATCAATTTAAGAATTACAATAGTTAACCACTTGCCTAAAATTGTTCGTAGGGTCTGATCCGTTGGTGTAGAGAATGGTTGATGAAGAACACCCCAATTAGTCCCTTAATTTGGTCCAAAAGACCCCCAATTGGATTCTTGATTAATTTCCTCTAATCCCCTCTCAAATCCTAGGTTTAGAATTTTCTATCTGCCGTTCCCTAGTCCTTTAATTAGGTTTAAAACCCTTAATCCCGTTTTTGGCCATATGGGCCGAATTAAAATAGCCAAAATCACCCCGTGTGGGCCCCGGCTGTGCCCAAAAATACCCCGAGATCCAATTACTACCCCCGGGCACTCTTTTCTGACTATCTCGACCCATCCGCACTCAACCGTGCACTCATAATTTTCATCCGAAATACTTTTTGACATTTCCAAATTTCGACATCAAAATGTAACACATTAATTCAGACAATTTAACTTAAAGTTGCCAATTATAAATAATTCTTCCCACTGAAATAAATTCTCCAAATCAAAAATTTAGGTTTCTCCAATTTAAATATTTCTATTTCTCCCAAAAATAATTAAATTTTAAATCCTCATAATTACGGGGTGTTACATAAGTCTATTTAAAATGAGTCATTTTGGGATTAGCTACTTAAGGCCCTAAATTAGGCCAAAGCCCAAGGAGGCCTTTATAGTCAGTATTAAACCATTAGGAGGCTCATTTCGACATGAAACACAAATTTTGGATCTAAAAGTTTGTTGAGAATAAAGTTAAAAGGAAGAGAGGATATTTTGGAGATTTGAGCCCTAGTTCGACATAATTGTAGGCAAGTTTAATTTGAATTCTTGTATAATTGAAATTGTTGTAAATTATGCCTTTTGATTTGAATCAAAATCCTAAATAAGTAATTTAAAATCTTATTTAGATGATTAAAATCAAGTAATCTCATGATCAACACAATTAGGAAATAATTAGATTTGATTTAGCATTATTTTATTGAATCTTCCCCATAATTATTTTTTTGATTAGATTTTAATTTGTTATTAAAATCCCATCAAAACCACTGGATTTATTGTAATATATGTATACAATTAAAATCAAATGGTTGAGAATTGAAATGTTTGGGTTCTTGATAAAGGAAATGGGTTTTAGTTGAGTTTTTGAACTTTGATTAGGATTTTGATAGTATAATTGAGCTCCAATCATGTTTTGGATGAAGACACATTGTGTATATGTTATATGAATCATATATGAGAGTTCTCCGATCTTTAATGGAGGATTGAATTGAATTTGGTTGGGTCGAAGAAGACAAATCCCATAAGGGGGAAACCCTCAAACACTGAAGCCCGTGATCTATCGACCCTGCACCAGCGGTCGATCAGTGACTTCAGATATATGATAATTCCTCTTATTTTCTTTTTTTGATTAATTGTAATTAGGATATTGTTTCGGGATAACTATTGACCTAAATTGATGTATATTATCTTGTTATTCAATTGAATTGGATGACTTAAATATAAGGTAATGGATGGATTCCAAAATCTCTTTTAATTGGAATTAAAGTAGATGAATATAGTTTGGTACTTGAATTCCGTTGTTAAAATGATTATAATTTGTCGTGTTCTTTATGTGATGCATCCCATGCATGAGTACTAGTGGCAAACACACTAATGGGGAATTCTATTTAAAAATGGGCACGTACGATTCATAATGCTATGTTACCTTGTGAGTATACGATTTCCTTAGTCAATTTCAACCATGGATCACACGTCTAGGTACCCATGTTCGAGAGGGATTTCAGGGATATTTATTTTATATTAACTTGTGTACGTTACGTTATGTGATTGATGGGTACACATGGTGATTTATTCCTTTACTTATTGAGGTCTGAGGTTCGAGATGACCAACTATACTTAGTACGCACGAGTGATCTCTCAAGGCATTAGAGTTAGTCCTTTACTACTTGATTCATTTATGTGATCCTTATACTCTAAGACTATCTTAATTTCTTCATAACACATGACTTGATTATAGTAATGTTATCTTAAATTTCAATGTTCTATTTTCATATGTGTAGTATAAAACTTAACCGTGAGGTTACTAGGGATTTGGGATCTTAGATGCGCATAATGTTAGGATAACAGGGTGGGGTAATTGTAAAAGATGTTAAAAAACTAGATGGAGATACATAGTCACGACTTATTACAACTTCTATTATACTTTTATTCTCTTTAAACTTTCTGTTTACGTCGTGGATCAGTTTAGAATCAAGATTGTTCGCGCCGTAGCCATTATTGATAATGTTGCTGTCATTCATCCTTATGTCGCAGCTCTACATTAGGATGTAGGTGTCACTGGCCTGCTTGCCAAATTTATCATTTCTTTTGTTTTCTATTATAGTGGAAAGAGATTTACATTCGTATTCTTATATTTTGTATAGCCCACAGTCGTCGTGTTGGCATGTTGATTTTGACTCATGTGGTCGATATGATATCTTTCTTGATGGATATTCATTTTATTTCTTACCTTTCATGATTAGAATGATACTCATTTGTTTAGACTCCGGTACTTTTTGAATATAGAACTGATCAATCTAGTTTTAAATATTACGGGGTGTCACATTTGGTATCACAGCATTCCAAGTTCTAGTGTCTTAGGTGACATGAGTACGTTCATCGCTAATTCCGCATTTGAGTTCTTTGATCTTTAGAGACCTACATTTAACTATTGAACTCTATGCCTTGCACGATTTACTAACGCATTTTGGATTACTATCTTTCAGATAGTGAACCCTCAGAGATGTCAGGGCCGATAAAGGTCTACATGGAGTGCTGAGTCTGAGGCTGATGCACCTCAACCACTATAACAACCACCACCTGTCGTACCACAGAGTCAGGTACCAGCTATGGTACGACTGATTTATCCGTTATTATAGCATAAGTCGTTGCAGCGACGATGACAACCCTCTGGTAGCATCCGCAACTGCCTATGGTCGCACCTGTACATGCTCCTCGAGCGACCGCCTCGGTCTGGGAGAGTGCTAGGACTGCCTTTAAGAATGGATACCCTTGTATAATTACTTAGTTATAGCCTATCCTAGTTGGTCCTTTTGGAACTAGTAAATTTTGGGTCTGCTGGGTTTAGGGTTCGATACTCACTAAAGACATTTACTTTAGTTAAATTTTTGGAAAAAGTACAAAATATGTCGGTCGACTGATGTGTGTGCTTCGACTGACCGATATAGACAGAGTTTGCAGGGTCCTCTATTCCCATAGTGGCACTTTAGTGGAGACCTGACATTGAGCGATATCTAAGGTTGGTTGAGTGTACCGATGTCCTATGACAGATGTTGGCAAGCTTCAAGTTGGTGGGAGATGCCCTAGATTGCACTACACCAAAAAAGGAGATTTGTAACTACCATTAGCAGTTATAAATTATCTTTGTAGCAACTATTTGCCATTACGATTTAGAGGGTCACAAATAAAAAATTGTTATTCCTAACAACAGTCACAATCGTTTATCACCCCTATGGGGGTTATAACATGGTGATATCAATTACCCCTCCCTTTTTGTAACTGCTATCAACCGTCCCAAATCTAATATTTGCAACTGCTAAAAGTAGTGATAAAAATTGAATTTGTGACTACTAACAATAGTTACAAATATTAGATTCGTAACTGCTGATAGCAGTTACAAAATTAGCGGTAGCGAAAAATTTATGACTGCTGTTAGTAGTTACAGAGGTTATTTTTGTTAAATTTGTCATTGCTAAAAGCAGTTACAAATATATTTATATTTTTAAAAAATTCATTAGAATATCATTTACATATCCAATAGGCATAAAACTTGTTTAAAATTAAATTTAACATCAAGAATAATATCATATAAGCCCACTCCTAACATTCTACAAGTCTAAAAAAATTCGACAATAGTTCATTTATATTCCGAACATTACAATAATCCTGTACACGTAAAACTTATTTAAACTTAAATTTAACATTAAATAAACCCATCTCGGGCGACAAATACAAAATGAACATTGAATCGAAATGAAGATCAAAACTTGGATGGGAATACTTTTTGTCGTAGTTTCCGTAGTAAAAGTTAGCCCAAAGAACTTTGCCACCCTTCTCAGCTGGGATGGAATTAGACTTAACAAGCTTATAAACCCCATCAACATCCGCATAATTTTCTATAAAAAGTAATAGTTAGTTATTTTTTACATGATTACATGTTTTTTTAAAATAATAATGTAAACACAAATATAACTGTAATTTCTATATCACTCAAAAAAGAAACTTGCATACAATTACACAATGGGGTTTATTGAATGAACTCATGGAGCAGGAGACATTTTGAACTTTCAATTGAAATTTATTTAGTTAAAAAGGAAAATACACCTCGTACTTTTTAAATTTATGCATAAAGTTTCAACTGAAATGTTTTGACTAATTCTAATATGTTTTCATGAGTAGTAAATATAATATTACTTGAAAAAACAGGGAAGAGATGTGAGTTAGGTTATTAATAATTTTGAGGGGAATGGGTTTCTTAACAATTCATAATAATTGTCAAAAAGTATACTATATTCATATTTTTAGTGAGCGAGTTGAAATTTCTACTATGATAGCATCTAAATTGAGGGACTTTCACTACTTGACATGCCCTGTTCAAAGAATATAGTCCTCCGGAACAAATTGAGAAACTAGATTGATAAGGCTAGGAGAACATATATCAACCATAGACAAAATTTTACTACTATTGGCAATAAAATAGAAGAAATTGGCAATATACAAACCAAAGGCAAAATAGAGATTGGGAAATGAATTTATGATATCATAGAACAATACCCGTATATCAAACTATATGCCTATGGACCAACTCTCCAAGATGACAACTTTGGATGTTTGCACAGGCTTTTTAAACACACAAGGAAGTATATAGTTATCAATTTTCATTCCAATTGCTAACATATGTGTGTATAATCATATGGTTTTGGTGAGTTCAGTACTGAGAAGGAAAGCTTTGATCAATGAATACAATTTGTGGGTTGTTTAATTTGCTAAAAAATGTTCCATCCATAAGATAGGGCACCATAAATGGGTGTGAGCAGAAGTCCAATAGCTTGCCGAGTATAGTTATTATTTCCATGTCCACAATATCAATTGATAAATACTAATAATCTTTTTTAACACACGTTGCTCTAAAGACATGGTGTCAGTTATAGTAACTTGTGACACTGAAATAATCTTGTGACACGCTGCTCCGTCGAATATCAAAATATAAATGCACACTTACTACAAGAAATCCCTACACTAGCTGCATTTTTCTCAAGAAATCCCTACGTGGTATTATCACTAATATCACTGCTAGACTATTATACAAGGGGAGGTAATCTATATAACTAATAAAAATTGTATACAAAAATCATGTGAGAGTGACATGTGGCAACTTAATGAATGTCAAAATCATGTGAGACTGACACGTGGCAACTTAATAAATGATATAATAAATGAGAGTCTCTCTCTAGAGAAGGATACGTGAAGATAATAACTCATGTTTCTCAACGCTCCAATACAATGAATTTAGTCCATCTAACCGACTTCCTATTCAAGGTACTCCATTTTTAATTTTCCAAGAACCTACATTGAAATCTAAAACCTTTTCCTCTTCTTCTTCTCTCTCTCTCTCTCCCCTTTAATATATGAACCATCCGTTAAGGCGTGCAAAGAAAAAAAATAGGAGCCCAAACGACGACAACCGTCTATCAATGCATTCTCAGTTGAATCATTTGAAAGGTATGATATAGTTACAAACATTCGTTTATTTTTTATACGTGAAATATTGTATATATCATATTTATCCTACTGTTTTATGTTATAAGTGGATTTCAACACATTAGAGGATGATTTGTTTGGAGCCATAGAAGTTTATGGTAATAGTTAAGAATAATATTTGAAAAATAGTAAAATGCAAATGAAATAGACGTATGGCTGGATTTTTAAATACGATTCTTGCTTTCAATAAAATCATGCTTCCAGAGAGATTTTCTAACCCAATTCCATTCATAAACAAATATGAATCTGGAGAGGGCATATCTATTGTTCATTTATTTGGTAATGTCAGGGAAGTCAACATTGATATAGATCATGTCAATGATAGTACACCCAAGCTACTTCCCACTTTGTTTCCAGGTATCATTTTTTGGGGACTTAGTTTTATTTTCCATTTATTCTGCAGATTTAGTTTGTTTCACACTTCAAATTTAGTTTAAGAAATTTTGTGTTTGTGTGTGTTGAAATAACAAAACTTATTGTAAGTCTCAACACTTATTGTAAGTGGATTTTGGTATCCAACATCTAAAATTATGTCATTTATCAAATTACCTTATCACTCATCTTTACTTATTGCTTATTTAAATTTTTTCTAAACATCCTATTATAAATTCATTTGCTAAAAACTAAATCATACAGTCTTTATAATGAAATACAAATTTATATTTGGCCACGCATCGCGCAACCTACTTATTGCTTATTTAATTTTTTTCTAAACATCCGATTATAAATTCGTTTGCTAAGAACTAATTCATACAGTCTTTATAATAAAATATAAATTTATATTCGGCCACGCATTGCGTGGCCTTCATGCTAGTCTATATCTATAGGCCCATAGTAAGCTAAAAAGAAAACATATGCTATATATAAAACATAGTTTTTACACATTATGAAAATAATAAAACTAAAAAAATAATTGACAACACAGGTCTAAAATAAAAATTCCCTTGCACAAAGATTATAAGAGAAAAAATCACATAATATGAACTTGAACAAAACAGGAAAATGATTAATATATTCAGAATAGATTATAAAAGATAAAGAACATTCAAAATGAGGGTGCTTGGACAGGTGGGCTAGAGTTTATTGAGGCCTCCTCGAATTGATAATGTCAAAAGGTGAGAGACCCCATGTGGTTTTTAATCTTACTTGGTGATGCATAGCCAAATATTTCCCGAATCAATCTTGTACTCTCGCATTTAATTATCAATTATGGCTCTTGAGACAACCTGCATACAGTTACCAAAACACAAAACAAAATTGCATAGTTTCATTATAATTTAAAATTAAAGAGGGATTTTTAACAGTGCAAGACCAGAAGTCAAACACGACACAACTTCCTGATGAAAACACAACAAGAACGATATAATCTTGGGTTTAACTGCTATTACCAACTTTGCAAAATGTTGAGTTTTCAAGTCTTATCAGGGCTGATGGGAATATGATTTTCAAGCTTTGACTTATTTCTTCTTGTTTGTAAGGGAAATAACTAATACTGAGAAGAGGGTGCAAAACCATAATTTATTTTTGAGAATAATTCCCACATTTGCAAAGGAGGGTTGGACTGAGTTTAAAGGTAGAGTAGAATAACGAGTAATAATAAAAATCCTAAGGCTCTAGAGTAGAGGATTTTAAGATCAAACTCAAAGACCCCATTCTTAAAATTGCCTAAATGATGAAGTTCATTATATGGAATGTTAGGGGTGTCACTAAGATTTCTATTAAGAGAAAAATCAAGAAGTTGTGCCTTATTCACAATCTAGTGATGATGTTTTGCCTAGAGCCAAAAGTAAATATGATGAGATTGGAGGAATTCAAAAGAACGTTTGGCTTTGAAAATGCTATTGCTAATAATGTAACCAACTCTATTTAGTGTTTATTTGGTCATGGTATAGCTGCTACTGTTATGTCCCAAATTGATCAATGCATTAACTTAATTATTTCACATCCTAGGCTGGCAAACAAAATCCAACTTTCTATTGTTTATGCCAAATGCTCTAGAGGAGAAAGGGCTGCTTTATGGGACTATCTTCGTTTTATGGATACTAAGGAGCCGTGGATGGTTTATGGGGATTTTAATACCGTTGTTAATTATTTGGAGAAAGTTAAAGGTTTGCCTTATGATACCAACTCTACAAATGACTGATTGGACTGTATGACCCTATCATGTCTTCAGGATTTGGGTTTTATGGGTTCAAGATTAACTTGGTGGAACAAAAGATCTGGTAATTCTAGTATCTGAGAAAGAATTGACAAGTTTCTTTCTAAATCAAGCTAGCAGAATTTATTCTCAAGAGTGAATGTTGACCACTTGAATAAGGTGGCTTCAGATCACTCCCCTCTATCACTGTCTCTAAATAATAGATTTGATCACGCTCCTTCAAGATATGTCTTCCAAAAATTCTAAATTAATCACATTAGCTTTAGGGATCTGATCCAGTCTTAATGGAGATACTTTGAATAGGGTAATCCAGTGTACAACCTGGCTACCAATTTAAAGAAGATGAAATTGGTTCTTAGTAAAGGGAAAAAATATTTTTCGACATGTCTTCCAAATTATTGAGGATAATATGCTGCAAAGTGTGGTGGAATTTATATCTAATCCCACTGATGAATAAATGTGTTGCTGCCCTCTCACATCATCTCAAAATTGTAAATGACTATTAGAGATAAAAGGCAAACTTTAAATTAGTTAGATTTGGTAATGTAATCTCAAAATTATTTTATGCTTCTTTTAAAGATAGAATAAAAAGGTCATATATTCATAATATTAAAGATGGTAATGGAGTTGGGTTACTTGATAAATAAGAAAAAAATAAGAAAAATAGTTCAAAGGTTCAAGATTAGCTAACTATTCAATTTATGGAGTTGCCAATAAAGTCACAACTGTGCTTTGGCGAACTATTTTCCCCGACCATTATGAGCACAATAATGAATAATATTGGTGGTGCGATGTTTTTTTCTATAGAAAGGTGGATTTAACATATTATGGTGATATTATTGAGCCAAAAAACTAAACACTATAGTATCAACAACAACAATGTATTACAAGTTTGATAAATTGAAGAACGGTGTAACAATGGAATTGTGGGTCAGATATTATCTACATGTATATCGATAAAATCATGTCAATTTAAAAAGTCTGTCAAATTGAGTTCTAACAATGGAACAGTGGAGGAAATCTTTCTTTACATATATACCGCACAAATTATGACAACAAAATTGTATTATCAAGACTCTAATATATAAAAATTAAAAATCCACTATACTAAATTATAGGCAGAATAAACCATGCTCAAATTCTGACTCACATTTACACCAGCGAGTGATCCTCAGAAGGAAAACATCTCTACAAGTTTAGCTCAAGCTCAAGCTTCATTCATAGTTACCTCAGCATGTACAATATTTTCCCACTAAACTCGGGTGATGTAGATTTCTTACCATTCTAAACTAAAAACAAGACATGTTATACAAAAGGATTAAGGTCATAATATCGAAAGCTAAGGCTTAGCATAATAAACTACCTTCTCCTCATTGTTTAAAATTTTAACAACCTCTCGCGAGTGTCACGCTTCAGCACGAAGAACAATGCATCACACGCTTCACCATTGAAAATAGTATTTTCTGAGACACAAGACACAATTGAAACCCTTGAACAAAAATCAGCGCAATGTTGCAACCTTTGAAATTACACTGATGAAAATTATACAGTGGTTGAACCTGTCTATGCAATTAAATCATTGAATTTTACGACCATGTACTTATAACAAATGTTTAGTAAAAATAGTGGATAAATGTATATAAAAGGGCAAATATCATAATTTATATATATGAGCGACAAAAGAAGGTAAATTTGATATAAAATTTCTTATATTCTCATACACGCATGCAAATAGAGTTTCTAATGATACTTTTACGAATAAACAACAAAAATCAAATCAAATAACTTAAAATGAACATATATTAACATTAAACACATATTGATGATTATTTTAAACATATACATTTGAAATTAAAGAAAATAATTTTACGATCATGCACTTGTGAGAAATTAATCAGTTGAAGATGAATTATAAACATATGCATTCAATCATGCACTTGTGAGAGAAATTTAGTAATGACATCAAACGAATTTTGATGATAATTTTACGCGTAAATGAAAGGGAGGACGAGATGAGGATTCAGGGTTTTTCAAGATTCTTACAAATACAGATCGGAACAAAAAATGGAGAACAAATTAAGAGTAGGAATAAAAATGAAGAACACACGACATAAATTCTAGATAATAGTTGGAATTGATGCCCCAAACAACATAAATTCCATTTCCATGTCTCCCCAAAATTCTGCAAAAAATAGGATTTCGGATAGCTCTCGTTCTAATCAAGTTTGTGGTGTGGATGAGGCTACTAGTTTTTAATAAGGCTACCATTATGTTATGACTTAATCTGGTTTGCCTATATTTCAAGCATTAATTGAAAATGAGTAGAAGAAAAATCATTAATGGAGGTTGAAAAATGACAAAAATTAAGAGAACTTACCGAAAATGAGTAATAGATGGAAATGAAGAGAGCTTACCGAAATTCTTGAAAAGAGCGAGAGTGCTGAAAATTCTTAAGAATGGAGAGAAAGGAGAGATTCAAGTGGAGAGAGACGAGGAAAATGAAATTCTTATTATAGTTTGTGACTCCTCGTATTAGTTACAAATTAAGCCTAATGCTAAATGTTGTGAGTGCTATTTGCAGTTACATATTTAAGCCTCACACCAACATTTGTGATTATTCATACTAGTTACAAATTTGTGACTTCTAATAAGAGTCATAATTTAAGCTTACTGAAAATTTTGAGAATGTTTGTCTTAGTTACAAATTTGTGACTGCTTATAGTAGTCATAAATTAATCCTATGACAATAGCTGTGACTACCATTAGCACTGACAAACCAATTCACTCAAATTTTTTATAACTCAAAGATTTTTTCACTCTTAACGGCAGTTGTAAATATTTTTGTGACTGCTCCTTGCAGTGATAAAGTTTGTCACCCCCGTTAGGTGTTAAAAGAACACAGTCACAAAATGGGTGTTTTGGTGTATTATTGGTGGGAGACTATTACCACCCCAGAGGAGAGGTATCGGATGATTCTATCGGTGTTTTGGATCAATTTTGAGGGAAAATAATTCCCATCTTCACATTAAAGGAAACTGAGAGCATAGTTTGACAGGCTCAAGTAGCAGAATATGACCGTTGTTGAGTACGTGAGAGAGTTCACTCGTCTTATACACTTTGCCTCAGAAGTGTAAAGATTTTAGGATTTAAAGATGGATCGATTTGTGAGGGGTTCGAATTGAAAAATTAAGAAAGTGTTGCTGGGAAATCAGACGTTTACCACTTACCTCCAGATGGCAAATGCCGCTTTGCTACATTGCAATGATCACCACGAGTTCTTGAAAGAGAGAGAAAGAAGAAACCTAAGAGGGAGGGTCAAGAACCGGACTGGGGATGAAGGTTTCAGAGGATGGGGAGCCTTCCCGGGCACAAGAAGGCTCTAGCCACCAACATTGAGCGCTAACATAGGGGGAGAAGCCACCTAAGAGATTCAGAGGTAATGACTATTGCCGACAGGGCGTACAGGGTCAGGAGCATTTGGTCGAGGGTCAGCATGGTACAACCTCCTAAAATCATTAGGGATGTTCCAAAGTTGCTCGGAATGCTTACCGCACTCAAGGGGTTCATTTATAAATCTTTTAAACGATGTCAACATTTCTTTCAAATACCAATAAAGGAGAAAAATGGAGCCTAGATTGAAAATGCTCAACGATGCTGGAGGAGATCAAGAATTACCTTAGTCTACCTCCCTTTCTCATGGTTATTCATCCATTAGAACCACTTTACTTGTGCCTGTTAGTGTATCAACATGCAGTTAGATCGACTTTGGTTTGCGAGAAGGGGTGAAACCAAAACCCATAAAACACTATTGGACACCCAACTAAGATATCTACCACTGAAAAACTTAGCTTATTGACTCGTGATAGCTTCACACAAATTAAAACACTATGAAGCGCATCCTATCATAGCCATAACCGTTTTTTGTTGTAAGCAATCCTCAAAATTCCGATCTCTCTAAACGGATATACAAATGGTCGGTTTAACTAAGGAGGTTCGATATTCATTATCAACGTAAAACTACATTAAAAGGGCAAGTTTTGGAAGACTTCATCACAGAGTTTGCTAGAGAGAGTCGATCTGAGGAAAACCCCAAGTTTGGTGATCAAACAATTGAAGAAAGTTCATAATTCGATAAATGATGGACTCTTTATGTGGACGGAGCCTCCAACACAAAGAGGACATAGTGGGGTTAGTGTTAGTCAACCTAGATCACACCATCCTCGAGCAAGCTATATGACTTGGCTTTAATGCATCGAATAACGAGGTGGAGTATGCTCTTGATGAGTACCGAGATTGGCCTAAATGCAGAAAATTTTTAGCCCTAAGAACTTTGATTGATCATGTAATGGAATGTAAAACAAGTACTAGGTTTGAAACCTAGGGTTTCGAATATGACACCTTTACAAATCTTATTGGTGATCCGTATGAGGAGAAATATGTTGATGAAGATAATGATCTTATTTTCCCCCCAAGGTCTCCATAAACCTTCCTATAATCCTCCAAATATCTCAAATATTCTAGTACACGATCCACCCA
The DNA here is from genome assembly GCA_949130495.1 of Sambucus nigra. Lineage (NCBI taxonomy): Eukaryota > Viridiplantae > Streptophyta > Magnoliopsida > Dipsacales > Adoxaceae > Sambucus > Sambucus nigra. The sequence goes on along the minus strand of OX422215.1, from coordinate 386,461,010 downwards.
AAACAATCCTTATGTGTGGGTGCTCTTAGAGATGAAAACTTGGTAAAATATGAGAGAAATCACTTTTTCTCTCCTCACTCCTTCACAAAAATGTATATATATATACATATATATATATATATATATATATATATATATATATATGTATATGTGTGTGTGTGTGTGTGTCACAGGCTTTAACTGAACTAGGCTTCTAAAGAGTCTCAGTCCTACTACTTGGACAATGGACTACATTAGGGACCCAAAACAAATAATTAAGCTGGCTTCTAGATAAATACTCATAAATTCCAAATTATAATCCTGTAATTTATTTTATTTCTTTATTTAATCACGATTAATTTCACTTAATAATCAGGACTACACTCTAATTTAATTATCTCTAAATCACTTAGAATAAAGAGGTCATGTTTGCAAAGTTGATTTTGTAGATAATATAATTCTTTGCTTTAAATGTCCGATACTCGTTTGGTCAAGTCAATTTGTTTCTAATGGTTTTTAACCAACATCTAATCAATTCCTTGGTTCTAAAACTTTACTTATTTTATACTCCACCATATTATAAAATAATCCACTGGCCAGGTTTTACTGCTGGAACCATAACATATAAGTCTGTCATGAGGGAACCACATATCAAGATCTTTCTTGGACGCAAATTACTTCGAATTTTGATCTTAGACTTGCTCATGCAACGATTGCCCCTCTTGTGGGGATCTATTGATTCAATATAAAATTGAATCGCACCCATAAAAATCAAAGCAATAATTATGCAAGCATTCCAACCCTCATAATTCTCGAGATAAATATATATGCACCCTTTGCAAATGGTGTGAGATAGCCTAAGTATAATCTAGACAACCTTAGACTTGAATCTCATGGGTGGTCATGTTCAATACATTCCTGAATGTAGCGGTCACAATCGCCTTTTGAACTATCAAATAAGCTCTCGAACCATTAGACATGTTTTCATAGTTTGAGATAAACTACTAGGATTGCACACGCAGAGATACAGATAGTATGTCACTCCCTATCTAAGTTGTGAACTTTCAATTGCACGAGAATCATAATTTCGATCTCCTGCGATGAAATGAACCTAACTCACCTCTTACTAAGTGCAATTAACCGATATGGCATACAATATAATTAAAGCATAAATATAATCCATTCTCACAAACATAATTCTTATATCAAAATGAAGTGACTCACCTTTACTCAAAAGTAAACATTATACATGATTTTAAGGATAAAACCCTAATAATCTCCTATTTAGTCTTAAAGCTATATACATATGCGTACAACTTCCAACCCATCCACCAGACAATCTATATCCTTAATTGTAAAAGGATTAATCGAGTGTTATCCGATATAAATTTGGTTATAAACTTATCACCTACCTTGTTCAATCTCTCAAAATAGGTGAAACCCTTGCTCAGTGTGTTTAACCTTTTAATTGGCTATGAGTTCTTTTGAACTTGCAATCGTACCAATATATACACAAAAAAGTGTACTAGCCAACTACACTTGAAGGAACTCACTCAAGTTACTTATGAAGTATCTGAGCCACATGGCCTCTTTAGTTTCCTCCAAAGTGGCTACAACTTTGGCATTCATCATGGAGTTAATAATGCAAGATTGTTTCACAGTCCTCCAAATTACAACTTAACCTCCTTGGGTAAACAAATATTCTAAAGTAGAAACTTAGAATCCTTATCTGACTAAAAAAAGTGTTTGCGCCTAAATAGTATAAGACTATTTGACTAAAATCAGTTGACCATGTGAACGACATGAAAGATATTCATTCTAGTACACAATATATCCTACATGAGGCTACCCACCATCGAAGCATTAGGTATATTCCTTATAATTTTTATCTAATAAAGTGTTTTAGGATATTGATTCACCGACGTAGTTACTATATAATTAAAAGGGACATCCTTTCTTAGAATTCCTATGCTAATCTTATGAGTAAGACTTCGATATAATGGATTGGGAATAAGACCAACATCCTTCATAACCGATTTAGAAAAATTTTGACCATAAATATGTGATCGTCTTGTACTAAGTACGTCATATTAAATTACCGTGACAACCACATTCTTTTGTAAAACAATACACCCACCCCGTTCCCCATTCGGAGAATATCATCCACATATTGGACTACAAATACCACCACGTTTTCGTTATACCTCTTATACAAACAAAAAATAAAAATTTGATAAACATAAAAAAATTGATTACCTGATCAAACCGCATGTTGGAAGACCTTGATGTTATCATAAATCCAATAATGGATCTCTTAGGCTTACATAATTTGCTTTCCTGACTTCTTACTATGCACTTGTCAAGAAAATATTTTTAAGAACATGATCTTGACTTTAAAAGAATTCCGTCAGATTTTGGCATGGCTACCAGCGAGAAGGTTCACTTATAGTTAATTTATTTCTTTCTGAGTACTTTTTACAAAAAGCATTGCCGTGAAGATTTTCACCTTCCCATCCATTTATCTTTTAAATTATTGTACTTCCACTTGATCCTGATGGGTTTTATCCTATTAACACTCTACAACTTCCCAAAACTTGATTCAAATACATCGAATCTACTTTTTGGTATCCATGGTCATAAGTCAAAGATAAATGTCATTTTTTGGAATGATTCATTACGGTTATTGGACCCGATTCATGTTTGTCTGGGATCTCATCAAAATTATTACCCAACACTAACCTTTTAGGAACTCTCCTAATGATTCCACTTTGATTCGAAACCACTTATTATTCAGTATAAGTGACACGGGTATCTTAATCATCGATAATACTCCCACTACCACTAGGTAGTGTGTTATCGATATGAGGCTGGTAATATAACATTCCTTTTTATCTTAGACTTGGGCTCGTGATTTATTACATAATACTCTTTCAAGAACCATACATTGATATAATCAACGAACTTTTTGTGCTTAAGAATGTGATATAAACTACCTTTATAATCTTTCAGGATAACCAATAAAGAGACATACTTCTATATATAATTTCAACCACTTTAGCTCCTTCCATAGCACTAGTGCCAGGCATCCCCAAATCCAAATATATCCTATAATGAGCTTTCGTCCACTCAACACTTCCATTGAGTTGACGAGATTGATTTATATGAAACTAAATTCAGAATGTATATAGCCCTCTCTTATGTAAAATCCCAATATGAGTATTGCAGTTCTGAATAACTAAACATAGACCTTATCATATCTAAAAGTGTCTTATTCCTTCCTTTCCTTTACACCATTTCAAAGTGGAAAACCTAGCATAGATTATTGAATTATAACCCCCATCTCTGATAAATGATCCCTAAACTCTCCAAAGAGGTATGCACCCCACGATCAGTTCGTAGAATTTGGGTTGGTTTACGTCACCTATGCTCCACCTTAGACTTGTGCACTTTGTAATAATCAATGGTTTTAGACTTATGGTACATAAAGTAAACTTATCCATACCTTCAGTAATGATTAATTAAATTTATCAAGCACTCAAAACTACCTCTTTGACTAGATAGTCATAAGACCACACAAATCGAAATGAACTACATCAAACACATCTTTAGCTCTATAGCTTTTGGCGATGAAGGTCCCCTTGTTTATTTTACCTTCTAAATTAAATTCAAGATTAGAAGTGCCTTGACTTCTAATGGACTCAATTTTTCATTTTAAACCAATAAATGAATTCCTTTTAGAATGAAATAACCTAAACGTAAGTGCCAATATTGTGTTTGTTTCAATTAAGAGGGAACTTTCTCCTCAATGATTGTCTATTAATATTATTCATTTAAGTATTTAGCAATATTGGTGAGACAAAACAGACACTTTATAAATTATTTTCCAATGTACCAAAACAAATAAGAGATATCCCAATTTTGATAAAATAATTTTTATAAAACTAATCGAATATTTGTTCAAAACTAGTTTAAAAACCGTAACCAACTTTTTAAAACCAGGTACATTAAAATAATTTACCTACATTATCTTTATGTTTTCACTATAATCTCAAAAGATTTCCTACGCTAATAATACCGCCTTATTCTATTTCCCATTAATAGGAGCATCTCTCTGTTAAGTAGTTTCTCGGTTACCTAGAACCTTTGTAGATAGTTACAGTCCTGATTTGTGGTTTCCATCTCTACATACCAGGATCCTGTAGATCGGACCATAAATGTGACGACCCAGATATGATTATGATAAACCATGTTTAAATCATTCTTATCGTGTGGGATGGGGATAATGTGTTATTAGAATATATAATGTTAAGTTATTTTGTTTAGTCTAATCCTACCTTCATAACTTATGAAATATTGAATTAGTCACAAACACAAATTTGTGAAGTCTTTGGTAGGAATGTTCGAGTTCGGGACTAGTTTTGGCCACTAGAATATAATAATTGACTTGAGGAGAAAACTATATAATTGTATATATATGAGTTATGTTTGTAACATAACAAACGGTGTGTAAAACATAGGTCCGAGCAAGAAGTTGTACTGGAATTACGAAGCAGGGGCAAATTTGTCCATTCGTTAAATGATATTTCGTCTTATTAGGCTAACAAATGGTTGATTTTGATTGGTTAAGGAAGGAGGTGGGTTTTTACCGAATTTAAAGGCTTTAAATAATCTCTTACTTCAGCATCTTTCATCCATTAAAGAGGTTGGCTTGAGAGGAATAGAAGTAGGAAGTCGAAGAAGAAGAGTTGAGGAGAAAAAATGGAGAAAAATTTGTGGGAAATTACGGAAGAGTCCTTATGGTAATTCCATATGTAAATCTTGTTAATTTTCTTGTGTGAATGATTGAAAGGGTATAAATCATAGATTGGTTTTGGAACTTTCATGGCTTGGTTTATATGTATGAATAGATGTGAGTTTAATCAAAGTTGAACGTGTAAATCATGTAAATTGTTTCGATTGGAAACTTTGTGTATTCAAACTCCTATATCTTTTTGTATATTTATTATAATTGAATAATTCAAGTTGGAGATAAAAATAAACTCATATATGTATAACATATCCGAAAATTATGTGAAAATACTAAGAAATGAATCTTTGGTGATAGTTTGAAATTCAGGTATAAAATCTTCCCCAAAGGTGTAAGTATGCACACCAGGTGTTCGATGTTTTTATTGACATAACAAATGAACCTTAAAAATTATGAAACTTTAATTTTGTATTTTTAAATATGTTTATGTATATTGGGTGAAATATCACATGAAGTTATAATGTAGAAAAATTATGAAAATTCCTGGAAGTTGATTGAACGATAAAAGAGCCTATAGGGCAGATTTGCTTTGTAATAAATAAATGGACACATCTTGCTCGAGGAAACTTGAAATGACGTGTTGTCTTTTATATTGGGAACCTTATATGATAATAATTGGATTACCAAGAATAAATTAAAGTATTCTTGGGCTATGGATTGGATATGTTAGATATTTTAACATGAAATTAGATGAGACTTCATTTATGATAAATGATTTGAATGGGATCATATGATGCTTATGAATTGGGTTAGGTTTATGTTATTCTTTGGATTTTTAATATCCTTATGATGATACTAATATTTTAAGAATTTATATGTGAAATAAAAGAAGAACCGGTTGAACAAGTGCCAGACAAAGGGAAGGGGAAAACACATGAAGTGGCCAAGGTGAGTGTACTCACTAGAAAGAGATGTATTATACATGGTTATGGAGATGATTTGAATATCACTCATGGGTAAGATGTATTACACATGGTTATAGATACGATATGAATATCACTCACTGGTAAGATGTATTACACATAGTTATAGATACGATATGAATATCACTTACTGGTAAGATGTATTATACATGGGTATGGATATGATTCGAATATCACTTATTGGTAAGATGTATTATACATAGTTACAGATGTGATAAGAATAATATTGAATATGAATTTGTTCATTTCGGTTTAGTGAAATGGGAGGTTACTCCCCGACACGGAATGAGGGAGATTTGTCTATTAAAGACAAGGGGTTACTCCTCGACCAGGAAACGGGGAGAATTGTCTATTATAGACAGGATATGTGAATCATGATTCAGATAAATTGGTCATTCTTTATGAATGAGCCGGACAAGTATATAATCGGTCATTCTTTATGAATGAGTCGGATAAGTATATAATTGGTAATTCTTTATGAATGGGGCGGATAAGTATGCATATATCATCACGGGGATATGATTTATTGCATTTAATTTTATGTAATAGTATAGTAGTGATGCATTCGCTGAGCTATTTTGCTCATGGTTCCTATGTTTATGTTTTTCAGGTATTGTGATATCACTGCCAAATCGAGGAGGTCGGTGAGGGTTAGCAAGGGATGCATAAAACCATGATTTGGTCAAACGTAAATGGGGTAATTTGAGACTACTTATATTTTCAGTACGTTTGAATAAGCATAATTACCTTAAAATTGTGAAATGCTTTTAGTTTTATTGATTCATGTTAATAACTGAAAAAGGATACTCATGTTTATGGTTTGGTTAAGGTAATTATGATTTGACTCACTTTGACTTTCAAACTTAATTATAAGTAACTGGGTTGGGGTGCGTCAATAAATCATACATCTACTTTTAACAAAAAAACCATTACCATGTCCTTTTCCTTATAGATATAGGAAAAACCGAACGTCATTGCTCTAAAAGTTGTAACTACTTATAGTGAAAACACCCTCATTTCGGCTTTTCCACTATTACCGAGGAATATAGATGTTCTCAAGCCCAAACTGTTGCACATGAGACTTAGCCTTATGATTCCACCACTCTTTTGGGGAATAAGTAAAGATCTTCTCAACAACCCACACAATCTCTTGTCTACCGATAATGCTCACTCCTGGGCTACGAAATGGATCCGAGTTTCCCCAATATATCTATTCCAAATAATTTCTTGTTCAACCAATGATGAAAATCATTTTAATAACATAATTATTACTTGATCTTCATCAACCAACATCAATGGATACAAATTCCCATCGGTCAATTTTTTAAAATTGAAATGTTCATATAGAACTTTCTCGTTGGGAGGACCGAACATATGTAACACTTAATTTAAAAAATTACCATAAATTTTAAAACATTGTATTTTCGTGATCGATTCCCTACGATGGGAGGAAAGCCAAATAATAACATGGGAAAATAATCACATCAAAATTTTAAATTGTAGATGGGAATTGAGGGCTAAATAAGTTTTTTATCCTCTTATGTTAGAACAATGTTCAATTACATTTTCAGTCCTCGAAACTTATTTCGATAATTTTTTTTACTTTAAGACTAAAAACAATGAGTGAAAGTTGAATTCCCTTTTGGCAAATTAGAATCATTATTGAAAAAATTAATATCCAATTAAATATGTAAACATTAATTCAATTAAATTTTAGGTTGGCATCCCTCTATCGCCAATAAAAAAAATCCCATAGGGCATCTTAGTTCCCTTATGAAGTGAGATTTCTTGATGGGAGGTTAAATCACATCACCTTGAATTAGACATATTTTCATCTTTCAATTATGTTCTTCGAACAGTTCAAGAACCTTACGTCCTATATAATTGAATAGCCGACGTATTTTGGTCCCATATATATTAACAGTGACTGAGTTGTGAGGATATAATTAGTTACGTTTAAGTGTATACCATTAGTTCATTTGTTGAAACTAAGCCCTCCCATGTAAAACTTTCTCAATTGGAGGACCGAACTCGCTCACATTCAATTACAAAGATTTATCACTTAAGAGTCTTGAGAATACCGAATGCCGTGATCAAATCCATCTGTTGGTAAGATCAAATCAAACTGACACGAGTAAGTAATCACATCACATTCTCAAAACACCAATGGAAACCGCATAATTTTTGTGGAAACACCTCACCCACTTAATATTTTAAACTTGTGGATACTTTGAAAAACTATAAATTCAATTCTAAATGCCCGAATTAAATCCTCGATAATTTTTAATTTACTTATACGAATTAAATTTTTTTGATCTCACTTGAATTTTCCTAAAATGAAAACATTTTTAAATTAGAATAAAAATACAAGATCAAAATTTAATTTATCCTTATAAATTAATTGTCCGACTAAATTCAAATTAAAATATAATATATAAAATAATTTTTTCAGAAAATTAATGATATAGGCCGGTCTCATAACTAAATTCATATTGTCCATAAAATGTGGGTCCCTAATTAATCAATTAGTTAGCGCAAAAAAGTATGCAATATTAAATATGTGATAATAAATATATAATCAAACACAAACACAAGAATTATATATCAAAAAGGAAATAAATTCCCTTTTCATAATGGTCTAGAGATGCTCCTTGAGTAGACTCCATCATTCCTGAAACCAAAACCAAAAGAGATAGAGTCCAACATCACCTTAAATCCATCTACCCCATATGGAGACCCGCAAATGCGGGGCTTAGATATGCGGTCGCAGTGTCACTACCCATGGTCATGAGTGGTGCTCGCCTCGCGCTATTTTGTACTCTTCCTTATCTTTTGGAATTATTGAAACTCCGTCAAAACTATGCCATTCTAAACTTCCAGTAACTTTCAAAATCTCCATTAAAGGACCTCCGCTCTGATAAAAAATAAATCGAAACCCATGGATCTTCCACCGATGTCAAAGTATGTTGCAGAATAAAAAATCATAACACCAAATGATTACATCCCCTCACAAACTCCTCCAAATAAATCAATTAAATGGAATAATTAAAAACACTAATTATAACAACAAAATCAAACCAAGGAGAGAATTTAACTACATAAACCACCATAAGATCCATTCACATAATAAATATTCATGTCACCATGATGGAATGAATATAAACATTAGTATCCTAAAAAACCATGTTAGTAGTACAAACATACACATCTATGGACATATTTTCTAACATGGAACCTAGGGTTTTATGGTGGACAATGTGGGCCTTTCTAAAACATGATCAATCTATAACCAAGGGTTTTAATACAAATTTATGGGGAATGGGATTGACATAAACATGAAAATGTTTTGGCCCTAAGAACTTTGATTGATCATGGAATGGAAAGTAAAAAAAGAATTAGGTTTGAATCACAAACCTAAGGTTTCAAATAAGATACCTTTGCGAATCTTACTGTTGATCTGTATAAGAAGAAATATGTTGATGACGATGATGATCTTGATGCCCTTCCAAGGTCTCCAAAAACTTTTACATAATCCTCTGAACGTCTTGAATATTCTAGTATATGATCGACCCAAAGTAAGCTATATGTGTGGGCACTATTTGAGATGAAAACTTGATAAAATATAAAAGAAATGACTTTCTCTCTCTTCACCGCTTTATAAAAAAAAGAATAGTGTTTTACTCTCCCTCAGTAGCCCTTCATATTGGATCATTACTTTAAAACCCTAGCTTACCCAATATATAGGTATAAGTCAAGGGCTTTAGCTAAACTGGGTTTCCAGAGAGTTTCGGGCCTACTATTATAATAACCCGTTATTTTAGAGGATTAATTAATTAATGATAATTTAATTAATTAAGAAGGCTCTCGAATTTAATAATGAGAAATTAATATTATTTACTTTACCACATGTTAAAATGAATTAATGTGATGAATTTATAAAGTTATAGGAAGTCAATTTTGAATTTTTATGCTCAGTGGATTAATCAATAAAAGTTTTAGAGCTATAAGTTAAATTATATAAAAAATTGGGATATTGTGGTGATTTTATTAGTTGGGCATATGTGGTATTTTTGTGTAAGGCTTGGGACTTAATAGTCTTTTATGCATGTCTTGTGGTCGAAGAATAAGTTTAGGGTTTATTTTTAGGGTTTTTTAATTTGACGGAAAACAAAAAATTAAACAGAGTTGTTTGATATTTTGGGCAACTATAGTGGGCCAAATAGGATTCTATAGCGGGTCCTGTAGGTCGCTATAGCAAGGTAGGGTTTTAAAATGGGGCGACAACCTCACTTTTTTCTCTCAACATTTTCTCTTCTCTATTTTCTTTACTAGAAAAAATAGTTCTCTCCTCTTTTTCCCCAGTAATACTCATTGTTTCAACCCCCAAAATTATTAGTTCTTCACCCAAGTTTAATCCAATTATAAACAAAACCCTAGCTTATATTTCACCTTTCAATCCAAAATTTATAAAAGAGGGTTTCAAGGTTTTAAAGGGGATTAAAAAGGTCATTCAAGACTATCTTCAAGGCGTTTTCTTCTCACAAGTAACTAAAATTGAATCATATTTTTGATGAAATTTGCACATGCTTAGTAGGGTTGTACCTCATGATTTAGCGATAGCAATTTCTCGAAATTATAAAATTTTGTATATGAACTTTATTCATAATGTGGAAACTTATAAGAACTCATCTTAGATTACTTTGGAACACTTGAATTATAATTGGAACTCTTATGTTAAATTATACCCTTGGAATTTTAATCACATGTTCCTTTTTATGCAAAAACATATTATGGCCCTTCACTTGAAATATTATTATTGTTGATAATGAATAAATCATATAGATTATATAGGAGGTACATGATAAAATTGCTTTGGTTATCGGTTTTTTGATTGTATGATTATGTTGGACGAATTGGTTTGGTTGTGTACTTTGAATATTTAGATGCTTACTCTCTTAGTTTAAGCTATGATAATAAACTCTTAATTATATTTTCTTAACAAATAACTTATCCAAAGGGAAGTGTATTGGGGGGGGGGGGGGTGACCTTGTTGAAATTTCACTTCGGTGAGACATCCCACACACATAGTTTAGAGACGAGTATGAATGATGATGCAAAACCTTTACTAAAATAAATAAACCTTGAATGTAATCTTTTTAATTATGAGTAGTTGCTTGTAGTATTGGTATCCCTTTAACTCCTTATATAATGGTTTAAAACTTATCTAAAGGCTTTAAATGGTAGTAAACAGAGGGTGGGGGGAATTAGGTATTGATGATATAGCATGAAGTGATAAAATATGTGTGAATTTATGAATCTCATTGATATATGAACATGGTGAATTAATGGGTAAGTGACGAGGAGGAACACCCATAGGTTGAGATGATTGGTGAGAATGATTTTTGATAGGCTATTACTGCATCACATAGAGTTGTTAAGTTTCGGTTATGAGTGGTAGGGTGACTACTAGTACTTTGTTCTTGTGAAGAAAGCGGGTACAAATTGTGTGACAGTTTGATTTGTCGTACCACAAGTTCTCGATATGGATGAGGTGAAGGGATGCATGCTGATTACATGTTAATTAATTAGTTAGAATAATTAATTAATTAATTGAATTTGGATAATTTTAATGCATTGTGAGGTTGCGCTTTATGTGAGAGATAATTATACTTAAGTCCCATTTGTCAAGTCAACATTCATATAAGTCCTATTGACTTTTCAACAATCAATTAGGTCCTATTCCATCTTTTAAGGAATTTTTTTCACAATTTTACCCTTTTATAACTAATTATCCGTAACTTCCTTTAGGAAGTTACCTAAGTGGTTGGACTTTTTTTTAATCTTAAAATGATCATAACTTTTGATTCACAAATCCATTTTTCGCAAAATTAATATTTTTGAAATCTGCTCGACGGGATCTATTAAACAAGATCCATGAACCCTATAAAATTTCAAAGAAACAAATTTACACAAACAGTAAACTTTACTGTATGCACTAGAATATGAAATAGTTTTATATATGTGACATTTTCACAAACAAACAGTAGGTAATATTAGACAGTATATATATATCCGGTGGATCCAAACCCTATTTTTTCAAAATTACCTTATATTTAAAGGTACGCGCTAGCGTCATCCAATCCTTACCACCATTGTTGGAGCTTCAACGACCATTATCAGAGCTCCAATTTTGGGTGGGTAAAGGTGGCATATGGTGCCGCTGGCGCGGACCTTTAAAAATAAGAGACTTTTGAGTAAATGTGTTTTGGATCCACCGAAGTGTCATGGGGTGACACTAGCGCGGACCTTTGAAAATAAGATTGGATAAATGGGATCTTGATCCTCTGGAGCGCTAGTTTGGGGTAAGTAGGGGTGGCATTAGGTGCCGGTGGCGCAGAGCTTTAAAAATAGGAGCATATTGGATATATAAATGATATTGTTTGTAAAAATGTCGAAAATGAAATAGTTTTATATCTGTGACATTTTCACAAACAATAACACTTACTGTGTTAATATATTTATGAAATAGTTTTATATACATAATATTTTCACAAACAAATACATTTACTGAGTTAATATTACACAATATATATATAACATTTTCACAAACAATAACATTTACTGAGTTAATATTACACAATATGTATATATATATACACACGGTAGATCCAAACCTCTTTTTTTTCAAAATTACCATATTTTTAAAGGTTTACACTAGCGACATTCAATCCCCACCACTACCCACGCCCATTGTCGGAGCTTCAACGAATTTCATCAGAGCTATGATTTGGGGTGGGTAGTAGTGGCATAGGGTGCCGCTGGCGCGGACCTCTGAAATTAAGAGAATTTAGATAAATGGGGTTTGGATCCATCGGAGCTCCGATTTGGGGTGAGTAGGGGTGGCATTGGGTTAGGTTTATATCTATAATATTTTCACAAACATTAACATTTACTGTGTTCATATAACACTGTATATATATCCAAACCTCTTTCGGAGTTCCAACAAGCTTCATCAGAGCTCTGATTTGAGGTGACATGGGGTGCCGGTGTAATATTTTTACAAATAGTAACATTTTATTATTTGTGAAAATATTACAGATATAACCCTAACCCAATGAAACCCCTACTCACTCTAAACTGGACCTCTGGTGGATCTAAACCCCATTTATCCAATATTCTCTTATTTCCTAAGGTCTGCACCAACGGCACTCCATGTCACCCCAAATCAGAACTCTGATGAAGGTTGTTGGAGCTCCGACAATTGGGGTTTGTGGTAGTGGGGATTAGATGCTGCTGGAGCGGGCCGTTAAAAATAAGACAATATCAGAAAAAAGAGGTTTGGATCCACCATTTATTGTGTTATAACACAATAAATGTTACTATTTGTGAAAATATTACAAATATAAACTAATACAATGCTAACCCTACCCACCGCAACCCGGAGCTTCAGTTGATCCAAACCCCATTTATCAAATATTCTATTATTTTCTAAGGTCCGCGCCAGCGGCACCCTATGTCACCCCAAATCAGAGCTTTGATGAATGTTGTTGTAGCTCCGATAATGAGGATGGGTGGTGTTGGGATTGGATGCCGGTAGCGCAGAGCGTTGAGAATACGATAATGTCGGAAAAAAGAGGTTTGGTGCATCGTATATATATATATATGTGTGTGTGTGTGTGTGTGTGTGTGTGTGTGTGTGTATGTTATAACACAGTAAATGTTACTGTTTGTGAAAATGTTACAAATATAAAGTAACTCAATGCTAATCCTACCCACCCAAATCGAAGCTCTAATGAAGGTTGTTGGATAGCGTGAACCTTTAAAAATAAGATAATTTCGGTAAAAAAAAGAGTTTGGATCCACTCTCTGTGTGTGTATGTATATATATACTGTGTTTGCACAGTAAATATTACTGTTTGTGAAGATGTTATAGATATAAACCTATTTCTCTTTCCGGTGCATACAGTAAAGTTTATTGTCTGTGTAATTTTTTTCTCTGAAATTATATATGCTTCATGGATCTTGTTTGATAGATCTCGTCGAGAAGATTTCAAAACTAGTAATTTTGCGAAAAACGGATATGTCAATTAAAAGTTATGATCTTTTGAAGATTAAAAAAAAGTTCAACCACTTATGTAACTTCCTCAAGGAAGTTATGGATGGTTGGTTTTAAAAGGGTAAAACTGTAAATGAGTTAGATTTGGTAATGTAATCTCAAAATTGTTTTATGCTTCTTTTAAAGATAGAATAAAAAGGTCATATATTCATAATATTAAAGATGGTAATGGAGTTGGGTTACTTGACAAATAAGAAAAAAAAAAAAATAGTTCAAAGGTTCAAGATTAGCTAACTATTCAATTTATGGAGTTGCCAATAAAGTCACAATTGTTCTTTGGCTAACTATTTTCCCCAACTATTATGAGCACAATATTGAATAATATTGATGGTGCGATGTTTTTTTCTCTAGAATGGTGGATTTAACATATTATGGTAATATTATCGAGCCAAAAAACTAAACACTATAGTATCAACAAAAATGTATTACAAGTTTGATAAATTGAAGAACGGTGTAACAATGGAATAGTGGGGCAGATATTATCTACCTGTATACCGATAAAATCATGTCAATTTAAGAAGTCTGTCAAATTGAGTTCTAACAATGGAACAGTGGAGAAAATCTTTCTTTACATATATACCACAAAAATTATGACAACAAAATTGTATTATCAAGACTCTAATATATAAAAATTAAAAATCCACTATACTAAATTATAGGCATAATAAACCATGCTCAAATTCTGAATCACATTTACACCAGCGAGTGATCCTCAGAAGGAAAACATCTCTACAAGTTTAGCTCAAGCTCAAGCTTCATTCATAGTTACCTCAGCATGTACAATATTTTCCCACTAAACTCGGGTGATGAAGATTTCTTACCATTCTAAACTAAAAACAAGACATGTTATACCAAAGGATTAAGGTCATATTTTCGAAAGCTAAGGCTTAGCATAATGAACTACCTTCTCCTCATTGTTTAAAATTCTAACAGCCTCTCGCGAGTGTCACGCTTCACCACTAAGAACCATGCATCACACACTTCACCATTAAAAATAGTATTTTCTGAGACACAAGACACAATTGAAACGCTTGAACAAAACTCAGTGCAATGTTGCAACCTTTGAAATTACACTGATGAAAATTATACAGTGGTTGAACATGTCTATGCAATTAAATCATAGAATTTTACGACCATGTACTTATAAGAAATGTTTAGTACAAAGAGTGGATAAATGTATATAAAAGGGAAAATATCATAATTTATATATATGAGCGACAAAAGAAGGTAAATATGATATAAAATTTCTTATGTTCTCACACATGCACGCAAATAGAGTTTATAATGATACTTTTACGCATAAACAACAAAAATCAAACCAAATAACTTAAAATGAACATATATTAACATTAAACACGTATTGATGATTATTTTAAACATATACATTTGAAATTAAAGAAAACAATTTTACGATCATGCACTTGTGAGAAATTAATCAGTTGAAGATGAATTATAAACATATGCATTCAATCATTCACTTGTGAGAGAAATTTAGTAATTACATCAAACGAATTTTGATGATAATTTTATGCGTAAATGAAAGGGAGGATGAGATGAGGATTTAGGGTTTTTCAATATTCTTACAAATACAGATCGAAACAAAAAATGGAGAACAAATTAAGAGTAGGAATAAAAATGAAGAACACACGACATAAATTCTAGATAATAGTTGGAATTGATTCCCCAGACAATATAAATTCTATTTCCATGTCTCCCCAAAATTCTGCAAAAAATAAGATTTCGGATAGCTCTCGTTCTAATCAAGTTTGTGGTGTGGCTGAGGCTACTAGTTTTTAATAAGACTACCATTATGTTATGACTTAATTTGGTTTGCCTATATTTCAAGCATTAATTGAAAAAGAGTAGAAAAAAATCATTAATGGAGGTTGAAAAATGACAAAAATTAAGAGAATTTGCCGAAAATGAGTAATAGATGGAAATGAAGAGAGCTTACCGAAATGCATGAAAAGAGCGAGAGTGCTGAAAATTCTAAATAATGGAGAGAAAGGAGAGATTCAAGTGGTGAGATACGAGGAAAATGAAATTCTAATTATAGTTTGTGACTCCTCGTATTAGTTACAAATTAAGCCTAATGCTAAATGTTGTGAGTGCTACTAGTAGTTACATATTTAAGCCTCACACCAACATTTGTGATTGTTCATACCAGTTACAAATTTGTGACTTCTAATAAGAGTCATAATTTAAGCTTACTGAAAATTTTGTGAATGTTTGTTGTAGTTACAAATTTGTGACTGCTTATAGTTGTCATAAATTAATCATATGACAATAGCTGTGACTGCCATTAGGACTGACAAACCAATTCACTCAAATTTTTTATCACTCAAAGATTTTATCACTCTTAACGGCAGTTTAAATATTTTTGTGACCGCTCCTTGCAGTGATAAAGTTTGTCACCCCCTTTAGCGATTAAAAGAACACAGTCACAAAATGAGTGTTTTGGTGTATTATTGGTGGGAGATTGTTACCACCCCAGAGGAGAGGTCTCGAATGATTCTATCACAGTTTTGTATCAAGTTTGAGGGAAAATAATTCCCATCTTCACATAAAAGGAAACTGAGAGCACAGTTTGATAAGCTCAAGCAGCAGAATATGACCGTTGCTGAGTATGAGCGAGAGTTCACTCGTCTCGTACACTTTTCCCCAGAAGTGTAAAGATTTTAGGATTTAAAGATGGATCGATTTGTGAGGGGTTCGAATTGAAAAATTAAGAAAGTGTTGCTGGGAAATCAGAAGTTTACCACTTACCTCCAGATGGTAAATGCCGCTTTGCTACATTGCAATGATCACCACGAGTTCTTGAAAGAGAGATAAAGACAAGGGATGAAGGTTTCAGAGGATGGGGAGCCTTCCCGGGCACAAGAAGGCTCTAGCCACCTACATAGAGCGCTAACATAGGGGGATAAGCCACCTAAGAGATTCAGAGGTAATGACTATTGCCGACAGGGCGTACAGGGTCAGGGCCATTTGGTCGAGGGTCAGTATGGTAGGCCTCTAGGTCAGGAGCATAGGCAGCAGGATCTCTAGTAGCGTAACCCTTTCGGTGGGGCATGTTATGCATGTGGGGAGCCGGGCCACTCATTTAGTAAATGACTTGCCGGCCCAACACTGTTTCAACAGGGACGTCAGCGAACACTTCCTGTCCCACCTCTGTTTTAGGCCCTCCCACTTGCACCTCAGTATTAATCATTGCCTTCTCCTAGAGATCAGGGGCAGGGATGCACTCAACTTCATTAGGGACGTGTGAAGGAGAATCGAGACATATTCACTTAGCAACCATATAATATGCTCAACATAAATCCTAATGCAATGTTTCATAAGAATCGCGTTAAAATGGTGTTCTCACCGGTGATGAAAAATTCTCGCTGAAGAACTCTTGAGAAAGCAAGAGAAGTAGAATAGGAGTTAGGGAAACTTCTGGAGGCAAGGTCTATCAAAAAAGTTCAATTCCTTGAATGGTTTTCGAATACAGTCATAGTCAAGAAGAATAGTGGGAAGTGGGGGATTTTCATTAACTTCAATGACTTACACCAAGCACGTCCCAAGGATAAATTTTCTACATCAAAGATTGACCAGCTTGTCGACACTACAACTAACCATGAGCGAATTAGTTTTCTATACGCTTATTCCGGTTACCATCCGACCCCTTTGTTCGTAATCGAACAAGAAGAGACTTCTTTCATAACCATCTTTGGTCTATATTGTTATATAATCATGCAACTTGGATTCAAAAATGCAGGATCAACCTACTAGCGATTAGTCACCAAATTATTCAAATAACAATTAGGAGATACCATGGAGGTGTACATCGACAACATGCTTGTAAAGAGTATTCAAAATGGGGACCACCTCTTAGATGTTGTGAAGACATTTGAAGTCGGTTGATATTACAAAATGAGTCTTAATGTGGCTAAATACTCTTTTGGAGTACAATACGATGAAGTTGTCGGCTAATTGGTTAGCTGGAGAAGAATAAAAGAGAATCACGATCAAATTGAAGCAATAAGGATGATACAACCTCCTAAAATCATTAGGTATGTTCCAAAGTTGCTCGGAATGCTTACCGCACTCAAGGGGTTCATTTATAAATCTTTTAAAAGATGTCAACATTTCTTTCAAATACCATTAAAGGAGAAAAATGGAGCCTAGATTGAAAATGCTCAACGATGCTAGAGGAGATCAAGAATTACCTTAGTCTACCTCCCTTGCTCACGGTTATTCATCCATTAGAACCACTTTACTTGTGCCTGTTAGTGTCTCAACATGCAGTTTGATCGACTTTGGTTTGCGAGAAGGAGTGACACCAAAACCCATAAAACACTATTGGACACCCAACTAAGATATCTACCACTGAAAAACTTAGCTTATTGACTCGTGATAGCTTCACACAAATTAAAACACTATGAAGCGCATCCTATCATAGCCATAACCATTTTTTGTTGTAATCAATCCTAAAAATTCCGATCTCTCTAAACGGATGTACAAATGGTCGGTTTAACTAAGGAGGTTCGAAATCTATATTTAACGTAAAACTACATTAAAAGGGCAAGTTTTGGAAGACTTCATCATACAGTTTGCTAGAAAGAGTCGATCTGAGGAAAACCCCAAGTTTGGTGATCAAACAATTGAAGGAAGTTCATAATTCAATAAATGATGGACTCTTTATGTGGACGGAACGTCCAACACAAAGAGGACATAGTGGGGTTTGTGTTAGTCAACCCAGATCAAACTATCCTCGAGCAAGCTATATGACTTGGCTTTAATGCATCGAATAACGAGGTGGAGTATGCTTTTGATGGGTACCGGGATTGGCCTAAATGCAGAAAAATTTCAGCCCTAAGAACTTTGATTGATCATGTAATGGAATGTAAAACAAGTACTAGGTTTGAAACCTAAGGTTTCGAATATGACACCTTTACAAATCTTGTTGGTGATCCATATGAGGAGAAATATGTTGATGAAGATAATGATCTTATTTTCCTCCAAAGGTCTCCATAAACCTTCCTATAATCCTCCAAATATCTCAAATATTCTAGCACACGATCCACCCAAAACAATCCTTATGTGTGGGTGCTCTTAGAGATGAAAACTTGGTAAAATATGAGAGAAATCACTTTTTCTCTCCTCACTCCTTCACAAAAACGTATATATATATATATATATATGTGTGTGTGTGTGTGTGTGTGTGTGTGTCACAGGCTTTAACTGAACTAGGCTTCTAGAGAGTCTCAGTCCTACTATTTGGACAATGGACTACATTAGGGACCTAAAAAAAATAATTAAGCTGGCTTCTAGATAAGTACTCGTAAATTCCAAATTATAATCCTGTAATTTATTTTATTTCTTTATTTAATCACGATTAATTTTATAATTTTATAATTTTATATATATACTGTGTTATAACACAGTAAATGTTACTGTTTGTGAAAATATTACAAATATAAACTAATCCAATGCTAACCCTACCCACCGCAACTCGGAGCTTCAGTTGATCCAAACTCCATTTATCAAATATTCTATTATTTTCTAAGGTCCGCGCCAGCGACACCCTATGTCACCCCAAATTAGAGCTCTGATGAATGTTGTTGTAGCTCCGATAATGGGGGTGGGTGGTGTTGGGATTGGATGCCGGTAGTGCGGAGCGTTGAGAATACGATAATATCGAAAAAAAGAGGTTTGGTGCATTGTATATATATATATATGTGTGTGTGTGTGTGTGTGTGTGTGTGTGTGTGTGTGTGTGTGTGTGTGTTATAACACAGTAAATGTTACTGTTTGTGAAAATGTTACAAATATAAAGTAACTAAATGCTAATCCTACCCAACCAAATCGAAGCTCTAATGAAGGTTGTTGGATAGCGTGAACCTTTAAAAATAAGATAATTTCGAGAAAAAAAGAGTTCGGATCCACTCTGTGTGTGTGTATGTATATATATACTGTGTTTGCACAGTAAATATTACTGTTTGTGAAAATGTTACAGATATAAACCTATTTCTATTTCTGGTGAATACAGTAAAGTTTATTGTCTGTGTAATTTTTTTTCTCTGAAATTATATAGGCTTCATGGATCTTGTTTGATAGATCTCGTCGAGAAGATTTCAAAAATAGTAATTTTGCGAAAAACGAATATGTCAATTAAAAGTTATGATATTTTGAAGATTAAAAAAAAAAGTTCAACCACTTATGTAACTTCCTCAAGGAAGTTACAGATGGTTGATTTTAAAAGGGTAAAACTGTAAAAAAAAGTTCCAAAAAATTAGGAGTAGGACTTATATGTAAGGGGAAAGCATGGTGGGACTAGAATGTCTACAAAAAGGTCTAATAGGATCTAAATGTAAATGCCCCTTTATGTGATGGTATGTTCATATAGATTATATACAAATTGCGACATTATTATCTTCGTATATATCAACTTTGAGTTGTGTAGTTAATCGACTTACTAGGGCTATGACCCATCTTTATTCGTGGTATGTTTCACGTGCTTGAACTGGACTTCATATGTAACTTCCCTTTTTCTAGCTAGCACTCACTATTTATCTCATTTTCTAAGATCTCCCTCTTCTAAGATGTTGTGGATTTCTATCTTTTTTATTTTCTCTTTGTATTAGTCTAGTTATGTTCATAAATTTTAGTGGGCATGTATTATGAGACTTCATATTTGGCTTATCATTGGGATTGTATTAAGGATTTATATTGGGATTGTATTAAGGATTTATGTTGGGACATTATCATCTTTACCTTTATGATTGCAAACTTTTATTTATGAGATTATATTGAGGAATTTCATATCGCTTCCATATATTTTGTCACATGTTTTGTTTGATATTTTCGTCCTGGGAATGGTATTTAATTATTTTAACAACCTCTAATATTTTAATAATTAGGCTTGATTAACCCGAGTATTAAAATATACGGGATGTCATAGTTGGTATCTGAGCATAGTCTTAGGCCTCCAGGGTTACATTTTCTCTTACACTTTTACTTAACATTCTTTGATACATGCTTATCTTTGTATTATTATTATCTTCATTTAATTACTGATAGGATTTCTATCTTGAATTTCAGATGCCACCCAAGAGGAGAGTTCGTGAGTCTATAGAGACAATAGGGTGGATGGAGCCTGTAGCCTCTGCACTACAAGTGCCCATTATGTCTGGTATTCCAGCCCCTATGTCCAAGGGCAATATCATTTTAGGGCACAACAGCTGTCAGACTTAATTAACTAGGCAGTCAATGTAGGTTTGTGTGAGTGCTGAGGCATAACACACTTATGTTGAGATACACGTCAACCCTGATTTTATGATGGGGTGTTATTGCATCACACAAAGTTATTGAGTTCTGGTGCTGCATAGCAGGGTTGCTATAAGTGTTTCAACAATTTGAAGTAGGCGGCTATGGATTGTGTGACAGTTTGATCTGGTGTACCGTATGTTGTTGATATGGTCAGGGATAAGGGGAGCTTGTCGGTTAGATGTTAATTAATTAATGAGAATATATAATCAATGAATTGAGATTATTCCATTGCATTGTGAGGTTGTGTGTTATGTGATGGGCAATTCATATGGATTATATACAAACTACAATTTTATCATCTTCCATGATAAGTTTTTTGAGTCCCTTAGCAAAGCATTTGCTAGGGTTACGACCTATCTTTATTCGTGGTGTCTTTCAGGGGATAGAGCTAGACCTCCTGCTTAGCATTTCTCATTCCATCGAAGACTCACTATTCATCACACTCTTCTAGGATCTCTCGCTTCTAAGACTATGTGGGTTTCTATCTAGTTTAGTTGCTCTTTTTATTGTTTAGTTATGTTCAGACATTTTAGTGGGCATGTATTAAGAGACTTCACATTTGGCTGGTATCACTTTGAGTTCATTGAGATTGTATTGAGGATTTATGTTGGGACATTATCATATTTACCTTTTAAGATTGTGGAATTTTCTTTATGAGATTATATAAAGGACTATCACATCGCTTCCCTATATTTTGTCACATGTTTCATTTGATCTCTTCATGATGAGAATGGTATTTAATTATTTTAACAACATGTAATATTTTAATAATTAGACTTGATCAACCTAAGTATTAAATATACGTAGTGTCATAGTTAGTATTCGAGCATAATCTTAAGCCTCAAGGGTTATATATTCTCTTACACTTCTGCGTAACATTTTTTGATACATGCTTATCTCTGTAGTCTTATCTATGTTTAGTTACTGATAGGATTCTAATCTTGAATTTTAGATGCCACCCAGGAGGAGAGTTTGTGAGTCCAAAGAGACAGTAGGGCAAGCTGAGTTCGTTGTCGTTGCACCACAAGCGTCCATTGTGCCTGGTATTCTAACCCCCGATTCCCAAAGGAAATATCAGTTTGGGGAACAAAAGTTGTTAGACTTTATTATCCAAGTAGTCCAGGCAAGCTTGGTAGTAGGCAGATAAAAGGTGCCTCCCGTAGCACCTCATCTGACAATACTGGTCTCATTGGGATGGTGTAAGGCACGAGGAGCCTTCATGAAGAACAACCAACTGACATTCACAGGTTCTACCGAACCTATTATGGCGCAGTAGTGTCTCTAGGATATTGAGAGGCAACTAATGTTGTTGAGATGCACGAAGGTGAAATAACATGTTCTTGCCACGTTCCAGTGATTAGGGACGCTATCTAGTGTTGGGAGAGTGTGACTTCTATGGATGACATGGAGAACATGACTTGTGAGGAGTTTATGATAAGCTTTACCGATAGGTATTTACCTCCTTTGATTCAGGACCATAAGAGGACAAAGTTCTTCTACTTGAGCTGGGTTCCCACACCACGACTGAGTATAATCGAGAGTTTATTAGTTTCTCTCTTTTACACGAGATGAGGTTAATACTAAGGATAAGATGATGAGGAGATTTGTTAAGGGGCTAGTATGGACCAATACACAGGTTCTTATAGGGAACCCGACCTTTACCACCTATACTTAGGTGGAAGACATCGCATTATTGCATTTTCCATGATTAAAGAGAGCACACGAGGAATTTAGAGAATGTGGGATAGTTTAGTGGGCCCAAAGCAGAGGCGAGATCAGGAGGCACCATATGTGGTCCGTTGGGACAAGGGAAGTGGAGGCATTTAGGCCTAGTTAGGAGATGCTCCATCAATAACTCTTAGGATCCCCTTAAGCAGTGCAGGGGTAGTAACAACCAAATCACCCACAATAGTAAAGACAATAACGTGTGACCATATCCTAATTTGATGGTGTGTGCTTTAAATGTGCTGGTAAGGGACATGGATCCTGGGTTTCCCCAAGTGCACGGATTCTATGGCAGTAGAGGCAGGGCCAATCAGGCCAAGGCTAGCAGGGACAGGGTTACGAGGGCCAGTTGGGCTTCAGGCCCCAATCATAGCATAAAAAATCATATCAATATTTGTAGCTTCCAATGTTGAGGTAATCCATAATGGTGCTATTTGCACTCCCGATTCCACAGCAGTAGCTGTAACACTCCTCATTTTTAGAGTATTTTAAATTACACATGTGCACGTAATTTAATTAATCTGAGAAATACAATGTTAATTAGCGATTATAAGTATTAACATTTATATGCCAAGCTGATGCACTTGCTCAGCTAGCGTGAGCAATAAGGATTGAGCTTAGAAGAACGATCCCAATAAAGATTCTGGCTAATCAGAGCATCGATGAATTGCAGTAGATAGGGAACCTTCCTGGATGGATCCTATCAGAGTTTATATTAAAGATGGAACATTACCAGCAGATTCCATGGAAGCCAAAGGCTCAAATACAAAGCTGCGAGATATGTACTAGACAGGGGAGTGCTATACAAAAGGGGACTGACGACCTCCCTACAGAGATGTGTGCAAGAGATCCATGAAGGTTCTTGTGGATCTCATTCAGCTGGAAGAACATTGGTTCAACGAAAATCACATAGGGATACTACTGGCCGACCATGAGGGTGGATTGCATAACTTTTGCAAATAAATGTGATAAATTCCATAGGTTCTCTAGTATTCGTAGAATGCCTAATGCTGCTCAGACTCCAATTACTTCGCCTTAGTCGTTCGTTATCTAGAGAATAGACTTGGTCGAACCATTATTGATCACCAAAGGAAAATTTAAATACTTGGTCGTTGCTATTAATTATTTCACCAAATTGGTTGAGGTAGACCCACTGCTCAACATGCCTTATGGGAAGGTGTACCAGTTCATATGGAAGAACATAATTTGCAGATATAGGTTGCCATATGCTTTCATTCAGATCATGGCACTCAGTTTAACAATGAGGAGTTTGAAGTTTACTATGTCCAATATAAAATCTAGAAGCTGCACTCAACACCAGGCCATCCTCAAAATAATGGTCAAACAGAGGTGATGAACAAAACTTTGTTGAATGGGTTGAAGAAGAGGCTTGATATTTCTAAAGGAAACTAGATTAAAGAGCTACACTCAGTCCTAGGGGATTATGGAATAAAATCGAGAACAACAACAGGAGCGATGTCGTATATGCTTGCGTTTGGAACTAAAGCCATGATACCAATCAAGCTCGGCCTACCAACCCACAGGTTATTAAACTTTAATACTCCCGTTAGTGAATTGATGAGGTGACTACATCTTGATATGCTGGAAGAAGTACGGGAAGATGCTTGTGACAACCCGATTATAATTATGATAAATCATGTTTAAATCATGATTATCTTATGTGATATGGATAATATGTTATTAGTATATATATAATGTTAAGTCATTATGTTTAGTTTAATCCTACCATCAAAAAGCTTGAAATATTGAATTAGTTACAAATGTGAAATTTTAAAGTTTCGGTAGGAATGTTCCTGTTGGAGGCTAGTTTTGACCTTTATGACAAACAATGAACTTGAGGTGTAAACTAGATATTTGTATATATATGAGTTAGGTTTATAACAAAACAAATGGTTCATCGAACGGACATCCGAGTGGGAATATATTGTCTTTTTACGAACAGGGGGTAAAGTAGTCATTTAGCCTTAAATGATATTTTGTTTTATATAATGCCACATGTTATATTTTGATTGGACCAAGGGGGTGACCTTATGCCAACTTATAACCCTTGAATTAAGCTCGTCCTTCATCATATTTCAGCCATGGAAGGGTTTTAACCTAAGGAAAGAGAGTTTTGAAGTTTAGGAAGAAAGTGTGAGGAGAAATTGAAGAAAAATTCATAGAAAAATTACGTAATAGCCTCTAAGGCATTTCCATCCATAAATCTTGTTTATTTTTTTGTATTACTTATTTAAATGATTGAAATAATCATTTGTTTACTGAAATTCCATGTCTTGATGTGTACTTATGGATATATTCAAGTTTAAGCAAACTTGAATGTGTAAACCCTTGAGATTGTTTTGTTTAGGAACCTTTTTTATTCAAACTTCCATATATTTATGTATACTTACTGGAATTGGTTGATTCCAATTGGAGATTAATCTAGACTCATATAAGTATGACATATCCTCAAATCATGTTAAAATACCAATAAATGAGTCTTTGGTGAGAGTTTGAAGTTCGGGTATGAAATCTGCCCCAAGGGTGAAAGTATGCATACCATATGTTTGATGTCTTACTTGACATAGCAAATGAACTCTGAAAATTATAAAATTTTAATCTTGTATTGTTCAATATGTTTACTGATGTTGGGTGAAATATCATATAAATTTATGATGTAGAAAAATTATGGAAATTCCTGGAAGTTGAATGAATGATAAAAGAGCCTATATGGCAGATTTGCTATGTGGTAAAGAAATGGGCATATCTTGCTCTAGGAGACTTGAAATGATGTACCGTCTTTTGTATTGGAATAATAATATGATAAGGATTGAATTACCAAGAATAAATGAATATATTTTTGGTCTATGATTTGGATATGACAATTATGTTAACATGAATTTGGATGAAACTTCATCCGCGACAAATGATTTGAATAGAATCGTATGATGCTTATGAATTGAGTTATGTTCAAGTTATTCTTTGAATTGTTAATATTGTTATGATGACACTAATATTGTAAGAATTATAGGAAGGGAAGAAGAGCTGATTGAACAAGTACCGGATAAAGTCAAGGGAAAAGCCAGTTGAACTGTCAAGGTGAGTGTAATTATGATTATTTCATATATACAAATATATGAATATAGCTCTAACAACAGGATTTGTTTGAATACTTCGGTATTCAGGATTTGTTTGGATATTCAAATATCCAGGATTTTTTTGGATCTTATGATCCAGGATTGGAATTGGACAAAGATCCAATGATTTGATTTGTCTTATGACAAGATTTGTTGGAACTAATGTTCCAGGATTTGTTATTGCCAATGGGCAGAATTATTTGGATCTTATGATCCAGGATTTGTTATTGCCAATGGGAAGAATTATTTGGAACTAATGTTCCAGGATTTTTTATTGCTAATGGGTAGAATTATTTGGATCTTATGATCCAGGATTTGTTATTGCCAATGAGTAGGATTGTTCAGATTTTATATCCACATATTTGATATAGAATTGTTATTTCATTGTAGGGAAGGATTACCTCACTAAGCTTAATGCTTACGGTTTATATTTTAACAATTTCAGGTTTGCATGCTGCCAGCTAGGATACCATATGACGGGTAACTTTGAGAGTTGTACCGTTTGAAAGAGCTGGGGTTTAAATATGAGGATTTTATCATTGTCACACTGAAGATTTTAATATACTCACACATTGTATATATTGCGTTAGTATGGATTGAGTTGATGATTGTGAAATTTTATCACAGTTAATCATAGTATTGTATGTCCGGTTAATTATGACTCTGATATTGATTTCATTATGGTATAATAATAATAATACTAATGCACAGTGTGTAGAAAAATATTGATAAATGAAGTATATTTTCCAATGGGCTCAAGATTATGATCCAATTATTTTAATAACAAATGATTAGTGTGGATATTGGGTTTCGGGTTTGACAATGCTGCCCTGAGAAATGCTGCCTACCAACAGAGAACTGCTCACTTCTACAATAAAAGGGTCAACTGGTCCAACTTTAAAGAAGGAGACTATGTTCTTAAGAAGGTAATACAGAAGAACGACAATATTGAATCTAATTGGCACGGCCCATATTGCATTTCTACGATCATTCGACCAGGCACATATTGGATCAAAACTTTGGATGGTGAAGAGTTCAATAATCCTTGGAACGCCGAGCACCTCAGAAAGTATTATCAGTATTTCAACATATTGTAAGTTCTGTATTTCATTTGCTTTCAGTTGATTATCATTAAAATTATTGATTACTTCAATTTTATTCAATTTTTTTGAAGTATGGTGATACATATATGACCAAGCATAAATTCTTCAGAATTTAGCCCCTTAAGTTAGCGATTTTGATATCTCGAAAAGGTAATTGAATCATTTTTATTCCATATCATTGCCATTAATTGTTTCTAACAATTTCCCCGAGTTTCGTGTATTTCTGATGGATTTTACAGGAATTTAGTGCAAGAAAAGAGAGAAAGAAACCGGAAGAAAGGAAATGATGAAAGGAAGAAAGGTCAAATGGCAAAAGTGTAAATGTCTATCCAGAATTCGAATTCGACACCTAAAGGGAAGTTAAAGTTCTTGATTTCACAAGAATATCGGAAGAAACGACACTCAAATCGGAGCTCGAGATCAAAAGTTATGGCCAGTCAAAGATGAAAGAGAAAATCAACATGGAAGAAAATCGAACCGATCCGGTGTACATCCGAACCGATCCGAAATGATCCAAGTCCAGTAGACCCCGGATGGATGACAAATCGATGATAGCAGAACCGATCCGGTGGATACCGAACCAATCCGGTAGAATAAAAAAAGAACCGATCCGAGGGCTATCCGGACCGGTCCGGTCATGCGAAATCCTGGCATTTATTGTGAAGATTTTGATGTGCGTAGCTGGTGAAATCTTGCGTCACAAGCAACTCTGGCTGTCAAATTCGTAGAACTTGGAGCTATAAAAGCCCATACCCTACCTCATTCTGAAGGAGATTTTTTTAGAGAGGATTTTAGGTCAATTTTAGGGAGAGAAATTCAGAAGTTAGGAAATTTTCATAGGAGTTTTCATAAACCCTAGTTTGTAAGAGTGATTACGATTTCTGGATTCAAGTCTTTTCCTGTTGCTGAAATCAAATATAACAATTCCTTTCTCTTAGTTGGTATTTATGTTAGTTAAATTTCAATTATTTTGCAAATTATTTTCAATAGTTGTTAGACCTCTAATTTTGGGTATGAAGTTGTTCTGTAATCAAATCATGTCTAGCTAAATTCTTAAGGGCTGGGGTACATGAACTCACTCCGAGGCAAATTACTTATATAAAAAATAGAGGGTAAATTCAATTCTGACCGAACTGTGAATGAAAATTATACAAACATAGTCAATCTTTTAATCTCTCTTGCCCTAGGTACTTGAGATGTTTAAGAACGCTTTGCGAGTGTAATTGTCCATTCACCGCTTTATATTTACCTTTGATTTCATATGATGAGGGCTAGATCCTTCATATATGTAATGCTTAGGATTTATAAAGGCTGGATTTAGTCAAGAATTTTAATTTTCAATTCTAGTATTCTACACGGTAATTCGTTAAGGTTTGAGGGATTGTACCCTACCCTATTTTCTCTCATTGGTCAATCTAATTTCTTCACAAATTTTAGTTTATTTTTCACTAGAAATTTCCCAATCCTTAATCATCTTTTCATATTTCTTTTGAGGAATCATTTCAAGATTTAATAACTTCTCCTATACAAGTACCAATTATTGGTCCCTGTGGATACGATCCCGACTTATCGAATTATTACTAACGCGACGGGCTTGCACTTGAGCCTAGAGAAAACGCACTTTTGAGACAAATTCTTAGTCGCGTCAATATACATATATCCCCCAGACTAACAATAATGTAATATCAGTTCTGACCAAGTCAATATAGGATAAAAAATTGTTATCCTCATTCAGCACTTGGTCAGCACAAATCAAAGAAATAACTGACTAAGTCAAAATAGGATTTCAATGCTCAGTACATAATCAGCTATTAAAAATCCAAGTCAAAATAGGATTAAAATCCTCAGCACTTGGCCAAAAAAATTAGTGGTAAAAATTCATTTTACCCAAACCGAGTTAAATGATGGAAGGCATGCAAAAATGTAACAACCCACCCTTTTGGGGACCGTTAAATTCCGTAATTGGATATAAATTGACAATTTGGAGAATTTCTCGAAATAGTAAATTTTGAGATTTTCGAGGATTGAATGATTTTTGATGGATGTCGTGATTATTTCTGGGACTATATAGGTCGAAATATTTTAATTATATGTAGCCGTGGAGTATAGAGACAATAGAGGTAAGATTTGATGATAAAACCCGCATTTACTTTTATGGGTTAGAATAGTGATTTGCGGTCAAGTGCCTCAGATGGGAATTTTGACTGCGCCACAAGTCTCAGAATGTCCGAGATAGTCGGAAAAGAGTGTCCGATTGTCGAAATTGAGTTCCCGGTAATTTTGGAGTTAAACGGGCTCGTAATTGAGTAAACGAGTCGTTTTTGGGGTATTTAGGGTTAAACCCTTCTCTCCTTATAAAAGGAGGAAGAGAGGGAGAAAAAAAAAGATAAAGAAAAGAAGAGAGAAGAGATGGAAGATAGAGAGGAGGAAGAAAAGAGGAAAAAGGGGGAGATTTCGACCAGCCTCCGCGGGATTCGACTCGAGGACATCGGATTGTATCCACCAGGCAATTGTTTACTTGGTTTATTTATTTTTAAGCATAAATATCTCATATCATTGTTGGTATAACAAACCCTAATGATTTTGGGTTGGGTATTCGTGGATAAAAACGGGTTTTTGGGAGTTAAAACGAATAAACCCTTAAAATTTGATAATTGGAGAAATTTAGAAATTAACCGAAAATATTGGGTGATTCCGGGTTCTAGGATGTTTAGAACCCGTATTATAAGTGTATTTGTTGTTGGTAGAAGTTGTAGGCCGTTGGGAGAGGAGATGGAATCTTGGGGGAAGCTTCCATGGTCGAAACAGCTTCTCGGAGAAGAAGCTGCCCGACATGATCGATCCATGGGGGCTCGATCGATCAAGCCATCGATCGATCGACGGCCAAGGGTCGATCGATCGAACCCTGCTAAAAATAGACAATTTTCTTAGGGTGAATTCGATGAGGTGAATTCCAATTCTAATTGATTCGTGGTTATTTATGTGATAACATAAGGAGTTTATTAGGACTATATCGTCCACGAATTAAGAGAAATTAGGAGGGTAAAGTAAGGGTTTTAAATGTATAACCCTTAATCGATATTTTCGAGGAAAATAGAATTTAATGGCTTAGGGTTCCTAAATTATGTTGGGGACTTTAAGTGATTAATTGGACTAGAGATGGTCCTTGAGTTCATGGAAATGAACTCCATGACCCACTAAATTCAAGGTTTGGGAAAGATAAATCCCTAAGTTATGGTTTTGGGCTTTTAGGCCTATATGATTTATGAGTATAGGAAAATATAGAAATATTAATATTAGTTGAGTGAATCCTATGAGAGGATTATGATGAAATTTGGGAATATAGGTATATATATTCACTAAATCTAAGATGGTATAATTGAAGATATCCAATAAATCCTTAAGAGAGGATTAAGGTAATTATTAATATTTTGGGTTTAGTATCATGCTTATATAAATGCATGATTATGATTCCTTGAGGGAATCTTCGGGATTATTGGTCATCGCTAGATGCTATCGGCCATTATGGCCGTTTATATATTCTAGGAGGAATATATGGTATATGTATATACTACGTAATTAAAGTATATATATATGATATGATGGTAATGATTTTTGAAAATATAAAAATGAATATTTTCAAAAATGGAAAGACAAATGATTTTCATAATTGATAAAAATGTGGATTACACACCTCCCTAAATCGCTATCATAAGGGAAGTTGCGCGCGTTGTGGTGAAGCCCCCTGGCTATTGAGCATGGTGGATATAGTCCCTAGGCCATATGGGCGATTATATATTTTTACTGCGCTGGTAAGGAGATTCTGGGTGTTGTCTTGACTATCCCGCAGGAATATGGCCTCTTCCCGACGTTGGTAGGTTCCCAGGTTGTCTTGTATAGATAGGCCCTGGAAGATGATAGCCATTTAGGGGCGCGTCCAGTGGGAAAACCCGGAGGGGCGGTCTTAGATTTATTAAAGTAAATCATGTTAATGAATTGGCTTTATATTTACATTTCCTGAGTATAAAAAGGGAAATGGGATAAAGGTTTGGCTTCGGTAACACTCCCGGATGGAAGAAGGGATGTGGAAGCATGATATGATCAAAGCATTTTCATGATTATGAAAATGGATTTGAATACATTTCCCGAGTATAAAAAGGGAAATGGGATGATATAAAACGGAAAAGCATTTTTATGATAATAAAATTGGCTTTTTAAAAAGTATATGATATGGTAAAGCAATTCATGCTAATGAATTGTCTTTTAAATACATTTCCTGGATATGAGAAGGGAAATGGAAGGTTTTGATATGAGTATAGTATACACCTCAGTCCGGGAGGTAGATCCGGATGTGTAGTATATAGATGATCATTATGTAAACCTCATTCTGGGAGATATTATCCGAACGTATATATATATATATATATATATATATATATATATATATATTTATACATTTGTGTGTGCTACGGGCCTAATGGTCTTTACCATTAACCTTGCCAAGTAGTAGTGTATCGGGGGGTTCCTTGTTTGGATTTCGCTTTGCGAGACATCCCACGCACGAACTTAGTGCAGTGTTGAGAATGGAGGGAAGTTTAGCCCTTAGCACTTGGACTATCTAGTGTAGATAGTAGATGGGTGATTAGACTAGTTAGGCGGGGTATCTTGACTAGGGTATGTC
Source organism: Sambucus nigra (assembly GCA_949130495.1). NCBI lineage: Eukaryota > Viridiplantae > Streptophyta > Magnoliopsida > Dipsacales > Adoxaceae > Sambucus > Sambucus nigra. The sequence continues at coordinate 386,429,228 of OX422215.1, read as the reverse complement.
GTTAGGGTGAGTTAGGTGTGCACTATTAGAGGAGAGGTGAGGGGTATCTCATGGGAGTGCGATACCAATTTAAATATGAGATAAAACTATGTTTCTAAAAATAAAGCATTTATGCACTTGCAAAATATTTTTAAAATTCGGGCTTTGACCCGTTTATCTACTTTTTCTCTCTTGTTGTATATTATATATGTATATAGGTGTCCATATACAGGGACGCCTGTATGGCATTTCCTTTGAGTCAGACGTCAGCTGCAGCAGCTGTGGGTGCTTGCGGGTTCTCGATAGACGCTTCTTTCCTTGTACTCTAGATAGGAGGTATTGTACAAACATTCGGGCCAATGGTCCAATTGATTTTATTTATTCTTTGCACGTTATTCGATATGGTTGTATAATTTGATCCGAGTGTTCGGTTATTTTATTTCATTTCATTTTCCTTTCAGTTTCATTTAAGCATTATCTTGTGGATGTTTTATTTTAATGGTTTAAAAAGTTTTTAATGCTCCCCTAATAGGATATTAGTAATTAAATGGATTTTCGACAGTGATGCTAAGAACGATCCATATCTGACTCCTGTTTTAATATGATATAGGAGTGATCGCCCGGTATCCCATTAGGCGGGTTGTTACAGATGGTATTAGAGCATCAGGTTCTAGTGTCCTTAGGAATTTGTGCGGACGTACTACGCTTTCATCATTGCTCTTGATTTGATATAGAGCCCCAGGATTAGGATTATTGATTTCTCTTGTGAGAATTCGTTCTCCTGCTATGTTAGAAGATTATAGTAATCTTTTGCGCGCTCGTTTGAGAATTATGTGCGGGGCTTGGATGGCAGCAGGAGGTGGAGCTTAGCTGGAGTAGCTAGTAGAAGTTGGGGACGAAGACCTTAGTAGAGGCCACTCTTCTTGTGGTAAATGCTAAGGATTGTTGCAACGACTACTAAAGTATAGTAGTTAGGAGCATCCAAGTACTGCTATGGTAGATAGTGGTACTCAAGTTGAACTACCCCGTGGAGATACGCGTTCGAAAAAGGTCTTTGATAAGGACCATACGTTAAATTTGGGGTTGTGCAAAGTGAGCGTGGCACTACCTAGTGGACGCAGATGGCTGAGGAGCTTTGGCTTAGAGCAGGGTATGGAAATACCCAGATGTGAAAATTTAAGGAAGATTTTAACTTGTAGGGAGAATGTGGGTGTGTTCAGGTAACCCTGAGTGGACATCCGCATGGACAGATTTGTTGAAACTGGTAGTGTACTTTCCTTTTAACGAAGAGGTTAAGAGGATTAGTAAGGCAATTGTAAGGAGTGAGGTTATAGAGTTAGATGGTGTTGACAACTTTATCATGGTCAGGAAGGCCAGTGATGAAAATAATGAATTGGAGTGTGGAGCCACACGGTTAGACCTTTCCCGGTAAGAATAAAGGACAAGGTTAGGGTGCCTAGATGGGGCATAAAATCAAGAGATTCTAGTAAGAAGTGTGGTTAGATGAAGTTGTGGTGTTTGTTGGCCTTAGACTCGAGTGTGTAAATTGAGTTGTGTCGGTCTCGAAAACATAATAATGTAGGCCTATGTGTTTTTCCGCGATAGCAGAATTTCGCTTTCTTTCACTCGTCATAGAGGCGGGTGTTTATATTTTGTATATATACGTATAATGTATTTAGTTGATCGGAGCGATAGCAGGCTAATGATGGCAAGACTATCGTGTCCGCAGTTCCTGGAGGGAACAGATTGTGGTTGCGGTGTCTCACCTGGATACAGGTTGAGTACACCTTTATTATTATGGATAGATGGAACCTCGATGAGCAGAGGCTTCATTATTTTAATGTGAATGTATGGCAACCTTATAGATATAATTTAAGGCCCACAGGATTAGTATTGAGCTGTAAGATTAAGCTCAGTGCTGGTTTGCGCAAGGACTTAGAATTAGTGCGAGCGCTGGGTGGTGTGACTCTTAGTTGGAGATAAGAGTTCAGACCATCTTTTATTGATAAGGGATAGGATTATCCCGATTGCATGTCTGAAATAACGGAACTCCATGACCGACGAAGTCAAGTGTTAATGTGTGGAGGGGTTCCTTGTTTGGATTTCGCTTTGCGAGACGCTCCACACATGACTCTTAACGGCGTCGGGCGTGGAGAGTTGTTATAGGATGCAAGGATATGGGTTAGTCTTATAGGGTGGATGAACCACTATAGACTCTGAGCCCTGTGATGATGGTATGTTTATGGAAATATTGTGCAATGGAAAAGCACTAAAGTGGTCCTCTGGCCACAAGTGGGTGGGTGAAGTAGGACTTAGAGCAACTGATTTGAAGATTTTGGCCAGGCCTCAATGAAAAGGCAAACTTTGATGGAATATGTGTTGGGTATGATGTAAGTAGTGTTCCTACAGAGAGTAGGCACTTCGATTAGCTAGGTTTCCTTTTGTATGGGCGGAAGGATAGGATAGTAGGAATGCGTTCGTAGGTTAGCGTAGACAGGATTTAGGACGTCCCGCTGGTGTGCCTTGGGCCGTTACATCTCGATGACCGACGACGAGAGGGAATAGTGTAACGGGAGGGTTCCTTGTTTGGATTTCACCTTGGCAAGACGTCCCACGCACAAAACCGAGCAAATGTTGGAAGTTGAGAGAGGCCTTGGGCACTAGGGACATATTTAGGATACTCGTTTCGCTTAAGTAGGGTAACGCTTAGACCGTAGCATAAGTAGGATGTAGGTTCGATAGAGTTAGTGGCACTGAGATCTAGGGAATTGAATTTCGCAGGTCGGGAGGACCCATAGATGAGTATTACATCTAGGAAATAAGATCCTTATTGGGAGAGAGTGTTACGTGTCAGACGTTCGCTATGGATGTGCAGATGTGCACAAGTTAGAAAGGTGTATGGGCACCTTGGTCAGATGGTTTTATATACCGCCTGAAATAGAATGGACGTAGTATATAAGGTTGAAATTCATGCCGATAGGCATTATAGATGATGGGTATTATGTGACGTATTGGAGTCACTTTACGATCGTGGTAGTCGTGTAGCATATGGTTGGGAACCATCGGGTTAGTATCCTTCCCTTGAGGTTTTAGGATTCGTAGTGATCCTAGTTGGATGGTGTAGGTTATATATGAATTTCGAGGACGAAGTTCCATTATAAGGGGGGGAGTATGTAACAACCCACCCTTTTGGGGACCGTTAAATTCCTTAATTGGATATAAATTGGCAATTTGGAAAATTTCTCGAAATAGTAAATTTTGAGATTTTCGAGGATTAAATGATTTTTGATGGATGTCGTGATTATTTCTGGGACTATATAGGTCAAAATATTTTAATTATATGTAGCCGTGGAGTATAGCGACAATAGAGGTAAGATTTGATGAGAAAACCCGCATTTACTTTTATGGGTTAGAATAGTGATTTGCGGTCAAGTGCCTCGGATGGGAATTTGGACTGCGCCATGAGTCTCGGAATGTCTGAGATAGTCGAAAAAGAGTGTCCGATTGTCGAAATTGAGTTCCGGGTAATTTTGGAGTTAAACGGGCTCGCAATTGAGTAAACGAGTCGTTTTTGGGGTATTTAGGGGTTAAACCCTTTTCTCCTTATAAAAGGAGGATGAGAGGGAGAAAAAAAAAAGAGAAAGAAAAGAAGAGAGAAGAGAGGGAAGAGAGAGAGGAGGAAGAAAAGAGGAAAAAGGGGGAGATTCCGACCAGCCTCCGTGGGATTCGGCTCGAGGACGTCGGATTGTATCCACCAGGCAAGTGTTTACTTGCTTTATTTATTTTTAAGCACAAATATCTCATATCATTGTTGGTATAACAAACCCTAATGATTTTGGGTTGGGTATTCATGGATAAAAACGGGTTTTGGGGAGTTAAACGAATAAACCCCTAAAATTTGATAATTGGAGAAATTTAGAAATTAACCGAAAATATTGGGTGATTCCGGGTTCTAGGATGTTTAGAACCCGTATTATAAGTGTATTTGTTATTGGTAGAAGTTGTAGGCCGTTGTAAGAGGAGATGGAAGCTTGGGGGAAGCTTCCATGGCCGAAACAGCTTCTCGGAGAAGAAGCTGCCCGACATGATCGATCGATCGATCATGGGGGCTCGATCGATCGAGCCACCGATCGATTGACGGCCAAGGGTCGATCGATCGACCCCTGTTGAAAATAGACAATTTTCTTAGGGTGAATTGGATGAGGTGAATTCCAATTCTAATTGATTCGGGGTCATTTATGTGATAACATAAGGAGTTTATTAAGACTATATGGTCCACGAATTAAGAGAAATTAGGAGGGTAAAGTAAGGGTTTTAAATGTATAACCCTTAATCGATATTTTCGAGGAAAATAGAATTTAATGGTTTAGGGTTCCTAAATTATGTTGGGGACTTTAAGTGATTAATTGGACTAGAGGTGGTCCTTGAGTTCATGGAAATGAACTCCATGACCCACTAAATTAAAGGTTTGGGAAAGATAGATCCCTAAGTTATGGTTTTGGGCTTTTTGGCCTATATGATTTATGAGTATAAGAAAATATAAAAATATTAATATTGGTTGAGTGAATCCTATGAGAGGATTATGATGAAATTTGGGAATATAGGTATATATTCACTAAATCTAAGATGGTATAATTGAAGATATCCAATAAATCCTTAAGAGAGGATTAAGGTAATTATTAATATTTTGGGTTTAGTATCATGCTTATATAAATGCATGATTATGATTCCTTGAGGGAATCTTCGGGATTATTGATCATCGCTAGATGCTAAGAATGATCCATATGTGACTCCTGTTTTAATATGATATAAGAGTGATCACTCGGTATCCCATTAGGCGGGTTGTTACAAAAAATTCTGAAATAAAGGAATATAAACATATATTACACTTACACTTGGTCACCACTGGTAACTAGTGTTGAGCTTAGGTCAATAAATCTAAGTGCATTGATAGAACCTACGTCAATACCACTGGTAACTAGTGCTAAACTTAGGTCGATAAATCTAAGTGCATTAGTAGTATCTATGGCACTCCCAATGGTAAGTAATACTAAATTTGGATCAATATAGCTAAGTTTATTAGTAGAACCAATGGCACAACAATTAGAAGTTAACTAAATGATTTAAATAATCACAAGTTAACTAAAACAATAACAAGTTAACAAAAACAAGCATATTTCATTCATATAAAATCGTAGTACATTCAAATGAATTAAAAAATACAAGATAATAATTCAAAGAGATTTTTTCCTTAGCTTTGGACGATGATTGCACTCTCTCCCTACCAGCAGGAGGATCGTCCAGCGTATAAGGAGAATTGATGAAGTTAAAATCTTAAAGCATCCTTCTGTTACTGCTGCTCGGCGTATTGGTCAGATGAGGAGATCGAAATATTTCAAGATCACCATGTAATTCATAATCCCCTAAGTATTTTGATATCAAGAATTGGGGAATTGATTCAACAGGAATCCAGTTGACATTCAACTTGAACGGAGGCTGTTGGCAGTCCAAGAAACTAGAATCATGCCAATACCAAGTTTTCTATTTTGATCCACCTTTATCATAGTTAAGCAACTATTCCAACCACATTCATAACCTTCACGAGTATATTGAGCAAGGTGATCATCTATATGGCCCAAAGCTTCATTATAGCCATCTATCCTTACTTCTCTGGGTTATTTTGGAAATTGGAAGGTTAATGTTTCAACTTGATGTTGAAGTATCTTTAAAACCTCATCCTTCGCCTTCAACTGGGAGAATTGGTCGGCAAGGGCTTGGTTTTTAACTTCCAGCTTTGTAGACCAATCAACAATAGCTCAGGTTTTGGCCTTCAGTTGGGCAGCCTGATCAGTCAAAGTATTTTTTGTCATGGCCTCTTCTATATTTGGTTGGCTAGCTCTCTGTTTGGAAGATTGGGCCGGTTTGGACTTTTTCAAATCTTCAAGATCTTCTCTTAATTTAGTATTCTCATTCTCGAGGAAAGAAGTATCTTCACCGGCAACAGTAGTAGAAGGACTCTTCAAAGACCCAAGTTCATCACTCAGTTTATTATTCCCTTCTTTCATAAGTTTAGCAATCTCTCTGGCCTCATCAACTTTGCGGTTCAATAAAAACTCCTTTTTTCTGAAAGCAGAAGCGTATTTCTCCAGCTTCTCTTCAATCCCCAAGCTTCACTCAATGCCTTGTACTTGGTTTCATAATCAGCATGGAGCAAATCTTTGACTTCATTATGCTCTGCTTGTAGATCTTATATCATCTCAAAATAGGCCACATTATTGGCCACACATAGATTAAAAATGAATTTGAGGTAAGTGTACGCATTCCAATCTTAAAGATCAGCATTTGTGCCAAGTAAATTGATCAAGTCCTCATTTATTAAGTCTAAGTGACCAGCCTTGAACATATCATTACAACGTTTGAGTAGTAATGACAGTGATACAAATACATCAGAGGAAACCAAAATAAGATCCAAAAATATTCAAAATACAAAGCTTATCAACTAAGCAAATCTACACCTTCTTCTTATCATCTTCAACATTAAGGGTCTCTTGCTCGCCACATGGGATGGAAGAAGTATCTCCTTAGTTGGCATGAGGGGCTGCAAAGTCAATGGCAAAAGAAGATTCCATTGAACCATTGTCATCCTCAATATCTTTATCAAGACTGGGGGGAGATCCAGGGTCATGCCTAAGGAAGAGTTCAGAATCCTCTATTGTACCAACTTCCTTCAATGTTGCCGACCAACCTTCCTTGAAGAATTTTTTCCTAGCATACTCTACTTGAGTAGTAATGGCAGAAACTGCTTTATCCCAAACCTTTTTGAAGGAATCCTACCTAGACTTTTTCCTCTTGGCCTTCTCAGCAGAAAGGTCCTTTGTCAGATTGGCTACTTGTTCTTTAGCAGCCTTTGCCTTGCGCTCAGCTTGAGCAGCAGTCGAATCAACCTTCTGCCATGATTTCTTAGTAGTCTTGATCTTCTCTTCCCATAACTTCTTCTCTATCTCCAAGTCTTGTTGGGAATCCAACAAAGATTTCCTAAGACCCGCAGAGGCCTCCTTTACATCATTCGAAGAAGAACAAATAAGTTCATCCTTCTTTAGCATTTGGTTGTAGTCAAACAAGAACTACAAGGGAAAAAAAGCCAAGTTAGTACAAGATAAGGAAGATTTGATCAAAATTTTATCAACTTTGAGGTTGAAAACTTACTAAGGATAAGCTCTGATTAGCCCTCTCTAATATTTTTAATCGGGGCAAGGAGGCGGCAACAACTTTATGGTCGGGGAAGGTGCCATATTTAATTAATTCTCCTCAGTGTTTTTAAAGAATATTTATCACCCTTATTGGTTGGGGGATTCTTGCCAACATCGGTCTTCTTCTTTGAGGCACTAGTATCATTAGGCTTCTTGGTGCCAACGTCAGAGTCATCTTCCAAAATATTAGGAATTCTCCTCTTACCCATACTCACATAAAGATGTAGGTTGGAAGAAAACGAGGTAGAAGTACCAACGTCAGCAATCACTCCAGTAGAGGCACTAGTCGAAGAAGTAGATATTGGATCTCTCTCCAAGTCTATCACATTGGAAGGAGAAGAAACTTTTAGCCAAGCAACAAAAGAAGTCACAAAACTTCTATACTTTAGCAGATAGGAGGCTGACCAGATGTGCTCCTCGCCAATCTTCTGATGAAGACTCCCTAAAAAACTGAGCTCGTCAAGTTTGATATCACTCTCCTTGGGACTTTTCTTCTTCCTATTAACTTTAATAAAATAAAATAAGTGAGGTTAATTAGTATATCAATTAATAGTCCATTATCATACAAAAAATACATTACAACCTATGCTATGACCCTCTTGAGGACATCTGGGCCCGTCACACATTCACCCCTTTGAAGAGGAATATATTGCTAGTTCTTCGCAATAACCCCATGATCGAAATAATCTTTTTTGGAGTTAGGTAAATTGACAACTAGGGCTCTGTTGACAAATCTAGTTTCCAAATAATATGTACTGTCACAAGGGACCCACTTGTAACATAACATGAGTTCAGGGATACCGATATGGGTCCCATGGATTTGATTAAGCCTATGAATCCCGTTAACTATTCTCTATGTATTGGGGGTTATTCTTGTAGGTACAACATCGAAATATTGACAGAACTCTAAAGAAAAGTGATTTAGGGGGAAAGTGAAACCACACTCAGTAATGAATAAAGAAGGAATCCAATGACCCTCAGCTAAAGAAAAAACATCAACGGGTGGAAAGGGAAATTTTAACTCCACCAAATTTGGAATATTTCATTCTCGCCTAAACTCATCTAAAGAGTCAACATGAATAATAGAAACCATGCTCAAGAAAGAAAAAAAGAAGGAGAAGGAAAGAATTCTTACAGGAATTTAAGGATTCAACGAGAGATGTCAAAAGAAAGGAGAAACAATGGAAAACAATCACACAAAAGCTCAGAGACGGTAGCTACAGTTAGAAAATTTGGGGTAAGACAAAATTTGCTGAAATCTCTCTCCTTTTATAGGCTACCTCAAAAAAAGCAAACGTAATGATTAAATGTACCAACGATTGACGTTTCGATGGCTTCGTTACTCAAATAGTGAAAAATACTCATTTACCCTTTGGCAGTTCGTTAGAATTCAAATTATTTACAAAAATGACATATTCAAACCTACCAGTAAAATTTTATAAGTATGGGAGGTCCGCCACCGACCAAGCATCACAACCACAGTCCGAGCTATGTCCTGGAGCAAATGCTCTATACTTTCACGCAAGCATCAAGCATAGAACATTGGGGGCTTCTGTTGATACAAAAAATTACCTACCTACGTGGACTAATCAAAGATGAACACTTGTCCACCTATGTGGCATTAATCCTAGTTAGCAAATAACAGGGCTGACTAACTATATGAATGCCAACCAACTCAAGGAATGACGATCAACTCAACGAAGACCGACCAAGATAATGAGCGAAGCATCAACAGTCATATTCATTATGTAAGGACGTAAATTATTGAGTATAAAAGCAATCCATCACTTGACATTCCAACTCTGGGACTCCGAGTCATTATAAATACATTGTACCCCCTTCATCAAGGGTAGAGAGAGAAAAAAAAAGCACGCAAGCTATTGCAAAGATTAATACCATAACAGTGGACGTAGGCTTTCATACATAACCGAACCACTTTAAAAGCTTGTGTTGTTCTCTTTCTATTAACATATTTTATTTATGATTAGAGAATTAGATCTACTCTAGTTTTTTCTTCTTCGGCAGGTCTGGATCATCCTTGTAATTATCCTCACGATTTCTCATATTGTCTTCTCTAGACCATGGAGAATTTGATCTTCCTTTGGATTCTATGCTATCATGCCGATCAATAAATTTATTGATCTTTCTTCAGCGGATGAGAGATTCTATATCATTTTGCAAAGCAATGCAACCATTTGTCGTGTGACCATGATCCTTATGGAACTCACAATACATGAATCTATCCCTCTTGTTGGGAGGTGCTCTCAATTTTTTAGGTCATCGCAAATCCTTATTGTGCTTAATTTCTTCCTAGATATGGTGGATACTAACACTCAATGGAGTGTAGTTCCAATATTTCTTGAGCTTTTCTTCCTTATTTTCCCTATGTTCTTTCGACTCCCTTTGGTCCTTTTGGTCATTCTTCTCAGACTTTTTATCCGAATTGGTAGCTGAATTTTATTTTACAGCCATTGCTTCTTTAGCGTTCATGATTTTTCCTACCTTTTCCGTGAGTTCATCCATCATCTTATGAGGATCTTTAGACAGATTATAATATAGGTTCTCAAGAAGCAGACCACTCATAAGATCAATGATGGTTGTTTAATCCTCGTAATCAATTACCTCTAGCTTTTCATTATTGAACAGATTAATGTAGTCCCTGGTGCTTTCTCCCACTTGCTGCCTCACACTCAGAAGGTGAGCTACTCTTTTTACGGGCTTAGCTCCAAAACAAAAGTTGCTAATGAATAGCTCGACCAACTGATTAAAGTTGGTGATTTGTCCTCGGGGTAAGTTGTTATACCATATTTGGGCTGAACCCATAATGGTGTTGGAAAATGCTCTGCATCTCATCTCATCTCATCTCATCTCATCTCATCTGGTACTGCATAAATATCTGTTGCTCCCTGATATTACTCTATATAGAGAACCGAATCAGTTTTTCCATCATATTTGGGAGTAACGGGGTTGGAAAATCCACAATTTCCTGAATAAAAGGGGTTCTTTTGACAAAAATTCATTGTAAAGGATTCTTTGCTTTAACCATCTCACCTAATTGATCGTCTAACCTTTGGATTGATCCTTTCCAAGATGGATTGCCAACATCCGACTTATGTGAAGTTGCTCAGCTCTTTTGACCATCTATTTGCGTTGAACTCTCCTCTTGAGAGGTTAACTCGGCGCCTAAAGATTGGCGGATGCTTGATCTTGATCGGATGGACATTTCACGTTGGTCGGTAGTATGCCGAGTGTTCCTAAATAACGCCCTGGGAGGATTTCTATTTGCTCGGGGTCCGAGGCGATCAAAGGGCGAAGCTCTGCTTAGCCTTTCTAAAACACTTGGCCTTTCAGGAGAGAAATAATGGACATCATAGGGTTCTATGGACCTTAATGATGAACTCGCTCTTAGACGATAAGATGTATTTCTTGATGTTCAGGAATAACTATGCCTAATAGATTGTGGAGGTTGAGGGAGGATTTCTCTCTATCTAGATAGGGTTGGATATCTGGCTCGTAACGTTTGGGCCAATTGCCTCATCGTATCTTGCATTGCCTCATACCCTTTAGAGAGACTTCCAGTCAGATCGTTATTTGCCAGTGGAAAAGGTGGAGCATGTAGGTTGCCTTCAATCCTGGCACTGGACTCAAGAATATCAGTCATCTTTTCGTTGACACACATGTATGAGAGTGAAAACGGTTATTGGAAAAACATTTCCACAAACGGTGCCAATATGTTGATATAAAAACTAGACTAGATCTAATTCTCTAATCATCGATAAAATATATAAATAGAATGAGAACAACACAAGATTTTAAAGTGGTTCAGATATGTATGAAAGCTTACGTTCACTGTAATGGTATTAATCTTTGCAATATCTTGCTTGCTTGTGTGATTTTTTTCTCTCTCTTTACCCTTGATGAAGGGGGTACAATGTATTTATAATGACCCAGAGGCCAAGAGTTGGAATGTCAAGGGATGGACTGCTTTTATATTCAAGACACTACACCAAATCTACCGAATTGTCACCGTCATTGACCTTGACAAGTTGGACTTATCAAGGTCAATGGCCGTGATAATTCTTGGGGTGACAACTTTTGTTGTCACAAACTTGTCACGATCATTGACCGTGACAAGTTCATTAGACTTGTCACGGTCATGTCACGGTCCATGACCTTGACAAGTTTTGTCATGATTAAGGACTGTGACAATGTTTAAAAAATTATCACGGTCAATGACCGTGACAATTCTGGGCAGAATTGAAAAAAAATCTACTGAGCAGTATGGCCACTACCACTGCCCAGCAGTATATTTGTACCTATTATAGCAACGTTGTACCTGTTCAAACATTATATATCCAAATAAAATAGAGATAATGCAAATATACATTCAAAACAATATGCATCACGATATAATCCGAATAAAATTCAAATGTAACAACTTAAAAGAACAATTAAATGCAAATAATGTCACTAAATGTCTGGGGTAAGGTTAACTCCAAGGAGGTGAGTAGGCCACACGAAATACGAATTGACACACCCAACAATATACATCGTGACACATTGTTCACGCAACCACAAGGGGAAGTTCTCCTTGCCGGGTATCACGTGCGTGACGAGCACCTTGGACTCGATGTCTTGAAGCAAACGTCCATGAACTGGCATACTCTGGATGGTATTCGGATCCCTCAACCCCCGCCCTATTCGCTGGCCATCAAATATGTCCAGTATAAACACGCTCGTCCAACCAAGTGTCGACATCGATCGATTGAAGGAAGCGAAATAGGGGAGTGGATCATCAAAGTCCGCATGTGTCAGCGATGAAGCAGCGAGGTCCACATCCTCGTCATCCTGCACCTTCTCCTCCACCACCTTCTCCTTCCCTTTCCCCTTATGGTTTCTGCCCAACGAACTCTTTATGAATGAGAACATATCTTGGACCGTATCCTCTAAACGGGACAACTTTGCGTCATGCGAGTCCATCATTCGAGCCAATCCGATGTCGCTCGTTTCCAATCCGATGATCCTAGATTTGGACACCCGCGAGCTCACCCCTTGTCCTCCCCTTACGATCAGCGCCAAGCACTTGGTTGAGTGCATCTGTGGACAAAGATGCCTTGTTGGCATCAAACTGCGACTCATTCACTTTCTTAAGCTTTGCCTGCAACGACAAAAAGCACATGATTAGTAAAACAAGTAAATAAAAAAATTATAACGTTATTAACAAAAGTAAACTGTCGGATTACTTACAATCGTGGCCGCAAAACTCGGGGACACCTCCTTATCCTTCCCCTTTTTCGTTTGAATAGCCAAATAAGTATCGAGCCTATGTGGCCTACCTTCAGGGCCACCCCTATCCCCTGAAATAAAATAAAGTAAAATTAGTATCGGCCCCGGAAAGTAAAATAATGCAGAATAATATATTTCTGTAGTTATAGAAAAATTAAATCTTACCATCATCCTATGCTCTACCTCGGCGTAAGACGTTCGGGCGGAGTAGTGCACGTCGGTCTTTTTTGCTCGGTTTTCCCTCCCCGATTGGCAAGATGCCAATTGTCGCTCCCCAATCTCATTGTCAATGAACTATTGCCATTTTACCAATGAGATCGGCTCCTTCGGCGGGACGGATTCACGCATTCGGATAATGGACTCTCGGGTCTTCCTAAAGTACCGGGTCTGCATATTTTTCATCCACGTTTTGTGTTGCTCCCTCAACTGCTCCAAGACGGAATCGCGTAGCTTTGGATCCAGGCTGAATTGTTCCTGTCCAACAAATACAATATTAGTTTCGAATAAATATAAATATAAATATAAAATTAAATCAAAATCGAAATTGAAATTGAAATTGAAATATTCATATTCATACAAATATAAATACATTACCTGTAGTACCACCCAAACAGCTAACTTGAGCTCATTTGTCACCTCCCTCCAACTAGTGTACCCCGGGTCGATGATCGTCTTTACCAGCTCGAGGGATCTCGCTAATAGCCCCATCTTGTTCTCGACGGCATCCCCAATTTTCCATATTTGGGGAGCCTAGGGGCCGAGGAGACCTCGTCGCCTCCGCTACCATCGAGCCCAGGCGACATCATCATAACCAACATCATCATCCTCGCCTTAATAGCTGAAGGAGACATTTGCTGTAAAAAAATGTTGTTATTAGTACAAATCAAAATGAATTAGGAGAAGATATGCAAATATGTACAATTACTACAAATCCAAATGAATTGTTACTGTTTAACACCTCAATTCTGAATTTCAAAACAACAGCATCTAGCTTATAATATGTACAATTACTACAAATTCGAAACATCCCCACCCCCACCCCTACTGCCCACACACACGGACACTACACAAGAGAGAAAATGATAAAGTGAAAATCAATTAAAAGCATTAAAAATGGATTGATAAAGTACAAATTGGAATATATATTACAAATTAAAAAATTGTGTCAAATTCGGGTTATCATAAAAAATGGATTGATATTCGAGAGGAGCAGCCAAGTCATCCACACTACTATTTAGATTCTTTTACGCGTGTAGGACAATTGACCACGACTCGTTGTTGATATACTCCGAGTAAAACACTTGGTTAACCTTGTGAAATGCACAAACAAACGGCTCACCGCTCATGTGGTCGTTGCTCTTCAACTTGGACAAGTCAACCATGATCAAATTGGTGACAGGATTAACTTTACAAGTATTTTTATCCTCAACTCTTACCCAGTCACATTAAAATACAACCTCTTTGAAGCTTATATAATCCAATTCAAATATATTTCGAATTACACCATAGTAAGTCATTTAAGCTTCAACGAGGTTTTTATCTTTTGCGCTCGTTCGAAAGAAAGTAAGAGCCTTGTATGAAATGCCCGAGTTCTGTACATTTGTACTTTCCTCGTACACTTTAGCACCGAAAATGTAACCGTTCAATCGATACTTTTTGTACTCTTGTGCCCCGAACAAGGGTCCAGTGGCTAGACGAGCAAGCGATGATGTTGCATCACCCGTTTTTAGGAGCTGAGAGTATAGATAAATTAATTATATTAGTTGTTAAATTTGAGTGTAATGTAATGTTATATAACGGCCATTTTCATTATAATTACCTCTTGTGTCAATCACAACCTAAATTCGCTGTCTGATTGTACCATTATTTTTCGTCTTTTATTGTTCTCACAGGCTTCACATTTCCTGCATATTACAAAATTAATCATGTATAAAATAATCTAAAATAATGTTAAACATTATAATAATTGAAACTTACTTTTTCCATTCTTTGACATCTTCATGTGTGTCAAATAGATAACGAGCTACTTGTTCATGTTGCAAACTCGTTAATTTCACTCATTTTCCCATCACATGACCACCATCATCGAAGAACTCATCAATGTCATCAACGCTGGTCGAGTCAGGCATGTATTCCCGAGTATATATTGATGACTCCACGATGATGTATTCCTCTATAATTGATCCTGCAATGTATCGCATATTCTTGACGTAATCTTTAAAAACTTTCATCAATATTTCAAATGTATATATCCACCGATATTTAACTGGACCACAAAGAAGTGCCTCGTCGCATAAGTGTACCAACAAGGGAACACTTATGTTAAAGAATGCTGCGGGAAAGTACTTCACCAACACACAAATCGCTTAGGTCACCGCTAATTTTGCGGCCACTATGTGTTCTCGATTGACTAATTTCTCACACAAGAGTGAGAAGGTAATACTAATTTGCATAATAGCCCTCCATAAATCCTTGTGCTTGGAGAAACAATGCTTAAACAATAGAGGAATCAATTGCATGATCACATGACAATCGTGGGACTTACACCTATGCAAATCATGAGTAATTCACAATCCTTTGCAAGTTGGACGAAAAATTAGATGGGCCCTTCAAATTATATATTGTGTCTAAAATCACCTTCCTTTCCCCACTCGTCAAAGTAAATGCACCAGGGGGATGTATTGTCCTTCCGCTACTATCTTCTTTCAACTATAGTTGTGGCTTAAGTTTCAACGATTTAAGGTCTTTTCGTGCATTTTCTCCATCCTTCGAATGACTCCCCCCAAGGCAAGTGCCCATAATATGTTCAGCGAAGTTCTTCTCTGCATGCATCACATCTAAGACATGGTGCACCAGGTTATTCTTTCAATAAGGCAAGTCAAATAAAATTGACCTCCTAGACCATGCCTTTCTTGTCTTATTTTCATTCCCAGTTGGGGTCTTCTTATGCTTGACATTCTTAAATTTGGGATTCTTACCTAGCATATTAGGGCCACATTTAGAAGATTTACTTTCAATTTCTGAACCTGAAAGTTGTCTCGGCGATAGCCTATGTTCAACCCCGCCCAATAAAAAATTGGAACCTTTCTCAAATCTGAAACTATGAGCCGGGGTAAAAACCTCCAATGGCAATGGTATACATTTTTTAAGCTAAAGGATAGACGAAGAGATTCAGTCTCCCCTCCATAAATAGGACACCCCAAATAACCATGTACTACACAATCGGATAATGTCCCATAAGCCGAAAAGTCATGAATTACCCACATCAACATAGCTTTCAGCGTAAACTCTTATTTTCTAAAAGAGTTAAATGATTGCACACCCTCTTCCCACAACTCATTTAATTCTTCTACCATAGGAGCCAGGTAGACGTCGATGTTATCACTTGGTGCCCTTGGCCCAGTTATCAACAAAGACATCATCGAAAATTCAGGTCTCATACACTGTGAAGGAGGGAGGTTGAATGGGGCTAGGATCACTGGCCATACACTCTGATTGGTGCTTAGATTTCCAAATGGATTGAAACCATATGTTGATATAGCCAAACAAATGTTGCATTCTTCTTGAGAAAAATCGGGATACTCATAATTCATCCTCCTCCAAGCTGTAGAATCAATAGGATGACGCATGAAATTACCCCTACTTATGCCCTAGCATGCCAAGTCATTGCCTCCGCTTACATGGTACTGTGAAAAATCGCTTTAATCTAGGCTAAACGGGAAAATATTTCAACACTTTTTGAGGCACTTTTGACTGTGTGCCTTCCTTACTAGTAGGTTGGACATATCTAAGTTCATCGCATACCAGACAACGATCGAGATTTTCATACTCCTTTCGGTATAATATGCAGTCATACACAAAAGCATGAATCAATTTATACTTCATTCCAAACCTTTCAAACTGTTATTCATAACATGATAGCTATTTGGAAGCGTATTCTCCTTGGGTAGTAACCCCTTCACCCATTTCAGAATTCCTGTCACGCTATTGCCAGACAAATCGTACTGCGCCTTCATGAGCACTTGAATCTTGTACATCATTAGTAACCTCATTCTCCTCTACTTCATAAACTCCGTATGCATCATCAACTAAATCCTCTAACATATTATGATCTACGTCGTCCCCTTCTACATCTATCCTACTTGTTGAAGGTTGTTATGAAGGTTGTTCGGGGATAAAAGGAACTTTCAATTCACCGTGAAAACTCCAAAATCGATAACTATCTTGCATACCCCATCTTAACAAATGTAGTTCAACTGTTTACCACTCAAACACCTTACCATTCTTACACCTAGCACACAGACACGGAAACTTGTCATTATTATGACATCTCTTTGCGTATTTCAAAAATTCATTAGCACCTCTACGAAATACATCCCCCATTCTATTTGTCTCACCTATCCACTCTTTGTATTTCGGATATCCCATCACAACTACCACAACTAATCACCTATTAAAGGTAAGAGGCGTATATTCATGGATTAGTATAAACAAAACTTAGATTTATAGTATGCTTTATTTAATTATGTCTTCGATTCTTAAATTTCAAATTTAAATTCAATTTATAATAGAAATTCCTATTTCCTCCATCTCCTCTAAAGGGTGAGTGGTCCTATCCCATTCAAGACCGCATATTTCTGTAATATACTTAACAGCTCATGCACATTGTTACGATTTGAGAAAAATTCGGCAGCATATCCCCGTAGTTATCCAAGTACACGACATAGATTGACAAGTGTGTGTTATTTTAATTGATCAATTGAAATAACAGTCACACTTGCCAATCTAGTATGTACCCAGAGAACATTAGGATACGACTGATGATGCTGGAAACAGCACCACCCTTCAAGGTGTTTGTGAGTTCAATTCAATGTTAACAATGGCAGCATAAGGGTATATACACATATAGTAGAAGGAGGTGAGGAGAAGAGGATTCACACTGGAATATAAGTGGTTCATCCAATTTGGCCTACGTCCACTGTGCAAGTGTATGATGTGTATCACTATATGAGGGCTCTAATGGCCATAGATACAATCTCTCAAGCTTTCTCTCTCTACTATGTATTTGAACAGAGTTTCACTAGGGTTGCTAATTTTGGATCCTTTGCAAGGTAGAGGATGACCTCTATATATAGTACCTGGGGGGTGTAATGTACCCTCATGCATGCAATGAGCATGTGTGTGTGTTGATCTAGCCAATACGAAGAAGACATCTTTCACTGTTACATGTAGAGCATGATGATGAAATATTCTCCCCACGTGTGGGGAATGATTTGTTATAACTGACTTGTGTCCACGTGTCCTTATCCAAATGTCAATAGGTGCTCGGCCATTGTGCTTGGTCATGACCTCGGCCTGGGAGAAGTCGAGGTTGATAAAGTCTAGTTGCTCGTTCAATCCGAGATGGTCCATGAAGGTCTCGACTTAAGTAAATCCGAGATAAGGGATTGGGGTTGGCCAGAGCCGAGGTTGAGCTGGCATGTGATTGGAACATCGATTGATTTCTTGATGAGGCTGACCTTGGTAGAAGTATGACTTCCTGTGACCTCGACCAACTTCAGGCCGAGGTTGTCATCCCCACGTGAACTGAAGTGTCGCTGACCCTTATGATACATGCAAGTCCCCCCATGGTGAGGTTGGTGGTGGTGTCGACCTAGGCCGTCCTTGCTATGGCCGAGAGTTGTTATCACGGTCTCAGAGCATTTCCCACCTCGGCAATGTCTTGGCCGAGGCTTTAGTTTCTGGGCCGAGGTGACACTTGGGGCATATCAATGACCCCCCAGCCCTTAGTTACATGTGAGATCAGGTGACTGTGGGGTCTCTATACCTCCAAGGTCTTTCTCTTATGTGTCAATGTTCATTTGACACTTATCCATCGCTGGAGCGTGGCTTGTCTCGCGAGCATGTGTTGTCATCCGTCCTTTGGGGCTCCCAAGGAAATGATGGGCCTTGGGAGATGTGCCTCCATATTTAAGGGTTTAAACCCTATTTCCATCCTTTCTTCTTCATTTCTCTCATTTCTGGCTTGACTCGTTTCTGCAGCTTTATCTCTCTAGAAAGATCTTTGCTCGAGGCTTTTGGTGGTGGTTTCTCACGTCTTCTCATTTCTTCCTTACCATTTCATCCTCAGGTAACCTCTGCTATAATTTTTCCTTCATTTTTCCTGCAAGCATTCTTACTTTTGCATTTTTCGGCGAGTTTGGGAGTTTTTCGGTGAGATCTCCATACATTCAGGCGAACTGTATTTGCCCTAGGTTTGGTAGTTTGATCCTTAAATTGCTTTACTTCATTAGCCAATCTTGTTTGTCGTTTAGAACGTCCTTAAGTGTAGTGTCTGCCTCTGATGCTCAGGCCCCTCTACCAACTTCTTGAGGAGTTCCCTTCTCTCAGAGAGAAGACTTTAGAAAAAATTAGGCAAATAGAAAGAGCACAGGAGGAGGCTCGTTGGTCACAAGAATTCCCTCTTAGACCCATCTTTCCACCACCTCTGAAGGTGATATACCCTGATCCATTGGAACCATTTATCCAAGCAGAAGTCCCTGCCGAACCAGTATCGATGTCTGAGTCTGAGTCTTCCACCTCAGACCTTATGTTTGTGGATTCCTTCCAGGAGGCCATGGACTTCACAACTCGGCAAGATCAGGCCCCTTATCAAGCCGAGGTCTCTAGCCGGGCCTCGTCCCATAATAATTCAAGCACCTCATCCTCTTCCTCACAGGTTGAGGTTGTTGAGCCGAGTGTGGCTATTCCACCCCTTCTTGATGCCATTCCCCTGTCGGCCGTCACCGGGGCTGAGTTCGCTCAGAGGTTCCCAAGTAATCTCTCAATGTCTGCTTAGGCCGACGTTGAGTTAGACAATGACGATAATGATGACGTTGAAAGTGATGTCGACGTCTCTGAGGCGGTCGAGATCGAGAGTACCGTTACTGAGGTAGACCTTCTTTGCTTCAAATATCTGTACTCCATCAGCCCCTCCATAAAGCTTAGGAGACCTCTGAGGGAAGAGAGGGCCTACCATGGCCGAGATGGTGAGATCTGCTTGTACGAGCAGATGTTCAAGTTAGGGTTTTATTTTCCCATTCATCCCATTATTAGATCCATCCTTGCCTACATCAATTTGGCCCCTTCCCAATTATCCCCTAATGCTTGGAGGGTCATAATAGGGGCCATAGTCTTATGGAGGGCTGTCCACCACTCAAACCTTCCAGTTCAGGTCTTTGTTGGTTGCTATGTCCCCTCCTCTGCTAAAAATCATTCGAGCTACTATCATTTTGTAGCTCGGAAGCCTGAGAAAAAGATGCTTCAGATAACTCAGACTTCCAACCACAACTGGAAGCCTCGATACTTCTTCGCTTCAGGGACATGGGAATTTGGTCCATGTGTTCCCTCTTCCTTGCTTGAGCCGAGGATGCCCCTAAGATGGGGTAAGGTAACAATGTCTACGAAGGCCGACCCTGGTCTGAGCCTGCAGAACCTACAGAAGGTAAAAGCCCTTTAAGATCAGGGGATGCATGGTCTGCTCGATAAATTCAAACACTTGATGACCCCCACTATCTCTCTGAGACTGGTCTAGGTGGAAGTCCTCTTGGCGAGCTTGGTAAGAATTTTTTATTCCAAGTTAAACCTCTGAGTTTATGCATGTCTGATCTTCTAACTCAGACCTTTTAGTTTTGCAGAGCGTTCGAAGGATATCTCAGACGAGCTTTAGGAAATGGTAGCTCCAAGTTTAATAAAGCTCGCGAAGAAGGCAGGTCTTAATGCTCCTCCTCCAGCACCCTCAATCTCGAAGCCTCAAGCCACCAAGAAGAGGGATTCTACCGAACATGCCCCTGAGGACCAGAGGCAGAAGAAAAAGGGTGGAGATTCTACCATCCCCATCTCTTCTGCAAATGCATTGGTGGCTCGTATAGAGCAATTAAAGATCAACGACAGCATCATAGGCCAGAGTCTGCAGGTTATGGATGCCTTCGGCTCTACCATAACCGAGGCCGATAAACGTTTCTTCCGGTTACTGGATACACCCCTACTGGTTGAGTTCGGCCTCCACAGGTCCATTCAGGTATGACCTCATATTTCTTTGTAATTTCCAAGTGTAACCTTTGATCTGGTCTTCAACTTATACATGATCACATAATCTGCAGGGCTTGGCAGCTATGAACCATCTCTCCAACTGGAATCTGAGGAAGTTGGCCCTCATCCAGAAGGGTCAAGAGGCCGAGAAGGTGCAAAGCACTCTGAATGGAGAAATAGACCGCTTAAAGTCTGAGGCAAAAGAGTCTGAGAAGAAGGTGCAGGGGTTGGAGAAGGAGATCTCTAAGCTCAAGAAGGAGCATACTACCGCTCTGAAGGCAAAGGACGATGTCCTTCAGCAAAAAGTTGACTCGGCGGTGAAGGCAGCCCTCAAAGACGCCTCCGAGGGGATATTGGCGGACTATAAAACCTCTGATGAATTTGTGAGCTTCTGCTTTGAGTACCTTGAAAGAGGTATCAAATCCACTATCAAATGGGTGATTGTCAAGGAGAAGGAGGCTGGAAGTTTGAAGGCCTCTGATTTCGTAGGCCTCGACTTTGCTAACCCTCAGTTTGCCCAGGCCCTTCAAGAGGTTGAGGAGGAGGTTGCTGCGCCTGCTGAGATTGCCACACTGGACGACACAGAGATTAAAGGGACTGACCTCAGGGAGGATACTACCGAGGTGACCAAGGTTGTCCAATAGGACCAGGCCGAAGACACAAGCATTCTCCCCTCCAACCCTTAAATTCAATTGTGAAGCTTTATTTTGTAACCCCTGAATGTTTATACTTTTTGAAGAACGTGGTTGACTCTTATTTTTTGAATCTTAATACTGTATGGAGACCTCTGAGGAGGATCTTTCACTTCATTTATTTGTTGAATGCTTCTGTCTTTATGATGTTTTAACTCTGAAGTCTGGTTGCAATGATGTCTTGTTTAAAGTCAATCAATAGTCTGACCTCAGACCTTGTCACCACTGAGTGATGTTATAAGAGTCTGAGGTCATCACCTAAGATGTTATCCTCATAATTAATCTCACCAAATTAATGATGTTAAGGGTCTGAGGTCATCTAAGTATGGTGTCTGACCTCAGACCTTGTCACCACTGAGTGATGTTATAAGGGTCTGAGGTCATCTCATTATGGTGTCTGACCTCAGACCTTGTCACCACTGAGTGATGTTATAAGGGTCTGAGGTCATCACCTAAGATGTTATCCTCATAATTAATCTTACCAAATTAATGATGTTAAGGGTCTGAGGTCATCTCATTATGGTGTCTGACCTCAGACCTTATCACCACTGAATGGTGTCATAAGGGTCTGAAGTCATCACCTAAGATGTTATCCTCACAATTAATCTCACAAAATTAATGATGTTAAGGGTCTGAGGTCATCTCATTATGGTGTCTGACCTCAGATCTTGTCACCACTGAGTGATGTTATAAGGGTCAGAGGTCATCCAAGTATGGTGTCTGACCTCAGACCTTGTCACCACTGAATGGTGGTATAAGGGTCTGAGGTCATCACCTAAGATGTTATCCTCATAATTAATCTCACTAAATTAATGATGTTAAGGGTCTGAGGTCATCTCATTATGGTGTCTGACCTTAGACCTTGTCACCACTGAATGGTTTCATAAGGGTCTGAGGTCATCCAAGTATGGTGTCTGACCTCAGACCTTGTCACCACTGAATGGTGTTATAAGGGTCTGAGTTCATCACCTAAGATGTTATCCTCACAATTAATCTCACCAAATTAATGATGTTAAGGGTATGAGGTCATCTCATTATGGTGTCTGACCTCAGACCTTGTCACCACTGAATGGTGTCATAAGGGTCTGAAGTCACCACCTAAGATGTTATCCTCACAATTAATCTCACCAAATTAATGATGTTAAGGGTGTGAGGTCATCTCATTATGGTGTCTGACCTCAGACCTTGTCACCACTGAATGGTGTTATAAGGGTCTGAGGTCATCACCTAAGATGTTATCCTCATAATTTCTGACATTAGAGCACAATGAAGCAAGAGCCATCATGGAAACTGATCTTTCATTAATAACCTCTTCATAATAAGATGGTACATTTACATAAACTCTTTGCAACATCATATGTAATATTTCTTTAGGTGATCATCATTCCATGGGTTAGCAAAAGGTTCCCCTTCTAGGTTTTCTAGCCTGTAGGTACCAGGTACAACCTCTTCTGTCACTTTGTAGGGACCATTCCAGTTTGGGTGGAGTTTGTTTATTTTCTGTAAGGTCTTCTTCAGCACTAAGTCTCCTATGGCGATGGGTCTTGACCTCACCCTCTGATTGTAGAATTTTGCTGCTCTCTACTGGTAAGCTGCTTGTCTGACCTCTGCGTCTTCTCTTCTTTCTTTAATCAGATCTAAGTCTAGCCTCCTTTCCTCCCCATTTTTGTCAGGGTTATAAGTCTGAACCCTGTGAGTAGGGAGTCCCACCTCTGTTGGTATGACGACCTCTGAGCCATGTGCAAGCATGAATGGGGTTTCTCCTGTAGGTGTCCTTACCGTGGTTCTATAGGCCCATAACACAGCATAGACCTCTTCAGTCCATCTTCCCTTCGCTTCTTCTAACCTCTTCTTGATTCCATCAAGGATTGTTCTGTTCGTGACCTCGGTCTGACCGTTTGCCTGAGGTCGGCCAGGAGATGAGAAGAACTTCTTTATCCCAACTCTTACGCAATATTGCTCTAAAGAGGAGTTCTTGAACTGTGTCCCATTGTTCAAGATGAGAGTGTTTGGGAGGCCGTGTCTGCATATGATGTTCCTCCAAATAAATTGGAAGGACTTGTGCTCTGTGATCGTTATCATCGGCTCTGCCTCCACTCACTTTGAGAAGTAGTCAATGGCAACTATCAGGAACCGATAATTATTGGCAGCTCTTGGTAGAGGTCCTACTAAGTCAATCCCCCATACTGAAAATGGCTAGTGAGAGGTGATTGACGTCATAGGTTGATGAGGTTGATGTGTAATAGTGGCAAATCTCTGACACTTATCACACCTCTTTACGTAAGCTGCATCATCTTTGGCCAAGGTTGGCCACCAGTATCCCTGTGTAATGATTCTCTTGGCCAATGGTCTTCCTCCTATGTGACTGGAGCAAGAACCCTCATGAACTTCCTGTAAGACCCGGGGAACTTCGGTGGGATTCACACATCTGAGGAGAGGTAACAGAAATCCCATCTTGTACAGGACGTCTCCTACTATCGAGAACTTGGCAGCCCTATCTCTCAATTTCCTCCTCTCTAACTTGGATTCAGGTAGCTCTCCCTCTCTGATATACCTGACGAGGGGGGTCCATCCATGAGTCTCCTACGTTCAAATTGAGACAAGGGTTACATACCTCTTCTTCCTCAATGGTCATTTTCCCTAAAACCTCGACCAGAACTGTCCTTATGACGTCTGTCTTTGTCACCGAGGCCAACCTTGCCAACGCATCTGCATGGCTGTTACTTTGTCGAGGTACTCTCTTCAGTTTTGTCTCTTCAAAATATTCTAACATCGTTCTCACCTTCTTCAGATACTTGGCCATCCTTTCATCTTTGGCCTCATAGACTCCCAATACTTGATTGACAACCAACCTTAAGTCGCTATAAAGTAGGAGTCATTTTACACCCATAGTCTTTGCCAACGAGAGACCTGCTATCATAGCTTCATATTCTGACTTGTTGTTAGATTCCTTGAAGTTGAACCTCAATGCGTATTCAATGTTGGTACCATCTGGGGATGAAAGTATCAACCCTGCACTGCTTCTGCTATCGCATAAGGAACCATCAACGAAGAGGTTCCAAATATCTGTATCCGATGAGAAAGCCCCCTCCGACATGACTCCCTGCCGGAAGAGGTACTGATCCTCCTTATTCTCTGCTACTCTGTTCCTGATCTGTTTGGACGCGACCTCTTCCTGATCTCGAGAGACGTTAGGTGTCGTCTCTTCCGGGTCCAAGAAGACACTGCTATTTGACCCTTCAGCACCCTCTAGGTCATTCTTGGCCTCGGCCTCTTCCCAAGTGAATTTAGCAACAAAGTTCATGAGGGACTGCCCCATGATGGCTGTCCTAGGTTGGTAGGTAAGGTCATACTCCCCCAACTCAATGGCCCAAGTCATCAACCTTCCAGATTTCTCAGGTTTATGCAGGACCTGTCTTAGTGGTGAGTCGGTAAGGACAACCATGGAGTGGGCTTGGAAGTAGGGCTTCATCTTCCTTGAAGCATGTATCAGTGCGTAAGATAACTTTTCCATATGAGGGTAATTTTGTTCAGACCCTTGAAGGGCCTTACTGTTAAAATACGTAGGCCTTTGGATCCCAGCGTCTTCCCATACTATGGCTGCACTGATGGCCGATACGGAGACTGCTAGATACACATACAATTTCTCTCCTATTATGGGCCGAGACAGTAGCAAGGGAGACCCAAGGTAAGACTTGAGTTGGTTGAATGCTTCTTCGCACTCTTCATCCCACTGGAAGGCCTTTCTAAGCACTTTAAAGAACGGAAGACACTTGTCCGTTGCCCTGGAAACAAATCTATTAAGTGCAGCCACTCTTCCCGTGAGTCTTTGGACGTCTTTGATACTCCTCGGTGTCTTCATATCAAGCAAAGCCTTGATTTTCTCAGGGTTTGCTTCAATTCCTCTTTGATTGACAATGAGTCCCAGGAACTTCCCAGCTTCTACCCCGAAGACACACTTCGCTGGGTTGAGCTTCATCCTGTATAAGTCCATAGTATCGAAGGTCTTTTCGAGGTCTGTCACATGAGTGCAAGCTTTTAAGCTCTTTGTTAGCATATCGTCTACATACACCTCCATAGGCTTGCTTATTTGATCTTCGAACATCTTATTCACAAGACGTTGGTATGTTGCCCCTGCATTTTTCAGACCGAAGGACATCATTTTGTAACAGTACGTCCCTTTGTCGGTAATGAAGGCTGTCTTCTGCATCCATGAAGATCTAGTTATAGCCTGAATACGCGTCCATGAAGCTCATGAGCTCATGTCCTGCAGTAGCATCCACCATCTGATCTATCCGAGGTAAGGGATAGCTGTCTTTTGGACTAGACCTGTTCAGATTCGTGAAATCAACACACATCCTCCACTTCCCATTGGCTTTGGGCACGATGACTGCATTCGATAACCACTCCGGATATATGACTTCTCTTTTAAACTCAGCCTCTTCCAATTTTTTGACCTCTTCTCGGATGACGTCGTACTTCTCCCTGGAGTAAACTCTTCATCTCTGTTTGATAGGCCTGGCATCTTTGGTCACATTGAGCTTGTGACTCATAACCTCAGGGTTGATGCCGGTCATGTCTGTGTGACTCCAAGCGAAGACACTCTGCCTCTTCCTGAGGAAGTTTATCAGCTCTTACTTGATTTCTGTCTTTAGGGTTTTACCGACCTGAATGGTTTTTTCCGGCTCGTCCTCATTGAGGACAATGGATTCTACCTCTTTCGCAGCCTCTCCCTTCTTCAACTTTGTTTCATCTCTCGGGTCCAATGTATCAATGCTATAGGTGGTGGTTTCCCTCTTATAGGCCTCCCTCTCTTCGGCTGAGTTGAAGTAACATTCTCGCGCTATGGTCTGGTCACCTTGCACTTCCCCTACCCCATAGGGGGTTGGAAATTTTAGCATCTGGTGGACTGTCGACGGCACAGCCTCAAACTCCTTAAGGGCCAACCTTCCTATGATGAGGTTATAGGCTGAGAAGACGTTCTCGTCCATCATGAAAAAATTTATCTTCTGGGTCAACCTCTTGGGTTACTCGTCACCCATCCGAATGTCCATCTCATACATGACCAATGGGTGGACCTTTTCACCGCTAAAGGCCATCGAAGGATGATGATAGGGTACCAGCCTAGCTCTGCTAAGACCTAGGCTTTTAAAGCAAGGCCAAAACATCACGTCTGTTGAGCTCCCCCCGTCCACGAGGATCCTCTACACCTCGCACTCATGCACCCTTGTTGTTATTACCAAACGGTCATCATGGGGGGGGCTACGATACCTTTAAAGTTGAGTCGGGAGAACCCAACTACAAGGGTGTCCATGTCCACCTTCTTTCTCTTCTGCACTGTGTTAGAAGACGTTAGATTGACGACCTCATGTTTGGCCACTGACTTGGCCTCTGCCACATGAGCTTTCCTGTCAGCCACTTCAGAACCACCTCTTACAAGTCCTCCGCATATGGTGTCAACACCAAATGAGATCATGCCAACCCTCTTCACTGGGGTGTTGTCATCCTTCGGAGGGAGGTCCGGATCGTCTTCATCATCACCTTCTGAATCATTGTCTCTTCTAGCTGGGACATCATCAAGGCATCTGCCGTTTCGCCTCTTTCTAGGGTTATATCTTCCCCCTTTAGGTGTCTTACCATCAACATACTTCCTCAATTTTCTAGATTTTAACATTTTTTCAATCTCATCCTTCAAGGCGAAGCATCTGTCTGTGACATGGCCATGGTCCTGGTGGAACTCACACCACAAGTTTTTGTTCCTCTTATGTGGCGGAGCCTTCAATTTTTTTGGCCACCTCAGAGTTCTGTCATTCTTGATCTCGTTGAGGATATGCTCACAACTCACATTTAGAGGAGTATAGTGAGAGAACTTGTCATCGGCTGACCTCTTCTTTCCATCTTTCTTTCTTTGGGACTTCCCGTTACTACCGCGGTTCTCATCCTCGTACTTGGCGTCCATTGCCTCTTCGGCATTCATTACTTTTCCCTCAGCTGCCAATAGCTCTGCCATAGACCTAGGAGGGTCTTTCGCGAGTTTCCACAACAGTTTCCCTTTCTGAAGACCTCCTATGAGGGCGGTCATGGCTATATTCTCTTCGTAGTCTTCAACCTCAAGTTTATCTTTGTTGAACCTGGCGATGTAGTCTCTGAAGCTCTCGTCCTTGCCTTGCTTGACATACAGTAAGTGAGTTGTCTTCTTTTGAGGTCTTACCCCAAAGCAGAAGTTGTGGATGAATTGTTCGGCCATGCCTTTGAAGTTCTCAATTGAATTTTTAGGAAGAGAAGTAAACCAGCTGTGTGCTACTCCTGTCAAGGTACCAGAGAAGGCCCGATACTTCATCTCATCAGGTATTGAGTAGATGTCTGCTGCCGACTGATACATCTCAATGTGGTGTGTGGGGTTGGTGCTGCCATCATACTTGGGAGACACCATGGGAGGTTTGAACTTAGCAGGAGTCGGGAAGCTCACTATCCTAGCCACAAATGGAGAGCCCTCTGAGTAACCCCTTTGCAACGGGTCCCTACTTTTGATGAGGTCTCCTATCTTCTCCTCAAGGCGTTGGATAGAGTCATTCCATGGTCTCCTGCCATCGGCCTGTACGAGGTTGTCCCCAGCCACCTCTAAGGGATGGATTTAGGGTTCCCCTGCCGCAGCACAACGTCGGCTATTGACCTCTTCCTGGTCTCGGCCCCTTCTTTCACGGGGTCGTCCTTGGTCAGGCCGACCTTGTCTGTCCCCTCTTTGCGAGCCGACATCACTTCTTGACCTGGATAACCTCTGTCTTAGGTCATTCACTAGGCCCAACCTCTCAAAGTCTGACCCTCTGCTCAATCGATCAAAAGATGATCCTCGCTGTTGGGCCTCTTCAGCTCTTCAGTCAGCACATCCTCGGCTCTACTGAAGAGGATAAACCGTATTATTCGAAACCTCATATGGCTCCCAACAATCTTCTGGGTCCTCTTCCGCCTCCAAATCGTCATACATGTCCTCCGAGCAAGGGTTTCCTTGCCTCCCCAGGGGTAAGCGCCTAGGGTCAGCAACATCCCTCCTCTGCTGGGGTACAGGCTGGTCCTTCATTGGTGCCTGGGGTGGTCCCCTGGCGTCAGGATGAGGCTGGACAGCCGCCGGAGTGATCATATCCGGTGAGACTCCAGGTGGCCTCATCATAGTTTGACTGAGCTGTGCAAACTGCTCCTGCATATCTTGTTGCGTTGCAGCCAAAGACCTCAAGGCTACAGCTACGTCCGCCATTTCGGACTGAGGAGGTGCCTGGCTGGAGCTAGGCCCTCCCCCACCAGGAGGCGAAAGAGGTGGGGGCAATTCGGGTGCCATATGTTAACACTAAAGAGTTCGAGTAGCAGATGAGCTTAATACCTTACAGGACCTCTTTCAATGGTGAAACAACTCCGCACAAAGGGGGCAGTCCTGGTTCACCACCAGAGTCTCCGGCGAGGTTGAACGAATAAAGACGAAGAGATAGCTTCTCTTCCCACAGACGGCGCCAAAATGATGATGCTGGAAATAGCACCACCTTTCAATGTGTTTGTGAGCTCAATTCAATGTTAACAATGGCAGCATAAGGATATATACACATATAGTAGAAGGAGGTGAGGAGAAGATGATTCACACCGGAATATAAGTGGTTCAGCCAATCTGGTCTACGTCCACTGTGCAAGTGTATGATGTGTATCACTGTATGAGGGCTCTAATGGCCATAGATACAATCTCTCAAGCTTTCTCTCTCTACTGTGTATTTGAACAGAGTTACAGCTAGGATTGTTAATTTTGGATCCTTTGCAAGGTAGAGGTTGACCACTATATATAGTACCTGGGGGGTGTAATGTACCCCCCATGCATGCAATGAGCATGTGTGTGTGTTGATCTAGCCAATACGAAGAAGACATCTGTCACTGTCACATGTAGAGCATGATGATGAAATATTCTCCCCACGTGTGGGGAATGATTTGTTATAACTGACTTGTGTCCACGTGTCCTTATCCAAATGTCAATAGGTGCTCGGCCATCGTGCTTGGTCATGACCTCGGCCTGGGAGAAGCCGAGGTTGATAAAGTCTAGTTTCTCGTTCAATCCGAGATGGTCCATGAAGGTCTCGGCTTAAGTAAATCCGAGACAAGTGATTGGGGTCGACCAGAGCCGAGGTTGAGCTGGCATGTGCTTGGAACATCGATTGATTTCTTGATGAGGCTGACCTTGGTAGAAGTATGGCTTCCTGCGACCTCGGCCAACTCCAGGCCGAGGTTGTCATCCCCAGGTGAACTGAAGTGTCGCTGACCCTTATGATACATGCAAGTCCCCCCATGGTGAGGTTGGTGGTGGTGTCGACCTAGGCCGTCCTTTCTATGGCCGAGAGCTGTTATCACGGTCTCAGAGCATTTCCCACCTCGGCAATGTCTTGGCCGAGGCTTTAGTTTCTGGGCCGAGGTGACACTTGGGGCATATCAATGACTCCAAAACTTCCTCCAAAAGTAACAACTTTAAACCACTCAGAATATTATTATACAGAAATTATGCAGTCCCAAACTGTCCAAATGGGACAATTCGAGAGATCTCATTGTAGGGGTAATGACTCTCGAACGGGTCTAAGGGCTATTGAATGCGTACACATAAGAACTAGAAGGCTAGTATCTATGCGCACTATATGTAATTTCAAGTATATATATATATATATATATATATATATATATATATATATATATATATATATATATATATATATATATATATATATATATATATATATATTGTTCGTTATACAAAGTAATTTTCAAAAAAAGTTGAAAAATTCCACCCCCATATGGACAATAATCCAGTGGTCATGCCACTTTTAAAATTAACCAACCCAACATCGATCCACTATAATCCAACCGCAATGGCAACAACAAATGTGTATCCCGTACTCCTTCTAATTCATCTACTCAATTAATTATTTTCATCAATTAAACTAACAATTAAAGTATACAATTACTAATTTACTAATTTACAATGAGGGGCAATACTACTTTCATATATTAATTAACTAAAAAAGTTAATAATAAATCAATTCGTTTACAAGGGACACTACTTGCATATGAGGGAAAATATCTAATAAACCAATCAAAATTTAATGAAAAAAATTAACAAGCCCCCCCAACTCCATTTCCCCTTGTCCCACCCCCTCCCCCCTTCCCCCACATGCGCACACACACACACACACGCACGCAGCCCCATCCCCGGTCACACCCCCCGCATCATTTCCCCCTCCCTCACATATGCACAAACACGCACACTACACACACATACACACACACGCACACATACACACAGACACACACACGTGCAGCCCCACCCCCTGCCTCCACCCCCAGCCCTGCCCCATCCCCCCCACCCTGCCCCCCCTTCCCCCCCACACACAGCCCCACCCCCTCCCCACCCCCCACCACACACACACGCACACCCACATACACCCCCTCCCCTCACCACCCCCAGCCCCCACCCACCACACACACACTCACACATATACACACACACGCACATATATACACACACACCATATATATACAAATGGGGGGGAGAGAGAGAGAAACCAACCTGAAAGTAGAGAGATAGGGAGAGCAGCGCGTAAAGAGAGAGAGAGAAAGTGGAGGGAAACAAAGCGGTGAGAAAAAAAGGAGGGGAAAGGGTTATTTGCTGCTAAACTTGTCGCGGACATGTCACGATCTTCGACCGTGATAATATTATAAGAATTGTCACGGTCAATGACCGTGACAATTTTTTTTTTTTTTTTTGGCATTGTCAATGACCGTGACAAGTCTAGCCGGCTAAAGGGTGCCAGTTTGGCCTTTTTGGTGTAGTGAGAATTTACATCCTTACATAGTGAATATGATTATTGATGCTCCGCTAATTAGGTTGGTCGGTCTTCATTGAGTTGGTCGGCATTCTTTGAGTTGGTTGACATTCATACAATTGGTCGGCTCTATTATTTATTGACTAGGATTTATACCACATAGGTGGACAAGTGTTCATCTCTGATTAGTCCATGTAGGTAGGTAATTTTTGGTATCAACAATAGCACTATTAAAACGTTCAAAACCTAATCGTAGTAGTTCATCTCAAACTATGAGAATCTTTTTGACGGTTCAAGAACATATATGATAGTTCGACAGAGGATTGTGATCGATACATCCGAGGAATGTATTTAACTTGTCCACCCATGAGATTTAATACTAAGAGTTATCTTTATTAGACTCAATATCTCACACTATTCGCAAAGGGTGCATAAATTCTTAATCCCAAGAATTATGAGGATTGGAATGTTTGCGTAAATGTTACTTTGATTAATGTGGGTGTGATATAATTTATATCGGGTCAAATGATATCCGTATATTGGGTGACAGTTGTGTAAGTAGGTATGAGATCATAATTCGGAGGAATCCATGTCCAGGGAATACCTTGGACTGTGATACCCCCTTGTTAGACTTATATGTTTTGTTATCAGCAAGTAAAACCCAGCCAATGGATTATTTGATAATCCATGTGGAGAAGCATATAAGTTATGTATGAGAATCAAGGAATTGATTAGATTTTGGTTTAAATAGATTAATAGTAAATTTATTTAACCAAGCAGGTATCAGACTCTTAACCTAGGGAATCATATTGTGTACCACAATCAACTTTGCAAATAAGACCTTATTATATCCAAGTGATTTCTGAGATAATTAAATTAGAGTGCAATCGTGATTATTTAGTGGAGTTAATTCCTGATCAAATAAAGAAAGGAAATAATTACGGTAATGTAATTGATATTCCAGAGTATTTATTTGGAGCTAATTCAATTATTTATCTTAGATCTCTAGTGTAGCCCATATACCCAAGTAGTTAGGCCCAGACTCTTAAGAAACCCAATTTAGCCCAAGCCCACCGTTTGTACTTGCATATAAAGGTGTGGGAAAAGGTTTTTTTTATTAATTATTATGGTTCATTAGGGTTTGAGAGGGGTTATAGAACATATTATTCACGTTTTTGGGAAGAGGACTAGAAGGAAAGGACCATATCTCAATCATTAGGAAGGCTTTTCATACAAAAAGATGTTCACACACATACCGAGATTTGATAAGAATAATACACTAGAATATCCAAGCTTTACAGAAGGTTAAGAAAGGTTTTTAGAGACCTTTGATGGGAAACAATATCATGTTCTTCATAAGACAATTTCTCCTCATATGAATCACTACAAGATTCGTTATGGTACGAATTCTTGAAACCCTAGATTTAATCTTTAAATCTAGTTATTGTTTTCTTTTCAATGCATGATTAATCAAAGATCTTTAAGTATGAATTTTTTTTTGCATTTAGATATCAATATCAAGTTGTTTTTCCCAACGGTTTGGCTGTTGTAGTGCTTAACCACACATCACAGGCTTGAAGGACAAAGAACTGAAATCCTAACAACCTATGACTCAAACAAGTTTTGTCCAAATACAGAATAAAGCCAATACATACAAATTGACTCGGTTCGAAAATTGTCCTTGAATATATTTTGTGTTGTGACCCATGAATTTTCCCTAGCTTGGAGCTTATGTCATGTTCAATTAACCCTTTTACCCTTTAGTTAAAAATTAATTAAATAAATCCCTCTTTTATCCCTTTAACTATTATAAAATCTCTATAAATCACTAAAATTGTATAAATTCATCTTGACTTGTTGAATTAAACTATTAATCCAAATAAATTATTTATCAACTTAATTTTAATATTATTCAATTTACAATAAGTCCCGTAATTACTTTTAATTAACATAAAATCCCTATAATTAATTTTTAATTACCATAAAATTCGAGAAACTTTTTAAAATCATAATTGCATTGTATATTTCAATATCTTGACATAATAATTCAATATTAATAATTTCATCATTTATTTTATCATTTTCTCATTAAAATTATACTAATTAATTATTTATTTCTTTATAAAAATATGGGGTATTACAATCTTCCATCTAATAAAAAATTATGTCCTCGAAATTCACACAAAACCTAGTAGTAGTATTAGGTTTATAACTATCACCAGAGGCTTACCTATGCGTAAATACCATCACCAAACGTAACTAACATATCCATTTCCTTAATATTAATTATACTTTAGGGCTCATATGCACCTATAACCAAAATCATTACTTGGGATACTACCAACTCAATAGGGTTACACAGATAATCTCCATTATTACAAGTTAATACGCTCATTAACTATAATCATCCATACACAATACTAGCCCGAACTCGTAAGGCTTCCAAAGTCTAGGTATTGTCTCACCTAAAATCATAAGGATCTTCCTACGAAAAGTACTACCCTACCCTATGGCTTATAAACATGTTCTAAACTATCATAGGTTCTTCACAATTGCTATGTAACACTCGGTATCATAAAATGCCATAAATCTCGACCCGAAACTTAAGGCCCCTAAACTAAGCATCATTTTCAACCTATTACTTACATAATCATTCTGAATAAATCACTACCATACTCATTGGGTCACAACTGTGTTCGTGCCTCATATTTAATAAACACAATTGCTAAACGTTACTCGGCTTAACAAACTTCTAATAAATTCTAGAGGTCTCTAACCTAGGTTTTCATACTTAAACATGTTGCGCATAAACTCATCTCAATTGATTACAAGCCTTAAAATAATTCCCAATCGAAACCTTAACTTAATGATCCCCAAACCGAAACTTCCCTAGCAACCCACTAGGGTCAGATCGATTCGAGCCTTGGTCGAATCGATTCGATGGGCCGAGGCCATCCCTCTCTGCAACCTTTGATCAATTGTGGCCATTGATGAAAATCTCCAATCCTAACAGTCTCTATAACTTAGAATTTACCCTTTTATTTCACACGTAACCAACATAAGAACACTAGAAACCTATTTTTACATTCAAAGTGATTAAAAACTCGTATAAAGATCTAAACTAAGAAATCATTAATGAAACCCTAGGTTTATTTTCTTCACAAGAATGGTTTAATTAGCCTAACAATTATCATAAATTAACATGAATACATTGTGGGTTTAAAAATTAAAGCATACACGATTCACATCTAACAACATCTAAGTCAGATTCCAATGATTCAAGTCTCGATTGCTTGATTCTTTAAAAAGATTACATGATTTCTTTAATACAAAATTAGGGCACATTATTAGATTAATCTTAGTTATGAATTAAGATTTGATTATGAGCAAAATCAGATTTCTAATTTGATCTTAATAAATTCCAACATATTATTACAATTCTAACACAAATCTAACTATAGTCTTAAACAAAGTAAACTTATCTTGGATTGATTGAAAAATCAATCCCCAATTACCCTTAATTCTCTAGGACAATTCCTCCATTCTTCAAGCTAGGGTCTCTTCACCTCTTCCTTAGCATCTGGGGTTTTCCCAAATGTGTATTATGATAATTTGGTTGAGCTAAAGGGTATAATAAATAACTATCCACAAAATTAGTTTACGGGCCTAAAATAGTCCTAACTAAAAAGCCTAAAACATGCTCCATATAGCCTAAAACTTGGACCAATTCATATACTAACCCAACGGGATAAAATTTCACTAAAATAAGCTCAACGTGGGATTTCTAAATATAATACAAACCTACTTAAAGACTAACATTCTTTACAAGTCAGTCATCTTATTAGGTTAATTAATTATCTTATTCAATTAATTAAGTATTCAGAACATGTAGCTTATGTTAAATCTTAATTATTAGTTAATTAGATTGTGATTTAGTATTATAAGAAGCTACTTCACGAATGTTGGGATCCACTATCGACGAAATAATTAAAATAAGAAAATCTCGAACACCTAGCCCCTGACTATTCCATAGAAACCCATAATACTAAGTCACTTAATTATTTGTCGTAACTAATTGTTATGAGTTTATTGACATTAATAAAAGCACAGTCAAATAAACATGTAACTCCATCAAGTAATCCAACATACGTGACATCTCAAAGTCACATCTCGATCAATAAAATATCATATTCGAAATTCCAGCATTTCAAATCATGAAATGACATACTGCATGTCATGTGATAATAACAATTAGTCACAAACCAATAATCAATTTAAAAATTAATAAAGTACTACAAAAATACGGGGTATTACAAAATCTACACACCGGGTACCAGTAGATTTCACTATAGAACGTGTCTCAATGACTAAGGTGAAATTACTTGTTTCTAAGAAGATTGGGAATCGTTTCTTTAAGTGTCCAAACCATTTACAGACATAAAAGTGTGACAACCCGCTCTAAATAATAACGGGTGGCCAGCCCAATACTACATAAATCAGGTATCTCAGATGGTACAGTCTCAACATCAACATACAACACTATAATATAAGGCTAACTACCCAAAATCATTAAAAGCGAATTGTCACAAATTTTAAACTTTTTATTTAACAACAACAACAAAACCAATAATGCAACTCAACCAACAATAAACATCTAACTATGATGAGTGATAAGTGCAAACTCCAATAAAATAAAGGAGTACAAAACAATGTACAAATAAAATCTCAAAAATAAAGTACCCGAATATGCTGTCGGGTAACAGACAGTACAATAATCTGATAAATGAAATATGAAAGTGTTAATCTACAACACTTTAATACTAACTCAATACAACTGAATCCTAATCTAGGTATACATAGATAGGAATCGACTAAAGCAAAGTGCCGCAACAATACGCTACTGCCACTGCTCCACAAATACCTTGGATGGATAACATCAAAGGCGTCCTTGCAGAGGAACACTTGAAGTAGTATAATATATACATGGAGGAGAAAATATAAACGGGTCAGAGCCCGAGTTTGAAAAACATTTTATAGCAGTGTATTAAAATGCATAATAATTATAAATGCATTATTACATGATTGAGTTGGAAACGAACTCTCCATAATAATTTAACTCACCTCTCATCTAAAGTGCGCACTAA
Source organism: Sambucus nigra (assembly GCA_949130495.1). Classification (NCBI taxonomy): domain Eukaryota; kingdom Viridiplantae; phylum Streptophyta; class Magnoliopsida; order Dipsacales; family Adoxaceae; genus Sambucus; species Sambucus nigra. The sequence goes on along the minus strand of OX422215.1, from coordinate 386,392,962 downwards.
ACGTATGCACGTGATCTCCAAATGGATGCTCGATTCTACATAGGTAAGAGGATTCTAACTTAAACCCAAAAGAAGTATTTAAGTGAAATCATCTAACCTATCTCCCAATACATTTGTTTCCATAATTTATAAGTTATATACATTAACTTTAATGTAATAGTTATAATTATCTTTATAATGTTCATTTGTTGAACATATAAAGTTACATGATCCAATCATGTCCACATCATCACAATACATCAACAATCTCATTTACTAGAATTTTATATTCAAGTGATGCCCTTATAAGGCATGAAACCATATATATAATTATTATATGAGTTATTAGCATCAAGAGTTAAGGACTAAACTCCTCCCGATTCTCAACACGGCACTCCGTTTCGTGCGTGGGACGTCTCGCCGAGGCGAAATCCAAACAAGGAACCCCCCCGTTACACTACTCCTAGCCCTGTCGATCGTCGGGATAGGTGATATATATATATATATATATATATATATATATATATATATATATATATATATATATATATATATATATATATCATTATGAGAATTAAGGACTAAAGTTATCCCCAAGTTCCAACATTACACTGCGGTTCGTGCGTGGGATGTCTCGCCGAGGCGAAATCCAAACAAGGAACCCCCCCGATACACTAATCCTGGCAATGTAGGTCGTTGAGGTCCATTAAGCCCTTGATACCCAAGTAAGAACACAGGCATTAATAACCATCCAACCGAGCTATAACTCGAAGGACGCAGGCTCACATGCTATCATCTTCCAGCAGCCCATATACGTAGCAAACTGGGGCCACCTGGTGGGGTTCAACGACACCCACCTCGTGATCTGCTCACGCACACAACGTCCAGGAAGCGGTCATAGTTCCTAACCGACAAGTGAGAGCGACACATACCCACGACCTCTCACCCCCAAAATAACTAAATGTATATCATATATGTCATTTTCTTACCACAAAGGACGATTATGACCTGGGGAATATCCACACCCTGCTTTATTTTCCAGGATGCTCACCCTCTACGCACGAAACTTCCCAATGATAGAAAGGAGGGGGTATGCTTAACATGTATATACACCATCATATACGGTATACATACATCCCACATAATAAAGATATACCATTTTATATAAGGTATACCTGCAACATCATATTTATCTTCATTTTCATTATACACCCATTGGCGCAATTTGATTAACATCAGTGTTTAGCATATTTCTCTCAAGATATACTAATCGTCAATTCTCACACATCTTCCCCACTTAGTATACGCTATACTACTTCTCGCTTGAAGCTCACATGTTGCTTCTATTATGAATTGTCTCTCAATTCTTTTAAGTTAAGGATATTCTTTACCCTAATGCCCCTCATTTAGAATTTTTAATTCTCCATCAATCATAAGGTTCAAATCATTTTATGAGCCTTTGAAATTATCCCATTTGGGATTGGATCCTAAGATCCGGTATCTCTAAATTATTCACATTCTTTGGTATGAATTGAATTTATTTTTCCCATGTAGAATCTCCAAATCAAGGTGGGCTTCCCCACTTAGAATAAACCAAAATATCTAATCGGTATTCCTCGAATTTAGTCAATATGACTCCAATCATTTCTTATAAGGAAACTCGCTAAAAGTCTCCAAAACATACTCCAAATATCTCCTATAGAGATCCCCAATCGATAACCTCGAACAAAACGGGATAAAATTCCATTTAGAAAAAAAATCCCTCAAAAGCCCAAATTCCGAATCGATTCGGGCCAATTCCGAATCGATTCGGCCCAGCGAATCGATTCGGCCAGGAAGGCGAATCGATTCGGGTCATTAGACCTGGGATTCTGTCTCAGGCCGAATCGATTCGGCTGGAGTCTGAATCGATTCGGTCACTCAGACCTGGGCACCTGCATAATTTCGAATTGATTTGGCTAGGGGGGCGAATCGTTCGGCCCTTCAGAACCTCGAAAATGGCTACTTTTTAAGTAAGCCAAAATGCCCAAAATTCATTTTAATGATTTTCTCCTCATTTCTCTACAACCCAATCACTTATATAACCTTAATATTCATCCTAGAATACATTTAAACAGAGTTCTATCATCAAATCTATGATCTACATATTAAATCTAAGATTATACCCAAAAGTTAGGTTTTGATAAACTAAACCTAAAACCCAAAAATCAATCCACAAATCATGCAATAAATGGTACACAACAATTATTTAGCAAGTTTAATCACTTGCCTCGAGTTTGTAGGGTCTGAATCCACCTTGAGATCGCGTATTGGCCGGAAATCTCCACCCTCTCTCTCTTTTCTCCTTCCTTTTCTTCTTCTTTCTTCTTCTCTCTTTCTTTCTTTCTATTTCTCTCTCTTTCTTGGGAGAAATATCTTCCGTGGGCTTTTTAAGCCTAATCTCCCAAGGTACACATCTTTAAATGATAATACACACTTTAAAGGACTCGGTATCTTTAATTCGAGTCAAACGGTCCTAAATTATTTTGGAACCTAAATAGATCCCAAGTACAGTCATTTCAACTTTCTCGACCCTTTCGGACACTATGGTAACCTCAGAATCAACATTCGACACTCTTTCTAACGACTCCAAATTTTGACCTCAATTGCCAATTCGATTTTTCTCTGAATAAACTAATATTTATTTCTCCCAAAATAAATTAATTGTTGTCTCCAAGACCTCGGGTTGTTACAAACTTCCCCACTTACAAGAATTTCATCCTCAAAATTTAGCTAAGCCTAGTTCTCCAAAACTCAACTAGTTCCAATATACCCATACTCACTAATCCTATCTCCAACTTCTAACTTCCCACGACGAGTTAATTTTAATTTACTTTTGTCAATGTAGGATTTCATAAAACCACTTTCCACAACTAGGGCGCCCATACACCCTTTATATTCGAGTTAGCACTCGTACCAATCATAATGAGGCTTCATTTGCCTCCAAAGTTCCATAATACCATCAATATAGAATATATTAACATTTTAATGATAGAAAAAATTTGAATGGTCCAAAGAAATAACTCCTCTCAATTCCTGACATTCGCCATTTTCGTGCGTGGGACGTCTCGCAAAAGCGAAATCCAAACAAGGAACCCTCCCAATACACTACTGTTTGGCGACGTCGGGGATTGAGAGTTTGTTAAATCCGAACTAGAGTTTGAAAATTTTAATTTTATGAAAATCATTTTGAAAGGGCCCGAAGGCCGATAAAAGTTTTATTTTGAAAATAGTTTATTTTTGAAAACGGTTTATATTTTATAATATACTATAAAATGCCTTATGTCCAACACAAGGTCTTTTTAGATCATCATATATATAACATGTAGCTCACAAATATTATCATACTCATGAGCTAAAATCTTACCCGCGTGCCATCAAACCACAAACTCAACTTTCATATATAAACAACATCTCACATCATTTCAATATATATAGCCTTTTTATAAGGCTCATCCATATCTGGAATACAACAATGATATAAGTCTAATCATGACTATATAAAAAGAAGTAGATTTTATCATTACTACTTATGACCATTACCATTCTTTCATTCACCACAAAATTTGCAGCTCTTTTTGAGCGTATTGCAAAATTATCTATTCTTTTACAAGATAATAACATAAGAGCTTAACTTGCTCAAAATTCCCCTTAGGGTCATTACATTCCATCTATTAATATAATAGGGCTATAGCACTACCCATTTACCAATATCTCACATACGATATTCCAAAAACTTCATATAGTTATAATCCTATTAATAAAGGAAAATAAACTTACATCATTCATCTCTAATCCAATTTCCCATCCACATCAATGGGCTCCCAAACATAGTCCCCCAGTCTAAAACGACCTCGAATTTGTTGTAGGGGTTGCACTTCCAAAATTTCATCAAAACGTGGTCCTTCACCTCTTTTAGGACAATCTCTCTTTTTATGACCTATTTCTTTACAAAAGAAACACTTACCCATAAATCCTTTCTGCCCACTCGCATTACTGGCACTTTCCTTGCCAAACTCACTTGATGAACTCGAATTTCCAAAGTTCTTACCCTCTCGCCAACGAAAATGATATTCATGACACTTTAATAGTGCCGCATTTACTACCTCGACAAAAGTCATTAACTTAGGACTGTCTAACAAATGTTGTTGGATTTTCCAATCTAAACCTCGAACAAACTTCGATATACATTTCTCTTCCGTATTTACCTCATTAGGTACTAATCTCGCCCATAGAGAAAAATCTTCTTCATATTCTGCCACCATCCTATTTCCTTGAAAAATCCCCATATCATGAGTAGGGGAAGAAAAATACCTTCGATGAAAAAGCTCCCAAAATGTTTTTATAGGTAAAGTATCTCTCTGTTCAGATGTGATAATAGACTTCCACCAATGGAGAGCTGCACCCAATAACTTAAAGGTGGCAAAAAATTGCTTCTGCACCTCACTACACTCAACCATACGAAGGTGCCTCTGTATACTACTCTTCCATTGACTTACAGCCCTTGCATCAACCCCCCTGCAAACTCGGGAGGATGCCCCTGACTAAAATCTTCCTTCACTCTCTCCCATAAAGACAATCCTAAATGGGGTGGGGCTGCCTGAGCGACAGATTGCTGAGCCATCATAGAAACGGCAGCAGTGACCGCTTGTGCCACAATATTGGCAACTTCATCTGTAGTCATGTTCCTTTGAGGCGTTTGGGGTTGCCCTTTGTTTTTCTCGGACTGAACGACCTCCCTTCGGTGGCATCTGAAACAAGAAAAATTGTATCAGAACGCCTTTCAAATATTTTTGAATCACAGAAAGATATGGACGTATAAATGTAATCGTCCTAATAATAAGGCTCTACATCAAGAACGCTTACGGAAGATCGTAGTAACGAACACATATCCTAAAGACACTAGAACCTTATTCTCTGACACCATCTGTGACAACCCGCTCTAAATAATAACGGGTGGCCAGCCCTATACTACATAAATCAGGTATCTCAGATGGTACAGTCTCAACATCAACATAAAACACTATAATATAAGGCTAACTACCCATAATCATTAAAAGCGAATTGTCAAAAATTTTAAACTTTTTATTTAACAACAACAACAAAACCAATAATGCAACTCAACCAACAATAAACATCTAACTATGATGAGTGATAAGTGCAAACTCCAATAAAATAAAGGAGTACAAAACAATGTACAAATAAAATCTCAACAATAAAGTACCCGAATATGCTGTCGGGTAACAGACAGTACAATAATTCGATAAATGAAATATGAAAGTGTTAATCTACAACACTTGAATACTAACTCAATACAACTGAATCCTAATCTAGATATACAAATATAGGAATCGACTAAAGAAAAGTGCCGCAACAGTCCGCTACTGCCACAGCTCCACAAATACCCTGGATGGATAACATCAAAGGCGTCCTTGCAGAGGAACACCTGAAGTAGTATAATATATACATGGAGGAGAAAATATAAACGGGTCAGAGCCCGAGTTTGAAAAACATTTTATAGCAAGTGTATTAAAATGCATAATAATTATAAATGCATTATTACATGATTGAGTTGGAATCGAACTCTCAATAATAATTCAACTCACCTCTCATCTAAAGCGCGCACTAAACGTATGCACGTGATCTCCAAATGGATGCTCGATTCTACATAGGTAAGAGGATTCTAACTTAAACCCAAAAGAAGTATTTAAGTGAAATCATCTAACCTATCTCCCAATACATTTGTTTCCATAATTTATAAGTTATATACATTAACTTTAATGTAATAGTTATAATTATCTTTATAATGTTCATTTGTTGAACATATAAAGTTACATGATCCAATCATGTCCACATCATCACAATACATCAACAATCTCATTTACTAGAATTTTATATTCTAGTGATGCCCTTATAAGGCATGAAACCATATATATAATTATTATATGAGTTATTAGCATCAAGAGTTAAGGACTAAACTCCTCCCGATTCTCAACACGGCACTCCGTTTCGTGCGTGGGACGTCTCGCCGAGGCGAAATCCAAAGAAGGAACCCCCCGTTACACTACTCATGGCCCTGTCGATCGTCGGGATAGGTGATATATATATATATATATATATATATATATATATATATATATATATATCATTATGAGCATTAAGGACTAAAGTTATCCCCAAGTTCCAACATTACACTGCGGTTCATGCGTGGGATGTCTCGCCGAGGCGAAATCCAAACAAGGAACCCCCCTGATACACTAATCCTGGCAATGTAGGTCGTTGAGGTCCATTAAGACCTTGATACCCAAGTACGAACACATGCATTAATAACCATCCAACCGAGCTATAACTCGAAGGACGCAGGCTCACATGCTATCATCTTCCAGCAGCCCATATACGTAGCAAACTGGGGCCACCTGGTGGGGTTCAACGACACCCACCTCGTGATCTGCTCACGCACACAACGTCCAGGAAGCGGTCATAGTTCCTAACCGACAAGTGAGAGAGACACATACCCACGACCTCTCACCCCCAAAATAACTAAATGTATATCATATATGTCATTTTCTTACCACAAAGGACGACTATGACCTGGGGAATATCCACACCCTGCTTTATTTTCCAGGATGCTCACCCTCTACGCATGAAACTTCCCAATGATAGCAAGGAGGGGGTATGCTTAACATGTATATACACCATCATATACGGTATACATACATCCCACATAATAAAGATATACCATTTTATATAAGGTATACCTGCAACATCATATTTATCTTCATTTTCATTATACACCCATTGGCGCAATTTGATTAACATCAGTGTTTAGCATATTTCTCTCAAGATATACTAATCGTCAATTCTCACATATCTTCCCCACTTAGTATACGCTATACTACTTCTCGCTTGAAGCTCACATGTTGCTTCTATTATGAATTGTCTCTCAATTCTTTTAAGTTAAGGATATTCTTTACCCTAATGCCCCTCATTTAGAATTTTTAATTCTCCATCAATCATAAGGTTCAAATCATTTTAGGAGCCTTTGAAATTATCCCATTTGGGATTGTATCCTAAGATCCGGTATCTCTAAATTATTCACATTCTTTGGTATGAATTGAATTTATTTTTCCCATGTAGAATCTCCAAATCAAGGTGGGCTTCCCCACTTAGAATAAACCAAAATATCTAATCGGTATTCCTCGAATTTAGTCAATATGACTCCAATCATTTCTTATAAGGAAACTCGCTAAAAGTCTCCAAAACATATTCCAAATATCTCCTATAGAGATCCCCAATCGATAACCTCGAACAAAACGGGATAAAATTCCATTTAGAAAAAAAATCCCTCAAAAGCCCAAATTCCGAATCGATTCGGGCCAATTCCGAATCGATTCGGCCCTGCGAATAGATTCGGCCAGGAAGGCGAATCGATTCGGGTCATTAGACCTGGGATTCTGTCTCAAGCCGAATCGATTCGGCTGGAGTCTGAATCGATTCGGTCACTCAGACCTGGGCACCTGCATAATTTCGAATCGATTCGGCTAGGGGGCCGAATCGATTCGGCCCTTCAGAACCTCGAAAATGGCAACTTTTTAAGTAAGCCAAAATTCCCAAAATTCATTTTAATGATTTTCTCCCCATTTCTCTACAACCCAATCACTTATATAACCTTAATATTGATCCTAGAATACATTTAAACAGATTTCTATCATCAAATCTAAGATCTACATATTAAATCTAAGATTATACCCAAAAGTTAGATTTTGATAAACTAAACCTAAAACCCAAAAATCAATCCACAAATCATGCAATAAATGGTACACAATAATTATTTAGCAATTTTAATCACTTGTCTCGAGTTTGTAGTGTCTGAATCCGCCTTGAGATCGCGTATTGGCCGAAAATCTCCACCCTCTCTCTCTTTTCTCCTTCATTTTCTTTTGCTTTCTTCTTCTCTCTTTCTTTCTTTCTATTTCTCTCTCTTTCTTGGGAGAAATATCTCCTGTAGGCTTTTTAAGCCTAATCTACCAAGGTACACATCTTTAAATGATAATACACACTTTAAATGACTCGGTATCTTTTATTCGAGTCAAACGGTCCTAAATTATTTCGAAACCTAAATAGACCCCAAGTACAGTCATTTCGACTTTCTCGACCCTTCTTGACACTATGTTACCCTCAGAATCGACATTCGACACTCTTTCTAACGACTCCAAATTTTGACCTCAGTTGCCAATTCGATTTTTCTCTAAATAAAATAATATTTATTTCTCCCAAAATAAATTAATTGTTGTCTCCAAGACCTCGGGTTGTTACAAAAAGTTGCCTTTCGGCTTCTTACCCTCTGCCTGAGGCATAAAAATAGTTTTGACAACCAGACGTTATGCGTGAGACTTTCCATTTGTCTTCTTCTTACCTTGAAGGACAAAAGAAGATGGGAGTTTCTTAGAAACCTGAGCCACACCCTTATGCTTGGAGATATTCTCCACAATTTGGAGTTCTTTACGCAGTTGCGCCAGAAAGTAATCAAATTTGTTCATAAAATAGTTTAGGCAAAATTATTTAAGGGATATCGGTAGTGATTAGTACAAAAAAATGACTTGGTTTCCCTATCGATTTCAGATCGAAGCAATTTAATTTCTCCCAAGATGGACATCATCTTAAGAACATCCTTGCGTACGAGATTACCCTCTATAACCTTAGTGTTAACTATCCTTGTGGCACAATTTTGATCGTTAAGCATGCCCTTGAGGTTCAGAATTATGTCATAAGCACATGGCATATATGTTGATGCAAGTGTCTCAACACATTGTGCATAGAGGCCAATATGTAGTAATGATCCATTTAATCAACCTTTTGTCACCACTAATAAACTTGGACCTCCCTTTTGGGTTCCCCCTCATCAGTCTTGGTAGGGCGGGTTTCCGTCAAAATAAACTTATAGTCTCAAGTAGTTTGGACAATGTCTAGGTTTATTTTCACGTCTATATAATGCATGTTAGTTAGTATGTTGTCCTTTAAGATTGAAACTAGTGGGTTAAATAAAGAGACCACTAAAATTTGAAAATCATAAATTTTTGAAAACATAATTAATTTCAAAATATACATGTGAAAATAAACTTTTGATTTAGTTTTAGTTTATCATCCCTCTACCGCCGATAAAATAAAATCTCGTCGAGCATCCTAGTTCCTTTATGAAGTGAGATTTCTAGTTGGGATCTTAAACCACTTCACCTTTAACTAGATGGACTTTCGTGTTTTAATTATGTACTTCAAAAAGTTTGGAAACTTCTTTCCAACATAATTGAATAGTCAACGTCTTTTGGTTCCATAATCAATGATAGTCACTCCATTGGGAGGATATCATTAATTATGCTAAAGCATATACCAGTGGTTCATTCTTTGAATTAAAACCATCTTGCAAAGCACTTCCCCATTAGGGGGATAAAACTTACTCATATTATAATTTTAGGAATTATCACTTAAGAGTTTAAAAAATATTAAATGGAGTGATTAATTCATCAGTTGGGGGGAGGGGCAGACTAGATGATGCGAGGATTAATCACATCATACACACAAGATTGAGACTCAAGAATCCTACATCTATACGCATGTGTGAGATATCTTTCTATATTGCACTATACATATTTTCTCTTCACACTGTGAGTGTTTCGAGCAGTGGAGACCGTGTTGGCGTTGAGCAGAGGGTGGATTGGTCACAAGACAAATGATATCGGTGGGATACTGAGACGTGGGAATGCGCATGCATTATGTGGATGTTAAAAGGTTCCTAACAGTGCCCGTGAAGAAAGTTACAAGCGACTTGGAAGCTCATCAAGGCTTGAAGGCGTCGAGTCTGTCAGTAAGTCTAAGTTGTTCTTGTAAAATGCCTATATTATAGTGGACTTATGTGGCTAGGTCAACCGAGGTTTTTCTCGATGTAGGTTTTCCTCGTACTCGACTTGTTGTGATTTGCTTATTTTATTCTTGCTTATACTCACCTAGATTCATGCTTAGGTCAAATCTAAAATTGGTAAATTTCTTTCACACAACACTTGTGATTTTAAAAGGTTCCAAGTTTATTAAAATTATGAAAAATTAAAAATTCGGGTTTTATCTTCAAATCCTAAGGCGCATTAGCTTTCTCAAATTGGTATAAGAGCAGGTTACAGTAGCTTACTGTGTTACATACATGTTTGGTGCTTGTTTAGGGTTTAGATAAATTTAATTGAGAAGGTAGTTTCATTGGTCAACCTCCATTGTTTGATGGGACAAACTATCCTTATTGGAAGGCTCAAATTCATTTTTCTTAAAATCGATAGATAAGAATGTTTAGAATACGACTGAGTTTGGGTGGACTCCTCCCACTGAAGGTGGTGCTCCTAAAGTTTTTCCTTCCGAACAATAGTTGAAAATAATACCTCAACTTCTAATTCCAAGGTATAAATACTATTTTTATTCTGTGACCACAAAAGAGGTTAAACATATTATGACTTGCGAGAGCACTAAGGCTGCTTGGGACATTTTGCAATCCACACATAAGGGAACACACACAATTAGGATTTCCAAGTTACAAAATTTGATGACTAAGTTTGAGACTATTATGATGTTAGAGAATGACTCTTTTGATGAGTTCTATGCCAAGTAGTCGAATATTTTCAAATCTTTATTTAACTTAGGTGAGACGATCCTCGAGTCTAGAATTATGAAAAAAATCTCAAAATCATTGCCTGAAATATTTAACGCCAAAGTCACGGTCCTAGATTCCCTAGATGGTGCACTATGAGAGTCCTAGATCTTGTAGGTGACCTTCAAACCTATGAGATGAATACGTTCCCTTAATGGAAGAATGAAAAGAAGGGCATTGCTTTGAAAGCCCAAAAAAAGGATGTGTCAAATTGTGATAGTAACAGTAAGCTTGATGCAGAAGAGATAGCTAGGTTTATTAGGAAGTTCAAGAAGTTTATCAAGATTAGAGATGAGAAGAACTTTATGAGGAGAGATTAAAGAAGAAACCTAAGAACTTTGTCGACCGTGATAGGAAGAATATGGATGGTCCTAAGAAGGTGGATGATCGGGACAAGTGTTTTGAATGCTAAGGTTTAGGGAATTATTCTCATTAGTGACCCACTAGAATAAGGAAGGGGGTTAAGAAATCGAAGGTTTGCAATACCACCCTTAGTGATACTGAGTCGGAAGAGGGAGTAAATTCCCCCAATAATCGCAACTACACTGCATTCAAGGTCAACCATATGGGATTAAATGAAGTGTCTTCCCCCATTGAAAATGATCATGTGCATGATGGTTTCGAGGTCCAGTCTTTGGGTGTAAGGACATATTTTCATAGGTCCGTTGTCAATTTATTATGTCATATACCGCTACACCGTCGATGAGCATTCAAGAGATATCTACATCAAAGACGGATCCAAATTACTCAAGTTCTTCATCATTTAAGACTCCATGAAGTTTACTTTGGTAAGGTTATGTTTTATATACCTGAACTTTTCACATAGATCTTTTGGGATATTTTTACAAAATATTTTTTCTAAAGATTTTGTTTTTGGACACCTTTTCGTAGAAAAATCATAACTAATTCATAAAAAATCAGGATGATATGAAACTGGCGTCCACGCGTTCGTATCGAAATTTTCTACAGGGACGCGTGGAATCTCACTTGATAGGTCGTTCGAACGACCTGCAATTGTCGTTCAAATGACATAGCATGTCGTTAGATCTCGTTCGAACGACTTTTGTCCTTCATTCGAGCGACTTGCTGATCTCGTTCGAACGATCTCTGTTTTCGAGGCGGCATGATTTTCTATAAAATCTAATTATTTGGTTTTTTTTTCATTAAGAAGTCACAGTATTTTGACGAACTGAAAAAATGCAAAAGCAGAATCCTTTTTGGCTTCTTCCTTTAGGGTTTTAATCCCTTTCTGTTTTCAATTCACAAAACTCCCATATGCTTTAGTGAATTGTTTTGGTATTCAAGAACACAAATTTTTCCCTTGTTTATTCTTTGTGGGGAGATCTCTACAACCGACAGCTGCGTGTTATTGTGGAGGGAGTCCTTGTGAAGATTTCAGACTGCATGTCTAGGATTGCGGTCCTTGTGGTATAGTTGCGCGTGAACCATTGCAGATTTCTAGCCGTTGCTTTGAAGGTTTGACGAAGACACCGTCCGTTACTCTTGTGGGCAATGCAAGATGGTATGTAAGTCAATGGTCTTGTAAACTTTTCAAAGTTCTAGAAATAAAAGGTTTTGCCCTGCGGGGAGTTTTCCTTAAGCTTGTGTCGCATGCTTTATTTATTTTATGGTTTGCAGTTGAATGACTTGGGGATCATTTATTTTGGTTTAAAAATAGACACTAATTAAATAAGTATGCTAATGTAGAAAGTTGAGAATTTAATCAATTATCACACAGTCGCACTCTTCTCAATTTGGTATCAGAGCGGGTTACGCTAATTTATCGTGTATTCCTATTTTTCGCAAAATCGTGTGATATTGATTTTTTTTTGAAAAAATCAGTTTTGTGAAAAATCGCAATTTTGTCAATGGTACGCCCGTTTAATGAGGAGCCTATTTTTGAAAAAGTTCACGACCGTGCTGAAAAATTAAAAATTTTAAAATTGAAACTTTGCAAAAGAATTAAAGTTTTGGAAAAAGAAAATTCTCTCTTTAAAAGTAAGATTGAATATTTGCAAGCGTTTCTAACTCAAAGCGATATTTGTCGTGAGCACTTTGGTAATTTGTGTATTGATTTTGATTCTTTGAAAATTGCCAAAAAGAAGAGTGATGAGAAAGTCCTAGTTTTAGAGAATGAATTGAAGGACTTAAAAAATTCTAGGGTTCCCGTTTGTGCCGTCGAGGATAAAAAATTAATCGATGATTTTATGGCATGTGAAAAGACTCTTAGGGATAAGTTTGTTTTAATTGAGGGGGAGCATGATAAACTGTTAAGTTTAATTAAAAATTTGAAAAAGAAATCCATGTCTTTGGAAGAGTCTAATTCTTTGCTTGAGTCAAAAATTTTGAAGTTAAAAAATGATTTGACTGACGCAAGTAGGTTTGATAGTGATGGTAACGGCTCATCTTGTTCACATGCTTCTAGTGCTAAAGCCAAAACCATTATTTGTTTTAGAGGGTCAACCGTTCCAAAGGATGTTAGAAAATATCACACTTTAGGTGTCGTTCCACCCGTTTACACATGTTCATATTGTGGTAGGAAATGTCACATTAGGAGATTTTGTTTTGATCTTGGAAGAGATCCTAGAAATTTGAAGTCTAGTGTTTTGTTGGTTCCAAAAAACCCGTGTTGACGTATTACATCCGTTTGGGTTAGGAAATCACTTTTGGATACACTAGATTTTAGAATAGTTGATTCTCATTTGCTTGCACATGATTCTTCTCTTACCATATCATATAGATGATTGTGTTTGCCTGTTTGTCATACGCTAGTTATGTTTTTTGATATATTTTTGCTAGCGTTGTGACATGTGCTTTTGTATAGATTTTTGCTTTTGAAAATTTTTGAAAAATACAAAAAGATTTTATTTTGACAAAATTTTTGAAAAATCTAAAAATATTTTTGTATTTTGCTTGCACCATTTATGGATGGACACTTTGGATGATCGAGTCACAACATCATTCCATTTTTTTCATGTGACTATTTGATAGTGTTTTGAGACAATAGATCAATTCATCCATGTGCTTTATAATGTTTGGAGTCATTAAGATGTAATTAAGTGTTACTTCCTACATGTTTGACTCATGTTTCCTTTATTGCACACATGCACGGATTTGTTTGATTATTGTGCTTGTCTTATCACATGTTGGTTGGGTGTTTTCACTTCAATCATGTCCTTTAAACGAACCAAGCGCGATAAATTTTGATAAGGAAATTGTGCATATAAAAACCGTTTTGTGAGTTTGTGTGTTTTGTTTGAAAACGGGAAAAGGCTGCGAATGGTTGATTTTGCCTTTGCGAATACTAAGCCACCGTTAAATTGGACCTAAAAAATGGAGGAATTTTATTATCCGGGGTCCAAAGAGGTTTAAAAGAGTTCGAAAAAATTTAAAGGCAATAAAAAGAAATTCATGCCAATTATGGGCCATTTAGATTTTTGCACCAATTCTCCAAAGTTTGAGAATTTAGTTTATTCACTTCTAAAAGAAAATATATATGAGGGAGTTTGGTTGGAGAATTAAAACGGGTTTGCACGTCCTTGAAATTCTTGAAAATGCGCTTAAAAAACTTTTGGACGTTATTGGTGTGGAAATCATTTGACTTTGATTTGTTGATTTGCATAAGACGATGTCATCTAAATTCAACAAATTTTTACACCTAAGGATTATTTTGATGTTCATTCGTTAGGGGTACACGTATTCATCATGCACATATGATTAATTGAGTTGATTTACCTATCGAATGTGTTCACACCCATTCATTTCGTTACCATGACTTGGTTGTTTGAGTTTAAATCCATGGTGTGATTTTTGTATCATATTTTTCAAAGTGGTATCTTATTTTTGTATGAAAAATTGAAAAATCCAAAAATAGTTTGTGAGATTTTTTTAGATATCCCTTTGCATGCGCGTAGCTTGATCTTTGTTTGCTATGCATTTTATCATGACACTCCATGTTTTTGATTTTTTTCTTCTTATCTGTCTAATTTGGGACATCATAAAAAGGGGAAGAAAGAATTATCATGTTATGGGGGAGTTTTTGCATTATGAGGGAGATTTGATTATTAATGCTCTATTCTTATATCATTTCAAACTCGATGCGTCACGAAGGTTTTTGCTTTATCTCATGTGTGTAGGCACAAAATTGAAGATTGATATGTTGCACACCCTGATGAGAAAAGCTTTGAGATTTGACGAAGATGATTGAAGAACAGTTTTGAAGTCTTGCAACTTTATTCATGGGAGGGTAGATTTGTATAGGCAATTTGGTATTTGATAATTCGGATTTTCTATGTATGTACCGGCATAGACATATGGGGAGATTTGTAAGGACATATTTTCATAGGTCCGTCATCAATTTATTATGTCATATACCGCTACACCGTCGAAGAGCATCAAGAGACCTCTACATCAAAGACGAATCCAAATTACTCAAGTTCTTCATCATTCAAGACTCCGCAAAGTTTACTTTGGTAAGGTTATGTTTTAAATACCTTAACTTTTCACTTAGAGCTTTTGAGATATTTTTACAAAATATTTTTTCTAAAGATTTTGTTTTCGGACACCTTTCCGTAGAAAAATCACAACTAATTCATAAAAAATCAGAATGATACGAAACTAGCGGCCACCCGTTTGTATCAAAATTTTCTACAGGAACGCATGGAATCTCGCTTGATAGGTCGTTCGAACAACCTGCAATTGTCGTTCAAATGACATATCATGTCGTTAGATCTCGTTCGAACGACTTTTGTCCTTCGTTCGAGCGACTTGCTGATCTCGTTCGAACGAGCTCTGTTTTCAAGGCGACATGATTTTCTATAAAATCTCATTATTTGGTTCTATTTTCATTAAGAAGTCACAGCATTTTGACGAACAGAAAAAATGCAAAAGCAGAATCCTTTTTGGCTTCTTCCTTTAGGGTTTTAATCCCTTTTTTGTTTTCAATTCACAAAACTCCCATATGCTTTAGTGAATTGTTGTGGTGTTCAAGAACATAACTTTTGCCCTTGTTTATTCTTTATGGGGAGAGCTCTACAACCGACAACGGCGTGCTATTGTGGAGGGAGTCCTTGTGAAGATTTCAAACTACGTGTCTAGGATTGCGGTCCTTATGGTATAGCTGCGCGTGAACCACTGCAGATTTCTAGCCGTTGCTTTGAAGGTTTAACGAAGACACCTTGCATTACTCTTGTGGGCGATGCAAGATGGTATGTAAGTCAATGGTCTTGTAAACTTTTCAAAGTTCTAGAAATAAAAGGTTTTGCCCTGCGGGGATTTTTCCTTAAGCTTGTGTCGCATGCTTTATTTATTTTATGGTTTGACACACGTACACACGTAGTTGAATGACTTGGGGCTGATTTATTTTGGTTTAAAAATAGACACTAATTAAATAAGTGTGCCAACGTAGAAAGTTGCGAATTTAATCAATTATCACACAGTCGCACTCTTCTCATTAGGTTCCCAAGAGAGTCAGGAGAGGAGCGATGAAGAAGAAGAAGAAGAAGAAGAAGAAGAAGAAGAAGAAGAAAAAGAAAAAGAACAAGAACAAGAACAAGAAGAAGAAGAATAAAAAGAGGAGGAGGAGGAGGAGGAGAAGAGTGAGCTTCAAGTATCCTTTCGGGAGTTGTACACCGATTCGTTGAAGTTAAAGAAGGCCAACTTGCATTTAGAAGCTAAGGTGAAGAAAAATGCCATAGGAAATGATCATTATAAATTAATTGAGTATCTTAAGGCACTTGAGAGGACTTTTAAAGAGAATCTATAGTTCATTGAGGGGGAGAGAGAGACAATCTTTATGGTTTGATGGAGAAGTTAAAGAAGGAGATTCTCAATTTTGAAAAGTGTAGGTGTTTGCTTGAGTCTAGGATTGTGGAGTTAGAGGAGAAGTTAAGAGACCTAAGTAATGTCAAATTTGATTTGGAGTCTATATTGGAGAGGCTAGATAAAATGCTAGGCACCATCCGAAGAACATGCATTTAAGAGTCAAACAAAGCTAGGGATGTTAGAAAAGGTTAACCTAAAGGTAACATTCCTCGTGTCTTCACTTGCACACAATGTGGTAGGAAATATCACCTTAGGTGTCTATATTAAGATCTTAGAAAAGGTCCTAAAAATAATATGGCTAGTGTCACAAAGGCTCCCCAAGCCCAAGTTTGTCACGTTACACCTATGTGTGATAGGAGATCGGATTTGGAGGTGCTAAATGTTATGCTTGTTGAATCTCATTTGCATTCTCATGATTCATTCCATTCCATATCTTATAAGTAATTGTGACTGCATGTTTGTCATGCACTAGTTTTGTGCTTCATGTTATATGTTGCTAGTGTTATGACGTGTTTATCTTTTATATTTTGATTTCCCATTTTTAGGGGGGACATTATGAGAAAAATATAAAAAATATTGTTTGTCTCTTGAGTTTTTCAAATTTTGGTATCAATTTAAAAAAACGTTTAAAAACTCAAAAATATTTTTAGCTTTTGTGTAGTTTAGTTTTACACATATTGTGTGGAATATCGATTTATTTGAATCCCATTCCTTCCATGCATCCATGTGACTAGGACTTATGATTGGCTTTTTCAATGATTGGATTTTTCTTAATCATGTTCACATGAAGTATTTTGAAATTGATTTGCATGATGGATTCACTTTGAAAATGTCTTCGGACTTTACATGAGCTCGTTTGGATTTTAACTTCATATGTCAAATGAGCTAAATGAGGTGTTATCCTAACAATCTTGTCATATACATGAAAAAAATTACTAAGGGGGAGTTGTGCAAGTAAAAATCATTGCCCGTGAGTTTATTTGATTTTTTAAAAAAATAATTATGAGTGCGCATGAGAAAGGCCTATGAAAGGAGAAACCTCCTTCGTGTGAAAGGCCAACATTGGCAAGAGACTACAAAGATTGAGAGGCAATAAAAATATAAAAATTTCCAAGGCCAAATTTTTGCATTAATGCTTCAAAAATTAGATATCTTCAAAAGAAAAGAGAGAGATAAATGATATATTTTTTAGGGTGTTTAGTTGAAGATCAATGGATTTGCACAATGATTCCTAGTTGAGAGTAATTGCTTTTACGCTATTGATCCGAGAATCATCAAAATTTCTAGGCAAGTGTGTAGTGTGTTTGTTTATCCTCTTGAGTTATTTATTTGAGCATGGAAGGCTAAATCGAATGTTGATAAATTATTATGGTCAAATAGAACTACTTGGACATGTTTGAGTGATTTGGTCATTTTCTCTTATTTCTAGTTCACATCCTTTCACTTCGTACCACCATGTTTAGACACATTGATACTATGCGAGTGTGTAAAGCTTATGTGTTTGCCTCTATTGTAGCCATTTATACCTATATATAGTTGTGCTTCATTGGCATATGTGTGGTTATATATATGGTATGTGTCTTGAGTCTTTGCATTTTCATTTAATCCATGTGTGTCGTATGCTTAATCCTTAATTTATATTGGCATGTGTTATCATCGTCATGGTACCTTACACTTAAATGCTTGCATCTTAGTAGATATCATTTATTCTTAGTCTGTATTATTTGTGCTTATGTTGCCAATCAATTTGTCATTGCATGACTAGATACACATCATTGCATGATATATTTTTTCTATCCTTTTTTATTCCCACTCTTTTAGTGTGGGAGTTCTTTAACTTAGGAGAGACTTACTTTCTTAGGTAGAGATGGTTATACAAAGAAGAAGGGTTTTTCATATGCAGTTTATATATTATTATATTCTCTTTCCATTGGAAGATGTGTTTAAGTGTGCAGGTTAACAACGATGCAACAAATGTTTACTCAAAAGCAAAGCTACTCAAGTTTGTGTATGTCAAGCATTTGTAACTTTTTTCCGTTTGGGGTTGGGAATTAAGTCTTAGTGATCTTGATGGCCTAGTAGGTTTTTCGTTTTAAGTTTGTCCTAAAATAGCCAAAGGGTGAGATTTTTATGGACAAATTTACGAATTGAGTCAATTTGTAAGTATTGGCTTTATCACTGGTTAGGACTTGAGTTGTGTATCCTTAAGTCTATGATGTGTGATTGAAGTCTATTCAACAAAGATAAAGTGACATCGAGTTACATTAGATTGTGTGCCGAGTTTTTATATCCAACATCCGAGGGATGTCATCAAATGTATGAATGCATATTAATGTTTGATCCATCGATACATTTTGGGTGTTGTTTTATAAAACTTGTTTGAGACTTTTTCGTAAAATGTTTTTTTCAAAAAACATTTTAGTTTGATCGAACGAGTTTAAGTGTTCGTTCAAATGATATGTGTAGTTAGTTAGAATGACCTTAAAATGAAATCAGATGGGGTATTTTTGTTGGACTGAGGCATATTCATTCAAAGCTCGTTCGAAGTTGGTTCGAATGAGATTACGTGTTCGTTCGAACGAGGTTTCAGTTCATTCGAGCAGGATAAGATTTTTGTTCGAACGAACCCTATGTTATCAGTTGCCTTAAAAAATGTATCGCTTAAAAATTCATGTTTAAATACTCAGGTCTAGCATGAGTTTTGGTAGATGTCTTTGGCAAAAAAGATTTTCTAAGATAAAACTTATGCCTCAAAACCCTCGTTTACACCCAAGATTGAGATTCTATAATCTTACATTTATATGCCTATTTGAGATCTCTTTCTGTGTTGCACCATATCTATATGCTCTTCATATTGCGAGCATTTTAAGTAATGGAGACTATGTTTGCATTTAGCGATGTCTGGACTGGTCACGAGTCAAGTAAGATTGGTAGGATATGGAGACGTGGGAATGCTCCTGCATTGTGTGGCTGTTAGAAGACGCCCAACTATGGTTAGAAGAAATGAGGAAGCGCATCAAGGCTTGAAGGCATCGAGTCTGGGAGTAAGTCTAAGTTGTTCTTGTAAACTTCCTATATCATAGTGGACTTGTGTGGCTAGACCGTCTGAGGTTTTTTCCATTGTAGGTTTTCCTCATACATCATCGTATTGTGATTTGATTGTTTTATTTTTGCTTATACTCACCTAGATGCATGCTTAGGTCAAGACTAAAATTGATAAATATGTTTCACATAACACTTGTGGTTTTAAAAGGTTCACAACATACTAAAATTGTGAAAAATTAAAAATTGGTGTTTTTGTCTACAAACCCTAGGGCGCACTAGCTTTCTCACATACCTTCACAAACGCCTCCAAATATATTGCGAAATTAATATTTACAAAGAAATAATTATTACAATCATATCGATTCTAGAAGAGAAAAATAATGGATTCAAACATACAATCTCCAAAAAAACAATGTCAGTACGTTACCATACACAAAGATGTATCACCCCACAACATGCAAATTTATGGTTTTAAAGGTTAGACAATATGGACCTCACGAAAGCATGATTAATCTAAATTAAAATCTCTTATACAAATTGTTGGGTATCGATATACACGGAATAAAAAAATTTAGCCTTGGAATATTTGATTAATCATGCATTAGAAAATAACAAAAGTAAAAACTAGGTTTGAAAACAAAACCTAGGGTTTCGAATACAATACATTTATTGATCCGATTGTAATTCGATAAGGATAATGATATTTGGAGAAGATGAAGGGAAGAGTTATTTTTATCCTCCAAAATCCTATCTGAATGCTCTGTAACACTTGTATCTTCCAGTATATGATCCTCCCAAAGGTAGGTAGGTGTGTGGGCACCTTTGGAGAAGAAAATCTTTGGATTTGAGTGAGATATAGACCTCTCTCTTAGCCTCTTCACCAAAATGTGAAAAGTGTTTTCTCTACCCACTCTAAATGAAAAATAATAAATATGCAACTTAAAATCCTAGCTTACAGTTATATATATCAATATAAGTTATGGGCTTCAAATAGAATAGACTTTTAGAGAGCTTGAGGCTAACTACTTGGGTATATGGACTATACTGGAACCCAAGATAAAGAATTAAATTGGCTTCAAAATAATTGCTCAAAAATACCAAATTGCAAATCTTGTTATTTCTTTCATTTTTTATTTAATCATAATTAATTTCACTAAATAATCATGACTGCAGTCCACTATAATTATCTCAAAATCATTCGGATATAATGATTTTTGATTTGCAAAGTTGATTATGGTGCATAATGCGATTCCCCACATTAATCTTTTGATACCATATTGGTTAAGTCTATTTGTTATTAATTGATTGTAACCAACACCAAATTAATTCCTTGATTCTCAGACTAAACTTATTTTGCTACTCCACCAGGTCATGAAATAATCCAGTGATTAGGTTTAATTGGTGGAAATAAATCTTACAAATCTAATAAATCTATCAAGGGTGTATCATAATCCAACTTATCTCCATGAAGAGGACTTCTCTGAATTATACTCACACAATTGTTGCCCAACTTAAGGAGATCTATTGAACAAATCGTACCCATGGCAATCAAAGCAACAATTGTGTAAGAATTCTAATCTTTATAATTCAAGGGACTAAGAATCTATGACCCATTTTCAATTGGTGTGAGATTACCTAAGACTAATCAAGACATCCCTTAGACTTAAACCTCACAAGTCATCACATTCAACACATTCCGGGATGTACTGGTCACAAACCACTTTCAAACTATCCTACAAGCTCTCGTACCATTAGGTCTCCATAATTTGAGATAAATGACAAGGATTGAACATGCAACTGTACTGATAGGATGTCAACCCATTATCTAGGTTGTGAATTGTTCAATTGTACTAAAACTAGAATTCTATTCTCTTATGATCAAGATGAACCCAACTCACCAGAATTCTTCCTAATAACAATTGATCAACATATATATATATATATATATATATATATATATAGGATCATGTGAGGTCCCAGTTTGAGGAACCTGGATGAGGACCATTTTTTTAAATAGTAAAAAAAATATTTTTGGGCCGATTTTTTTTATGATTTTTAAACATTTCAATAGGACCATAAAAAAATAATCCACTCAAAATGAATTTTTTTGATATTTTAAAAAAATCGGTCAAACTTTGTCAGTTTTTGAGTTGTTAAAAACTGACAAAGTTTGACTGATTTTTTAAAATAGTAAAAAAATTCATTTTGAGCTGATTTTTTTTATATGACCCTACTGAAATGTTTAAAAAATATATAAAAAAATTAGCACAAAAATATTTTTTTTTACTATTTTATCAAAATTGGTCCGCGCCAACGGTATGCATACCTCCTCATGAGATCCTCTCTCTCTCTCTCTCTCTATATATATATATATATATATATATATATATATATATATATATATGATATATTTAAAACCTTAATATAAATCCATAAACAAGTAGACCTTGCTGTATTCCTGTTTTCAGCAATGGAGAATTAACTCCACAAGATTATGAACAAGAATTGTGTTCTTCGTGGTTTGGTAAAGTGATCTCAAATCATCCAATGGGTTTGGATAAAAAAATCAAAAGACTTCGATCACAAAAATATGTCCAAAGGATTAGTTTAAAACATAGGTCTGCATCTCTATATATAGGAAGAAGAGATATACATGAAAGATTGAATTAGAAATTAGGTAAAAAATAATTTTCGTGTACTCGTTCGAACGAAGGTACCGTTAGAACGAAGTACCTTTCTCATTCGAACATACATTTATGGATGATCCAACAAGATTTCAAAGCCTACCAAAATATGTGATAATCAATCTCATTCGAACAAAGTTGATTATGTTCTAACGAGGTATTGGAACTCGTTCAAACGACATCCAATGTCGTTCTAAGGCAAAATTTCAAAAAATGTTTTAAAAAAATATTTTGGAAAAATATTTTTAGTTGTTCAAACTCTTTTGAAATACCCCTGAACGAAAAGATTAAATAGAAACAGCCTCATAAACCTTCTCTGAAAAATGTAATGACGATCGGTCTTTGATTGTTGCGTACAGTCACTAACTCATCTTCACTTGAAGTATTTAGAATGTTCATAATGGTGAAGTGGGGTATAACGGGATAAGTCAAACTAAATTAGATGATGAAAAATTATAAAGCTTGCTCTTATAAATCTCTCCCTTTGGCTATTCCGGTACAAAACACAAATAAAAACAAATAACCCTTAAGACAAGTTCAACTACTACTCTCCCAAACCCGTAAAGAAAAAGACACTTGTGAGATTGCGTTCAACTGAAAACCTTCATCGTGTAGTCCATAAAATCATTTAGGTAGAAAACACCTACAAATATGAAGCGAAAAGAAATACTGTGATGCATGGAGTTCAAAATACCCCCCCCCCCACAAAAAAAAAATGTGTTCTCGCTTTTGTCCGTAATAGACAAAGGGTTACAATCTAATTATGAAATGTTAGCATCAAGAGAATCCAAATATGAAATATCATCACAAATAATAAAAAATAAACCATATGCGATGATAATTCAATGAAGCAACAAGCTATTTTTGAAAAAAAATGAGTGTATATATATACATACAAGTACAAATACAAACAGTCACACCATGGAGTATCATTAAAATATCCGAATCATGATAATGGAATGAAATTGTGTGAACTTAATGCATGGGAAATTGAACATAGGCATACGAAGCAAAGGTGCACGATGTCAAAGAGATACTCCTAAATAAAGAACTCAATTCATTCTTTGGTGTAAAATTGATGAACGAAGTGAATTGACTCGACTCATACAAAATGTCATGAATTATAATTCTTCTTAAATTAATAACAACAAACTATTTAATATTTTTTAAGGAATTTTATTGTGCAAGCCAATTGATCTTCAACTTATAATACCCTGAAAATCTCGCATTTTAAGTACAAACTCTCAAAAAATTTGGAAGGAATCATATAGCTCATGGGAATTAAACATCAATGAAATAAAAAAATGGCATTGGCACTTCAGTTTTTATGCGTTGAAATCATCTTTTAGGCTCTTGCCAACGGTGGCCTTTAATGCAAAGAAGATAGCTTTTTTTGTATCCCCTTTCCATTGCTTAAACAAAATTCAAATTTATCGAGAAAAGATATCTAGGCAATGGTACTTACAAGCACAATTAGTTACTAGTACATTTTTTTCGTTATTAAACACGATTGAGATGAGAACACCCTATTTGATATATGACAGGCAAGAACAATATTTAAAAGGTTCGTGCATGTGTGAAATAAAGGTGATATAAAAAGTCTAGCATGAAGTAAGTAATCATCAACGAACAACGAAATGCTAAACATGCATTTTTAAGCACACAAAATAAATGAAGCCAAGTCTCATAAGACCATGAGTAAGTCACATGAACGGATTGAATGTTATTGTGATTCGAACATCTTAAATGCGCATTCATATATGGTGTAAACAAAATAAAAAAATCTTCTTAAATTTTTAAAAGTTTTAATCAAAAGTAAAATCTTTTTAAAAAAATTGAAACTTTTTTCTAAAAGAAAAGAAAATATTTTTGAATTTTTCAAAATATAAACATAAAAATACAATCTAGCAATAGGGACAAAAGATAGCAATATAAAAAACACCCTATACTGGAAACAAGTCTTGAACTGAATCATTAGTCAGGAAGGTGTTTTTAAAAGGAGTAGACATCCTTTGAAATTCCTTCATTAAAAATTGAGAATTCTTAACTAAAAACTCCACTTGCTCTCGAAGACTAGCAAAGTCTCTATGGAAATGTGTGGAATATTTTGTAGGATCATGTGTGTGAGAAACTCTTTCTATATTAAAAAAAAACTCCCTGAGGTGACCTCTTTGTTTGCAATGGGTACAAATATAAGTTATTTTGGGTCTAATTTTGTTAAAACGCTCAGGACGAGTTATCCTTGGTGAGTTTGATCGAGGACCATACGGATCCATCACAAACTTGAATACCAGTTCGGGTGCGTTATCGAAAGCAAATTCACCATCGTAACTTATCCCTTACCTCTCTTTAAAACCTGACGGGGGAACTAGGAACATCTTTTTAACCTTCTTATATGTGTCCTCTCAAGTAACTCTGACCTCCCGTGCACGTTCAAGATCTTTCTCGAGTTGAGAAACATGGGCTTTAAGTTTCTCGCGAGTCTTCAATGATGCTTGAACATCTCTAATAAGACTATCCACTTTTTGGGTCAAGTCACTGTTTTATCTCCCACCGAAACTAACTTTTCACTCAAAGAAATCCTAATTGAGGTCTTACTCTCTATCGAAACCTTCAACTTCTATCCTAAACATAACACCCTAAGAGTCAAATTTTTATTTTGTTTTTGATTTTTAAAGACTCAGTGTGAAGTTCGGAATATGCTTGTTGGAGGCCATGTTCTCCCTCACTCAAATTATGTTCATCACCCTCACTCTCTCCAGAATGGTTCGACATATTATCGAGGCTATCATGTTTAAAAATTTCCTCATTGAGATGGGAAATACTAAAAGTACTAACGTGATTAGCCACAAATGCATAGAAATTAGGTTTATATGGTGATTCATCCCCAAAATCCACCGACTCGACATCACTACCGCTTAGAGTGGCATTATATGCATTTTTTCCTTTTCCTTGTCTCTTAAGCCTAGTGGGATACTTATGGTCTTTATGACCTTTCACCTTACACTCATAACATATTTCTGATTCAACTTTCCTAGGGTACTCACATTTTGATCTTTATTGTTCATTCTAAAAAACATTCTTACCCACTTTGAATTTTTTGTCTTTCTTAAAACTTTTATTTTTTCATTTGGAAGAATTTTGTTTATTGAGTTTGAGTAATTTTTGATTTTTTTTACAAATAAGAAAAGATTATCGAGATCAATTTCGAAATCATAGTTAAAGACCTTTTATTTTCATTAAGCATTCAAATTTATACGTTCCTTTTTCCTTTTGGTTTCGGGGAAGATGTCTATTTCATAAGTATGAAGATCACCTACGAACTATTCTAACCTAATCGTGTCTAGCATTCCTAAAGAGTTAAGGACGACGATTTATGCACTAAATCGAGGTGGGAGAGATTTGAGAATTTTCTTAACCACTCTCACTTCAAGAATTTTCTCACCTAAATTATAACTCGAATTCACAATATCAATCAAACTTACATAGAATTCGTCAAAAGTGTCAGTTTAATTCATGTGTATAGTCTCAAATTGTGGGGTGAGATTTTGAAGCTTAAAAGCTTACACAACATTGTTACCCTCATGTGTGATTTGGAGGATGTGACAAGCTTCTTTAAACATGACACACGTCGTGATGCGACAAAATTCCTCTAGTGTGACAGCATAAAAAATTGCATTCAAATCTCTAGAGTTAAATTGCACAGTCTAAGTTCATCTTCAAGCCAATTAGTGACTGGCTTTAGACTAATGACATGTTCATTAGTCACAGTGGGAGGAGTCCAACCGCCTTTCGATGGCAAGCCTGACGCACTCGTCGATCGATTTTAAAGCCAATCTCATTCGAGCTTTCCAATAGGCATAATTAGATCCATCAAACATAGGTGGCATGTCTTACGATTTATCCATATAACCACCAGGATTCATCTAAGTAACTTGTAGAACAATATCTCATACCAATTTGAACAACGTAATAGAGTGATCCATTTATATGTATAAGTCATAGAGTAGATCACACACACACCAAAGTCTATTTAGTCCAAATTTTATCTTGATAAAATTAGGTGATCCTAAACCTACAAGATATTGAAACTAAATGAAAATAAGCCAAACCAACCACAACCAGAACTGTTTACAATTATATATTATAGACTAACATCTACGGACTTACAAAACTTAAACATCCACTAAGTGACACAGTGATGTCCTCACTCCTTATTGTCAACAGCAAACAATTCAGATTTAGTGTCGCCCTTAGCAAGACCCACTTGCCTCGATGTCCTCAGTCAGCCTTAGGAAACCTTATTCCTATCTTCACCAGTGGAAAATTAACTCCACGAGGTCATAAACAAGAATTGTGTTCTTTGCGGTTTGGTAAAGTGATCTAAAATCATCCCACGGGTTTGGATTGAAAAAACAAAATAATTTGAACAATAAAAGATGTCTAAAAGGCTTAGTTTAAAATTCAAAGCATCTCGATATATAGGGAGAAAAATCTCCGAGAGATAGGCATGAAAGATTGCATTTGAAATCAACTAAAAAATATTTTTTTGCATACTCCTTCGAACGAACGTACATCTAGTTTTAATGAAGTATCCTTTCTCATTCGAACATAGATCAAACGAATGATCCAACGTGATTCCAGAACCTGCCAAAAGATGCAACATCCTCATTTAAATGAAGTTGAAGTTGTTCTAATGAGGTATAAGGACTCATTTGAATGACACCCGATATCATATTAACGACCTAGCTAAATTTTCAAAAAACATTTAAAATACATTTTGAAAAATATTTTAAGTCTTTCAAACTCTTTTGAAATACCCCCAAATGAAAAGAACACAGAAGAACAACCTCATAAACCTTCTCCTAAAAATGTAGTGATGGTAGATATTTAATTGTTGCATATGATAACTAATTCGTCTTCACTTAAAGTCTTAAAAATGTTTATAAGGTAATTCACTATTGATTTCATCTAACTGAGAGATTTTTCAACAACCAATACTTGCCCGACGTCTTATTTTCTTTAATTGCGTGACCATTTCTAAGTATTCCACTTTTATGACTCTTTTGAGATTAAATATAACAACTAAATCCAAGGTGGCCAAGGAGTTCATATGGACATTATTTTCCATTGGGAATCATTGTACTTGGACATATTGAAATTGAGTGACCATGTCCTGGGCCTTTTCAAGGTAGGCCGATGTGTGCTCATCTCTATAATTATAGTCTCAAGATATTTTATTGGATAATATCCTTTAATCTCATAACACATCAAGGTGACTAGGATCAGGGGTAAGGCTTTCTTCAATCCCCCAATGAGAGCCTCATATTTTGCTTCATTATTTGATGCCTCAAAGTCAAGTCATATAGCATGCTCAAAGATGGTGTGATTCTAAATGACTAAGACCATTCCTACTATGAATCCTTTTATGTTGGAGGTTTCATCTATGTAAATAGTCCATGTTGTATCGTGATCGTGATTCTCTTCAAGTACTTGACCGTCAACTTGGGGGTTTTCTTAGCTTTTTATTTTTCGAAAAACTCTATGACAAAATCCTTTCAACTCCCTACTTCCACCGATCATTTGGACAATTATCCAGAGAGGTTGGACCTTTTGAGTACTACCTTTAATGGAAAAGGGGTTATGACTATGATTGAATATGCTTCACAGAAGTGTATTAACTTGCATATTACCATCGAATAAGCTAACTTTTCCATTGGGAGATATCACAGTGAGGAATCTAGTAGTGTTTTACAAATGTAGTAAATTGGGGCTTGGAATCAAACCATCTCACAGACTAAAGCCAACCTAATTTCATAGTCGAATATTGATAAGTTAGATAAAGTGAGTCCCTCAATTGGGATACGTGACCATATGTGGTCGACTCAGGTAATTATTGACTTCCTCCAATATCATTGAGAACTCGTCATTTTATAACCCATTTTTATCGTATCTTAGTAATTAAAAAAAGGTCGGCATCACTGAGAAGGCATTAAATGAATCGATTAAGGGCAACGACTAATTTGATCAACTTTAAGCGTCTCTTATGGTTTTGGGGGGTTGAATTATCGTTATTGCTTCAATTTTATCGGGATTAACTTCAATCCCTATTTGTCTAACAAAGTAGTCAATGAATTTACCAAGTTGTATCCCAAAGGAGCACTTTACAGCATTAAGCCTCATTCTATAGTGTTGAAGGATATCAAACATTTTTGTAATATTTGAGAGGTAGTCGTCCTGTTTCTTTCTATTTACCAGCATGTCATCGATGTATACCTCTGTGGTGTTTCCTAACTTTTTCTTGAACATCTCGGTGACTAATTATTGGTAGGTAGCCTCTACGTTCTTAAGACAAAAGAGTATGATAGTATAACAGGAAAGACTAAGGGTGGTGATGAAGGATTTTTTTCTCTGGTCGGGTCTAAACAAGAAAATCTAATGGTAACTTGAGAGATTATCTAGAAAACTCATTCGTTCGTGGCTAGATATAGCATCGACCAACTGATCAATTTTTGGTAGGGTTATCCTTTGGACATGCCTTTTTCAGGTCGGGGAAGTCAATGAAAACCTTCAGTTTTCCATTACTCTAATTTACCACCACTGGTTTTGAAGGAATTTGACTTCTTTAATGGACCTTCCCTCCAGAAGTTTCCCGACCTCTTATTTTACTGCCTTGCCTTCTCGGAAGTTATTCGATAGGCTTTCTAGGTTACCAATGAGAATAATGAATCGACGTGAATCTTGTGACACATGAATTGTGGATTTATATCGGGCATATCATATAGATGCTGAGAAAATACAACCTGATTTTCTTTGAGGAAGGTGACAACCTACTTTTTCTCTATCTGTGAGGGAGATACTAATGGTAAATATCTCATGCGGATGAGCATCCTTGAACAGAACCTCTTGGAGTGGTTCCATGATCTTTAGCTGCTATTTTGTGGGGATTAACCCTTTCACATTTTCCACCTTTTCTTTAATTTTCTTTTATTTTGTTCAGATTGATGAGATAAAGCATTACCGAGAAAAAGCCTAGTTTCCTCGTGTGTCCATCACCCCCAGTTCATAATCGATGTCGACGACCAAAAATTCGATGAGCTTTGAAATTCTCCTCGTTCATAACAACATGGTCATTTTCCCTACAAATCAAACTACAGGGATGGTCACCTTTATAAGGTATTTCATCCATAAGTTGAGTTGGTTGAAAAACTTAAGATACATGACCTTTGAGGATTTTCCCCGATCGACTAGTAGCTTGTCCACATCCCATCTGGTAATTCTGAGTATGATTACTAGTGCGTCATAGTGAATCTTGACTCTAACAAGGTCTTCCACTACACCAAAATGGGAGATTTGTGAGTGTTGTTAGCAGTCACAAATGACCTTTATAAATGCTATTTGCCGTCATAATTTAAGGGGTGACATAAGAAAAATTGTAACTCCTAAGAGCAGTCACAAATTTTTATAACCCCAATTGGGGTTATGACTGGTGACCCCAATTTATAACTGATGTTTGTAACTGATGTCAGCAGTTACGAATATAATATTTGTAACTGTTGTAAGAAGTTACGAATCTTATATTTGTAACTGCTATTAGCGGTTACAAAATTGACAGTAGTGACAAATTTGTGACTACTATTAGTAGTTACAAAAGTTGAATTAGTTAAATGTGGTAATAATTGTTATAAATATCTTTATATGTTCACAAAATGATGAAATGATAAGAGTAGAATAAATATCATGAACATGTAACAAGTTTAAAAAATTGATAACATTTCATTTATATTTCTGATATTCCAAATATCCGATACACATAAAACTTATTTAAACTTAATTTAACATCAAACAAGCCCTTCTTGGGCGCCAAGTACAAAATGAACATAGAATAAAAAATAAACTAAAAAATAACAGTAGGACACTTCGATGACATGAAATGTCATGAACATGTAACAAATCACTCTAAACCTAGACCAGGGATCACCACGCGACAGATACGCTTCGTGAAGTCTAGGTATATCAACCATGGGGGGTATTTATGCAGTGACATCCTCCCTCGTATAGTCGGAGTACGCCTGCTGAGAAAGTTCAATGGACTCATTTTTTTTAATACGGCACATCGGTATCCATTGACTTGTGCATGTGTGGTCACGAAGAGTAAACACCTGGATTTGGACTTTTAAATACTACGTATGTCGAGTATGCCATGTGTATGCCTGCAAACAATAAAATGTAACTATGTTAGTTACAATAAAGAAGGTGGGCACAATGTTGTTTTCATAATACATGCAAGGCGAAAAGAAAATGTGAATTACTGGATGGAGCATGTGCCTCATATTTACAAATAGAGATATAAATATAATGAGTATTTGGTTCCATACCTTACGAAAAATCATGCACCGTGCCTCCACCTAATTTTGCAAGAAGTAAAAAAAATAGTAGGAAGAATGAGAGACTTAGTAAGCAAATATGAACACAATAGAAAGAGAATACAGTTGTATCGATTTTCTAAAGTAAGAATAATGACTAATTATATTAAAAAAAGATAAAATGAAGTTGTGTCCAAGTGATTTAGTGGTATGTATTGAACCTAATCAAATAATTACATCCTTTATGAATAAACACCCATTTGCACAAGCAATCACACCATTTGATCCAAACTAATTACGATATTTCCATCTTTTTGTTGTGGAATAGTTCCCAGTCCCAAATTATAGTTTATACTTCCCAAATCCTAAGTCTTTCAAAAGACCACTACACAAATGCAATTTATATTGAAAATAATTTAACTATCTGCACACCATCCACCCACCATATTGTGTATGGAAGTCAACATAGGAATTGAATAAATAAGCCCTACTAACCTTTTATATTTCCTTCTTGACCATAATTTGATGCTTCCTGATTTAGTAGTCTCTCAAGTGCTGCTGAATGCTGAAAGAGAACATATCAACCATTGTTAGCTTCGATTCAAATCACCAAGCAAATGCAGAATTAATACGATATGATAATTAATCCATGCATATAGTTTTATATTCACTAGGTTTCAAGTTTCAATCTGGGCGATGCACGGGTGTTTTTCAATTTTTATGTAAAGTGAATAATTTCATGCTAAAAATGAAATATGCATAAATATTGGCATACAAATATATATACATAATTTATAGGTCAAATGTTATTGGATTAAAAAAATACACTTATTTTTATAAAATTTTAAATATTTTTTCAATTTTTTTATTCTCTATAAATTGCATATCATTGTGTGTCACCCGATACCAAGATCGAGATGAAAATTAGGGGTCCAAGTCGTACACCGATACCGCGACTTTGAGCCATGGTTCAAATAGAATTATTATATTTTAATGTCCTGCAACAATAAGACTATCATCATGTAAACACGTTCTTATTATTAGTGTTGTAGTTCCTTTTCAATTTCTATGTAGTGTCCTTCCCCACCAATCATGATGACATATTTTATGATGTTTATAGATTTAACTAACATTTTGGTCAATGCATAACATGGATAACATGTCATAAATATGTTATATACCTATGGATATGGGTTAGTTGCTAGATATATATATATATATCCATACATCATAATTCATGATCCCAACATTAATAGAGCTAAGAGCGTTAACTTGTCTAACAAAATTTCCAAATCAATGCAGATTCATAAGGTAAAAAAAGGTCACTGAGCAAAAAACATGAACAAACTACTATGCATCAAATAAATGAAAAAAAATTACCTCGGCCACCAAGATCTAAGAGTTTGATGACTTCATGTCATCAATGATCAATTTAATCCTCTTCACAGTTGGTTATTTGGCAGAGGGTTTTGATGCTTCTGAATACGATTGGAGCTTTGTGATTCCGTTCTTCTACTTGTTCTTTGGACTCTCAAACAAATTCTCCATCGGATTACTCTTTTTCTTGTACAAAAAGATCGGGTAGTAAACTTGATAATCTAATATGATCAGGTAGTAAAATTTAATGACCATTCCGAATTTATGACGTAGCAATAATTAATTCAATACTACGTAGATGATGAGTATGAGACTTTAGGTCACAAAGGTCAATTTCTTGCTATCCATATCTTCCAATTTGTTTGCTTAAGTAATTTAAATTAGTTGGGAGTCTTGAGAATTTTTAGATATCTACATATGATGAACTTATAAAGTGAACGTACTAAAAACTGATTTATCGAAGTGATTTTTAAACTCTATTTAATGTGGCCAATAACCGACCATAATACTGGTGAACTAGTAGATTTTTTTTTGTTTTGGTGCTATTCAGCTGAATCGGAGTTGCCTGGACTGCACATTTGTGTAAAAAAATGGATTGGGTAGTCAGTTGTTTAAACCAATGGTGCACGAGGACACATTTCCGTCTAGTTTAGGATTGTATTGATTTTTTTGGATTTATTTGAATCATACGATGTATATGGTGGTGTCGTTTAGTGGTTTTGAGACATTCATGGTTATGACATGTCACTCAATCTGTTTAAAAATAATATAAAGTAAGTAATTAAAATTATTGGAAGAAGTGGTGAACAGACTAATGATCATTTCCACCAATTGGCAGAAGATATATCTTCCCCGCCAGAGCTATGATATGCCAATAACAAGACACCTAACATAAAATGACTTCACTTTTAGTTATGTCCTGGGTTGATATCTACTCCAATTAAGACCCCTAACATAAAGTTCAAGGAATGTTAATTGTTATGCTCACATATGATTTAGATACTTGGATGCTGAGCATGGTTGAATGAAGTTTGAATATTAGATATTTTCTATTTTTATTAGAAACTCTTAAGTAAGAAATATTTAAAATCACTACTAGCTGCTAACTATTTTGAAGATTTAAGTGGGACAAATTCTAATGGTCATTGAATTTAGAAGTGGGCCAAACAACAGTAGGTGAACCCACAGGACCAAACTATAGGCCATCATATAACATGTTAATCATTTCATTTATCTTTCATACATTAGAGGCTTGAGAAAATTGTGATTGATGCCATCAGAAGTCCATTACCCGATGTTGGTCCTGTATTTGAAATGAGGATTTTTTTTTCAAATGAGTTCATATAAAACATCTACTCTCTCTTAAAAGGAACAATGGTTCAAAATGCCTAGAGGGGGTCATTAACAGTTCATATACAATATCCTGCCTAAAGTCATTTTTTAGGAGTTATGGAAAGATAGAAATAACAAACTGAAGCGGGTCTGATATAAAATCTACAAGTATATCTGAAGTAGGTTTGATACAAATTAAATTGTGCCTTACCATCAGACCTGTTATAGGGCCATTTATATATTAGTACCTATTAGCTATTTACATAGGCCATAATAAAATATACAAGGATAGGTACAGCTTAGCAAATCAATTCATCATCAACTGGTTCAACCTGAAAGTTAGACACAAACATGTACTGATATATAAATGTGTATAGTCTAAACCTCCTATAGGGTCATTAAAAATCAACATTGATGGTGCTTCCAAAGGCAACCCTGGGCATAGTGGTATAGGAGGAGTAATTCGAGATGATAGGGGCGATTTCATTACTTGATTCGGTTTGGCTTTGGGAAACAAATCTTATCTTTTTGCTGAAGCTAAGGCACTAGAGGAGTGTCTTAAAATTTTCTCTTAACTAAATTTTGATCAGGTCCTAATAAAAACTGATTCAAAAATCCTAGTTGACATTTTAAATAACAAGACCAAACCTCCATGGACTATTTTATATATCATTGCTAACCTAGCTTTCACATATTCTTTTGAAATTAGTCACATTTGACGATAAGTCAATGCAGTTGCAGATGTATTGGCCTCTAAGGCACCCTTAACATAAGGATTAACAATCTTCTGGTCTTTTAACTCCCTTCCCCCAATTATAAAGGGCCTGCTCAACTTGGACATGCAAAAATCTTCCCAAATTAGAACTAGGTATCGATAATTGTAATGGGATTAGTATATAAATCACAAGTTTTATGCTTATGTTTTGATTCTATAGTTCTTAATGTAATGGGGATACTGATATATCCCCAAATTTATTTTCATTGTGTAACATTATTTAAACCTTTATTGATCAGATGTGAAGATGCAATTTAATGTCAATAAAAACTAAACCTTTTTTATTAAACAATTATTTAATGTCAACAAAAATTATCATTAAACTTTCTTGTAAAAATGATAAAATTAATTTTCAGACCTATATTACGAGCCATCTTCATAAAAAATTTACAAGTCCAGTGTTTGTCGATCCTCATTGTGCTTAATCTGCTCCTATGCAAGCCGCGAGTAGATACAAATGACCACCTCGATCAGGAAATCGGTTTCAATTGTTCTTCTCTTTAGTAGAATTCCTCCCAGTTGGTTTGTAACTCCCAGTTAGGAAAGGGCAAGGCCTGTGTCATACCCAACGACACATGAGCCATCGGACTAACATAGTCCGGTGATCCGCCTCGGAGAAGAGTTTAAATTTGAAGGACTCCCTCATCTTTAATCGGTATGCATCCATTGTAAACTTCTCTAAATCATTAGTTGGGATCTGCGTCTCTTTTATTCCAAGATAACATGGGCATAAATTTGTGCAAAACAGGACTTTCAAAAGCTGTTTGGGGGTCCGAAGTGAAGAGTGATTTTTTTTCACTATCACGTGCAGAAGCCTTATTCTTGAAACTTAAACGCCGAAGAAATCCACCTGACGATGAAGTTCCATTCATGACATCGGGAGAGTGGAGTAAATCCTTACCACTAAGCCTTCTTCTCAATTATGCGTCCCTCTTTACGGGACAATTCAGTGTTGTTTTTGCTTTTCACACCTCAATGCCCACTTTTAACCCCAAAACGAACATCTACTAGTCAATTTTGAGAATCGGAGTCTGATTAGGACACTCACACTTCCGATAAGTCACTTTTGTACCTCTCAAGGTGTTTGCTGGTCTATTTGGGCCATCCGATTGTTATTTTCAATTTTCACCCCTAAATCCCATTTTAACCCCAAAGCGAACGCTTACTAGTCAATTTCTAAAAATAGTAGCCTGATGAGACACACCACTTCCATAAGTTACTTTGTAACTCTTAGGGTGTATGTACCTCTATTCGGGCCACATGATTGTTTTTTTGAGTTTTCCCGATCTAAGTTCCATTTTTAATCCTCAAACAAATGTCAACTAGCCAATTTCGAAAAATCGGGTGTCTGATGACGGTCACTTCCCTTAAATTACTTTTGCATTGAATAGTAAACTCACACAAACAAGTGTAGACAATCAATAATTCTAACTTGAATGGCTTGAACTACTTGCAAAGGACATGAATTAATTAACACAAACAAACATATCAATAATTCTAACTAAAATTCACACAAACAAGTATACAAATAATTTCATAAATTAATCTTAAAACTATACTACAACAACCAATTGACAATTCGGGTTTTCAATTGGCTCACCCTCAACCTCCTATCACCACTACAAATCAATCGAGTACAATTAATCAATGACCAAGAATTAAAATTACCTTTATCCATATCAATTCAACGATACGATAACTTGAATGTCCGGGACTAGATTAACTCAGTCGATCAGATCATTTAGTTTGTCTTCCTGCAAAAAAAATGAATAAATAATGACAATATAAAAAGAATAAGGGAATTTCCAAACATTAATTGAAATAAACTAATAATCTCAAACATAAGTCTTCACTCCACAACATGCCAATCCTCAACAAAAAATTATATACAATCTTATTTTCCATCAAAGAATAATATTTTTAGAATGAAATACTTCCCTTCTACGTTTGAAACTAGAAACAGGGTTAATAAATAATGTCATATTAGACACAACACACACACACACACACTTAAATAATATTTAGAGTAACAGTCCTACATTTCTTGTATGGTATGCTTTGAGTTAACAGATTAGTGTCCTAAAAACATGTCAACATTGTATTGTAAGAGCTTGAATGACTCCTCATCTCCACGCATTAAGATAAATTTCAATTCCTTTACTTATCTCTCTCACCACACTCACCTATTTTTACTTGTACAAGAACTATAAATGTTAATCACGTCACTATCAAGAATCAATTGATAAGTAAATTAAGTAAAATTTTGGATTTACTTTGGAGCTGAAATAGTTATCACAAACATTAATCAAGTAGCCACTGGTTGAAAACCCTAACCCAGTTTGTACCGCTTATAACATTAAAGTGAATGACAAAAATAATTTAAAAACTCAACATGTGGCATAGTACATAACAAGTTCTACTAAAGTAAAGTTACAGCTAGGTTTTTTTAGTCCAAATGAAAAGTTTAAAATAACAAATAATATTGTAGTTCCTAAAACATTTTGTAACATGTACAAATCAGAAAACAAATCAGAGATTAAGAGTATACATTTCATCAATAAAAATGACAATATATAAATAAATCTATAATTAAACTAACTCATAAATAAATTTGTAAAAAATATGTAAACAAAAATTGTGTCTGTAATTTAAACAAATCATGCATCCAAAAAGATTTAGAATTTTGTTATAAACAAAATCCTTTATTAGAGAGAGAGGAAGCTGCAAAAACAATTCACATAATCACATTTCATATAAAAAAATCTTGATGTTATCCAATACTAAAAAAATCACAATCGCATTTCATACAACATGACTTAGGCTTTTTGGTCGCTTACAGTGAAAAGAGAGAGGAGAAGCTTAAAAAATCGCTTATAGTGAAAAGATAGAGAAGAAGCTTGGTTGATCTTAATGTTATCCAACTTTGAAGTTTGATCGATCGAGAGAGTTTAATCCAAAGATAAGTTTAAACCTAGGCTAAAATTTTGAAGAGGGATGGAGGATGGAGAGCGAGCTTGAAGAGGGATGGAGGCGGGAGATTGAAGAGAACATAGGAGAGAGAAGAGGGAAATTAAACCTACGCCAAAATTTCGGTGACCCCTAATAGCTGTCACAAATTAACTCTTACACCAAAATTTTGTAGTCAAAAACTTGTGACCGCTCATAGCAGTCATAAATTAAATCTTAAGCCAAAATTTGGGATGGCTACGAGCAGTCACAAATTTGTGAATGCTAAAAGCGATCACAAATCTAAAATTTACGACAGCCCATAGCAGTTACAATTTCCTCACTGCTCATAAGAGTAATAACTTAACCCTAGTGATAAATTTGGGACTCTTTGTGGTAGTTATAAACTTGTGACTCGTTATAGCAGTCACAAATTAATTATATGGTAAGATTTATGACTGTCATTAACGGTGAAAAACCAATTCACTCAAAATTTTTATTACCCAAATATTTTATGACCCCTAATGGCAGTAACAAATAATGTTGTGACTCATAATGGGAGTGATGAAGTTTGTCACCCTCATTAGCAGTTATAAGAAGGCAGTCACAAAATCAGTATTTTGGTGTAGTGTTTATCAATAAAGACGATATGTTTTTTTAGTATATCTCTTCTGGTTGATAACGTTTTTCAATACTGGGCTTAGTCGGATCAATCTAAAAAGTCACCACTATTACAGTGATCTTTTTTTATCTCTATTCTTACAACGTTTCCTTTGATTTGATTTAGATTTGAGGCTCTGTGGATCACTGCAAATTCATAACCCAATTCTTCATCCTTAAGTACGTTGTTCGGATTTTGTTCCTCCTCTGTTTGACTTTTCCCATTTTCCTTTCTATGAAATCATCCAGATGACTTGTCTAGGCTAGCTCTTTAAGGTGTGATTTCAATGATTTATAGTTCTTCGTCGTGTGCCCATGTACCCTGTGGTAGGAACACCTTAAGGAGATGTTTATTTTTTAAGGATCTCCCACCATCTTCCTAGGTCACTTGAAGTACAGGTGGTCTTTAATTTTGGCCAAGATCTTGTATATTGTTTCCTTAAAAACTTTGTTGATAGCATGATGATCTTTACGGGGATTTGAATGATCATCTCCTTTTGAATCGTCATTATTCTTTTTATCCCCATTTTTGGGGTCAACGCCTTTCTCTATTATTGCTCACCTTTGGTTGACCATTTTTCTAGTTTTTTCATGTGATAACGTCTTCAACCTTAGCATATTTTTTTAACCTCGACATTAGGTTGTTGATAGTGGTTGCTTCCTTATTTGTGAGGAGTGGTATAACATGGAGTTATTCAATAAAATAATCTTAAATGAATCCACTATAACTTGTTCGATATAGTCTTCCACCTCATTATATATTTCCCTATATCATCGGGCATACTCACATAGAGTCTTTTGTGGCTTTTTCTTCAGCTTAAGAAGTGAATGCATCCTCTTAAGGTGGATGCTTCATATGATGAATCTAAAAGTATAAAGATTTCACGAGCAGCTTGAATTAAGAAATGCATCTATGAGGAAGCTTGTCAAACCACTTTTGCTCCACGTCCCCTAAACTTGAGGGAAATATCAAGGACATTAGGGGTTCATTATTGTTCCAGAGTTTCATGGCCTGGAAGTATTAGAGAACATGGTCGGTGGAATATTTTTTTCCATCGTATATTTTGAACCTCAGCATAGTGAATTTCTTCGGCGGTACAAAATCTTCAATCAATTAGTAACATGGTGACTTATAGGCTGAGCATTCTTTTCTCTCGGTCTTCCCTGGGAGGGAGAGGTCCAGATCGATCT
The DNA here is from genome assembly GCA_949130495.1 of Sambucus nigra. NCBI lineage: Eukaryota > Viridiplantae > Streptophyta > Magnoliopsida > Dipsacales > Adoxaceae > Sambucus > Sambucus nigra. The sequence goes on along the minus strand of OX422215.1, from coordinate 386,354,058 downwards.
GTGAGCTCCTCTCTTGACTATGAGTTTTAGTAACCTGAGGACTAGGATTGTGGGTGATCTCTTAGTGTCTACACTTATCCCACTGGATCTTCTAATCCATCTTTTCTAAACGGCACTAGAGGTGATTATTCTCTTCTTATTGACGATGTTTGGTTACCTATTATTGGCAGAGACATTACTCGTAAGCGTCTATGAGATGTGATATTTGGCTAGAGCATGGTGGTTCATTGATTTCTATCATTTGCTCCTTCCAAGGGTGGTAACAAGAATTGGAGATCATACGGTCTTAGTGGAACCTAACCACATATTTGACTATAGGAGCGCGTTGTGACACCCTGTTAATTAAAACTCTGGGTGATCAGTCTATTATTATAATTAAACAGGTTACAAAAATGGATAATCCTTAGCATCACTGCCCCCAAAACATATTAATGACTAATAACTTATAAAGCCCGGTGCCAATTATAAAAACCTTTTCCCTTTTTATCTTAAATTAACAATAATACATTTGGATATTAATCACTCACATTCACAACAATAACAACATTCACTGAATAATAATAACTAGATAAATCATCTGACTAAAATTCATTACCAAAACTCATATAATATCCCTAAAGAAATACTAAGACAAAATATCTGAAATACAAATGGAAGTACTGACTCATAACTGCTGACTAAACAATGAGCAACATGCTCGAATGAAATAACTGATAACTTATTCTAAAATGAAGAGGAAACGAAATCGTCTAATCACGAGGACCTGCAGCTTCCACAGTAACTATAACACGTCAATCTGAAATGAATTGCTAAATCTGGTGGCCCTGTGGCTGGACACCTAAAATATTTGAAAAATATTTTCAACAGGTCAAGCCCTAAAACATTTTGAAAATATTTTGCAAGTGTTTAAATGCAACAAATTTGAGTAATATAAATATCCATATTAGACGTGCGTTCTCTCACATGACTCCCCACCTCTCATTTCATTGTGCACATCTAACGTCTCCTGATGTTCTTCTTAGTTAATCTACCCACCTAACTAACCCACATACTCCACTAATAATCTCTATTAGTCATTTATCCCACCCGTATCTCCTATACAATACGTAAATAAATTACTTGCCTTTTTACTAGTTTATAATCACCACATTATTTATTAAGTTTCACATACTTAATTCCAATTTAGATATTCACAATCTATATATTCTACTACACAAAACATAGTAGAATAATCACAAGTGTGTGTGTGTGTGTGTATACACTAATACAATATCCCTAGAGATAGATCTCACGATGCGACGTACTCTGCTATCGAGTCCATATGCACCTCACGTACCACTAAGGACTACCGGTTCGAAATTTCACCTCGAACCACAAATCAATAAGCACATAATGGAGTCAAACATAGTCCTAAGGTGTCTACGCACATACCTAGCGTGCCCATATAACCGATCACACTATCATACACTCAAATAGTGGTCGACCCTAAGTTTTATGTTCTAGGACACACATCCAGACCTTGCTGGCATCACTAAGGTGGAATCCCCCACTGCGCGTGACCTCCCATCATAACAGGAAACATAAGTATTCTTATACACATAACAATCATACATAACAAGCATTCACACAACCCTTATATATTCATATAGTACGTCCCATATATATCCCAATTATTCAATGTACTTCTATTTCATACTTTATTTTTATTCCCATTTATTACGAATATCACTCGTCATTCAAAGAGTTCTAATCATTTCTTTTATAATGTCAGTAGTTAATCTCATATCATTCTACTACTCCAAATCTCAGGTTCATCTCAATTCTCTACCTATCCCCATCTGATTCTCGTACGCTAACACGTTCAATAATTTTCGATAGGTGCACTACAAGAAAAATGAGTATTAGGGATGGCCGTGTCATTTTGTCCTTTTTGATATACCAAATGGGACGGTTTTTAATTACCGTCCCTTTTGATAAATCAAAATAGGGACGGTTTTTAAATTCCGTCCCATTTGCTATACTAAAAAGAACGGTATTGAAAAATCGTCTCTTAAAGTGTATGGAAATTTTTAGCGCTTTATTTTCCCGAGCTAATATAAGGGACGAATTTTAAAAACCGTCCCTTTTGGTATAGTGAAAGGGACGGTTTTTAAAATCCGTCCCTGTTGATATACCTTTAATTTTTCGTTTTACTCCAAACATATATAACCGACGGATTTTTAAACCGTCCCTTTTGCTACACGAAAAGGAACGGTCTTTAAAATCTGTCATTTTTACTATACTAAAAGGGACAGATTTTAAAACCGTCCCCTTTGATATAACAAAAGGAACGCATGTTTCCGACCCTTTTGGCAATTTTCCTTATTTTTTGGCACTCACATTTTTCCACTCAAATTCCACTCACATGACCTAAAATAACTCCCGCTCTGCTCTCTCTCTCTCTCTACTCTCATACCCTCTCTCGCGATCTCTCTTCCCTCTCTCTCTCTCCGCCTCCCCACCCCTCTCTCCCCTGTGCCACCCCACGCCCTGCACCCATGAGCCGGCCCATGCCCTGCACCCCTGCGCCGCCCAATCCCCCTCTCCCCTGACCCACCTCCTCTCCTCTACACATCCCCATCCCCCCACACCCACAACACCGCCCCATCCCCCTTCAGTAGTTGATCGTTGGTTTCTTAGTTTTCATCTCATTCCGGTACGATTTTCATCTTTTAATCGTTCATTTTCATTTATAGTTGTTCATTTTGTGTTCAAAATGTTTAGGTCTACTATTATTCAGTAGTTGATTATCTTAGAGGTATGTATACTCATCTGCAGATGTTTTAATTTTTGACCTCATTGTTGTGGTGTACTGATACATGTCCTTTTGGTTATTATTTTGCTTGTATTTATTGTATTTATCAAACATCCTATTTGATAATTTATATAAGTTGTTGTTTTTTGTTATTTTTAGTACTTGGAATATTTTTTTGAAAAATTACTAAATTTTTTATTGACTGTTTGCTTGCTGTGGAAATGGTTTCTTTAACCATTGCATTGAAATTTTTTACTAGTAATCTTGAACTCTCTGAACTCCAATGTCACTAAAAATATTTAAAGAAACCATTTCAAGGGTAAAATTGTTGATAACAACTGTTTGCGTGGAAATCCATGGAAATGTGTACCTATTATTACCATCAATTCCTCAACTAATTTCAATATTTGTGATTTTTTAGCCATGATATATACATATTTCATTTATATGTTACATTATAATGTAGGCAGAGTGTTTGGTAAGACTGATTATTTAGATAGTAGCTTTTTTAAAGTTTAAGAATATGGTTGTTGGTTTGTATCTTTCAGGTATATGGTAATTTTTTTGGTCATATACTGATGTTTGAGATGGAGTCCAAGTTATTCCATTCGCAAAAATGTAAGCGATCGGTATCTGTAGCCAAAATCCATTTGGATGACAAGTCGCAGGTAATACTCACTTTCTACAAATAGTGGATACTTTTTTGGCACAAATGGTTTATTTATGTACAAATAGTTGATTTATTATACATTTTTTTGTATAACTTACAATTAGTCGTTTTGAATTTGCTATGGATTGTTGTTTTATTCGGGTTTTGATTGGTGCAAATTTCTTTTGACAAAATTATTATTTTTAATTTTGGCACATATGTTATTTTATTTTGATTCTGTTGTATATCGAGAGGTTGTGTTTTTTTAGCCGATTAACATTTAGTTCGTTCCCATGAATTGAAACACCGGGAAAATAACGACTCAATGATGCAAACTGCTCAACGGCCTCATGAATGGCAGATCTGATTAGAAGGGTACCTATGCTAGACATTCATAGTGAAATGTTTAAAGGAATTTATTGTCTCTACAATCTGAAAATTGGTACTTTTTAGTTTTTTTTTTCTATTTTAGACTATTTATTTGCTAGATATGAATGATTTATTTATAATTTTGTAAGGTATATGGTGTCTCTATGTTGGTTCACTATTTCTAGTTACCCGAGTGAGCAATAGTATAGACATTCCTTCTCTCTCCCATTAATCCAAATCCAAGAAAATATTTGGTTCATTTCATTAGAGTATGGGTCTATAGAAGACCAAATTATGGAAATTTTAACCATATGAAAATAGTAAAATGTATAATTATGTTTGGTGGTTATCAGAATTTTGTCCGAATTGGGTTGGTGATGTATGCTCTAGCTAATTAAAGATTAGTAGTTGTAGTATACATCTAAGTTCTATTTTTTTGGGTATAACTCTATCTTTTCGTTTCTTTACGTAGACCAAATCAAAGTTTTGTTGATTTGTAAGAGGTCTTAGTTTGTATATATTACTATAGATACTTAGTGGAGCAGAGTGTACTTAGTTTGTATATATTACTAAATGTGATGATTCTTTATGTTAAAATAATACCACCTATGAGGATTCGTTATGTTTAAATTACCAACCGCGATGATTTATTATGTTAAAATTAGAACATTGATACACTTCCTTTTTGTTTGCTTGAGTACACTTCCTTTTTATTTATTAGTTTATTTGAGAATTCATTATGTTTGAGGATTTGTTATGTTGTCATTGAGACACAATTTCTTGTATTGGTTGCTCAAAAGTCCAACATATATCCATTGTTAACGCTGCTATCTCTTTTATTAACGCTGATTTCTAACGGGACTAATGTAACTCGTACGAATCGACCAGATAGTCACCGGCCTCCCGGTTTGAGTATACGACGAAAATTTGCAAAAAAATTAGACTTGGGCGTAAAAACATGGCGTCAACGGGTGAAAACATAAAACAACCACTAAATGGTCCCATTAGAGGCACGAGCACCTCGCACGGGACCAATGTAACTCGTACGAATCGACCTCCTAGTCACCGGCCTCCCGATTTGAGTATACGACGAGTATTTGTTAAAATTTAGACTTTTAGGGCTAAAAACATGGCGTTAAATGGTGAAAACACAAAACAGTCACAAAACGGTCCCATAACAGGCACGAGTACCTCGCACGGGACCAATGTAACTCATAGGAACTGACTGCGTAGTTGCCGACTTCTCGGTTTGAGTATACAACGAGAATTTTTAAAATTTAGACTTAGGTTTAAAAACATGGCGTCAATGGGTGAAAACGTAAAACAACAATACAACAGTCCCATAAGAGGCACGAGCACCTCGCACGGGACCAATGTAACTCGTACAAACCGATCGCGTAGTCCCCGGCCTACCGGTTTGAGTATACGATGAGAATTTGTAACATTTAGACTTTTAGGCCTAACAACATGACATAAAAGTGGGAAAATGTAAAACAATAAAAAAAACGGTCCTATAAGAGGTACAATCACCTCGCACTGGACCAATGTAACTCGTAGGGACCGACCGCATAGTCCCCGACCTCTCCATTTGAGTATACGACAAAAATTTGGAAAATTTAGACATAGCCTTGAAAACATGTCGTCAAATGGTGAAAACGTAAAACAACAACAAAACGGTCCCGTTAGTGGCACCATCACCTCGCATGGGACCAATGTAACTCGTACGAACCGACCGCGTAGTCACGGGACTCCCGATTTGAGTATACGACGAGAATTTGCAAAAAATTAGATTTAGGCTTAAAACATGGCGTCAACGGGTGAAAACGAAAAACAACCACAAAACGGTCCAGTGAGAGGCACGATCACCTCACACGGGACCAATGTAACTCGTAGGTACCGACCGCGTAGTCCCCGACCTCCCGATTTGAGTATACGACAAGAATTTGTAAAATTTAGACTTAGGCTTAAAAACATGACGTCAAAGGGTGGAAACGTAAAATATTCCCAAAACAGTCCTGTGAGGCACGAGCACATCGCATGGGACCAATGTAACTCGGACGAATCGACCGCGTATTCCCTGACCTCCCAGTATGAGTATACGATGAGAATTTGTAAAATTCAGACTTGGGCTTAGAAACATGGCGTCGATGGATGAAAACATCGAACATACATAAAACGGTCCCATAAGAGGCTCGAGAACCTCGCACGAGAGAAATGTAACTCGTACGAACCGACCGCGTAGTCCTTGGCCTCTCGATTTGAGTATACGATGAGAATTTACAAAATTTAGACTTCTAGGCCTAAAAACATGGCGTCAAATGGTAAAATGTAAAACAGTCACAAAATTGTCCTGTGAGAGGCTCGAGCACCTCGCACGAGAGAAATGTAACTCATTCGAACCGACCGCGTAGTCCCTGGCCTCTCGGTTCGAGTATAAGATGAGAATTTGTAAAATTTAGACTTTTAGACTTAAAAATATGGCGTCAAATGGTGCAAACATAAAGCAGCCACAAAACGGTCCTGTGGGAGGCACGAGCACCTCGCAAGGGACTAATGTAACGCGTACCAACTGACCGCGTAGTCCCCGGCATCCTAGTTTGAGTATCCGGTGAGGATTTGTAAACTTTAGACTTTTAGGCCTAAAAACATTGCGTCAAATGGTGAAAACATAAAACAACCATAAAATGGTCCCCTAAGAGGCACTAGCACCATGAATGGGACCTATGTAACTCGTATAAACCGATCGCGTAGTCATCGGCCTCCCGATTTGAGTATACGACGAGAATTTGCTAAAATTTAGACTTGGGCTTAAAAACATGGCATCAAAGGGTGAAAACATAAAATAACCACAAAATGGTCCCGTTAGAGGCACGAGAACCTCGCACGGGACCAATGTAACTCGTACAAATCGATCCCGTAGTCACCAGCCTCCCGGTTTGAGTAAACGACGAGAATTTGCTAAAATTTTGACATTTAGGCCTAAAAACATGGCGTCAAATGGTGAAAATGTAAAATAGCCACAAAACGGTCCCGTAAGAGGCACGATCACCTCGCACGAGACTAATGTAACTCAAAGGGGCCGATCGCGCAGTCTTCGACCTCTCGGTTTCAGTATGCGACGAGAAATTTTAAAATTTAGACATAGGCTTAAAACCATGACATCAAATGGTGAAAACATAAAACAGCCACATAACGGTCCCCTAAAAGGCACAAGCACCTCACACGGGACCAATGTAACTCGTACGAACTGACCGCGTAGTCCCCGGTCTCCCAGTTTGAGTATACGATGAGAAATTTTAAAATTTAGACTTAAGCTTAAAAACATGGCGTCAAGGGGTGAAAACGTAAAACAACCCCAAAATGGTCCCGTAAGAGGTACAAGCTCCCCGCACGGGACCAATGTAACTCGTACAAACCGATCGCATAGTCCCCGGCCTCCCGATTTCAGTATACGATAAGAATTTGCAAAATTTAGACTTAGGGTTAAAAACATGATGTCAAAGGGTGAAAACGTAAAACAACCACAAAATGGTCTCGTTAGAGGCACAATCACCTCGCACGGGACCAATGTAACTCATACGAACCGACCGCGTAGTCACCGACCTCCTGGTTTGAGTATACGATGTGAATTTGTAAAAAAATAGAATTGGGCTTAAAAACATGACATAAAAGTGGGAAAACGTCAAACAATAATAAAACGGTCCTGTAAGAGGCACGATCACCCCGCACTAGACCAATGTAACTCGTAGGGATCGACCGCATAATTCCCGGCCTCTTGTTTTGATTATACGACGAGAATTCAGAAAAATTTAGACTTAGGCTTGAAAATAGGACGTCAAAGGGTGAAAACGTACAAAATAACAAAACGATCCCATTAGAGGCACCATCACCCCGCACGGGACCAATGTAACTCGTACGAACCGACCGCGTAGTCATGGGGCTCTCGGTTTGAGTATACGACGAGAATTTGCAAAAAATTAGATTTAGGCTTAAAACATGTCGTCAACGGGTGAAAATGTAAAACAACCACAAAACGGTCCCGTGAGAGGCTAGACCACCTCGCACGGGACAATGTAACTCGTAGGGACCGACCGCGTAGTCCCCGACCTCCCGGTTTTAGTATACGACGAGAATTTGTAAAATTTAGACTTAGGGTTAAAAACATGGCGTCAAAGGGTGAAAACCTAAAACCACCACAAAATGGTCCCGTGAGAGGCACGAGAACCTCGCACGGGACCAATGTACGTCGTACGAACCGATCGCGTAGTCTCAGGCCTCCCGATTTGAGTATACGACTAGAATTTATAAAATTTAGACTTAGAGTTAAAAACATGACGTCAAGGGATGAAAACGTAAAATAGTCACAAAACGGTCCAGTGAGAGGCACGATCACCTCGCAGTGGACCAATGTAACTCGTAGGGACGGACTGCATAGTCCCCAGCCTCTCGATTTGAGTATATGACCAGAATTTGGAAAATTTAGACTTAGGCTTGAAAACATGACGTCAAAGGGTGAAAACATAAAATAACGACAAAACGGTCCCATTAGAGGCACCATCACCTCGCACGGGATCAATGTAACTCGTACGAACCAAGCGCATTTTCACGAGACTCGCAGTTTGAGTATACAACGAGAATTTGCTAAAATTTAGACTTAGGATTAAAAACATGGCGTCAACGGGTGAAAACGTAAAATAACCACAAAACGTTCGAGTGAGAGGCACAATCACCTCGCACGGGACCAATGTAACTCATAGGGACTGACCGTGTAGTCCCCGGCCTCCCGATTTGAGTATACAAATGGAATTTGTAAAATTTAGGCTTAGGCTTAAAAACATGGCATCAAAGGGTGAAAGCCTAAAACCACCACAAAATGGTCCCGTAAGAGGCACGAGCACCTCGCACGCGACCAATGTAACTCGTACGAACCGACTGCGTAGTCTCTGGCATCCCGGTTTGAGTATAAGACGAGAATTTGTAAAATATAGACTTAGGGTTAAAAATATGGCGTCAATGGGTGAAAACATAAAACCACCACAAAATGGTCCCGTGAGAGGCACGAGTACCTCGCACGGGACCACAGTAACTCATACGAACCGACCGTGTAGTCCACGGCCTCTCAGTTTTAATATACGACGAGAATTTATAAAATTTAAACTTAGGATAAAAAATATGGCGTAATGGGATGAAAACGTAAAAAGTGCTCGACAACTCGCACGGGACCAGTGTAACTCGTACAAACCGACCGCGTAGTCACGAGACTCCCAGTTTGAGTATACAACGTGAATTTGCTAAAATTTAGACTTAGGCTTAAAAACATGGCGTCAACAAGTGAAAACGTAAAAAACACACAAAACGGTCAAGTGAGAGGCACGATCACCTCGCACGGGACCAATGTAACTTGTAGGGACTGACCATGTAGTCCCCGGCCACCCGGTTTGAGTATACGACGAGATTCTATAAAATTTATACTTGAGGTTAAAAACATGGCGTCAAAGGGTGAAAACCTAAAACCACCACAAAATGGTCCCGTGAGAGGCACGAGCATATTGCACGGGACCAATATAACTCGTACGAACCGACCGTGTAGTCCTAGGCCTCCCGGTTTGGGTATACGATAAGAATTTGTAAAATTTAGACAGGCTTGAAAACGTGACGTGAAAGGGTGACAACGTAAAACAACAATTAAACGGTCCCGTTGGAGGAACCATCACCTCATACGGGACCAATGTAACTCGTACGAACCAACCGTGTAGTCACGGGACTCCCAGTTTGAGTATACGGCGAGAATTTATAAAAAAATAGACAGGCTCAAAAACATGGCGTCAACGGGTGAAAACATAAAATAACAACAAAACGGTCCAGTGAGACGCACGATCACCTCGCACGGGACCAATGTAACTCGTAGGGATCGACCGTGCAGTCCCCGGCCTCTCGTTTTGAGTATATGACGAGAATTTAGAAAATTAGACTTAGTCTTGAAAACATGACGTCAAAGGGTGAAAACGTAAAACAATAACAAAACGGTCCCGTTAGAGGCACCATCACCTCGCACGGAACCAATGTAACTAGTAAGTACCGACCGCGTAGTCACGGGACTCCCGGTTTGAGTATACGATGAGAATTTACAAAAATTTAGACAGGCTTAAAAACATGGCATCAACGGGTGAAAACGTAAAACAACAATAAAACGGTCCAGTGAGAAGCACGATCACCTCGCACGGGACCAATGTAACTCGTAGGGACCGATCGCGTAGTCCCCGGCGTCCCGGTTTGAGAATACGATGAGAATTTGTAAAATTTAGACTTAGGCTTGAAAATCTGATGTCAAAGGGAGAAATCATAAAATAATAACAAAACGATCCCATTAAAGGCACCATCACCTCGCACGGGACCAATGTAAGTCGTACTAACCGATCGCGTAGTCACGAGACTCCCGGTTTCAGTATAGGATGAGAATTTACAAAAAATTAGACTTGGGCTTAAAAACATGGCGTCAACGGGTGAAAATATAAAACAGCCACAAAACGGTCCCGTGAGAGGCTAAACCACCCCGCACGAGACGAATGTAACTCGCAGGAAATGATCGCGGAGTCCCTGGCCTCCCGGTTTGAGTATACGACGAGAATTTGCAAAATTTAGACTTAGGGTTAAAAATATGGCGTTAAAGGATGAAAACCGAAAACAACCACAAAATGGTCCCATTATGGGTATGATCACCTCGCACGGGACCAATGTCACACGTACAAACCGACCTCGTATTCATCAGCCTCCCAGTTTGAGTATACGACGAGAATTTTCAAAAATTTAGACTTAGGCTTAAAAACATATCATAAAAGTGTAAAAACATAAAAAAGCTGCAAAACGATCCCGTGAGAGGCACGATCACCTCGCATGGGACCAATGTAACTCGTAGGGACCGATCGCATAGTCCTCGGCCTCCCGGTTTGAGTATACGATGAGATTTTGATAAATTTAGACCTAGTCTTAAAATATGGCATCAAAGGGTAAAAACCTAAAACCACTACAAAATGGTCCCGTGAGAGGCAAGAGCGCCTCTTAGGGGACCAATGTAACTCGTACGAACTGATCGCGAAGTCCCCGACCTCCCAGTTTGAGTATACGACAAGAATTTGCAAAATTTAGACTTAGGCTTAAAAACATGGCGTCAACGGGTGAAAACATAAAATAATAACCAAATGGTCCCATTAGAGGCACCATCACCTCGCACGGGACCAATGTAACTCGTACGAATCGAAGGAGTAGTCCCCGACTTCCCGATTTGAGTATATGAGAATTTGCAAAATATTAGACTTAGGGCTTAAAAACATGACATAAAAGTGGGAAAATGTAAAAAAATAATAAAACAGTCTAGTAAGAGGCACGATCACCTCGCACTGGTCCAATCTAACTCGTAGGGACCGACCGCATAGTCCTCGACCTCTCGGTTTGAGTATACGACGAGAATTTGAAAAAGTTAGACTTAGGCTTGAAAACATGACGTCAAAGGGTGAAAATGTAAAACAATAACAAAACGGTCCCGTCTGAAGAACCATCACCTCGCACAGGACCAATGTAACTCCTACGAACCGACCGCATAGTCACGTGACTCCCGCTTTGAGTATACAACGAGAATTTGTAAAAAATTAAACTTAAGCTTAAAAACATGATGTCAACGAGTGAAAATATAAAACAGCCACAAAACGGACCCGTGAGAGGCTAGACCACCTCATACGGGACAAATGTAACTCATACGAACCGACCGTGGAGTCCACGACCTCCCGATTTGAGTATACGACGAGAATTTGCAAAATTTAAACTCAGGGTTAAAAATAGGGCGTTAAAGGGTGAAAACCTAAAAAAACAACAAAATGGTCCCGTTAAAGGCACGATCACCTCGTACGAAACCAATGTAACTCGTACAAATCGGCCCCGTAGTCATCGGCCTCCCGGTTGAGTATTCAACGAGAATTTGCAAAAATTTAGACTTAGGTTTAAAAACAAGTCATAAGGTGTAAAAATGTAAAACTGCCGCAAAACGGTCTCGTGAGAGGCACGATATGCTCACACGGGACCAATGTAACTCATAGGGAAGGACCGCGTACTCCTCGACCTCCCGGTTTGATTACACGACGAGAATTTGTAAAATTTAGACTTAGGCTTAAAAACATGGCGTCAAAGGGTGAAACCTAAAACCACCACAAAATGGTCCCATGAGATGCAAGAACACCTCGCACGGGACCAACGTAACTCGTATGAACCGACCGCATAGTCCCCGGCCTCCCAGTTTGAGTATACGACGAGAATATGCAAAATTTAAACTTAGGCTTGAAAACATAACGTCAACGGGTGAAAACATAAAAAATAACAAAACGGTCTCGTTAGAGGCACCATCACCTCGTACGGGACCAATATAACTCGTACAAACTGATCGCATAGTCCCCTACCTCCCGGTTTGAGTATACGACGAGAATTCGTAACATTTAGATTTTTAGGCCTAAAAACATGACATAAAAGTGGGAAAACGTAAAACAATAACAAAACGGTCCTGTAAGAGGCACGATCACCTCGCACTGGATCAATGTAACTCGTAGAGACCGACCGCATAGTCCCCGACCTCTCGATTTGAGTATAAGACGAGAATTTAGAAAATTTAGACCACGGCTTGAAAACATGACGTCAAAGGGTGAAAACGTGAAAAAATAACAAAACGGTCCCGTTAGCGGCACCATCACCTCGCACGGGACCAATGTAACTCATATGAACCAACCGCGTAGTCAAAGGACTCCTAGTTTGAGTATACGATGAGTATTTGCAAAAATTTTGATTTAGGCTTAAAACATGGGGTCAACGGGTGAAAACGAAAAACAGCCACAAAACGGCCCAGTGGGAGGCATGATCACCTCGCACGGGACCAATGTAACTCGTAGGAACCGACCGCGTAGTCTCCAGCCTCCCGGTTTGAGTATATGATGAAAATTTATAAAATTTAGATTTATGCTTAAAAACATGGCGTCAAATGGTGAAAATTAAAAACCACCACAAAATGTGGGGTAAAGGGATGAAATCGTAAAACAGTCACAAAACAGTCCAGTGAGAGGCTCGAGCACCTCGCATGGGACCAATGTAACTCGTACGAACCGACCCGCAGTCACGGGACTCTCTCGGTTTGAGTATACGACGAGAATTTTCAAAAATTTAGACTTAAGCTTAAAAACATGGCATCAATGGGTGAAAATATAAAACAGTCACAAAATGGTCCAATGAGAGGCAAGATCACCTCGAACAGGACCAATATAAGTCGTAGGGACCGACCGCATAGTCCCCGGCCTCCCGGTTTGAGTATACGATGAGAATTTGTAAAATTTAGACTTTGGCTTGAAAACCTGACGTTAAAGGATGAAAACGTAAAATAATAACAAAACAGTCCCGTTAGAGGCACCATCACCTCGCACGGGACTAATGGAATCGTACGAATCGACCGCGTAGTCACTTGACTCCCAGTTTGAGTATACGACGAGAATTTGCAAAAATTTAGACTTAGGGTTAAAAACATGGCGTCAAAGGCTGAAAACCTAAAACCACCACAAAATGGTCCCGTGAGAGGCACGAGTACCTCGTGCGGGATCAATGTAACTCGTACGAACCGACCGCGTAGTCCCTGGCCTCCCGGTTTGAGTATACGATGAGAATTTATAAAATTTAGACTTAGGGTTAAAAACTTGGCGCCAAGGGATGAAAACATAAAAACAGTCAGAAAACGGTCCAGTGAGAGGAACGATCACCTCGCACGGGACTAATGTAAGTCATAAGGACCACCGCGTAGTCCCCGATCTCTCGGTTTGAGTATACGATGAGAATTTGGAAAATTTAGACTTAGGCTTGAAAACATGACGTCAAAGGGTGAAAACGTAAAACAACAACAAAACGGTCCTGTTAGAGGCACCATCACTTCGCATGGGACCAATGTAACTTATACAAACCGATCGCGTAGTCACGGGACTCTCGGTTTGAGTATATGACGAGAATTTGCAAAAATTTAGACTTAGGCATAAAAACCTAACGTCAATGGGTGAAAACGTAAAACAGCCCCAAAACAGTCCAGTGAGAGGCACCATAACCTCGTACGGGACCAATGTAACTCGTAGGGACCGATCGCGTAGTCCCCGACCTCCCGGTTTGAGTATACGACGAGAATTTGTAAAATTTATACTTAGGCTCAAAAACATGGCATCAAAGGGTGAAAACCTAAAAACACCACAAAATGGTCCCGTGAGAGGCACGAACACCTCACACGGGACCAATGTAACTCGTATGAACCGACCACGTAGTCCCCGGCCTCCCGGTTTGAGTATACGATGAGAATTTGTTAAATTTAGACTTAGGATTAAATACATGGCGTCAAGGGATGAAAACGTAAAACAGTCACAAAACGGTCCAGTGAGAGGCTCAAGCACCTCGCATGGGGAGAAATGTAACTCGTACGAACCGATCGCGTAGTTAAGGGACTCCTGGTTTGAGTATACGACGATAATTTGCAACATTTAGACTTTTAGGTTTAAACATTATTTGATTATTGATATCTTTTTTTTTCCTTATATTTTTTTTGCAGGATAACATTTTAGGGTTATATTTTATTCGCGTGGAACACATGAACAAAGCAATGGCTTGCGACTGGTAGATTGTTTATTTATTATTGTTGTTGATATGCGAGATTATTGTTTTAATTTTTTCTGGCCGTGCGGGCTTTTGTGTTGATTAAACAGGTTGGTTTTCATGTATAAATAAAGGAGATTCTGTCGATTTTTTTTAGAAATTGCAAAGAATTGTTGATATGGGAGATTTTTTAATTTTTTATGGTCGTGCAACCTTTTGTTTTGATTAAACGGGTTAGTTTCATGTATAAACAAAGGAGACTCTGTCGAATTTTTTTAAAAATTGTAAAGAATTGTTGATATGCGAGATTCTTATTTTTAATTTTTTTTTATAGTCGTGCAGGCTTTTGTATTAATTAAACAGGTTGGTTTTCATGTATAAACAAAGGAGACTCTGTCAAATTTTTTTAAAAATTGTAAAAAGTTGTTGATAAGATTAACTAATATATTTGGATATTTTATTTTACTATAATATTATTTTGATAAAATGATTATTTTATTGATTGCAGGTTGTGCACAAGAAGTTGAAGAGACATGTTTTTGAGTGTGTCTACTATATGTGACACTAAGAGAAGTTTTTCAAGCGTGACAACCATATTTATCATCTTAATTTAGGGATGATATTTTTTTGACAATTGTATATCTTATTAATTAGTATGATTTTGTACTCATTGAAATATTTCGACTTAAATGTAGTTTAATGGAAGAAATTGTTATTGGATACGTGCGTCAATGAATGTGGTTGATATATTGCGTTTATGATCGGATGATTTGATTTATAATACAAATTAGATGTCAATTATTATTGCAACATAAAACATATAATAATATAACTATTTATGCTAATTTCTTATTTATCAATTGGGACGGTTATAAACCGTCCCTAATACTTATTTGTATTAATTGAGAATACCTTTTGGGACGGTTTTTACCGTCCCTAACACCCATTTTTGCATCAATTGAAATTACCGTTTGGGATGATTTTTATCGTTCTAATTGGGTTGCCAGAATCTCAGTAGTATTAGGGACGGTTTATCCGTCCCTAATACAGTTGGCGGAAGCGGGAATTTTTTCGCGGAAACACCATTTAGGACGAAAAATCCCTCCGTAATGCCAAATGCAGAGTGTCCATGAATTAACATTTAGGACGGTAAAATTCGTCCCTAAAATATTTACGACACCTAGTATAAGGGACAGATTTTTTCCGTTGCAAAAACCGTCCCTAATACTCTTTTGGGACGATTTTTGTACTATTACGGACTGATTTTTACCGTCCCTAATACTCATTTTTCTTGTAGTGGTGCTAGTTTATAATTTTTACTCCTCGACAACCCCTATCTCTCAATTATATATTGTTGGTATTCCATTATTTTCCCATAATCCCAAACTACTCAAGTTATGGTTTCAATAATTTATTTAAAGTTTTACACCTAAACTAACAAAATTGCCGTTTTTTGGGCAACCGAATCAGCTTGTAAATTTTCTGGCAGATTAAACACCTTGTAGTAAAATTGTGATTCTCCCTCTACCCAAGT
This sequence comes from Sambucus nigra, assembly GCA_949130495.1. Classification (NCBI taxonomy): domain Eukaryota; kingdom Viridiplantae; phylum Streptophyta; class Magnoliopsida; order Dipsacales; family Adoxaceae; genus Sambucus; species Sambucus nigra. Next base: position 386,338,056 of record OX422215.1, on the reverse strand, counting down.
CCAAATGAGCTAATTCAAAGCTCAATGTAAATCTAAGACACGGACCTTTCCATCCATGTATGGCACTTACTCTAATTCAAAGTACACTGAAAATGACATTTGTTTGAAGTCACATAAAAAATTATGGCAGATTTCTATCTTATATTCACCGAAGAAACCTTTGTTTTTCATCATCTTTCTATACAAATCTAATATTAACCATAATCCATGTTCATCACTTTGAAAACCCATAATTCCCCTTTTATAAAATTCCTTCTTTACGAATTTTGTATTATGAATAAAGTTCAATAATCTCTAATATTATTCTCGAATAAACTCTTAATGATATCCTTGAACTTTCCATTAAAACAATCCTATTTTTTTTCAAGAATCATACTCAATTATAAACTCAGATTTAACCTCCAACTATATACATGATGCAATCCCAATTTCGTGATTTAAAATATATGATTCATCCCTAGCATGATTTCTACATCACCACATGGAATTATCTCAATGTAATCCTTTAAAAAATCACAATTTTCATAAAAAATGCATCTTACTCTAGCATGTATATTTTAAGAACTCAATAATTAAATCAAGTAAACACTTGCCTCTAAATAAATGTCTGAATTCCACGTTTAGATGATAGTGTAGGTGTTTCCCCGCTCTTGTCTCGATTCCCGCGGCAGTTGATTCTAGGTGGTGGAAATGGTGATTCTCCCCTTGAAAACTTTTCAAATACCTCTTGGGACTCTTTCTATGACTCACCTATAACTTCCTCTTCTTTGTTTCTTCCAATAACCCTTTTCGCTAACTCAAAAGTCTATTATAAAGTGGTGAATCATGTATCTCTTATTAGCCTAGAAGTTCAAAGGTCTAAAAATGACTTTTGGAATGTCGGGTTGGCCCAAAAGTGACTCGGGACCCTCTACCGACACTTGAGTATAGTTTTCTGATTGTTTTAACCCTTCGGAAACTTCTACGCACTCGAAATGATCATATAGGTTACTTATTTTCTCTTTTATTTTAATCCTCATATTTAGTCCCAGCACGAGTCATACTCTTGCCCTGATTAAATTATCACAAGTGTCGTATTTCTCACTAACGACTAAACATACGATGGCATATTACTTATTCTCTCCGTAATATCCAATTATTTTCATCATAATAAATATTCTATTGTTCCCATTTTATATATCCGGATAATATCCAATTACGGATTAGTTCCGATTAATCCCATTTTACATATTCATAAAAATATTAGGTGTTACAGGCGTGTTAAGTGCGATTGTCCTGATGATTATCGCGAGATTGTAAGTATTCTTCATGTAAGTGAGACATGTATCTATTATTGTTGGCTTGTAAAATTGAGGAAAGAAATCGTTTCCCATGGACAACGCCAATTTTAAGTGGTAAAATCCTTTAAGATTTAATGAACACTAACCAAGAAAATAATAAAATTAAATATGACACAAATACACAAAGATAATATGTACGTAGTTCGACAATATGTCTACATCCACTAAGGATTATTTTCTCTTATTTATTTCAATCTATTTTGATAGGGACTCAATGTTCCAAATTACGTAACCATTTTTTTCCTGGGGTGAGTTTTGTTATTTATAAGGGAATCTCGTAGAGTCTCCAATTATTCAATAATTGTCATATTTAACTTTTGTTGATCAGTTTTATCCCCTCCTTGATTTTTGCGCACTAGTTCTTTTAGTGATATCTATCCACGTGATAAATGTAGTTGGCCAATCAGTGGACCACATGATTTCTATCCACATGTTACGGATTATTTTACCCCGCATAAATTGTTATGAGATCATTAAAATCCTATTCAAAATCCTTTGAGTTAAATTGGATATTAATAAGACGAGAACCATACACTTATTTAATTAGATCCAAATTCAAGTTAATTTTTGATTAGGTGAGATATTGTCAATTTAATTCAATTTGATTGCAATTATGTGATATAGAAACATCTTGCAACCTAAATCCACTATTAATCTGAAATTGTGCAAGGTTGTGTGTTGTGAAAAAAAGTAAGTGCGAAAATAAGCACAACACCAAAATTTAAAAAAAATCCCAACTAAAGAAAAAAAACTCGGGATGCTACACTAATCCCACTAAAATAATGAAGATGTTATAAGAGGTCGTATATTTACCAAACTTGAGTTCCCTTATAAGTTCTCACAATAGAGCAATCCTCAATTCTCCACCCGATCAATTGGCTCTCATCCAAAGCTCATTTGTAGAGAGAGGAGAATCCACTCAACTTAGCTTCTACACATCCAATTTTAAGAGAACATCTTCAATTGTTCAGATCTTCCTCCTTTTTGACCTCTTAATTAAATATCTTCAATGGAAAATGATGAAGGATAGATTTTCTATGGTTGGTTTGATGAAACACTCAAAAACCAATCACAAAAATTTTCAATTTGAAATGAGGAATAACAAAACTCATATAGGATTTCTAGAGAGAGAAAGAAAAACTCTTAGACTTTAAATTTTCGTCAAAGAGACATAAGAGTTCTAATTTAAAAGTAGATCCAAAATTCTTTTAAGTGAAATTTTCAATTTTCCCACTTTTGAGAAGCCCATGTGCACAAATGCCTTTTAGCCATGCGCACGAATGTTAATAGTGGGAAAAAATTAAAATCCTAATCATATTCGTGCGCATAAGGTGTGTTTTCCTCCATTCGCATGGGTCCATGCGTACGAGGCATTTTTCATCCGTTTGCATGACCGGCAACATAAAAATTATAAAAAAATCATTTGAAAGATTTTTCAAATTAACTGATTTCGAAAGGAAACTTTTCCACATGTTTAAGAAATATGACTTTTGGATGATTAAAACAAGTGAATAAAATGTGGGAAAACATGAGTTAAAGGATTAGGAAACCTAAAATGTGTCAAGATCAATATGCCACATCCAAAAAGGTCCAAAAGTCCACCTGGATTGTTCGAATCTGATGAAGACATGCAATGTAAGTCGACTTAGACATAAATAGAGGCATGTAAGGAAATCAAACATCTAGACACACATAGACTATCAAAGATTGTTCTCAAACTAAAATAAAACTCCTAAAAATCTGAAAAAGAAATTATTTTTACACGGAATCCGCTAAGGAATAATTCTATACATTTTTTTCTCCCCTATTGGATATTCAGTGGAAAAAATTCAAAATAACCCAAAAATAAAAAATAACTACTAATCCCATCATATACAAAAAAGTCCCAATCATCAATTTAAATTACCCACATTCTAGAAGGAAAAGCATAGACTGATATTGGACAAAAAAATACAGACTCGATAAAGGATATTAATTGAGATGCTCAAGCGTCTAAAATAGTGATAAGATACTTACAAAACTTAAACAACAAAAAAAACAATCAAGCATGTAACCTCAATGTGAAGGCAAAACTCCCCAGGTATAAGAACTCCCCCTGAATAAATGCATTGTCATAGATAATATTCTCTCCACTTTTTTGCCTTGAATAGACAAAGCTAGAAAAGATAATACTAAAATAAGTGAGGCCATAAGGGACAAAAGATATGAGATATAACACATATATAGCATAGACAAGAATATGATAATAAGCCAGAAGAAACACAGGCTAGAATAAAATAATATGTATTATAAAGTCCAAAAATTATAGAATGAACAAAATACATAAATGAAGCACATCTCAAACAGAGAAGAAAAAACTCCCCCTGAAACAAATATCTTTCTCCCTAAAGCAATATTCCCCCTCCCCCCCCCCCCCCCCCCTAATATTGTGCAACTATAAAATCATGGAAAGTATGGAAAAGAAAAAACATATTAAGCATTTGAAACATGATGAGAGCTAGTGTATCACAACGAGATATCATGAAATCATGTGGTAATGGACATCATATATATGACAAAGCATGAGAATCTATGACAAGAACCACATACATCCAAATGTATCATGAAAAAAATCATTTGAATTAGATGAAGATCAGACATCTTAATAAAAATGAGACTGTATACCAAGAGACATGGTTGTGATTTCACTTTACACATGCACTTTCATATGACTTAATAATGATTAAATCCCTAGATCTCTTATGTGTGTTTGAAACGTCTCGATGGTTCATTTGAGGGTATGTGGGATATTCAATTTACTTGATGGAGTTGACTGATGAGACTTTTTAATAAATGAAAAAGACAAATATTAGTGAGATAACGTTGATTTGAATTTAAGTATCATCAATAGGTACCAAGGCGTACGTGAAAGCCACCGTAAAAATAAATCCAATATATGATGCAAAGAGCTAAAGTCGAGTGAATCAAAATTCAAGGCAAGGGAGCACACTTTGATAAGGTTGTGGAGGGTCTTATGTCTAGTCTTTATCAGATATCTAGGCTACGTATTCATTTAATACTTATATTCCTAACATCTTTCACTTTTTATTTCCTATTAAATTTATGTCTAACATGTAGTAGGATACCCATCGCCTCTTAAGTCATAACTTTCAGCTCTTGCATGACCTGGTAGATATGATATACAATGACATTAGGTCGAAATCAACACGTTACCATTGGCAAGACTATACAAAGCATCTAGACGATAAGTCTAGAGTGAAATTGGTATTAGTGGGAGCATGATACCTTGTGTCAAAGGCCTTTGAGCCAGTTGATATCAGTGGTGATGATCTTGGGCCATCAACCCATTTGATGAGGTTGTGATATAGTCATGGAAGAACCGTATATTATTTTCATATGTATTCCATTGAAGATGTACCGAACTTATAAATTTTATAATAGTATTGTTTCGATATGATATTGCATTATGCTTTCATTATCCTATCGTAATTTTTAATTAATTATAATTTATATAAATTTAATCATATAAAAGCACACAAATCGTATATTAGTTGTCGCTAAATGAAATTGACTTTGGGGATTGATTATTTTAAAAAAAGGAATGAAATGAGGCGTCTTTTCAATTTTCACGGGGTGCATTGGCGTCGCCTTTGGGATGCTGCCCATTTACAAGCCTTGTCTCACTTAAAGTGGAAAATCTGAGATTATTTTTCTCTTGAATTTGACACTTTTATGAAATGCAACTTTACTTAATGCTCTATGGTTAAATCATATACACAACTTCCACAATAGTCAAACACTCTGCATATTTATCCACATACGTATAATGCAGATAACATGCACACTCATTAGTTTAGGAATAAGATATTAAAAGGATTTTTTGTTGTATTCAAAATAAAAGAGAAATCATTATAGAGGGAGACCACTCGTGGGGACATCCACTTGAAACCAAGAATAGTAAAAGGGTTATTCGAATTTTGACAATCTTTAGTTGTTGTGTTCATCTGGAAATCGACACCCCCCAAAACCACAATTCCACCATTAGCCTCCCATTTTTGACAGAATCTATTCGTTGATAAAATAATCGTTAGTCAATATATTAGTATGTTAAAATACCCTTGCCCCTTTAATCCCTCTTTTTTGTCCTTATATCCTATCTCTCACAGCCATGATTGAAGTTTAAAAGCTTATGCATCATAAAAAATTTGAAAATTGAGAAAAAAAATATACAAACAAAAATTCCAACATATTAGAATGCACTCTAAAGAAATTGAAAAACCAAAACATTAGGAAATCGAAAACCAAATCTTTAAAATGCAAAAACCTGGAAAAATATATTCAAACTCGTTAATGTCTGTGTGCATATATATATATATATATATATATATAGTGGACATTGGGGAAACTTGTTGAGTGAGTGCAAATAAGATGGGGGGGGGGGGGAGGGAGTTTTGGGGGTGAAGGGGGAATAAAAGAGGTATTAGGGTATATTTTCTTTTTTTCCTTTTTTTAAAGGCGTTTTAGTAACTTAGATTTTAAATGATGGTCAATATATATATATATATATATATATATATATATATATATATATAGTGGACATTGGGGCAACTTGTTGAGTGAGTGCAAATAAGATGGGGGGGGGGGGGGGAGAGAGAGAGAGAGCGAGAGAGTTTTGGGGGTGAAGGGAGAATAAAAGAGGTATTAGGGTATATTTTCTTTTTTTCCTTTTTTTAAAGGCGTTTTAGTAACTTAGATTTTAAATGATGGTCAAAATTAGTCATTAACAATTCAATTTCAAATTTGATGCTAATGGTGCATTATTTTTTTTTCAGGATTCAATCCCCAAACACTGATAATTACTAATGCCAAAACTCAAATAACACAAAGTAAAAAGTGCAGTGAGAATTGACCCCTCATATGGGAAAAGAAAAAAAGATGTTTAGTAAATGTATATCAACTAGGGGAGTTCATCGAAACTAGAAAAATTGATCAACTAAATCAAATCGAGTTCATTGGGTTGGATTTGTTCAGTTAAGGTTTTTACATTGTTGGTTCGGCTCTTGTTCCAAAAAAAAAATGAAAATATAATTTCTCGATTTGGTTCTCGATTAATACTAAACCAAATCGAACCTAATCAGTCCCAAACCAATTTAGACACGATATTACACCCAAGGTAGATATGAAACCCAAAATCATTTTCTCTTCAAAACCCATCCACCATTAGTTCATCATTCATTATTTATGTTCGCACATTATATGGCTGTTTTATATAGATTTGTCTTTTAAAAACATTACGTGTTAAGAGTTATTTGGCTTGGAAATTTTTCCTTTGAAAAACTTTACGTGTTAAGATTAAATTAATTATTTTTATATTAGTTTAAATGTGTAAAAGAGTTGTTTAATTTTGGAAAATACTAGATTTTTTTAATGTTGACTCGTGAAACTTTGGTTACACCTACATATACCTCATTTTCGAAATTAAAATCAACGTAGTTCGTGGGTTAGTATTATTTGTCGAAAAACTCCTTGTGGTGGTTTTCGGAGAGATGGGAGGGTGTTGGAATAGGGAAACCTCTTTATTTTGGTGTAAATGTATGGTTTCTACCATATGAGCAATGGTGGAGAGAGAGATACTATGATTCCTCTTCCAAAATCTTCTTCCCTTAATGAAGAAGATATGTTCTATTTATACCAAAAGAATCCCAAGTGGGCTGACATGTGTCCAAATATTTGTAGTAACACATGTCTTATTTGTATGGCATGTATCCCGTAATATATATTGCACCCTCTACACTAGAATAATTGTATAGTTGATGCACAAATGATGCACAAATATGTGCAGTATGCTGGATGCGCACAATAATATTTGAGTCGCTTAAACGTAAGTAGTTGTGACACCCCGACTAATTAAATACCGGGTAGCTACTCCTTTATTAAATTAATTCAAAATGCCAAGTTGGTCCAGTTAATAGCATCACTATCGAAAACATTTTAATGATTACTAACCACCTAGTATTTAAAATGTAAGTGCCAAATTTTAATTTAAGTCTGATTAACATGCAACAAGTGTAATAAAGAATAATAACACCATTCACCATACTGAAGTAAAAAGAATAACCATCACATAACGTAAAATAAAGTCTGGAGGAAAAACTCCTCACTACAATCCCACAACTGAAATAAGTAAACCAAAAACTAAAACAGTACATGCCAAAGTCTGAAAACTGTAATGGAAATGTAACTCTAATAGAAATGGGCAACATGCCCTACAACTGATAGATAATGAATCTGGAATCCAAGCGATAGAAGCGTCTACAAGCAAATCCCTGTAGCTTCCACAAACAGCTACAACTCGTCACCTGAATGAGTATCCTATGCATGGTGTCCTTGTGGCTGGGCACCTAAAATGGTTTTACAAAGAAAAATAGATTTGAAAAGAAAACGGGTCAGAGCCCGAATGTGGAGTTATATTTTAAAAACCTGCAAGTGCTTTAAAAAAACATTTAAAACACTAAATGCAAAGTACATGTTAGGACGTGCACTCACATGATATTCTCACCTCTCGTCTAACTGTGCACTCCTAACGTAAGTACCCATCTATAACGATACAAACCACTAGCTAAGTGCCATTATATCTAGCTAGATTATCATAGGTCCTACCCATATTACTCGGTTCTATTAACATAATAACGCTCGTAATTAAATAGGGGTTTAACGTAAACTCAGATGCTCACTATGCAATATATATCACTATCAGTTAACTCGTTATATTTCTCGAAACAATACCATAAATATATTCATAGAATTAACATGAAGGTTCCCATTAATTAAGTGTATATTATTCACATCATAAATATACAATATAAGCACCCCGAGAACTAAGCTGTGGTGCACACATACTCTGCTATCCATCCCGGTACATCACGTACATAAGGATTACATATTCCGAATCTCTCAGGAATAGTTCACAGATAACAACATCACAAATAATGGAGGCGAACACAGTCACATCACATGGGTCACGCACATACCTACGCTCCCACGATCAGCGGACTTATTAATATCCCAATAAGTCTTTCTATGACCTATGTTCATCAAGGTAACCATTCTAAATCCGGGCAACACAAGGATTAGAGGGCCCTAAGCGAACGCAAACCTCCCGTGATAGCAAGTATGGTAGGTATGTCATACACACAATTCATATACCAATACTAAGTAAACACACATCTTAGTAATCCCGTAGTTTAATCGTAGTACATATCGCATTCTCGTACTAACTTATAATTATCGCAATTTATACTATTCTGGTTTATCATTACGCGCCATAATCTATTCTCACGTCGTAGTAGACACTCACGTCTCAACCCAAACCGTCCATTTAGTATAACTCTCGTATATAATTTCCTTCTCATAAATACCCAAAAGTCCCAATTCTATCACTACATCATCATCGGAATGTTATCTATAACCTCGAATGAGTTTACGGGACTCCAAAAATCAAAACAGTCCAAAAAGGCCCAAACTGTCAACTCGTTAGAAGTCTCATTCGAACGAGACTATTCGAATGAGATACCTCTATCAACTCATTATAAGTCTCGTTCGAACGAGACTGTTCGAACGAGATCCCTCTGTCAACTCGTTAGAAGTCTCGTTCGAACGAGACTGTTCGAACGAGATTCCAGTTCGTTCGAACGAACTGTACCTTCTAACGATATCTCATTCGAACGAGATATCGAATGAAACTGCCCCTCGTTAGAAGCGACTGGTCAACTCGTTAGAAGCTCATTCGAACGAGCTCGTTCGAACGACCTGGGTTGGTTTCTAACGAGCGCCAGCTGCGAGCCTAGAATTTCCAAAATCGTTTTTCACCCAATTTCTACTTCTCAAATCTCCTCTAAATTTCGTCCCAACTATGTTTTAAGGTCTCTAATCAATCCTAAACATATATAGTCACATCCTAACATGTTTTAAGGGATCAATCCATCCTAACATCAATCAAATTTACAAATCTCTACACTTTTTCCCAATTTTATCAAGAACATGAACCCTAACTTTATGATTCATGAATTAATCCAATATAATTCCGTTTTAATTTCTTCCAATCACAAATAACATGAGAATACTCATCTACCTATCATTCTACATGCAATTCTCCTCAAGATTTCAAGTTCTAAGCTTCAAAATACATGGGTTTTCATCATCTTTCAAGAACAATTGATATTCTTCAATTTTCTAACATGGAAGGACCATTCTACGAATTTAAATATAATTAAAACACTTGCCTTGATTGTCTCTGAGTTTGGATGATGGTTTGATGAAGATTTCTGCAGAATTTCTTCTCTTCTCCAAGCTTCTTCTCCAATGGTGGCTTAAGGTGGCTAGGGTTTTCTTTGGGAAAGTTGTAAACCTAATGATAACCTTCGTAGCTTAATGGGTTAATATGGGTTGGTTAGTGGGTTTAGTGGGTCAATTCCCAATCAGATTAAAACTCCCAATTTTCGTCACTTTTAATTCCTCAAAATGTAAAATTACCAAAATACCCTTTATGATGCCGGTATGGCCTAAAAATACCCCGGAATCCAAACTACACCCCCTGCTAGTGTTTTCTGACTATCTCGACCCTTCTGGACGCGTTGGCACACTCAAAACGACCATACGGATAATAGAAATAAAAATCACTTTTATAATTAAAATAATATACCATGACGCGACGGTCACACGCGTCTCAACAAAATTCTCAAATTGCCGTATATTAATCTCACGACAAATTTCATAATTCCAAATTCATATATAATCATATATGCACATAATTAAATACCAACTCGCATCTCGTTAGTATTTATAACCCGTATTAATTTCTAATTAATACGCATTTAATTAATTAATCCCAAAAATAAATATTGCCAAAAGTACGGGGTATTACATACTTCCCCCCTAATAACTGAATTTCGTCCCGAAATTCGAAACTAGAAAGTACCTGCTAAAAATAACTCTAGATAACGTTCGCGCATCTCATCCTCGCGCTCCCATGTGGACTCCTCGACATTGTGATGTCGCCACTGAACACGCACTAACGGAACTATCTTTGACCGCAGTTTCCTCTCGCTTCGGTCCAAAATAGCAATCGGCCTCTCCTCGTAGGAGCTATCCGGCTGGAGATCGATGTCCTCCACAGCAATGTGAGAATGAGCCAGATTATCTCTAAGGTATTTCCTCAGCGAGGAAATATGGAACACATCGTGAATCCGATGCAAATGCTCCGGTAGTCCAAGTTTATACGCAACCGGTCCGATCCGCTCAATAATAGGAAACGGCCCCACATACCTTGGTGCCAACTTCCCCTTCTTCCCGAAACGCATAATCCCCTTCATAGGAGACACTCAGCAAAACCTGGTCCCCCACTTGGAATTCTCTGAAAAACCTCTTCGCATCAGCATAACTCTTCTGCCTGTCTTGAGCTACCCGAATGCGACTCCGAATCAACTCAATCCTTGCCGAAGTATCCTGAATCACTTCCGGCCCAAGCAGTTTGTTGTCCCCCACCTCTAACCAACATGTTGGGGAACGACAAGGCCTACCGTACAATGCCTCAAACGGAACCATGCCAATAGTGAACTGATAGGAGTTGTTGTAAGCAAACTCCACTAGTGGAAGGTACTGCTCCCATCCACCCCCAAAGTCAATAATGCACATGCGTAGCATGTCCTCCAACATCTGATTTGTGCGCTCGGTCTGACCATCAGTCTGTGGATGATAAGACGTACTCAACCGCAATTCCGTGCCCATGGCCTCCTGGAAACTCTCCTAAAACCTCGAAACAAATATCTTGTCTCGGTCAGACACGATATTTAGGGGCACACTGTGAAGTCTCACAATCTCTGAAATGAAGAGCTGGGCATACTGTCCCGTAGTGTAGTCAGTCCTTATGGGTAAAAAGTGAGCGACCTTGGACAACCTGTCCACAATTACCCAAACGGAGTCGTGACCCCTCTGCGACGTAGGCAACCCCGTGATAAAGTACATGGATATTCTCTCCCACATCCACACTGGGACCTCCAACGGCTGTAGCAATCCTGCCGGTCTCTGATGATCCACTTTTACAAGCTGACAAGTGGCGCATTTCGAAACAAATTCAGCGATATCTCTCTTCATACTGCTCCACCAATACTGGCGTCTCATGTCTTGGTACATTTTGTCCCCTCCGGGGTGTGCCGCGAACCGTGAGCCGTGCGACTCTGCCATCATCTCGTGTCGCAATTCCTCCCCTTCCGGAACTACCAATCTCCCATTGAAGCGTAATCCCCCGTCTGAGCTAATGGTATAGGACTCGGCTCCCTCTGCTAGTAATCGAACTATCTGCTCTTGACAGAACGAGTCATTAGCCTGTGCCCGTACGACCTTTGTGACAATCTACGGTGTAACGGTCATCACCGACATGAAAGATCGGGCCACTGCATCCTGGTGTCCCAATTCCTTCCACTTAGCCTTCCACACCTCTGCCACCTCATCTGCTGGCCTACGGCTCAACGCGTCTGCTACCACGTTAGCCTTACCTGGGTGATACTGGATGTCGAGCTGGTAGTCCTTCACAAACTCAAACCACCTACGCTGCCGCATATTTAATTCTTTCTGCGTGAACAGGTACTGTAGGGACTTGTGGTCTGTGAACAGTTGGAACTTTTCCCCCAAAAGATAGTGCCTCCAAATCCGTAGGGCAAATACCACTGCCGCCAACTCTAAATCGTGCGTGGGGTAATTCTTCTCATGAGGCTTAAGCTTACGGGAAGCATAAGCTATGGCCTGTCTCTCCTGCTGTAATACACCTCCCAGTCCTTGCAAAGACGCATCGGTGTAAACCAAATACTCAACTCCCGGTCTCGGCAATGCTAACACAGGTGCTGAGGTCAATTTTTCCTTCAATTCATCGAATGCCAACTGACAGGCATGACTTCAGATGTATGGCACACCCTTACGAGTCAGATGTGTCAAAGGACCTGCTATCTCTAAGAATCCCCGAATAAACCTCCTGTAGTATCCTGCTAGCCCCAAGAAACTACGAATTTCAGTCGGTGTTGTGGGCTATCCCCACTCCCTCACTGCTGATACTTTCCCCGGATCAACAGATATTCCCCGGTCAGAAATAATGTTTCCCAAAAACTGGACTTCCTTCAGCCAAAACCCGCACTTCTCATATTTTGCATACAACTCGTTCTGACGAAGTGTCTGCAAAACCTGCCTCAAATGCTCGGCGTGCTCCTCCTCTGCCTGAGAGTAAACCAGAATGTCATTAATGAAGACAATGACAAACTGGTCTAGGAAATCCCTGAACACTCTGTTCATTAAGTCCATAAACACAGCTGGAGCGTTGGTCAAACCGAAAGTCATAACCCGAAACTCGTAAGAACCATATCTCGACAAGAACGCAGTCTTCGAGACATCTTCCTCCCTGATATGCAACTGATGGTATCCCGATCTCAAATCAATCTTCGAGAAGAAAGAAGCTCCTCTCAACTGGTCGAATAAGTCATCGATTCGAGGCAACGGATACTTATTCCGTATCGTGACCTTATTCAACGCTCGGTAGTCCACACACAATCTCAGTGAACCGTCCCTCTTCTTCACAAACAGAACTGGAGCGCCCCAAGGTGAGGTACTCCTGCGAATAAAGCCCTGACCTAAAAGATTCTCTATCTGATCCATTTCTATTAGAGTTACATTTCCATTACAGTTTTCAGACTTTGGCATGTACTGTTTTAGTTTTCGGTTTACTTATTTCAGTTGTGGGATTGTAGTGAGGAGTTTTTCCTCCAGACTTTATTTTACGTTATGTGATGGTTATTCTTTTTACTTCAGTATGGTGAATGGTGTTATTATTCTTTATTACACTTGTTGCATGTTAATCAGACTTAAATTAAAATTTGGCACTTACTTTTTAAATACTAGGTGGTTAGTAATCATTAAAATGTTTTCGACAGTGATGCTATTAACTGGACCAACTTGGCATTTTGAATTAATTTAATAAAGGAGTAGCTACCCGGTATTTAATTAGTCGGGGTGTCACAGTAGTGTTATGGACTTTTATCATGAATAATCAATTTAATTATGATTATAAATTTAAAGGGGGGCTTATCATTAAGCCCCTCTCAAATTTACCCCCTCGTATGCATAGTTGATGTGTTTGTGTGAGGACAAATCTCCAATCGAGTCAATTTATTTGTAATTGGCTTAATCTCAGACAAAAAATTATAGTAATAGGTTAGGCTTTGTATCGTCAATCTCGCAAGCCTATGACATGTTTAATGAAGACGTTGCCGCCAAGCTTCAAAGTTGGATACACATCGTGTCGTGTTTTTGTGCCAAGTTTGTCTTCAATTTTACCGAGGATATTGTAAGGTATGGATGCATTTAGGATATGATCCTTTAAAATATTTTTGGGTGTTTGTTCCAAAACAAAATCGTTTGGAACTATTTTTAAAATTATTTTTAAAGAAAATAATTTTTTTCATTTGAAGTTCATTAGAACGAAGTTGGTACTTCGTTAAAACAGAGTCTAGATCTCATAAGAATGAGAATCAGAACATGTTAGAACAAAGTTGATAACTAGTTTGAAATAACTTCAATACCTCGTTATAACGAACATCAAACGAGCACTCTTTGTTTAACAAAAGGCACTTGTTAGAAGCTCGTTAAAAGGCTATTTTAACGAGAAAGCCATCTCGTCCGATCGATCTTAGTTCTCGTTAGAACAAAATTGGCATTTTGTTCGAACGAACCATGCATTTTCATTCGAACGAGTTTGCCACATCGAAATTTGGATTTTCTCTATTTATGGCATGTCATACTCATTTTTTAAGAACTTTTGACAAAAATATAACTTCTACCTATTTACAAAAGTTTCAAAACCCTACTTTCACCATTTGAGTTTAAAGATCCAAGTTTACATACTCATATGCTTTGAGATCTTTCGTTTGGTCACCAAAGTTTTTTTCTAATCATCTTGGATTGAGAACTAATTTCGAGCGGTGGACTCCATACTTGTTTGTTGTGTTAGAGTGAAGAAGCGATGTTCCGTGTTTCGATTCCGTAGACAGTTGTTGAGTGCATATGGATAGCGTCCTGTGGCAACTTACATGGGTGTACTCCTATATTTCACTGTGAAGGAGAGGTTAAAAATAGAAGAGCTTCGAGGCTTTAGAGGGAGACGAGTCGTTGAGTAAGTCTGCTGTCAAGTCTTTATAAAACCTTATCATATTGATATGTTTGGCTGGGTCGCCCGAGGTTATTCTCGTTATGATTTTCCTCGTACCTCAGAGCGTTGTGGATGAGTTATTTATTGTATCTTCTTATCACCTAGATGCATGTTTTAGGCTAAAAAGATAGAATTAGGTAAATCGATTTTTAACAACAAACGGTTTAATTTGGTGAATGAGTTTTATTGGGTTAATTTGTTTAAACTTTTCATCTTTAAATTTGAAAAATATAAAAATAGAATTTGTGTTATTGATCATCCTTGCCTAAGCACCGCATAGGGACGTTCTTAAATTGGTGTCAGAAGTAGAACATTAAATTGTCATGTTTATATCCCATGTGGTTAGACATGAATTTTGATGATTTTGATGGTCATAGAGCCCTGATGTTTGACGGGTCGAACAACGCATACTGAAAAATACATATGAAATCGACACTTAACGATATAGATGAGCGGGTATGGTAATCGGTACTTAATGGTTGGACTCTTACTAGTACCTCAGTCGGAAAGAATAGGATACCCAAACCCATATAATCATGAAGTGAGGGTGAGCATAGGTTAGCAAATTATAACTCACGTGGTTTAAATAATCTTTTTTGTTCCGTTACCCTGAAGTAGTTTCATTATATTATGACCTGTGAGACGTCTAAAAAATCTTGGGATATACTCCAACACACCCATGAAGTAACTAGTGTTGTTAAGACATCCAAACTCCAAAATCTCACCGCTGAATTTGAAACGATTAAGATGTTGGAGAGTGAGACCTTTTATGAGTTTTACGCTAGACTGTCTGACATAGTTAATTCGTCTTTTGACATGGGAGAGAAAATACCCAAAAATAGAGTAATCAAGAAAATCTTAAGGCCGTTGACTAAGAGATTCAATTCAAAAGTGACAATTTTGAATTCCTTGGGTACTTTATATTCTACGAAACTTGAAGAGCTTGTAGGCGAGTTACGAACTTATAGATCTTGACATGTTTTCCTTCAAGGCTAAGAAGAAGAAGGATAAGGGCATTGTTTTGAAAGCCCAGAAGGAGGAAACACCTATTTCAAAGGATGATTATAACAATGAGTCTGAAGATATGGCCACATTAGCAAAAAAATTCGAGAAATTTCTCAAATTTCAAAAGCAATCGAAAGATGTGAAAAAGTTTGAGAAACACATGTATAACAAGGTCGATCACTTCCCTTAGAATCGTAGTGAGAATGTTAAGAGGGATGAGTCGAAACGATGTTACGGTTGTGAGGATTATTTCCATAGGGTAGCTAAGTGACACATTAAACTAAGGAGGGGGGGCAAGAAATCAAAAGCGTATAATGCCACCTTTAGTGATAGTTATCCGAAAAAGGGATCCTATTCCCCCATTGAGCGTAACTACTGTAAGGAAATAAATTTCCAATTGAGTCCATGTATTGTTTTGACTTAATTCCGTGAACAAAATTGTGTTTGTAATATGTCATAGGGAGATTTTATTTTGTCACGGTCCCACTTGGTCTATGACATATTGAAGAAATTGAAGACATTGCAGCTAATCTTCAAAGAATTAATCATGCTGAAGTATAATTGGTGCAAGTTTACTCGTTTTCAAGTTAATTTCATTCTAAGATCACTCATGTATGAATGCATATAATTAATGGTTCTCGAAATTATTTTTATAGAAGATAAGGATGTATTTTTATAAAGAAAAATATTTTAAAATGTTTTTAAAAGTGTTTTAAAGGTTTACACTACGTTTTATTCTGATAATCTCGAGAAGGATTTTGACTAATTTGGATCTCTTTCTAAAGAGACGTTTTAAACAAAAAGTCGAAGAAAGTCAAACTTCGCTGCGTCGTTCAAACGACATGTCAGCTCATTCGAGCGAGATGCCTATGTCGAGCGAACGATGTGGCAATCTCGTTCGAGTGACACGGATTTCGAGGCAACGTTTAAATCTTATTTAAAGCGTGTTTTTATCAGAGTTTCATAAGTGTGCATCTAGAAAAAATAGTTTATCATCCCGTACGTGTTTGCACATGTTTTCTAAGGTTTAAAAAGGCATAAACACATCTTTAGAGTTTGCAAAGATCCGAGATATCATTTTTATATGTTTAAGTGATCTTGCTACACCAAGAAGTTTATTCTATCATTGAACATAAATGGTTTTGCGGTGAAGAAAAGAGAAGGACTACTTGTTCGACATCGTAGATGAATCAAAGCCATTCGGTGGACACCGAGACATACGTGGACGCGTGTGTTGTGGACAGGTATCGTGGAAGAAGGACTTTTTGCGTGGGCACTATGAGAGGAGTGGTTGAAGATCAGAAGAGTGTCAAGACTCATGGGGATTGAGTCTTTAAGTGAGTCTTATCTGTTCATTATAAATCCACATTCATAGTGATTATCTGGCTTGGGCCGTCCGAGGTTATTTTCTCGTTTTGTTTTTTTTTCACGTACATCCGACGTTGTGAGTATTCTTTACTTTACTTTACTTGCTTTAGTCACTAGATGCATGTTTAGGATTAATCAAGATAAAATTGGTTTAAAGTAAGAATTGGTTTTTTTTCACAACTTGGTTTGGTGCTAATTAAAAGTTGGATAATTTTTTGATAAAAATTGGTTTGATTTGAAACACACGCATATTGGGCACTTTCAACTACACTGTGTTCATGACTAGTCATGTGAGCATTGATGAGAAATCTTCCTATGAAGATATTTTTTAGTATGACATTTCTGAGGCCATTGTTTGTGATCCCCAAGTGAATGATGGTAGAGAGATTGGAGAAAAAAGTGAGGATAAAGAAGAGGATGAGAGTGAGCTCCAAATTTCCTTTCGTAAGTTGTATGAGAAAACATTGAGCGTGAAGTAGGCTAACTTAAAGTTGAAAGTTAAGTTGAAAGCGCGTGCCTTAGGAAATGATGGTAGTGTTTAATTTGAGGATCTTAGGGCACATGAGAGGAATCTTCGAGAGAAGCTATAATATGTAAAGGGTGAGAGAGACAACCTTCGTGGTTTGATGGAAGTTATGAAGAAAGAGCTTCTAGAGTTTGAGGAGTTTAGGATTTTACTTGACTCTCGAATATTTGAGCTTGAAGATAGATTGAGAGACTCGAGTCATGTCAAATTTGATTTGGAATCTAAGTCGAAAAAGTTAGGTAAGATGTTAGGCACCGTCCAAATTAAAGATGACAAGTGTGGAATTGTCTTTGATGACCAAAATGCTTCCACTACCCAAGCCAAGACCATGCGTTTGAAAGAGTCAACCGTTTCTAGTAACGTTCGTAAATGTCAACGGTCCTAAAAGTCTAACACTAGAGCCACCAAGGTTCCCAAAACCCTAGGGCGTCATGTTACACCTATGTGGGTTAGGAAATCGAATTTTGAGGCTTTACATATTAGACTTGTTGATTCTTGTCTGCTTGCACATGATACTTCCCATGGTAAATCTAATAATTGATTGTGTTCGCTTGTTTGCATACACTATTTTTTGTTCTTCATGATATATGTTTGTTAGTTATTTGTTATTTTGAGTCTTTTGTATTTTGATTTTTCATTTATTGAGCCATATTGAAAAATACAGAAAGATTTTGTTTGTCTTTTGAGTTAGTTTTGTTTTAAACTGGTATTTTTTCTTTTGAAAATTTGTATAAAAACTGAAACAGATGTTTAGTTTTTTTTTGTATTTTAGTATCACACATTTTATGTGGCATGTCGGTATGTTTGAATCCAATTCATTCCATATTTTCCATGTTACTAGGACATTTGGTTGTGATTATCCATACTTAGATTGTTCTTCATCATGCTTGCATGGAGTTGTTTCGACTTTGATTTGCTTTATGGATTCAACTTTGTATATGCCTTCACACACACATGCATGATCTTTTCGAACGTTAACGTCATGTTATATTTGAGCTATGTGATATGTCTTTCCATCAATCTTGTTATCTACATATCTTGTGACTATGGGGGATTGTGCGTGTAAGAACCGTTGCCCGTGATATTGTTTGATTTTTATTAAAAATATGAGGGTGCACAAAAAAGGGCTACGAAAGGAAAAAACTCATTTACGAGAAAACCACCATTGGCAAGAACCGAATGAAAAGATTAGAGGCAATAAAAACAGAAAAATCGTCAAGGCCAACATAATTTAGTTTATTTGTTTGATTTTTAAAAATGATAGCTTCAAAATAATTGAGTTAGAAAATAAAATATGATATATGTTTATCTTTTGATGGTGTTATAGTTGAAGATCAACGAGTTTGCACGATATATCCTAGTTATGCTTATTTTGTCATGACGTTATTGATTTGTAGAATCATCAATATACTAGGCTTGTGTGTACTGTGCTTGTTTAAAATTTCACTTTATCTTGTCACTTGAGGCTAAATCTTAGTTTGATAAAGTTTTGCGATCAAATAAAATTTCTTGAACATATTTGAATGTTTTGGTCATAATTCATTTGTATCTAGTTCACACCAATCCATTCAATCCCACATGTTTAGACACGTTGATACTATGCTACTGTGTAAAGCTTATGTGTTTGTGTCGAATTTTTGTGGTTGTTTATACCTATATATATGTGTCGGGTTATCTTTGGTACATCTTTTGCATATTGATATATAAGGTATCATTAGTTTTGAATCTTTGCGATATGCACTTAGTCTATGTTTGCCTTATGCTTTATCTTAGGATTATTTGGTCATGATATATGATCATATTGATATCTCTCATTGTGTGCATTGAAATTTCATATTTCATATTGATAATTTCAAATTGGTATCATACTTCATTGATTATTAATATTGGTATCTTTTTGCATTGATATTGATATTATTTTATCATTATTTGGATTATTTGTGCTTGTGTTGCCATATTGTGTTTTTGTTGCACTTTACACCATTTCATGACTTTATTCCTTCCTCCCTGTTTCTCTTGGTATCATATTCACACTTTTAGGGAGAGATTTATTTATGGGAGAGAAATAGTTTTATACATTCTAGCTTTGCCTATTTCTGAACAAAAAGGGGGATAAATGATATATTTCCTTTCGTGATTAGGATATCTTTATCTTGGGGGAGATATCTTACGTAGATTGAGATTGTTAGACATAGTTTGAAGTTTATTCATATACAGAATTTATACTTGTCATATTCTCTTTGCATTTGGAGGTCTGTTTAAGTGTGCAGGTTTACAACATGTGGCAAAGTTTCACAAGCATGCAAAGCTACTCAATGTATGTGTCTGTCGAGTGTTTGTATTCTTTTCCTTTTGGGGTTAGGGATTGAGTCTTTTAGAGAGATTAACGAACCATAGGGTTTTTATTTTGATTCTGTCTTGAATAGCCAAAGGGGGAGATTTGTAAGAACAAATTTCCAATCGAGATAATTTGTTTATAATTGATTTAATTCCGAACAAAACATATAAGTAATAGGTTAAGATAAGTATTGTCAATCTCGTAAACCTATGAAATGTTTGATGAAGATGTAGCTGGAAAACTCCAAAGTTGGATACACATCGTGTCGTGCTTTCCTGCCAAGTTTGTCTTCACGTTTACCGCAAATCTTGTAAGGTATGGATGCATTTATAATATGATCTTTGAAAATATTATTGGGTGTTTTCTTTTAAACAAAATCGTTTGGAACTATTTTTAAAATTATTTTTAAAGAAAATATTTTTTTTTTTTGGTTTGAAGCTCGTTAGAACGAAGTTGGTACTTCGTTAGAACGGAGTTTGGATCTCATTCAGATGAGAAATGGAACTCATTAGAACGAAGTTAATAACTCATTCGAACGAACTTCAATACCTCGTTAGAACGAACATTTAACAAGCATGAAAGGAGCACTCTCTATTTAACAGAAGGCACTCGTTGGAAGTCCGTTTGAATGAGAAAGCCATGATCTTAGTTCTCGTTAGAATGAAATTGGCCTTTCATTCGAACAAACTATGCATTTTCGTTCGAATGAGTTCACTGCCTTGAAATTCGTATTTTCTCTGTTTAAGGTGTGTTCGACTCGTTTTGTTAAGAACTTTTGGCGAAAATCAAACTCGTACATGTTTACAAAAGTTTCAAAACCCTAGTTTCACCCTTTGAGTTAAAAGATCCAAGTTTACATATTCATATTCCTTGAGATCTTTGTTTGGGCACCAAATTTTGTTTCTCATCAACTTGGATTGAGAACTTGTTTCGTGCGGTGGACTTCATACTAGTTTGATATGTTGCGTTGAAGAAGCAGTGTTTCGTGTTTTGATTCCGTAGACGGTTGTTACGCCTCATCGATGGATACCAAGGTACTTGTGGATTCTCATGTTGTGGCATCTTACGTGGGTGAACTCATACGTTGCACTGTGGATGAGAGATTAAAGATAAAAGAGCTACAAGGCTTGCAAGGGAGACGAGTCGTCAAGTAAGTCTACTTTCAAGTCTTTGTAAAACCTTATCATAGTGATATGAGGTTTTTCCCTTTATGGTTTTCCTCGAACATCAGCGCGTTGTGGATGATTTATTTATTTTATCTGCTTATCACTTAGATGCATGTTTTATGTTAAAGAGATAAAATTGAATAAATCGATTTTTCACATCAAACGGTTTAATTTGGTGAACAAGTTTTATTGGGTTAATTTTTTTAAAGTTTTGGTCTTTAAAATTGAAAGATATAAAAATAGAATTTTTGTTGTTGATCACCCTTCCTAAGCACCGCGTATGGGCGTTCTCAGTTTGTGTTGGCTAAAACATATTGATTTTGTACCAAAACACTTTTAGTCGATTTCGCTTTGTTTGATCAACATAGGGATCATAGATATTGATTTCATGTTTCAAACTTTCTCTTGATGAAGCCCAAATTTTCTTAATCATGTTGAGATCGACCATTTTTAACAGACCATGATAGATATTATTAGATGGCCCTTATGAGTTTATTACAATGGGCCTCATGGGTTTATTCCAACAGACCTCATAATCATTCTTTTCTGAGAAAGATATATTTTGAGTTTGTTCGATTGCCCCTGTTATTTATTGAAAGAACATTTAGGTGTTGCCCCCATTTCTTACAAATGAACATGTATCCAAAGTTTTGCATTAGTGTGGTTGTTTGTAACCATGTTTTTGCCAAAATCACCATGTGTTGGTAAGATCGAATATTAAAGTTGCCTCCTGTTTGGAAAAAATTAAACATTGAGATTCCCTTTGTTTTTCGTGAGGTTAAATTTTGACCCACCATATGCTTGTGAGATTGAATTTTTGAGTTACCCCCTGCTTAGGAAGATTTTTTTAATATAGCACTAATGGGTGACTTACTCAATTTAAACAACATTCCAAGTACGCACCAATGGATGATTTGCTCGATTTTTTAGGCAAAAATTTAAATATGCACCAGCGGGTGAGTTGCTTAATTTATGCAAGACTATAAATATGCACCAATGGGTGATATATTCAATCTTTAGGCAAAATATTTTGCATACATATACTAAGTGAATCCCTCAATTTAGGCAAAATTTTGTGCATGCACATGTTAGGTGGCTCACTCAATTTAGGCAAGATTTTGAATAAGCACCTGCTTGGTGAGTCGCTCAATTTAGGCAAGATTTACTTGCTCAATTTTTAAGCAAGATTTTAAAAAATTACTCTCTGATGACTCGCTCAATTTTTAGATAAGATTTTGAATAGGCACCTGCTTAATGACTCACACAATTTAGGCAAGATTTTGTGCATACACATTCTTGGTAACTCGATCAATTTATGCAAGATTGCGAATAAGCACATGTTTGGAAACTCACTCAATTTAGGCAAAATTTTGTGCATAAACATTATTTGGTGACTCACTCGATTTAGGCAAGATTTTGAATAAGCACCTGCTTGATGACTCACCCGACTTCGATGAGATTTTGAAATAATTCTTGCTTGGCAATTTTCCCAGCTTGGGCAAGATTTTAAAATAGTGCTTATTTGGTGGGGGCGTACCAATTTTGATAAGATTTTGTAAAATATTGCACCAAAAGATGGGGACTTGAAATAACATTTGACAAGATTTTTATAATATAATGCCCCATTGAAGGAGAATTACCATAATATTGGTAAGGTTTTTTGTAATATAATGCACCACTGAGGGGGACTTCCCATAAAGTTGTAAAGCTTTTGTTGATGCACCAGAGACGACGACTTACCACAAGTTGATAAAGTTTTTGTAATATAATACACCCATGGGGACAACTTACCTCAATGTTAGTTAGGTTTTTGTAATATAATGCACCACTGTGGGCCCTGGGGTCGATACTTAGATTGGTGTGTTTCGCCAGGGAAGATGACCCACATCGCGCAACCGCCGATGATAGCACTAGAGGGGTATATTTCACATAAATATTATACATATAGATATTATTCATATTCATCAATATACTATCTCTATACCCATATATATATTCACAAAGTCGGACTAATCTATGCCTATTGATTAGGAATAAATTCTTCCAAATTTACCCCGTAATTTAGAGGCTCTTATTACCTCGGACAATGTAAAATGAATTAATTTATCTCATATCTTAGCAAACGGTTTCGTCTAACAAGTACCCCGAGTTTCATGTATGTCTTATTAATTCCACAGGTAATTATTACATGAAAGGAAGAAATAAACCGAAAGAAGCAAGAGAAAAGAAAGAAGACGAACCAAAAGGGAAAAAGCATAATTTTTACCAGGAATCCGATTGAAGACCCAAAATAAAAGTAGATCTCGCATTTGTGAACACGTAGGAAGAAACGGCGTCCCAATATGAGTTCTGGATTAGAAGTTATGAAGACCCGAAGATGTGAGAAAATCACGAGATATTGAAGAGAAATAGAAGAGAAGCTGAGAAGACAACCTGGACCAATCCGGTTTAATAGAAAAATGGATCAGTCTGGGACCCAAATCACTGTAAGATGGACGTTTAGTGGACCAATACTGTATCCCCAATAAACGGATTGGTCTGTCGCTTAAAATCATGGCATACCAACTCGTCTAGCGGACCAATCCGATTTGTTTGGAAAACGGATCAGTCCGGTTGCTGACCGGACCAGTCCGGAATCTCTTGACCGGATCGATCCGGTGCTCGAGATTTTATTTGATCTTCTTCTTCTTAGAGTTTTTCATCAATCCAACTCTTGTAAATTTTGTAGGATATAAATTTCTAACTCCTTCCAGAAAAAGAGGAGGCTTCTAATTCGTTTTTTAGAGAAGCTTTGTAATTAGCTTAGAGAAAAAACAACAACAAAAACCCGAGTTTGATTCCAAATTGCAATTCAAGTAAATTCATTCCAATTCTTTCTTTAATTATTGCAGTAGTTAATTCTTTAGTAGTAATTTCATTACTCTTCATTTTCCATAGATAATAAAAATGTTTTCTTTCATTTAAAACATATTTTCTTTTAGGTTTAATATGCCTGGCTAGATTTTTTAAGGTTGGGATGCATGAACTCAACCCAATGTGAGAGTTGCATGTATATGAAATTAATCCTCTAAACTTAAGGGTTTATTAGACCAAATTGTGCAGCAAAGAAGAGGCGGCTAGTGATGAAGAAGAGGAAGAGAGCGGGGACGGTGATGAAGAGAGCAGCGACGAAGAGGAGGAAGATATTAGATGGGCGAGGGCGATGAAGATTATGATAGTGGTGAAGATTCTGATTTCTCACCCGCCAACACTGAAATTAATCGTCGTCTCGTCGAAGGTTTCATCACACAATACAATATAGATCAAGCGGTATACCAACGAGATCAGGAGGCCTACCGAAGGGACACGAGCATGATGCATCATCTCCAAACCCACATGTATGAGCCCAAGTTCGGTGGACCCCCTCCAATCTTTTTCTATGACCCCTACGATCCCAGCGCACCCAGACCCTCCAATCCACCACCCCCAATGAAGCCCTTGTCTGTTGTTGCTATTTTTGGTGTTGTTGGTGGTTGTGAAAACTATTGGTTCTATGTTTCCCCTATCCCTTGTAACACGGCATTTCTGTTAGCTATAAAACAATTCGCATTTATGTTTTATTTGTTCGTTTTATTTTCTTTGAATTAGATTTTAGTCCTTTTTTGCTTGAGGACAATGAAAAAGTCTAAGTTGGGGGGGGGGGGGGGGGGTCACAATGCGTCTTTCTAAAACTCCACAAATTTTCAAAAATGCCTAGAAATTTCAAAAAATATTGAAAAATGCCAAAAATATTTTTCTTCAAAATAAATAAAAAATTGGAATTCAAATTTTTTGAAAATATCATTAAAAAACGGTTTAAAGTCTCAAATTGTAAAGAACATAATACATAAAGCCGAGATTGACCAAAGATGGAAATTGAGCGAACGTAGACGACTTAGCGAATAAATGTAAAGATTAACAAACGCGGTGAGATTCGAACCTTTCATTATTGTGAATGTATAAATCAATCCGAGTTAAATGTTAACTCAAAGTTCTTTTCAGCGCTCTAATAAGCCATCAATGGATCTCAATTCTTTCACTTTGATCGGTTATGGAAAATGTGTGTGATATTGCCTTGAAAAACCTGCTAAATAGGTCTCTAAATTAAAGTAATCTCGAGACGCATATGGTAACGCAATTAGTATTTCGGGCAATGAAGTAGGACCCCGATTGTCACCCAAAAATATTGGTCAGAAAAAGTAGCGAAAAATTATCCCCTTTGTAAACCAAGATTGAGCCGAATAAATTTTTCCATTTCATTTGAGAACCCGAGAAATCCCAATTGGCCCGGAATTGTGAAAATGGATAATCCCAAAAATTAAGTCCGTAAAGTGCATAAAAGGCGCAAGAAAAGAATAAATATGCTCAATAAAAATAGCAAGAAAAGAAAAGCGTGAAAAAAATTTAAAAAAATAAAAAAGTGAGGAAAAGCCCGGAAAAGCACAAACGGACATCGTAAATGAACTTTCCAATTCCAGATTTCCCAACCATTCCCATATTACCCAATACACCTTTAACCTGAAAAAGTCCTAACCGAGTCCAAAATGCAAAATTGGTTACCGCGTGGAGAGCTAAAACACGAAAAGATAATAAAAGAGACTATAAATATGAATTACAGGCAATGTTCCCATTTTTTTTATAACCGTAATCCAATGATGAGATCCGTTTACCATAAAATTTTCGTCTTTCTACTTGTATGCGTGAACTCGGTTGCAATACATTTACTCTTATAAATCATGCATACCGAGAGAAAATAGCCACCCTCCGAGAGATTCATTTGTGAGAGCATCCCGTGAGATTTTGAAATCAAATCGAATTTTCGGATAAGTAGCGTAATGATCAATCGGTGGAAATTCGAGGTTAAATTTGTGGCTTCGCACACACGCACTATGATTTGAGACTCTTGAACATGAATTGATGATGACTATTTTCTGGAAAAGCTTGAATTATACAATATTTGCGTATTTTGAATTTTTCTTGAGTCGAATTTTGTGGGTATATTCGCTGCAAACCCTCACGAGACACAACTCGTCTTACTAGGGTAACCTAGGGGTTTAAAGGCTTGTTGCATATGCTAAATGCAATTGCTTGCTGCGAAAGAGGTATTCTATCCCATTTTTTTGAATTGGATCATGTTTTGATTCTTTTACATTGCTCGGGACGATAAAAGTTCTAAGTGAGGGGGGTTTGATTAGGCATAAATTCTTCCGAATTTACCTCTTAATTTAGAGGCTTTTATTACATCGAACAACGTAAAATGAATTAAGTTATCTCATATCTTAGCTAACGATTTCGTCTAACAAGTACCCCGAGTTTCATGTATTTCTTATTAATTTCACAGGTAATTATTACATGAAAGAAAAAAAGAAATCGAAAGAAGCAAGAGAAAAGAAAGAAGACGAATCAAAAGGGCAAAAGCATAATTTCTACCACGAATCCGATTGAAGACCCAAAATAAAAGTCGAAGATCTCACATTTGTGAACACGTAGGAAGAAACAGCGTCCCAATCTGAGTTCTGTATTAGAAGTTATGAAGACCCGAAGATGTGAGAAGATCACGAGATATTCAAGAAAAATAGAAGAGAAGATGAGAAGACAACACGGACCAATCCGGTTTAATTGAAAAACGGATCAGTCTAGGGTCCCCAATCACTGTAAAGATGGACTTTTAGCGGACCAATCCTGTATCCCCAAAAAACGGATTGGTCCGGCGCTTAAAATCACGGCATAACAACTCGTATAGCGGACCAATCCGATTTGTTTAGAAAATGGATCATTTGGAAATGTCTTAACCGGATCGATCCGGTGCTCGAGATTTGATTTGATATTCTTCTTCTTAGAGTTTTGCATCAATCCGACTCTTGTAAATTACGTAGGATATAAATTTCTAACTCCTTCCAGAAAAAGAGGAGGTTTCTAATTCGTTTTTAGAGAAGATTTGTAATTAGCTTAGAGAAAAAACCACAACAAAAACCCTAGTTTGATTCCAGATTGCAATTCAAGTAAATTCATTCCAATTCTTTCTTTAATTATTGCAGTAGTTAATTCTTTAGTAGTAATTTCCTTATTCTTCATTTTCCATAGATAATAAAAATGTTTTCTTTCATTCAAAACATATTTTCTTTTAGATTCAATATGCCTGGCTAGATTTTTAAGGTCGGGATGCATGAACTCAACCCGATGTGAGAGTTGCATGTATATGAAATTAATCCTCTAAACTTAAGGGTTTATTAGACCGTACTGTGTAGCGAACACAACCATTGTACATCTTTGGATCTCATTTGCTTCGGAATAATCAGGATTGTTTAGAATGCAATACGAGTGTAGATATCGCGATATCGCTTTACTCGTCCTCTGATTACGTATGGTGCGGGCTTGAACCTCATATACATAATGCTTGGGAGTACTAAAGGCTTGGTCTGATTAATCACTTAAATTTACGATTAGTTTTATATTAGCAATACACTAGGGTTTAGGGATTGTATTCCTAGCTTGTTTTTCTCTTCATATTTATTTCCTCATTTTAGTTATTAATCCTTGGTTAATTCGTTAGTTCCATAGTCTTAATCTAGTTTCCTTTTACTTAGTAGGACTATTTGCAAACAAATCATCTTTTTATTTTTCTTAGAGTTAAATTTTAGGTTGACCGTCTCTCATTCCGTCATCACGATTTTCTCGTCCTATTTCCCTTTGGAGACGATCCCGACTTATCGGGTTTATTACTAATGCGATAGGATTGCACTTGAGCCTAGAGAGTACACACTTTAGAAACACATTCTTAGTCGAGTCAAGTTTTTGGTACCATTGTCGGGGATTTAGGTAGACGTAGATTAGATTCCGTTAATCTAAAACTTCGACCCAAAAAAAAATGCACAAAAAGCTACTTTATCTCTCAAAAGCCTATTAATACAAAATCTTGAAATCACTCTAACTCCCCAAAATACTCCGACCAGCATTCACAAGAACCTGATAGTTGAGTACGACCCAGATAGCCCTCACACTCTAAACTTTCCACAATTTTGGGTTATACCTCCCACACCTCCACACTCAATTGCAAGTAACACTCCGGCATCCCTCTTAGGACACACCACAGAGCATGCTCCGAGCATACCAAGTGAGGATACAGAGTCATCAAGTGAGAGAGCCATGTCACAACGCGGTAGTGTAGCCGCAGGTGAGGAAGAGGTCGCGTACCACCCTTTGAGAGAAATCTTATATCCTGAGCGAACAGTCACTTCGGGATGCATTTTACTCCCGTATAATGCAGGGAAATTTTGCTTTAGGAATGGGATGATCCAGATACTTCCCAACTACCATGGAATGGAATCAAAAAATCCATATCTCCACATCCGGGAATTTGAGGAGGCGTGCGAGACCCTCAGTGATCAAACTTGTACAAAAGATGTGATACACCTCAAACTCTTCCCATTCTCTCTAAAGGACAAGGCTAAGACATGGCTATGGTCTTTACCTCCAAACTCGATTGCATCATGGAACGACTTGCAATCTAAATTCCTTAAGAAATTCTTTCCTCCACATCGAACGAACTCCATCAAGGCTCAAATTTAAACCTTTCGACAATCAGAAAATGAGTTGTTTGATCGATGCTATGAGCGTTTTAATGAGTTAATCACTTCATGCCCTCATCATGGATTTGATAAATTGCAAATCATTTCCTTCTTCCATAATGGGCTGAATATAAATTCCAAACAACTCGTTGAAACCATGTGTGATGGTCCCTTTGTCAACCTAGACGCTAACGATGCTGAGCTTCACCTGAGGTATGTCGCCGAGACTACCCAAGAATGGGATACATCTGATTAAAAGTGCTCATAATCGAACAAGCCAAATGACCACCTCTCCATCGACGGCCGACCTATTCACGTAGAAAAGGATTCTATGATGGCCAGTCGACTCGACCTACTTGAGAAAGGAATGCTAGAAGTACTTGAGATATGTGCAAGAGGACCAAGTGGATCCATCCCGAATCCCATTGAGAAGGTGTGTGCTATTTATGCGGCGGGACATTCAACAGAGGAATGCCCGATAATACCCGCCTACAAAGTTATGCTTCAAGAGCAAGTGAGTGGTGTAGGCGGATTTAAGGGTAATTTCGGTGCACCGCACAGGAATTATTACAACCCTTTATGGAGAAACCATCCTAGTTTTAGCTATGGGCAACAAAATGTTGCGATGAATCCTAATTCACAGGCTTCCCCTCCCCCATCATCACACTTTCAACAAGCACCTCACATGAAAGGACATGTGCAAGCACCACCACCTCCAGGGCCATATATCACTCCACCGTGGAGAAATCTCGAGGATACGATAAACCAATTCATCACTTCCTAAAATGCAACCACTGCTAGACATGAGCGCATGATCAACGACATAAATGCGACTATTTCAAAGATGCAATCATCGTTGAGTATTTCCTGCCCAGGGCCAAAGACCTCCCCAAGGTCAAACTAGTGTTTGCTCCACCTCTACAGAACATTAGGAGCAATGTCAAGCTGTGACCACTCTTCGTAGTGGGAGAGTTATTGATTTATCACCTACTCCACACGACGTAACCAAAGATAAAGAGATTTTTCCCGGCACGAAAGAGGCCGAAGATGTCTCCTTGAAAGAGAGTGATAAAGAAAACACTAGTGAGCCTGAAGTAGTACTGAAACCACCCTCCGCGGCACCGTTTCCTCAAAGGCTAGTTCCTTCCCATAAAGGAAATCCCCGTGATGAAGTACTAGACGTGCTAAAGCAAGTAAAGTTAAATTTACCTTTCCTCGATGCCATTAAGCAAATTTAAGCTTATGCAAAAGTCATCAAGGACTTGTTAACATTGAGGAGGAGGATGAAGGTAAAGAAAAATGTCTTTCTAGCAGAGAACGTGAGATCCATTCTACTTAATGATCTCCCACCAAAATTCAAAGATCCCGGTGCACCCACCATTTCCTGCATCATTGGAGAAAATAAAATTGAAAAAGTCTTACTTGACTTGTGAGAAAGTGTTAATATCCTCCCTTACGCCATCTATAGGCAACTTGATCTGGGTGACCTCAAGCCCACAAAGATCACTCTCCAATTGGCGGAACGAACAGTGAAGATCCCAAGAGGTATATTTGAGGACATGATCATCCAAGTTGACACTTTTTACTTTCCGGTAGACTTTGTCATTTAGGACACGGAGCCCTCCTTTTCTTCGAGCAATCAAGTTCCCATCATTCTCGGGCACCCATTCTTAGCTACGGCTAACGCAATAATCAATACCTGAAATGGGCAGATGCAACTCACCTTTGGGAATATGACCTTAGAGACTAATATCTTCCATATAGCCCAACATACATAGGAAGGGGATGATCTTCATGCGGTGAGCTTAATCGATGAGATCGTAGAGGAGTACTTTGAGGAAAAATATTATGGAGATGCCCTAGGGACCTGCTTAGTGTCGATCCACGAGAGTGAGGGGCGTATACTGAATTTGAGAAAGAAATTGAGGAGTTGAGAGAATTACTTGATGAGAGAGCGTCAGATGAGGACGCGAGAGATGTAAGTTGGGTTTCTCGATTCGAGGAGTTACCGCCAAGGGAGGCATGTATGGTTCCCTCCAGCGACAAATTTCTAACCCTCGAATTGAAGAAACTATCCTCCCATGTTAAATATGCATATCTAGGAAAGGACGAAACATTTCCTGTTGTTGTCTCCTCTAGCCTAGACGAAGAGCAGGAGGGTAAGATATTAAAGATTTTGAGGAAGCACCAAAGTGATTTTGGTTGGTGTATTGCTGATTTGAAGTGGATATGTCCTTTGATTTGCTCCCACAAAATCCACCTCAAGGAGGATGTAAATCCCTCAAGAGAAATGCAAAGAAGGCTAAACCCCAATATAAAAGCAATGGTGAGAACCGAAATCATTAAGTTATTGGATGCCAGGGTTATCTACCCAATTTCGGATAGCAAGTGGGTGAGACCTATTCAAGTTGTCCCGAAGAAGCGGGAATGACAGTGATTGAAAATGCTAAGGGAGAGCTAGTTTTCCAACGTACCACCACCGGGTGGCACATTTGCATTGATTATTGAAAACTCAATGCGAGAACTAAGAAAGACCA
Organism: Sambucus nigra; assembly: GCA_949130495.1. Classification (NCBI taxonomy): domain Eukaryota; kingdom Viridiplantae; phylum Streptophyta; class Magnoliopsida; order Dipsacales; family Adoxaceae; genus Sambucus; species Sambucus nigra. The sequence continues at coordinate 386,306,941 of OX422215.1, read as the reverse complement.
TTTTCCCTTACCATTTATTGATCAAATGCTTGAAAGAGTAGCGGTCCACCCTTACTATTGCTTCCTAGATGGTTATTATGGATATAACCAAATTGAGGTAGATGTACTTGATCAAGAGAAAACAACATTCACTTGCCCTTTTGGAACGTTTGCCTACAAACGTATACCATTTGGCTTGTGTAATGCATCGGCGACCTTTCAAAGGTGCATGTTGAGTTTATTTAGTTGCATGGTTGAGGGAGGGCTAGAGGTGTTTATGGACGACTTTAGTATTTTTGGCACCTCTTTCGACCTATGTTTAGCCAATCTTGAGAAAGTACTAGCCTAATGTGTGGAAAAGAACTTAGTGCTGAATTGGAAAAAATGCCATTTCATGGTAACCGAGGGTATAGTTCTTGGCCACATCGTGTCATCCAAGGGGATTGAAGTTGATAGAGCTAAGATAGATGTCATAGACGATCTACCCACACCAAAATCACTCAAAGATGTGCGCTTCTTCTTGGGCCACGCGGGGTTTTATCGAAGGTTTATTAAGGACTTTAGCGCCATCGCTAGGCCCTTAAACAACCTCCTTATGAAGCATACCCCATTCGAGTGAAATGAAGCATGCCAAGGTGCTTTTGAAAAATTGCAAAGCATGCTTGTTTTTTCTCCCATCATGCAAGCGCCGGATTGGTCCTTACCATTCGAGCTCATGTGTGATGCAAGTGATTTTACAATAGGGGCTGTTTTGGGCCAACGGAAGGATAAAAAGGCTCATGTCATCTACTACGCTAGCCGAACTCTTACCGAACCACAAATCAATTACTCCACTACGAAGAAGGAACTGCTAGCCGTAGTGTTTGCTCTAGACAAATTTCGATCCTATCTCATTGGATCACCCATCACTTGTTTCACTGACCATACGGCTTTAAAATACCTCCTTGCGAAGAAAGACGCAAAGCTACGCCTCATTAGGTGGATCCTACTCATACAAGAATTTAATCTCTCCATTAGAGATAAAAAAAAAAAGGAGTAGAAAACGTCATCGCCGATCATCTATCTTGGCTTTCGTTCGACGTACCTAGCGATCTGATACCTATGGATGAATATTTTCTGAATGAGCAACTCTTTGCTACCTCTTCTTTGCCCTGGTTTGTGGATATAGTGAATTATCTTATCATGGGAGTCGTCCCTCCCGAGTGGACACCGCAAGATAAGAAGAGGTTCATTACTTGGTCATTCATGTTTTTCTATGATGATCGCTTCCTTTTTAAATATTGAGTTGACCAAATCTTCCGATGTTGCGTATCGAATGATGAGATACCGAAAGTCATCCAATTTTGTCATTCAAAAGTTTGTGGAGGTCATTTTTCGACAAAAAAGACAGTCGCTAAGATTCTTCAAAGCGGCTTCTATTGTCCCACAATATTTCTAGATATGAGCAATGCTTGCAAATCTTGCGATAGGTGTCAAAGGATGGGAGCGATTACCCGACGAGACATGATGCCATTAACCCCAATACTCATTATTGAGATTTTTGATTGCTGGGGTATTGACTTCATGGGCCTCTTTTCCCATCTTTTGGTTTTCTTTACATCCTTGTCGTGGTAGACTACATTTCTAAATGGGTGGAAGCCATATATACCAAGACAAATGACAACAAAGTGGTGATTAGGTTCCTACAGGAACACATACTTTCCTGCTTCGATGCTCCGAAAGTGATAATTAGTGATAATGGCACGCACTTTTGCAACAGGCCATTCGAGAAACTCATGGGAAATTATGGCATCGTTCACAAGGTTGGAACAACATATCACCCACAAACGAATGGGCATGCCGAATTAGCGAATCGATAAATCAAGCACATCCTCGAGAAAACCGTCAATCCCTACCGGAAAGATTGGTCACTTCGATTGAATGATTCATTATGGGCCTATCGTACCGCATATAAAAATCCACTCGGCATGTCCCCATTCCGCTTTATGTATGGAAAACTTTGCCATATTCCCATCGAATTAAAGCATAAGGCGTATTGGGCCATTAAGAGATTAAACTACGATATAGACAAATTCGATGAAGCTCGCAAGCTTCAACTTTATGATTTAGAGGAGATACCCAATGACGCATATGATAATGCCAAGATTGCAAAAGCCCGGATGAAACTAGTAAATGATAAGATTATTCGACGAAAATAGTTTCAACTGGGATAAAAAAATGCTCCTCTATAATTCCCGGCTTCATCTATTTTTGGGTAACTTGCGATCTCGATGGACTGGCCCATTCGTTGTGAAGAGCGTATTCCCCCACGGAGCAGTAGAATTGGAAGATCCCAAAGGGGGGACGCATTCAAAGTCAATGGACAGCACCTAAAGATATATGTTGAGGCGTGCGTAGAAGAGATCGACACCATCTGGTTATCGAACCCCGTTTACGGGGTCGAGTGAGCATGAATTGAGAGGTCGTCACACCCCCGACGTATATGGGGTGAAGTCTTGTGTATAGTAGCTGCACGTAGGATAGGATAAGTGGAGTTCGTAGGATCACATCACACAAGCGAAGAGGAAATCGAGGACCAACACGTCTTATGAGGCGAGAATTTTTAGAGCCAAAAATTTTTAAGAAGAGAGGTAATCAGGTCAAACAGGTGTTGGATCGTAAGTAGGAGCAACCGAAAGTCATCAGAGGTGGTTCTACCATCCCATAAGGGAGATAGAACATTTTTGGGGACCGGACACCAGAATTGGTTCGGTTTAGCAATTTTCGAAATAAAAAATACAAGGACCGGACCGATCCGGTCCTGAAGACCCGAATGGTCCGGTGTCCTCAACTCTTCCCCTTCCCTAGGTTCACCTCCTTTTCCCCCAATCCCTCTTTTTCCCTCCATTTTCGTCCCCTTCCTTCCCACCAACCATTTCCCCTCCAAATCCTTCCCCCTTTTCCCTCCAGTTCTTACCCAACCCTCTCCCCTCACCACCTATAAATTCCACCTTTCCCCACCCCATTTCACCACCACTCACTCCTCTCCTCTCTTTCCCTTATTCTGCCCAAATACTCCCATTTCATTTCATTACCATGGCCAACCAACCACCTCCCCAAAAATATGATTCCATCACAATTCTTGGTGATGGAGCCGCCGGCTACCGCTCCCGTCAGGAGCAACGGTGGTGGGAACGTTTCTTCGACCAGTCTCGCAAACTCCAAATCAAGTGAAAAGTCATTTGGAATGACATGCCTAATGATGTCACTGCCCTCTTCATGGCCCGAGGTTGATGTCATTTCCTTAATGAACCCCATGACGAGGTATGACCCCACGCACTGCGCGCTTTCTACGACTCCCTTGTTCATACCGACCACCACATGGCTCAAGCTTACATTGGCGGATACGTATTCCTTTCTCTTTGGAACTTCTGTCCCAGAGTTGGCTGCCAAAGATGTCCCGAACCCACACCCACACATTTACCCAAACCCTCTCGCTCCGCTTGAAAAAGACGTGTGCATGTCTCGCATCGACCCCAATGCCCTTTGGAACATCGAAACCTACCCGGTGGGCCCGCTAAATGACAAAGCGAGCCTCACTTTCAAAATAGTGTGCGCCAACATTCTCCCCAGGGGTAATCAATCGACGATGCGCCCACGTCAAGCCACTCTCGTCTACCACCGTTTTGACCACAACACACCATTAACCTGGCTCCGTGCATTTACAAAGATATATTCTTCGCCGCCACGGATAAAAAGGGCATCACCCCTCTCCACTTTCCCCGATTCATCACATCTATGCTAGCCGACGCCGGTATTGCACCACCGCTAAATTTCTCGAGCCTCCCAGCTCCATTTGCGTCCACCACCCTGACCAAACGGGAACGACAATAAGCCCGCATCCAAGCCCGATTGGCCCAAGAGAGCAGCGAAGAAGAGGCGGGTAGTGATGAAGAAGAGAGAGCGGGAACGGTGATGAAAAGAGCAGCGACAAAGAGGAAGACGATATTGAGATGGGCGAGGGCGACGAAGATTATGACAGTGGTGAAGATTCTGATTTCTCACCTGCCTACGCTGAAATTAATCGTCGTCTCTCGGCGGTGGAAACCTGGGTCGAAGGTTTCATCACACAATACAATAGGGATCAAGCGGCATACCAACGAGATCAGGAGGCCTACCGAAGGGACACGAGCATGATGCATCATCTCCAAACCCACATGTATGAGCTCAACTTCGGTGGACCCCCTCCAACCTTTTTCTATGACCCCTACGATCCCAGCGCACCCGAACCCTCCAATTCACCGCCCCAATGAAGCCCTTGTTTGTTGTTGCTGTTTTTGGCGTTGTTGGTGGTTGTGAAAACTGTTGGTTCTATGTTTCCTCCCACTATCCCTTGTAACACAGCATTTCTGTTAGCTATAAAAAAAATCGAATTTCTGTTTTATTTGTTCATTTTATTTTCTCGCACTTTATATTCGCTTTGAGTTAGATTTTAGTCCTTTTTTGCTTGAGGATAATGCAAAAGTCTAAGTTGAGGGGGTCACAAGTGCGTCTTTCTAAAACTTCACAAATTTTCAAAAATACCCTGAAATTTCAAAAAATTGAAAAATTTTAAAAAATCCAAAAATATTTTTCTTCAAAATAAATAAAAATTGGAATTCAATTTTTTTGAAAATATCATTAAAAGATGGTTTAAAGTCTCAAATTGTAAAAAACATAATTCACAAAGCCGAAATTGACCAAAGATGGAAATTGAGCGAACGTAGAAGACTTAGCGAATAAATGTGGAGATTAACAAACGCGGTGAGATTCGAACCTTTCATTATCGTGAATGTATAAATTAATCCGAGTTAAATGTTAACTCAAAGTTCTTTTCAGCGCTCAAATAAGTCGTCAATGGATCTCAATTCTTTCACTTTGATCGGTTATGGAAAATGTGTGTGATATTGCCTTCAAAAACGTCCTAAATAGGCCTCTAAATTAAAGTAATCTCGAGACGCATATGTTAACGCAATTAGTATTTCAGACAATGAATTAGGCCCTCGTTTGTCACCCAAAATATTGGCCAGAAAAAGTAGCAAAAAATTATCCCCTTTGTAAACCAAGATTGAGTTGAATAAATTTTTCCCTTTTATTTGAGAACTCGAGAAACCCCAATTGGCCCGAAATTGTGAAAGTGGATAATCCCAGAAATTAAGTCCGTAAAGTGCATAAAAGGGGCAAGAAAAGAATAAATATGCTCAACAAAACTAGCAAGAAAAGAAAAGCGTGAAAAAAAAATAAAAAAATAAAAAAAGTGAGCAAAAGCCCGAAAAAGCACAAACGGACATCATAAATGAACTTTCCAATTCCAGATTTCCCAACCATTCCCATATTACCCAATACACCTTTAACCCGAAAAAGTCCTAACCGAGTCCAAAATGCGAAATTTATTACCGCGTGGAGAGCTAAAACACGAAAAGGTAATAAAAGAGACTATAAATATGAATTAGAGGCAATGTTCCCATTTTTTTATAACCGTAATCCAATGATGAGATCCGTTTACCATAAAATTTTCGTCTTTCTACTTGTATGCGTGAACTCGGTTCCAATACATTTACTCTTATAAATCATGCATACCGAGAGAAAATAGCCACCCTTCCGAGAGATTCGTTTGTGAGAGCATCCCGTGAGATTTTGAAATTAAAACGAATTTTCGGATAAGTAACATAATGATCAATCGGTGGAAATTCGAGGTTAAATTTCTGGCTTCGCACACACGCACTATGATTTGAGACTCTTGAACATGAATTGATGATGACTATTTTCTGAAAAAGCTTGAATTATAAAATTTTTGCGTATTTAGAATTTTTCTTGAGTCAAATTTTGTGGGTATATTCGTTGCAAATCCTCAAGAGACACAACTCGTCCTACTAGGGTAACTTAGGGGTTTGAAGGCTTGTTGCATATGCTAAATGCAATCGCTTTTCGCAAAAGAGGTATTCTATCCCATTTTTTTGAATTGGATCATGTTTTGATTCTTTTACATTGCTCGGGACGATCAAAGTTCTAAGTTAGGGGGTTTGATTAGGCATAAATTCTTCCGAATTTACCCCTTAATTTAGAGGCTTTTATTACCTCGGACAACGTAAAATGAATTAAGTTATCTCATATCTTAGCTAACGATTTCGTCTAACAAGTACCCCAAGTTTCATGTATTTCTTATTAATTTCACAGGTAATTATTACATGAAAGGAAGAAAGAAACCGGAAGAAGCAAGAGAAAAGAAAGAAGACAAATCAAAAGGGAAAAAGCGTAATTTCTATCGGAATTCGATTGAAGACCCAAAATAAAAGTCGAAGATCTCGCATTTGTGAACACGTAGGAAGAAACGGCGTCCCAATCTGTTTCTGGATTAGAAGTTATGAAGACCCGAAGATGTGAGAAAATCACGAGATATTGAAGAGAAATATAAGAGAAGCTGAGAAGACAACCCGGACCAATTCGGTTTAATAGAAAAACGGATCAGTCCAGGGTCCCAAATCACTGTAAATATGGACGCTTAGTGGAACAATCCTGTATCCCCAATAAATGAATTGGTCCGGCCCTTAAAATCACGGCATAACAACTCGTCTAGCGGACCAATCCGATTTGTTTAGAAAATGGATCAGTTCGGTTGCTGATCGGACCAGTCCGGAATATCTTGACCGGATCGATCTGGTGCTCGATATTTGATTTGATCTTCTTCTTCTTAGAGTTTTGCAAAAATCCAACTCTTGTAAATTACGTAGGATATAAATTTCTAACTCCTTCCAGAAAATGAGGAGGCTTCTAATTCGAATTTTAGAGAAGCTTTGTAATTAGCTTAGAGAAAAAACAACAACAAAAACCCTAGTTTGATTCCAGATTGCAATTCGAGTAAATTCATTCCAATTATTTCTTTAATTATTGCAGTAGTTAATTCTTTAGTAGTAATTTCCTTATTCTTCATTTTCCATAGATAATAAAAATGTTTTCTTTCATTCAAAACATAGTTTTTTTTTAGGTCCAATATGCCTGGCTATATTTTTTTAAGGTTGGGATGCATGAACTCAACCCGATGTGAGAGTTGCATGTATATGAAATTAATCCTCTAAACTTAAGGGTTTATTAGACCGTATTGTGTAGCGAACACAACCATTGTACACCTTTGGATCTCGTTTGCTTCGGAGTAATCGGGATGCTTTAGAATGCAATGCGAGTGTAGATATCGTGATACCTCTTTACTCATCCTCTGATTATGTATGGTGCGGGCTTGAACCTAATATACGTAATGCTTGGGAGTACTAAAGTCTGGGTCTGATTAATCACTTAAATTTATGATTAGTTTTATACTAGCAATACACTAGGGTTTCCCGGCCTGTTTTTCTCTTCATATTTATTACCTCATTTTTAGTTATTAATCCTTACTTAATTCTTTAGTTACATAGTCTTAATCTAGTTTCCTTTTACTTAGTTGGATTATTTGCAAACAAATCATCTTTTCATTTTTCTTAGAGTTGAATTTTAGGTTGACCGTCTGTCCTTCCGTCGTCACGATTTTCTCGTCCTATTTCCCTGTGGAGATGATACCAACTTACCGGGTTTATTACTAACGCGACAGGCTTGCACTTGAGCCTAGAGAGTACGCACTTTAGAGACACATTCTTAGTCGCGTCACCTATCACCCGAAGCACTAGCACACTTATCCCGACTCTATTCCCTGACTCTTAATTAGTTAAACTATCCTCTTAATTATATAATATAACATGTTTCTCAGTACTGAATTCTACTGGTCTCTCCCAACTAGTCCTAAATGCATAAATCGAAAATCACTCTATCCGTTCAATCTCCTACACCCGAGTATTATTATTCCATAACTACCTTACGTACAAATATATCGAGTTAACTCTCATCTATCTGAATTTTCACTTACTGAATATAATCTGCAGAAGTATTAAAAATCATTAACTTAACCTCATATCATCCACTATGAATTCATATCAACTAAGAGAATATATCCACAAGGTTTTGTAATCATCCAAAGCATAATCCTGGCCGAGATAAAATCCATCCTTAGATTACCAACTAAAGATTTTAGTCTTGTACACCCTTCCGTATAAAATTCATAACTAATTCCAAAAAAAATCAAAAAAAATACGAACCTGGTGGCCACGCGTTCATAGTGAAAAGATATACAAATCCATGACCTGACTAAACAGAGGAATATAACCGATTTGGCCAAGGGGTGAACCGATTCGCTGGACTAGTTCAGTGAATTCAACCCAAATTTTCCTTCTTCAATTTCATCCCAAACACCCTTTACATGATATTATACATTCCCCACAACATGTAGAACCTAAAAAAAATATTCTTAGATGGTTCTAACCTCAAACAATCATCCTAATTTCAAATGTTAACTAACATCATCTAATTAATCCACTAAAATGGGTCTACATGAAGAACATCTCAATATAACCCTAGATTTGACTCAAGACCCCAAATTAATTATTGATCAACCTATAAATCTCTAACAAAGTTCTAATTCCAGCAAATATGGTTCATATAACAACATTAAGTACTCATTTACTACAATACATGGGATCAATTTCGCAACCCCCCCCCCCCCCCCCCCCCCTTTACATGTGAAAACCCTACCCAAAACAGTTTTTCACCCCACTTATTATGATATGAATAGAATATACTACTATTCAATTAAATCAAGTCAATTACTTGCCTTCAGATGTTTGTAGAGTCTGATCTACTTTATGTGTGATGGATTGTTGCTAGATTTTCTCTGAATCCCTTCTTGAATTGGCCTCCTCTAGCTTTCTCCCTTGATTTCTCTTCTTTCTCCCCTCTTCCTTCTCTCTTAGGGTTTAAAATAATGATATGGCTGCCTCACCCACCTAATGGTTTAAAATAAAAATCCCAAAATTAGGTTATTAGGCTACATAAAAATGACCTAAATGCCCCTACATGAGTCCGGACAAGTCTAAAAAGCTCTCGGAACCCAATTACTATCCTCGGGTACTTATTATTGACTATTTCGACCTATTCGGAACCAACCGTGCACTCGAAATCGCCATCCAAATCATTATACTTAAATTTCCCATGTCAACCTTAATATAGTTTACTCACAAGTCCCGATTGAGATATCATCGCAATTCAGTCGTTATTACTCATTACGACATACTAACAATTTACCGTATCTTTTTTACTATAAACACACTTAGTAAATTTAGCATATAAATATTAATCTTATTCCCACAAATTAATATTTATTAAATACACAATATTTCATTTTAATTAAATTACGGCACAAGTGTAATTTAAAGTACCAGAAATAATTAAATTCATAACTGTTCGAAAATATGGGGTGTTACATACCCCTAGAAATCTAAGGGTTCTCCACATCTGTATAGGTATTTTATTCGGGCCAACCGCTTTATTCGTCCCCATTTTTTTAATTAATATATCTACTTCCTTTTCCAAGTTGCTTTCCAATAATAGTGGAGTATGTAACTCCTTTTCTTTTTCTCTGGCACATAGCTTAGGTTTTTTCAAATATTATCTTACATAAATCTGGTTGGTTGATTTTTATTTTATTTTCCAATAGTCCGTCTTTAAATAGTGTTTTTTTCTTATTGATGTTGTATTCAACACACTAACATAACTTTAGTCTCAATTTTTTCGCCAATAAATTTGCAGTTGCAAGCAGCAGAACTGAGAAGCAAACTCAAAAAGCCCAAAATCATATTGATAAGCTGAAGCAAAAACATGAAAGGGAGATTAGTAATTTGAAGCATTTACTTACTAAGCTTTGTTTGCCTAATGATGCATTATGACATGTTTATGATAACTCTGACACTGGGGATCACAGATGGAAAGAAGAGTTTGAACCATTTTATAATATGTAAAAATGAGTTACTAAAACGAGAAGAACACTCTTCGTGGTTCTTAGGTATGATCAATGCAACATAGAAAAGAGTAATGACAATTTAGTGAATGTGCAACTAATAGTTTTGGTATATATATAAAGGGAGAGGATCGCAAATAGAATTAAAAAGCGAACTTTTTAATGGGCCTTAACAAAAAACACCAAACAACCCATTAATTTTAATTCTTATGTTCTAATCGGTTCGCGGATATGCATGTGACCCGAGTCCCCCTTACCCCCTCCAACCCCCCCCCCCCCCCCTTCAAACTATATGGGGCAACAGCTAGGTCGGCACCCTAAACCCTGCTACTCCTACCAGCTACCCCACGCCATGACCACCCACCTGATTACCCCACCAAATCGCACCACTATTATAATTCTACCCTAGATAATCCCGCAACCCCAATAGCTAAACCCATGCACACCAGCTGCCGAACCCAATCCTGAGCCCACCCCCAACCTATTTCGCTACAGAGCTGGAATTTACCTTGTAGTGTGTCGATCATTTCCTTGTGTTGGAACAATTGTTAGTGTTTGGGCATAATATTTCATTGATGTTTGGGTTGTATTGGTATTTGGGCAGTACTAATTGTAATTGGTGTTTGAGCTAGTGTATGGTAGTAGGTGGTTTTGAATACGGTGGATTGAAGTCTCCAATTAAGGCAAATGGGTCGGGGTATGGGATATGGTGGTGGGGGTGTATGTGTGTGTATCTTAAAAAAACTACGCGCGTGACGCGTGTCCGTTACCGATAGCGTGGACCAATTACAACATAGGAATTAAAATTAATGGGTTATTAGGTGTTTTTTATTAAGGTCCATTAAAAAGTCCGCTTTTTAGGTCCACTTGTGATCCTCTCTCTCTCTATATATATATATAGCAGCCTTTGTTGGTCTGTCCAAAATACCCACTCACCCATTGTGAGGATCAGTGTGTTCCTTGGCTTCTCTCATTCTATTTTGTATTCAATTTGGATTCTCCCATCATTAGAGTTAAAGCAGTCTTCATGCTCGCACTTTGGCAATACTTCGTGTAAATGCGCACACACTCTGAGCTGCCACCTATTACTATCTTTTTTTAGTATTTGTTAACTTTGAGCTGACACCTAAAAATATGCATAAAAATTTATGCATAAAATCATATTTTTATCAACTCATTTTCAATGAAAATGTGTTAGGTGTCAAAATTCAATAGTTTAGGGGTTCATTGTTGGTTTTTTAAGATTAAGGGGCTATATGTGAAACCACTATAGTTCAAGGGGGTCTAATTTAAATTTGTTGTTGGGTTTGGGTGAAGAGGATAGGGGGCCATATTTCAAGTGGATCAGAAGAGTGTCCATTGTTTTTATGGAAGGGAAGGCAGGAACAGACAGTTCACAAGTACTTTGTTTGGCATCCTGCTGAATCCTGACTGATATAATGAGTCTACATGTCATGGAGACACTCAAACAAGCAGCTTGTGGCCTTGTCTTCTCTGATATGTATCTCTCCCTACTTGTGGACCACTTTTGGTCCATACTCATTTCCATTTTTCTCAAACACACAAGAAAAAGATAATACAAACAACGCCAGTAGCCCAGCTATCCTCTTTTTTTTTTTTTATCTATTCTGGGATTTTTTTAAAGAAAAAAACCCCACCACCTTATCAATATCACTATTTAAAGAGGCAGATGGGTTTGAAAATGACATCTTTATAACATTAACTATATAATCAGATAGACGCAAAAAAAAGTTGTTAAAAGACGGGGTGGGGCGGTGGGGGACTGTTTCTGTTTCGAACCATTGGGAGCTGTTTGGGCCACGTTGGAGGAACTAAGGTCCTATTTGGTCTCACATCATCCATATAACATTAAATATATCATCTTTCTTTTTCTCCAATTTCTTCTTAAATTGCTTATTTGATTTAAAATGTTGTATTTGCCTGTAATCCGAAGTTGGTAAGTTTACTTATTTACTTTGAACAACTTAATATAAAGATGTGAGATTTAGCGTTAGAAACTGTTGACATGAATTATGTTGCTCTACATGTAGATTTACAAATCCAAGATTTCAAGAAGATACAAAAAACTTGTTACAATCAACCACTTGACACCTAGTGTAATTTCAACGTACTTAAAATAGAAAGGGAATTAGCCGGTGCCCCTTTTGCATCTCCTCATTGATATTTTTCATGCTCCACTTTTCTGTCTTATTTGCTCTCACTAAAATTCCAAGAATTACGGATGGAATGAAATCAAAAGTCTGAAGTTACGGACTAGTCTCAGTGAAAATGATTTTGATTTTTTTTTTTTTACCGGTCCCTTTTGGGTGGCTGAAACGCCAAAGCAGCCTTAAAGATTGGGAGGATGCAACAATATATAGTTACGGTGAATGAAAGTGAAATATTTTTCAACTCCTGGTCATCGCAAACCAAACTAGCCCTTGGAGTTGACGGTCCTGGATGGTGAAAAGCAAATGTTACATAAGGTGGGTGAAAGGGACATAAAGTGAAGGAAGGTGGGAGCGATATGTGAACCATGATCGGAGGAGTGACAGCTTGCTATAGTAACAGTTGGACCCCCCCTCCCTCTACTGATAATTATTCAAAGAGACTCCTAATTCTTCTCCCACTCTGGACCCCTAGCTGTTCGTTATGATCGGAGTTAATCATGTCCTCTTTGATTGCACAAATTGTTTGACCCCTAGCTGTTGGTTATGACCGGAGTTAATCATGTCCTGTTTGATTGCACAAATTATTTGATTATGTAAATTGCTTCATTGTGAATTAATTAATTATAAATGAGTGAATTTGAAATTAGTTAAATCCAATTTTGTGCAACGTTTGGTAATTTGAAATTGATGTTAAGGTTCTATGAGAAAAGAAAAGAAAAAAGATAAAAACAAACTAAGAGAGAGAGGGGGATGGGGAAGGGACGGAAAAAGAAAGGGGAGCATGCACTTGTGACTCCTATTTCAAATGAATATTTTTCATGTTTTTTGTGAAATGAACCAATTGCAGATTTTACACATGAGCGAAAATAGAACATTTAGGCCCTGTTTGGTTGTGCAAATTGTTTGATTATATAAATTAGTTCACTGTGAATTAGTGAATTGTAAATTAGTGAATTTGAAATGAGTTTAAATCCAATTTAACGCAATGTTTGATAATCTGAAATTGATGTTAAGGTTCTATGAGGAAAAAAAAAGTTAAAAACAAATTAAGAGAGAGGGGAGGAGGAGGAGGAGGAGGAGGGAGAGGGGGAAAGGGTAGGAAAGAGAGAAGAGCATGCACTTTATGTGTCTCCTATTTGAAATGGATGCAATTCATATTTTTTGTGAAATGATCCAATTTCAGATTTTACACATAAGCTAAAATGAGACAATTAATGAATCATTTCATTAATGAAACCAAACACAATTAATGGATCAATTTGTAAATGAACCAATTTATAAATGGATCAATTTACAATTTTGAGACAACCAAACGGGGCCTTAATGAATCATTTCATTAATGATTCAAACATAATTAATGGGTCAATTTGTAAATGAATCAATTTATTAATGAGTCAATATACAATTTCAGTACAACCAAACGGGGCCTAATTAAACTCTTCAAGTTGTTAAAATTCGTTCTCTAGACAATTTTTCCAAGGGAAAATACTTTAGTTAATAATAACAATCCTCAAACAAATTGACTTGAAGAAAAGGAGCGTGTGTGCTTTAGGGTTTTTTGCTCGACCATTTGGGATTTTTTTTCTCGAGACAAACCGTTTGGGATGATAAATGCTGTAATGATCAAATTACATAGTATAATCTAAAATTGTCACCGTGTCATGCTGAATTGTGAAATAAAAGAATGTCAATGTGTAATGTTGAATTGTGGCTAATATATATATATATATATATATATATATATATATATATATATATATATATACAGTGGCGGATCCAGGATTTTTGGCCAAGTGGGGCGAAAGTTTCTAGTGGTGTCCGGGGTTCGGGGTCGGGAGCCCCCGAGATGATTTTTTTATTATTATTTCGAGTTTTATATAAATTATAGTTTTATAATGCCCAAACAACTACTTTCAATCATTATTAATAATACCTAATTAATTTCAAGAAATAAACAACGCTTAATAAATATTCACAATACCCAAAATGATTTAACTCACCTAGTACCATTAAGGTTCAACCCAAGCAGACCTTATAAAACATTAAATTTATATCTATTATCTAACTCACCAAAAATTCAATCATGGAAAAAATATACAAATTGAAAACAATAGAGAGAGATTATTTCAAACCTCCTTTATTAAAAAAAACAATAATAGATGTTAAATGCTAATAATAAACAAATCAGTAGTGGCGGCATAAATAGAGAGATTATATCAACAACATAAATAGAGAGAGATACGGCACAAATAGAGAGAGATTTAGAGTCTTTAGACATCATACCAGTGGATTTGAGTTTGGAAGTGGTGTCCGGGACGAGAAGTGGTGGTTTGCGGGCGGTGGATCGACGGAGTCGGAGCTTGGAATCAGAGGCGGAAGGGAGCGGTAGCCAGGGCTTGGAATGGAGCAAAGCAGGGCTGTTTTTTTAGGTTTAGAAATTGAAATGAAAAAGGAGGCGGATGATGTCTTTGAATTAGTGTTTGTATTGTAATTTTTGATATTTACAGTTTCCCCCTAATACTTTAAAACAAATGGGGTGGACTGAACTTTAAATATAAAAAATTAACCTTTATTTTTTTCCAAATCTGAACTGGGGCGACTGCCCCAGTTGGTCCTATAGTGGATCCGCCCTTGTATATATATATATCACGTTGTTGTTTTATATTTTTTTAGTCTATCAGGACACGGGAGGTAGCCAATGAGGATTTGAACTCTTGACCTAAGTTAGTCCTTTAATTTTATCAATACAATGCTACTTCCTTTAAAAAAATCGATCATAATGAGGGGAATGTCTACCCTCAGAGGCCGAGCACCTAACCAAAGGCTAAGGAGACGTAGCTCCTAAAAGCTAAATGCACCCCCAAAGGTTACGAGACAATCAAACCCACAACCACTAATGATTGGCCCAACACATGGCCAATTGACCAAGTCCAATTGTGTTTGGCATGAATGAGAGTTTTGATGTTGTTATCCCCACTACGCAGGAGCTTAGTGGAAAACATTCACTAGGGGCCACTTCCCTATCAACTTCAAGATTAAGAGGCCATGCCACAGATGTTCCAGATGACATGTGTCCAACGACATTCCCACTGATCTGACCATGGAGAAGAATGCTCGAGTAACTTTTAGAACTCTTATAAGAATGCTATATAAAGTCTTGAGAAGGCTAACACCAAGACATGTGACTCTTAGTTTGCACATTTCATACTTTATTTGGAAATATTTGTTCGTGAGCTACCTATCTGGGATAGTGTTTCACCTTTCACTTGATGAGGTTTATGAGCAGATTGTTGGCCATAAAAAAAGTCAATGGGGGCATGCATAACATCAAATGCCATGTCCCCTTTTTGGCTTATATATTCAGGGTATACAAAATCAACAAATGTACCAAGGGAAGAAAAGTTGTAGAGTGTAGCAACCAACCAATGGAAGTGTAAATAATTCCATAAGAGAGAAGATACATAGAATGAAAGAGCGAACCAAAATATAATGAGTAAACCAAGATAAGCGGAAGAGTGTAAATAATTCCATAAGAGAGAAGTCTATAATGACAGTGGGCTTAAGATGTGGACGTAGATAAAATTTTCCAAACCACTTAAATCTTTGTCATGTGTGTATTTTTTTGCACTATTATTCTCGTATTGATTTTCTCTTTCTATAATTTTGGATTCACGCTCTAATAGTTATATTTCTAAACGAGTGGTAATTTATTATTCTCTTGACCAATTAAATCTTAAGGTCTTGGCAAAAATTAGTGGCTGAATTACCTACGTCTAATTTCCTAACAATTGGTATAAGAGTTTTTGGTTTTATTTTTTTGAACCTTGGGCACCCAAAATCTATTTAACGAAATTAGTATAAGAGGTTTATTTTTATATTCAATATGTGTTCGAGTGGGAACAATGGCGTTAAAGAAACAGACATCTAAATTCGAGAAGTTTGAAGATACAAATTTCAAATTTGGAAATTGCACATGTAGGATTGTCTCTTCAAGAAAATTCTATATATACTACTAGATGAAAATCCATAAGAGATGAAGAATTCCAAATGACAATTGCTTAATCGAAAAGCTCTTGGAATCCCGAGGTTCTCACTCTCAAAGTTGGTTGCCTTTCGTTGGAGTTGTATTCTTAAAACCATGCAAAGACATTATATTTTGATTAATAATGGATTGTCATGTTCCTTTTCAAATGAGAATCATGTTTGTAAGAATTCTTATGTATATTTTCAAATATATTATTTCATTTGTATGTCGGTCGATGGTGCTTAGTAGAAATTCTGGTGAGTTGGGTTCGGCTTGATCACAAGAGATCAAAATTCCGATTCTAATACTATTGAAAGGTTCACAGCCTAGATAGAGAGCTGACATCCTATCGGAATGATTGCGATGCAATCCTAGTAGTTTATCCACGAGAACCGGTATGATGGTTCGAGAATTTTTACGGTATTTCAAAAGAGGATTGTGATCGATAAATTCAGGAGTCTATTGAATAGGGCCACCCATGATATTTAAGTCTAAAGATCGTCTTGATTAGATTTAGATAATCTTAGAGCATTTGCAAGTGGTGCATATATTCTTAATCCCGATAATTATGAGGATCGAAATGCTTATATGAGTGTTGCTTTGATTTCTATGGGCGCGATTCGATCTTAGATTGAATTAATTGATCCCCGCATATTGGGTGCCAATTATGTGAGTAAGTTTGAGATCATAATTCAAAGAAATCCGCATCTAGGGATACCTTGAATTGCGATACCCCCATGATAGACTTATAAGATATGTTTTCACCAGGTAAACTTGGTCAATAGATTATTTATAATCCGATGGAGTAGAAAAATAAGTTAAGTCTGTGAATCAAGAAATTTATTAGATGTTGATTAAACTCAATTAAAGGCAAATTGATTTGACCAAGCGAGTATCAGAATCATAACGTGGGGAATTATATTGTGCACCATTATCAACTTTGTAAAGAAGACTTAATTATATCCGAATGTTTTCTAAGATAATTAAATTGGAGAGTGACCGGGCGGAAAAAGTGTGTTCGTGTGAGGACACATTCGTTGTGTGTTTCGCCGCCGCGATACAAAAGAACCTAAGATACTACTACACTTGACAAGCAAGCACAGTGGTAAGTCAGGTATCGTAAGAAATCCACAGGGAGTGATTAAATTTTAGATGTTAAGGGGTTGTTTGGTTTGTAATTCTAATTCTGTTTTCTGTATTTAAATACAATTCTGATAAAAAATTGTGTTTGACAACCTGTTTTTAAACACACAATTATAATATTTTTGTGTTATAATCAAGTTTTTCCGAAAACAGATTTATGGTGTTTTATAACTTCTGTTTTTTATTTTTCAACTCAAAATTATTTATTCTTAATATTTTAATGCAGTTATACCTTAATATATAATATACATACATAATACACTAATATGTGTGTAATTCCTAAAATAAAAAATATATATGTACATGTACATAAAATCACGTATGGAATAATATAAAGTTAAATAATATTATCAATAGATACATGATATTTATATATAATTTAATACATGTATTATTAATGTATGGAATCATATAAAACATACATATAGTACATATGTATTAAAAAAATATCATCAATTCATGTATGCATATAATTTTATAATGAATTATACATGCAATATCATTATATAACTGTCCAACATACCTTATTAAATATACCTAAAATACATAATATTAAATGTACATATATATAATGATGTATGTATGTATGTATGTATATATGTATATATACATTCATGTATTATGTATGTATGAAAGTTTTATGTATGTTATATATATAAACTCCCCTACATACCTCATTAAATACATCTAAAAATACATGATATTAAATATACATGTATATAATGATGTATGTATGTATATATGTATGTTTACATTTATGTATCATATATGTATGAAAGTTTTATATTCATATATATATATATATATACAATATAAATATACATGATTGTTAATTTTATCAAATTTTCAAAAAATTGTATTTAAAATTAAGTTTACCAAACGTACACCAATAATTATAAACACAAAAAAGTGAATTTTAAAATTGTATTAAAAAATATCGTTTAAATCGAATTTTCTTAGTTGCGAACCAAACGGGTCCTAATTGTTTTAAAACTTCAAGAATAAAAAAGGTGTAAAATAAATAAGAGAAAAGGTGATGGTTGGTTATGGTGGCAAAAGAAAAAGAATAAGTTACGCTACACAAAAGGAAAGCGAGGATCGGGATCGCATCCACACATTCACGGGCTAAACAACTACTAATTAGAATTCCGGCTCGAAAGCAATTTAATCGAGCATTTACAATTAAGCATAAACATCACACAATAAGGAATTTAAGCCAAAGTTGCGAGATTAAACATTTAATCAAAAATGGTCACACGCGGATTAAATTCGGATAATCGCTATAAACACTAAAGTTGCATGACAAAGAAAGTTAAACGCATAATAATCCGACTTTAATACGCGAGGTTTCAATTAAATGCAATTTTGCACGAAACCTAGTTTTCGGAGCTCGGGGCCCGTAAATGGCGGAAATGAAATCCCGACCCTATTTATCTAAGGGCAATACATGGAAATAAACTAAATTAAACTAATTAAACTAAGAAAGCAAGTAAACCTAATTATGAAAGCATGTAAATTATCTAGAAAGCAAGAATAAAGGGAAAACAAGCTATATTAATGGTAGAGGAGATGAATAGTCAACTTACAAACCAATTAGATTGTCAATCCAAAGAGAAATGAAGAAGAACCATCCAAAACCCTCAAAACCCTAACTATTCTAACCTAAAAACGTGTATCTACAGATATTTGGTGTTATTACAACAAAAATTGGCTTATATAGTAAGTTGGAATAAAAATAAAGAAGAAAGAAAAGAAGGCAAAATATCTGCAGAAAACAGAGCATCGATCGATCGACCCCTTTGGTCGATCGATCGACCTAGGAAAAAATTCGACAAATCAGAATGGTCGATCGATCGACCAGAAGGGTCGATCGATCGATCAACCAGGGCAGATTGCAGCAGCCTACTGCATTCCTCTTTTCTTCTTCTCCTTCTCCTCTTTTGCTTTCCTTGTTTTTCCTCCGCCGAAATCGTCGTAACTTCTTCGTTATGAATCGGAATCGCGCACCGTTCACGTCCACGCGAAGCTAGCGAGGAGGGCTACAACTTTCGTGAGATGTCGGGCCAGGTAACCAAGCTGTGAAAAGACTAAAATGCCCTTGCGCGTGTGATTGCGTACGGAACTTCACCGGAATGCATCCGAACTTCATACTAAGCATCCAAATACCTACAAAAACTCAATTAACCCCTGCAAAACATGTTAACATAGAAATCCGAGGTTGTCTGGCTAAGGAGCATAAATATAGGGATTAAGATACCCGAGGGGGCTAATAACGCGTAGGTTAACGGATGAAATACGCAATATTTGCGTCGCATCACACCCCCTAACTTACACATTGCTAGTCCCTAGCAATGAAATAGGAAACAACAAGAACTACAAGCAAACCAAAAGCAGGAGAAGTACAAAAATATGGTATAAAAGCAATAAAAATATAAGGCCACTTTCGCGGGCGATTCGATTGCATTTAGCGTATGCAATAAGCCGTTAAACCCCTAGGTTACCCTAGTGGACGAGTGTCGTCTCGTGAGGGTTTTCAGGGATGAAACCCACAAACATAATGTGGTTTCCTCAAAATATGCCCAACCCAACATGCGACAAACTCAACAACAACGAAAAAGATTTCAAACATGTTATTAGCATATTGAACGAGTTCAAGCTAAAGTCCGTTGTTATTAACAGGTTGAATGCACCTCATAGAATTGAAACTTTAAAAGTGGTAGGGGGAGAGCAAATGCACAATATGATTTGGTGAAAAACTTATATAAACCAGATACTAAATAAAGGCATGCATATATTCAATTCTCACGGGCATTACACTCATCAAATGAATTCACTTGAAACAGGGAGATAACACACGGGACATGCGGGCATAAGGAGTAAATGTAAATGGAAACTAGGCAGCACACATGTCACAAATGAATAACGCTATATATAAAATGAAAAACTGTAATCTCAATTAAAGGATACCGCACACTAAAAGAGGCGAAATGCATTTTCACAGATTATCAAAACTATTATGACTTTTAAATTAAATGCACCCTAAGATCACATAGGACTCGTATAGGGTTATAATGTAGGTTTGGGGTTAAGGTACGAAATGAAAGGTATATGTACGGATTCAAAGTGTTCGGAATGAAAACTCGGGATAATGGAAAGGATGCGAGCAATATCAAAAATGGAAAGCAAGTTCCAGACAAGCATTAGATATATCATCGGGGAGAGTAATCAAAGCTTATTGAACTATATACAACATTTACAACTTTCTCTTTCTTTTCTTTTTCTCTTTTTCTCATGTTTTTTTTTTGTTTTCTTTTTCTTTTTGCTTTCTCTTTTTCTTCACTTTTTTTACTACTTTCTTTTCTTTACTTTTCAAACTCTCATATGCTTAAAATTGCAACCGCAATACAACAACAACATTCAATCCCAAGTAACATTCCAAACAAAGGTATGTAAGGTGTATGTATGGCTTAAAACTCCAATTTGGAGTTGGTTATGGGATTTTGGGTAATGAAACGAAAGGCTATATTTAGGCTCAAAGGGGTTGACTAGGGAAACATATAAGGTGAGGTCAAGGCTAATATGGGTGATATAACAAAGAGGGCCTATGATCATTTCACAAAGTTTACGCAATTCTCGAGTCAAAACAATATATGAAAATCATAATCAAGTAATACGTTTCAAGTATGAACTCATTTAATGAACGGTCAAATGAAAGAATAGTGAGATTACCAACGAATTCAACGTTTTCAAAGAGAAAAGAATAGTGTATAACACTCACAAACGACGAAAGGTACAAAGCTTACTCGGTGTAAGTATATACAATGCAACAAAAGATTCCCGAGTTATAAAAATCTTAAACCAAATCAATATGACAAGGAAAGTGCATGTGCTCATGGGATAAAGTTTAATTCACGAAGTTATTCACAATATCAATGATTTGAGGACTAAAGTCTAATAACTTCTAAAATCGAGAACATGCATCATTGAGTTGTCTATTGGATCGGGCAATTATTGAAATTTATCATCGAAAACAAGGCAAAATGCCCAACAAAGGAGAAAAAAGAAAGTAAATATTTTTGAAATTTTTCAAATTTTTCACAAAAAGGCATACTTAGTAACTAAATGTGAGCAAATCCATGGACTACACATGAAATGGATAGAATATCCTACACCCCCTAACTTAAATGTTGCATTGTCCTCAATGCGCATTAAGAACACAACACAAAGAGAGGAAAAGAACGATATTACCCAAAATTGGAGCGATCTCCATAAGCGCGAGTCCAAAGGAATCTACAAAACAAGTTAGTACCGAGCATAGCAAAAACAAATAACAAAAAGTTAACTAATTACACTAGACTAAATTAATAAGGAAAGAAAAAAAAGGAAAGAAAGAAAATTAAAAAGCTAACTATTTACAACATACTATTTAGGCTTCACACTAACTATACACTAGAAGTCTAAATAGTTTAGGGTCCACCCAAAAAGGGATTTGACTTTGAAAGATCAACGGTGGACCCTCCAAAGCGAACATGCCTCCCGAAAAATAAGAATTTCGTTTGAACAACGGAAGGCATGTGGGTGGTGAAAAAAGTGAACCATCGCCAATTTGAAATTTTGGACGGACGATGGGGGATTTGGATAATAAGGGGGAAAGGTACACTAGAGATCCAAGAAAAATCGATTCATCTCCCAAAGGTTTTTCAAATGGAATGGGAGATGGTGCACACATGAGGATAACATCCATCGAAAACAAGTCCGGTAAAGAGTCCTCATCAGCAAAAAGTGTAGAAGTTTTAAAAGTTTCTACCGACTCATAGGAATCAACCGGTAATTCTAATGGTTCGATCACGAAAAATGAATATGGTGATGAAACAAATTCAATCTCAATCGACTCATCGTCGGAAGGAGATTGAATTTCGGGGGAGAAAGATGCACACTCGATGAGAAATTCTTCGAAAAATTTAGGTGAAACACAAGTTTCCACCTCCTCGTTATTTTGTGCATAAGAATTCATCTCATCGCAAAGTGCACCAAGTCTCATTCCAGCATCATTTAGGCTTTCCAAACTTTGGGAGTAAAGAAGCAAAGTCTCTTCCAAAGTAGGCTTCCTCGGCTCAAGAGCCTCGGACTCCTCATTTGGTTGAAACTCGTCTTCGAAAGTAATGAAATAAGAATCGTCATTGGATTCGAATAATGAATCCAACTCAAGCTCCCAATAACGATTTTCATTCCGATAAATGTTTTCAAGTCTTTCATTTTCAAGAAAATCTTGAAAATGGAAAACTTGAAAACTATCCCCAAAGTAAGAATCATTAGAATAACCGTAATAACTATAATAGTAGGACATGATTATCTCGTTGTTTGCAGATGGAGAATCCGAGCAAGAAAGTGAGCAACCACGAATCAAAGTTTCTTAGCGCTCAAGTATGCTATCCTGCAAAAAAGGTTAAAACAAAGAATACAAATACAAAAGGAAAAATACTACGAAATAATAAAACAATTACAATCTAAAACACATTCCCCGGCAACGGCGCCATTTTGTGACCGGGCGAAAAAAGTGTGTTCGTGTGAGGACACAATCGTTGTGTGTTTCGCCGCCGCGATACAAAAGAACCTAAGCTACTACTACACTTGACAAGCAAGCACAGCGGTAAGTCGGGTATCGTAAGAAATCCACAGGGAGTGATTAAATTTTAGATGTTAATTGTTTTAAAACTTCAAGAATAAAAAAGGTTTAAAATAAATAAGAGAAAAGGTGATGGTTGGTTATGGTGACAAAAGAAAAAGAATAAGTTACGCTACACAAAAGGAAAGCGAGGATCGGGATCGCATCCACACATTCACGGGCTAAACAACTACTAATTAGAATTCTGGCTCGAAAGCAATTTAATCGAGCATTTACAATTAAGCATAAACATCACACAATAAGGAATTTAAGCCAAAGTTGCGAGATTAAACATTTAATCAAAAATGGTCACACGCGGATTAAATTCGGATAATCGCTATAAACACTAACGTTGCATGACAAAGAAAGTTAAACGCATAATAATCCGACTTTAATACGCGAGGTTTCAATTAAATGCAATTTTGCACAAAACCTAGTTTTCAGAGCTCGGGGCCCGTAAATGGCGGAAATGAAATCCCGACCCTATTTATCTAAGGGAAATACATGCAAATAAACTAAATTAAACTAATTAAACTAAGAAAGCAAGTAAACCTAATTATGAAAGCATGTAAATTATCTAGAAAGCAAGAATAAAGGGAAAACAAGCTATATTAATGGTAGAGGAGATGAATAGTCAACTTACAAACCAATTAGATTGTCAATCCAAAGAGAAATGAAGAAGAACCATCCAAAACCCTCAAAACCCTAACTATTCTAACCTAAAAACGTGTATCTACAGATATTTGGTGTTATTCCAACAAAAATTGGCTTATATAGTAAGTTGGAATAAAAATAAAGAAGAAAGAAAAGAAGGCAAAATATCTGTAGAAAACAGAGCATCGATCGATCGACCCCTTTGGTCGATCGATCGACCTAGGAAAAAATTCGACAAATCAGAATGGTCGATCGATCGACCAGAAGGGTCAATCGATCGATCAAGCAGGGCAGATTGCAGCAGCCTACTGCATTCCTCTTTTCTTCTTCTCCTTCTCCTCTTTTGCTTTCCTTATTTTTCCTCCGTCGAAATTGTCGTAACTTCTTCGTTATGAATCGGAATCGCGCACCGTTCACGGCCACGCGAAGCTAGCGAGGAGGGATACAACTTCCGTGAGATGTCGGGCCAGGTACCCAAGCTGTGAAAAGACTAAAATTCCCTTGCGCGTGCGATTGCGTACGGAACTTCACCGGAATGCATCCGAACTTCATACTGAGCATCCAAATACCTACAAAAGCTCAATTAACCCCTGCAAAACATGTTAACATAGAAATCCAAGGTTGTCTGGTTAACGAGCATAAATATAGGGATTAAGATACCCGAGGGGGCTAATAACGCGTAGGTTAACGGGTGAAATACGCAATATTTGCGTCGCATCAGAGGACAATCATATTTATTTAATGGAATTAATGATTGATTAAATAAACAAGGGAAAAAAATTACGGGATTAGTAATTTGGGATTTTCAAGCTCGATGGTGTTGTTGGTATGATACTAATAGAGGATATATGAAAGCAGTCAAACGATGTTTCTACTTAGTCCTCAATGTTAAATGTAGAGAGTAGAGTTATATATTCAAATACGAGGACTCGGAGTGCTAGATTCCAGTAAAGGAATGACATGTCGCGACTTCATAATCCCATAAATTCCAACAATCAAAATCAACAATAGAAAAAGATTTATTGCTTGAATTAACATGTTATTCTCACATACTACATTAATGACGAGCAAATTATTACAAATTTAACGTGCCATGTTAAATAAACGTGTTGCTAAAAAAATATTTTTTATTTTAAAAAAATTATACGCTATTTAACTATTATTATGTATGTTTTTAACTATGCGCTATTTAAAATAATTTATATCATTGTTTATATGTAAAAAAATTCTTTTATTTTAACTTTTTTTTTTATTTTAGAAATAGATGTACGAATTTTTAACTGTTTTTATTTTTTATATAAATTGTACATTACTTATGGAATTTTTTTTTTTACTCTTTTCAATAAAGAATAACTAGGAGAAAGAGTTAAAAACGTTTTCCTTTTGTTTTAAAAGTTTAAAACCCGTCAAAAACCATTTTTTAATTAAAAAAAACTTTTTTTTCAAAAAAAGTTTCTTATAACAAATTGTTTTTAACAGATAAAACAGTTTTTTAACATTAAAATAGTTTTTTTATGAAAATAATTTTTTACTTGTTATAAATCAGTTTTAAAAAACAACTTTTTACTAGTTAAAGAACAGAACGGTTATCCAAGGATACACGAAGGCTGTGGTTTTGGTAAGAGAAATGAAGGAGGAGAAACTATTTAGAATTTGCTAAGGTATGCGATCTAGCGTTAACAAACATATTTAAAAAAAAGGGAAGATAATTTAATAACATTTAAAAGCAGAGAGAATAAAGCTCAAATAGATCATTTCTTACTTAGAAGACGAAACTTGAACACATGCAAAGACTATAAAGTTATACGAGGGGAAAGTTTAACACATCAATATCGCTTATTAGTAATAGATTTAGCCATTAAAGGAATTAAGTACCGAAAAGAAAAAAATAGGTTATCAAAATATAAAATGGAAGGATTTAAAAGGTTGCAAAGAGATAGAATTTAGACAGAAGTTCCAGTCAAACATGAAGTGAAATTGGGACTATAATGTTAATAATATTTGATCAAAAATAAAGAATGATATTAAAAAAATAGGTAATCAAATTTTAAATGAGACTAAAGGAAAAAGATTCATTATAAAAGAGACTTGGTGGTAGAATGAGGAAGTACAAAAGATAACACAAAAGAAACGAGTAAGTTCAAAGAGTGGCAAAAGAGTAAAAATCAAGAAGACTTAGAAAGGTATAAGAAATTAAAAAGTGAAGTAAAAAATATTATTAGAAATGCACAATAAAATGATCTAGATAATCTCTATAGTAAATTAGTTACTAAGGAAGGCGAAAAGGAGATATATAAATTGACAAAGAATAGAGATAGATTGACAGGGGATATGAGTCCAGTTAGGAGTATTAAAGACATAATTCAAAATATATTAATTAAGGACAAAAAACTTTTAGATAGATGGGAACAGTATTTTCAAGGATTATTGAATGAAGAATATCCCAAAAATATGTCGAGAACATAAAATCGAATATAGAAATGGTATTACCATCGTTTTGTATATCCCCTTTATTTTTATACAAGTGTATTATAGTGATTTTCCTCCACTCATCTGACATATTTTCTTCTTTTAAAATTTTATTAAGAAATATGTTAACCACTTGATGCACTTATAACAAGAGGAAGATTATTGAAAATAAAGGGTAAAAGAGAAAGGGGTCACAGAGGAAATTTTTAGGAGAGATCTTAAGGATTTAAACTAGAATGATAATATTGCTTATAATATATTAGAACGAAAAATAAGAATCCATGTAGACGACCCCATGCGATGGGACTAAGGCAAGGATGATAATGATAAAAAAACTATTTTTTAAAATATTTTTAAATTTATTTTTCATCCACATTGCACTCAAAGGGTGGAGACAAAAATGATGGGTTGGTATAGTCATTTCATATGTTAAAACCAAACCAAATATTCAATCCAAAAAAAATGTTAAAACCAAATAAAGAGTATAGGAGGATAATAAGGGTGTGGAAAATGATTATCCCTTTTTCATATACGTATTAATGTAATTAGGGGCACAATGGTCTTTTTAGATAAAAATGGGATCAACTGACGTTAAAACTGGTCTATTAACAGTAGAATTCATCCAACTATTATGAAAACTAGTGGACATTACCCCATCAACGAGAACTAATGAACGCCAAATACTAAAAGATCATTTTTTGAAAGTGTGATGTTAAATGCGCCCCAAATATTTATCCATGACACCAATATCTTATCAGCACCACAAACTAACTAAAACTTAGTCCAAACACCAAACTAAGAGCCACCCCTAGAGTCAAAGCATATATAAATTAAATTTGACCCCAATCCTCATTTTCCCCTCTTCCAGTCTCTCTCTAAATCAAAGACACAAACACTAGAAGTTTAAGCTTGAACCTTAATCTGGTATGTTGTTGTTATTTAATTACATAAACCATTCATTTACTAACTTTTTAACTTGTAAAACCCTAATATTTTTGTATGTAAACTTGTTAAACTCTAAAGTATTGAAACAAACCTCATTGCATGTAAATTTCTTAACTTGTAAAACCCTAATAGTTGTACTAAAAACTAAATGAAATTCTTAATGTACCAAAACAACAACACAAACAATCAAAAACAACATAAACGAAGAAGGGAATTTTGTTACTAGTTTTCTGCAAACCCGGTATCCCGTCACCATAGAAGATGAAATAACACGCGGAGTTCCAATCATGTGTTGGATAGTACACACGGTGGCAACCCACCGTGTACCTCATTTGACTTATGCAACAAATTACATGGTGAGTTATGACCATCGTTGGGGTATTGAACCTGGTGACAAACCATTGTGGTTTGTTGATGTCTCACGGTGGTGACCCACCAATACATATTTACACACAATGAGTTGTCACCTTGCTTGGTGTATGACATCCGGTTACAATCCATTATGATTTTTGATTCCTCACGCTGACAACCCACCATATTGTGTTGTCAATCCATTAGTTTGATATTTTTATTTATTAGTTTAATATTTTTATCTATTTAGAGAATATAAATGGAAAGAGAAAGGAAAGCTTCTATGGCTTCTGAAAGGAATCGTAGGTTGAAGACTATGGAGGTAAAGGTGCGGAAAGAGAAGGAGGGTGAGAGTGAAGAACAATAAAATTCATCAAATAGCGATAGTAAATAAAAAAGGAGTATTAAGAGTAATGAGGGTGGTGAGAAGGGAGGAGACAGTGCATCACATAGTAAGGGCTCGAAAGAAAAGAAGAGATAGTAGTGAGGAGAGGGGTGAACAAGTGATAGGGGAAAACTGGAGGGTGTTGAGGAGGAGGAAGAGGTAGGTGAGGAGGCATTTATTGAGAGTGCAAAGAGTTTGTGAAAGAATACGAAAGTTTTTACGATGATGATAGTGATATTGAGGACGAGAGAGGTGAGGATAATAATGAGGAGGAGGGTGTTGCGAAGAACAGTGAGGCTAATGATGATGAGGATGGTGATGAGGAGGAAGTTGGGGGAAGAGGGATAAAAATTAGTGAATTTACTAGCGAGGATGAAAATAGAGACAAGGGTGTATCTTCATTAATTTCTAAAGAAAACCCCAAAAAAGAAAGCAAAAGCGCGGGCAAAAAAGGGTGACTGGAAGCCACTTGAGGGTTATTTTCCTAAGAACCCGAAGTTATTAAAACATTTCAAAAAATATATTGCTTGTGCAACATGGAATCGAGATGAATAATGAAATGCGTCTATCACTACAAAAATATTTTTGAGTGGGATATTAAGAAGGAGGACCCACATGTCCTACAATTGGTTCAAGACTCGTGATTGTGGAGTTTAGTTAAACATTAATATCGTTATGTTGATTACGTTGCGGTATGATTTTATTGAGCGATGACAACTGGAGACTAATACCTTCCATATGCCATTTGGTGAGATGACCATCACACTAAATAACGTTTATCATTTTCTTAAAATACCGATGGAGGGGAAGTGTTTGTATGGCGAGGTTGTTCGGAAGAACATCGACAAGCCCAAGGTTCTTAAGATGTTTAGGAGGTTAGTAGGATGTAAAGAGTATGAGGCCTGAAAAGAGTGTAGGATATTTTTATTCATCTGTGTAGACTGACTGCTGGAGCAGTGCAAAAGGAAGTTAAAGGAGTTAGGATAGTCTTCTATAAAGAGCCAGACCAGTCACTGTGCCCGAGGATACTTATTATTTTTAATTGGTTGTTTATTATTTCTCGATAAGTACGGTAATCGAGTTTTTTTATATTACCTTCAATCATTGAAAGAACTCGACAAATGTCGAGACAATGCGTGGGGGTTGTAATACCCCGTACTTTTGGCTATATTTATTTTGGGATTTATTAATTAAATGTGTATTAATTAGAAATTAATCCGGGTTATAGATACTAATGAGATGCGAGCTGGTATTTGATTATGTGCATACATATTTTGATATATGTACTTGGTATTATAAAATTTGTCGTGAGATTTATATACGGCATTTTAGAAATTTTGTTGAGACGCGTGGGACCGCCGCGTCATGGTGTAATATTTTGATTATAAAAAGTGAATTTAAAATCTATAAACCGTATGGTCGTTTTGAGTGCGCCAACGCGTCCGAAAGGGTCGAGATAGTCAGAAAACACTAGCCGGGGGTGTAGTTTGGATTCCGGGGTATTTTTAGGCCATACCGGCATCATAAAGGGTATTTTGGTAATTTCGTATTTTGGGAAATTAAAAGTGACGAAAATTGGGAGTTTTAATCTGATGTGGATTTAACCCACTAAGCCCATTAACCAAACCATATTAACCTAGAAGGCTACGTAGGTTATTAGAAGAGTTTTCTAAGTTTCCCAAATCAAAACCCTAGCCACCTCAAGCCACCATTGGAGAAGAAGCTTGGAGAGAGGGAATTCTGAAGAAAAGCTTCATCAAACCTACACCAAACTCAGAGACAACCAAGGAAAGTGACTTTATTCCATTTAATTTCAGAGAATGTCTTTTCCATGTTAGAAATTGAAGAATATCAATTGTTCTTGAAAGATAATGAAAACCCATGTTAATTGAACTTAGAACTTGAAATCTTGAGGAGGATTTTCATGTAGAATGATAGATAGATGTTCCTACTGATGATATTTATGATTGGGTGAAATTTAAAACGGATTTTATTGGGTTAATTCATGATTCAAAAAGTTAGGGTTCATGTTCTTGAAATAATTGGGGGAAAAAGTGTAGAGATTTATATTTTGATTGATGTTAGAGAGATTTAATCCTTGAAAACATGTTAGGAGATGACTTGAATATGTTTAGGATGAATTAGAGACCCTAAAACGTTGTTGGGATGAACTTTGGAAGAGATTAGAAGTGATAAAAATGGATGAAAACGAATTGGGGAAAAATCTGGGCCGAAACTGGTCAGTCGTTAGAAGCAATCCTCAGGTCATTCGAACGAACTCGTTCGAACGAGCTTCTAACGAGTTGACCAGTCGCTGCTAACGAGAAGGGATTTCGTTCGATATCTCGTTCGAACGAGATATCGTTAGAAGGTATAGTTCGTTCGAACGAACTGGAATCTCGTTCGAACAGCCTCGTTCGAACGAGACTTCTAACGAGTTGACAGAGGAATCTCGTTCGAACAGTCTCGTTCGAACGAGACTTCTAACGAGTTGACAGTTTGGTCCTTTTTGGACTGTTTTGATTTTTGGAGTCCCGTAAACTTGTTCGAGGAGATAGATAACCTTCCTTTGACGATGTAAGGATCGATTTGGGACCTTTGGGTTATTACGAGGAGTAAATTTATATACGAGAGATTTAATTCAATGAACCATTTGGGTTGAGACGTGAGTGTCTACTACGACGTGAGAATTAATTATGGCGAGTATGATTACAAACTGGAATAGTATAAATTGTGATTATCATAAGTTGGTACGAGAATACGATATGTACTACGATTAAACTACGGTGATTACTAAGATGCGTGTATACTTAGTATTGATATAGTATTTGTGTGTATGACATACCTACCATACTTGCTATCACGGGAGGTTTGCGTTCGCTTAGGACCCTCTAATCCTTGTGTGCCTACGGGGGGGATTTAGACTGGTACCTCGATGAACATAGGTCATAGAAAGACTTATTGGGATATTAATAAGTCCGCTGATCGTGGGAGCGTAGGTATGTGCGTGACCCATGTGATGTGACTGTGTTCGCCTCCATTATTTGTGATGTTGTTATCTGTGAACTATTCCTGAGAGATTCGGAATATGTAATCCTTATGTACGTGATGTACCGGGATGGATAGCAGAGTATGTGTGCACCACAGCTTAGTTCTCGGGGTGCTTGTATTGTATATTTATGATGTGAATAATATACACTTAATTAATGAGAACCTTCATGTTAATGATGTGAATATAATTACGGTATTGTTTCGAGAAATATAACGAGTTAACTGATAGTTATATATATTGCATATTGAACATCTGAGTTACGTTAAACCCCTACTTAATTACAAGCGTTATTATGTTAAGAGAACCGAGTAATAAGGGTAGGACCTATGATAGTCTAGCTAAATATGTTGTCATGTAGCTAGTAGTCTGTATCACTCTAGATGGGTACTTACGTTAGGAGTGCACAGTTAGACGAGAGGTGAGAATATCATGTGAGTGTACGTCCTAACATGTACTTTGCATTTAATGTTTTAAATGTTTTTAAAGCACTTGCACGTTTTTAAAATATAACTCCACATTCGGGCTCTGACCCGTTTGCTTTTCAAATCTATTTTCTTTGTAAAACCATTTTAGGTGCCCAGCCACAAGGACACCATGCATAGGACATTCATTCAGGTGACGAGCTGTAGCTGTTTGTGGAAGCTACAGGGATTTGCTTGTAGACGCCTCTATCACTTGGATTCCAGATTCATTATCTATCAGTTGTAGGGCATGTTGCCCATTTCTATTAGCGTTACATTTCCATTTCAGTTTCAGACTTTGGCATGTACTGTTTTAGTTTTCGGTTTACTTATTTCAGTTATGGGATTGTAGTGAGGAGTTTTTCCTCCAAACTTTATTTACGTTATGTGATGGTCATTCTATTTACTTCATTATGGTGAATGGTGTTGTTATTCTTTATTACACTTGTTGCATGTTAATCTAACTTTAATTAAAATTTGGCACTTACTTTTTAAATACTAGGTGGTTAGTAATCATAAAAATGTTTTCGACAGTGATGCTATTAACTGAGCCAATTTGGCATTTTGAATTAATTTAATAAAGGAGTAGCTACCCGGTATTTAATTAGTCGGGGTGTCACAGGGGTATAGTTGACTTGTTCCATTTGTGCCACTAGTTGGGTGTGGCATCCTAAGTTAAAGTTTGACAAGTGATGGGATATCTCCCCCTCTTGGTGGTAAGGATCTTCTTATTTGTTTCCCAAATTTCCATTACTAATTATACGAAAATCGAATTTCAATCATAATACTATAGTATTGAAGGCATTGATTTATGATCATTTTAGTCTTAAGTGGGAGTCTGCAACTTGGAGTTGACCAAACGTAACCCCAACTGTGCAAATGGAAGGCGCAAACGGTATTAGGGAATGCGTTTGCCAGATGATTGAGCTACGGGAGACTATTGATGATTTAAATCAATCGAATGTAAGTACACCTATATGTAATTTTTGTACATAGTCACATTTTGTTCATTGTTGATGGGCATTCTTAAATGTATATATCTTTTAGGTTGTTTGGGATCCATAAAATAAAAATACAAATGCATTATACCAATTTAAGGAGGTGTTATTTTACATTGGAATCTTGATTTTTTATGATGTGCCCGAACTGTACTATCCCGAGAGTGTGCCTCGATAAGCTAATCGGGTTCATACCATACCCAGGCCACCAGTGAGATCGTTGCATGAGGAAAGGGGTGGGACCCATGCTCATTACAAAGTAAGGTACGACAATGAAAATTGTACCAAGAGAATTTGGTAGATAATCCACTCTCCAAAATCAGATGATCGATCCAAGTTCAAGAGTATCCATAGTAGTGTGCAAGTGGCTACATGGATTGGTTCTTGGATCATTCCCACCCTATCGTGCAAAATTCGAGCTATAAGTTGTGGCAAATAGAGGCCTAAGCACCAGATAAGTTGGTAAGTAATTAGTTAAGTAATAAGTTATTCTAGATATGGTTGAAATTTGTATGCTATTCTCTAATAAAACAAGCATTTGTCAGGTTAATGCAATTGATGTAGCCGTCACATTGTTGCAAGATGCGATTGGCGCTGGAAAGGACCAAGATGTCTCAGATGTCGTAGAAGGTGTAAAAGTAGCAGTCGATGTTCTATTTGAAGCCAAAGGAACCAATATAATACAAGACATGGGTAAATAGCAAATTATTTATAAAAAAGAATTGTGAGAAATTCGATGACGAAGGCCCGACATGATCCGGTATCGAAGAAGGAACCATGAAGGAAATTGTTATACTATGTCTTAGTCTTGTTGAATTGTACTTTAATTGTTGGATCACAATTATTTTTTTGTACTTTAGTTTGTTATCTTTGAATGGTCTATCATCATATGTTGTTAACTTTGTACTTTGGTTTTCTAACTCTAAATCTTTCCATGGTATATCATCATATGTTATTGATTTATGTTTTCATGTTGTATATCATCAGATTGGACATTTATGACCCAACACAAACATATTTAATGGGACCAAATGGGACATTAAACTAATTATATTTAAAACCCACCTCCACTTCCAATCGTGAGATAGACCCCAACACGATTGTAAGGCACCAAGTGCCAAAATCAATGAAACATTGTTTGGTCTCATTCAACCATGATTCATAATCCCCTGATGAATTTTAACCCTGGTTGTGATGCCACCGTGACTTCTAATTGAATATAAAAGGTCTTGGTATTCCCCATGATTACAAGACACCTTGAGTGGAGATAAATCAACCACAAGTCACGGTTCTATGTATTCACATGATTATAAGTAGCCATGGTATCATCTTCACTTTTGGAAGTCACCGAACAATATAGAATGGACAATTTTCTATGGTGACTTGTGTTCGTTTCGACCATTGTAATTGTGGTGCTATGGAGAACGAATTCTTTTTGGTTTGGTGTTAGTAGGAACACAATTATAAGTCACCATGGGTTTAGATAGGGGCACGACAAGGTATGATCATGATAATTCTTCCCATTTTAAAATTTCCCCATTACATCAAGCTTTCACCTAAACCTAATATGTACTCAAAGATTACACAAACCCACAAACATAATATGCACCCAAACATTACAAAAAATTACATCATCATTTCCACAGAAAGAAGACCCATTAAAGATAAATCACTAATTTATCGTTTCCATAAAAATTACATCACCATTTCCTTCACAACTATATTTAAATTAGTAAATAGTTACATATACTTCTTCTTCACAAACTTCTTCGGAAACTTATCCATAAAAAATTCTTCACAAGTTTCTTTACAAACACATATACTTCACCAGCTTCATCAAGGCACTACTAAATCCTCTTCTTCATTAGATGAAATCACGATTGGTTCATCCCTAGTCGCAACATCATGTAAGAATTTTGTTTGGAACTCACCCATACAGATCTTAAATATATTATCACATTCCAAAGCCTCGCATTTGTCGTGTGTTCTCCAATTCCTAGAAATAGGGGGAGGGGACAGAACCTTGCTCACTCCAATGATACCCAGTGTAAATTTCTAACATTCAAAATAAAGACAAAACAATTCTCTCGTGATGAACTTTTCGGACCAACATCAAATGGCACAAATGTCAATGCTTGAACCTTGGATATCATGACAATTATTATCTTCAAAGCATTAGCAGTAAGGCAAATTCTGAAATGACAAACCAATTATGTTTAGGGCATGTTTGATGAAAGTAGTCCAATTGAGCTTCAAATTCGTACCGAATCTTGTTCTCACGTAGCACCGTTAACATTATGTTCCTTACCACGTAGCATGCCTCAATCCATCTCCAACCGTCGCCCCCTTGCAATTGATGTGTACCGACAATTATCATCGGATCAGACATAAAATATATTATCAACAAAGGGTTGGAAAAATTTAGGTATATGGCTAATGTACAATCCCATTTATGTCGACCACTTATTTGAAGTTTTGAGGTGAACGGTGGAAGCTTGTGTATTTATTTTTCAATTCGGTCATTCTCGAGGCACCGACCTAACAAGCTTCCCATCCATTTGTCTCATCCTATTTGTCTTCAGCCTACCTTTTTTTTAGGTGGGCTCCATCAAATGAGGTAGTCGATGGAGTTGAAATTTTCATTAACTTGCTCAACAACATCTTTATTTCGGCCTCATTAACTTTCTCCCATTGTTTCTTAAAACATTGCATTTCCGGTGTGTAATCCACATCACGGTATTTTAGGATATCCTGTACGATAGCAAGTTTTCTCTAGTGACCATCCAATGCCCATGAAGGAATTGGATTTCCATATACCTCATATGGTACCAACTCGTGCGCACTGGGTAAACCATACATAGTACGTAGGAGGTGAGTGCATGCAAAGTGTGAAAAGCATTTGTCCCCGGCATTGTGCGAGACAACCAACCTCATGATGTCCAACTCCTGGAAAATCATGTCCAAGGCCAAGTGGGATGGTCATCCTCAAATTTCTCTCAACATTGGGTTATTATGTATATACTTGTTTGTTCCAAGTGACTTTTTAAACTCGGTTGTTATTTGTGACCCATTGTAGAGATAGCAACGCATTCTTCCTTTTCCAAACTATGGTGAATGCACCGGTGCTACTATCCAAAAGTTTCTTGAGTTGAGAGTGTGCACCCTCCGCCCTGTTTGTCGTCCGGTTACCCCGGTACTTAACTTTTTTGGTCCAAGCACAAGAAAATTGATGGTGCATCGACATCCAACATTTAGTAATATAAATGATGAGATTTGGAAATGTCACCCACTCATGGGAAAGCCTATCCCAACTTTCATTCAAGGACTGCAGTATGTCAGACTCTATCACCCATATCCACCCTTAGATGAACAATTTCTTATCCTCCGCCATGAAACCGTACTTTGCACAAGTGAGTTTCATGTTCTTTTGTACGTGGAACACGCAAAGCAAAGTGTATGCAACATGAAATATAACTCAAACCTCATTTAGACATGACCGTTGATTGTCAAACACTACAACTTACGATAATGTTTTCAACTCGTATAAACTTCTCAAATGGCCCAACGCCCACTCGAAGTTTTCCTCCTTCTCTGCTACCAAGAAAGAAAACGCGATGAAAAATGACTGGCCCATGGAAGTCACACCGATCACCTCAAACAATGGCATGTTGTACCTATTTTTCTTATATGTCGAGTCAATAACAAGCACATTGGGAAACCACTTCGCCAAAAGAATTGATGTAGGGTGGGCAAAGAATATATCCTTGATGACATCTATCCTTTCACATCTCATGTGCCAATATACATAATTCTTCTCAGAAAGAAGATGCAAAGATTGTTACACTGCATTGCGACCTTGCATATCAGAAATCTTCATCTTGTATTCCACATTGTAAATTGTTCTCATCCTAAAACAAATTGTTGGTACACATTGTGCCAATGTGGTTAAGACCTATTTCGATCCAAACACCAGTTGCAACCAACTCCTTCTCAATCTTCCACTCCTCTCGGGTTAACCGACTGGCATAGAAATGACCACCCAATGTCCTCAGCACTTCATGATTGTGCAACCCACATATAACTGATAATTGCCAACGATCGCTATCCAAAGGGATGTCTTTCAATCGGAAAGGACAATCGCATTTCCTAGTGCCCATGTTCCTTTTCCGTTTCTTGCCATCCTCATCTTCCTTTTATAGTTTTTCCCATGTATGTCACTTCGTTCATAACCCAATATCAAACGAGCCTTTCTCCTCAGCGCGATTTTTTTCGACTTCAATGTAATGACTATAACGTTGAGCCTTTTCCCACAATGTTGCATTCAGTCTATCATTGATTCACGAGAAAGAAATACCTAGAAACGAAGAACCGTGATAATCAATTTTTGTGAATAACAAAAAATACCAAAAATAAGTGCATGCATTAATAACGAAAAATGCTTATACCTCGTCGTTTGTGAACTCTACTGAATAATTTTGCTCAACGGGTTTGAGATCTTCTTCTTAATTAGATAGACCCTATAAAAAAATCACCAAAAATTAAAAATGCTAAGGTGATATAAATTGCAGTAATACGAAAGTTCAGTTGTGAGATATGGTTCTTATAACTTTCAAATCAGGGAACTCATCCCACAAGTTAGGTCCTCAGCTCCTATCTTCATTAAAATTTGGATGACAATCATCCGACACAGTTGGGTAAGTAGGTTCACTCCCCGAGCAATTATTAGTGCTCCGATTGTCGATTTTCTGGCTATTAAAGCATCTGTCGCTATTACTCGCGCTAGGTACACATTGATTGTCAATGTCCCGCCAAAATTTGGCATCATTGACAAGTCCCTCATCAAGCTGAAATGTACTTTATAATAATCAATTTATTTTTTCATAATAATCCCATAATAATATTTACAAAACTCAAAAATAATAACCACGATTGGATACAGTCGTGTGTCATTTTATGACCACGGTTAGAAGTGACTGTAGTCATAACAATAACCACGGTGACATGACACTGCAAACCAAACTCGACGGTGATTTATGACCGTGGCTTGTAAGATACCACTGTCACTAGTAGGTACAACAAGTAAAAATGCATGTTCCCCATGGCGACGGGTCATCGTGAGACTTCATCTCCTCCGATGACTCGTCACTAAAGGTGCAAAGTACTAGTACTAGGGTTTTTTACTTTGCATTTTTTATTTTTGGTGCTCACATGATTAAAAAAATGATAAAATAGACGAAAATATACCTCAAACGAATTAAGTGAACTTTGAATGTTGGGATTTTGATGCTCCTCTTGTTGTGTGGGTTTTTGAGGTTGTATTGAAGCTCACTAGTGTTTTTCCTTGCAAAAAAACTCCAAAACAGCAAAGAAATGATTGCAAATGCGGACAATAGCAATGAAGGTGGATATTGGTGGCTAATGGTTGGAATGGTGGTGGTCGGTTGGTATGGTCGTAAATGATGGTTTTTCACGGTGGGATTTTCTTGATAAGTGGAAGAGGTATTTTGATTTTTAGGTTTTAGTGGAAAAATATTTTTTGTCATTTGTCATTTTTATTAGGGGTATTTTAGTAAGTTTATCCAAATTAAAAGGTAATCTCCTTTCAGTGTTTTGTAATCGGATTCGACTTTGGATTAAATAAAAAAGAAAAAGAAATAACTTGAGAATTTTTAACTTGCATTTGAAACATGTACATAAATGTTCCTTCCTATATTACCAGGAACATGAAAAAGAAAAAAAAGAGGGTCGTGTTAGTGTTTGGATGCTTGGATTTTGCTTACAGCTTTTCATGAAAAGTTTGTCTATCTACAAAAGCCAAAGGGTATTTCTCTACACCTGAACTCCACTACTTTATTCTTCCAATTATCCATACAGATTTTCTTTTCATAATTTCCTAAAGTTAGAGGGGGTTTCAAAAAGTTGTCTGATTCCTTAGCCAAGTCCCAACTTCACTATTGCCATTGCCAGCCTGGGATTTTGATTGTCCTTCTTTCCCATTATAATAATGGAAAGAGGAAAAAAGAAAAGAAAGATAAAAGCTATTGTTTGCTGTGTATGAGATGAGAGAACAGCGAATTAGAGGGTTCCTCAAATCAAATAACTTTGGATTCCAGCTATATATATGTACTTGATATGGTTCTTAATCACCAATTTGGATTTAAGAGACCATTTGTCCCTACTAACAGCTGGTTACAAATAAGAATCTAATCCTCCATAAGTCATGCGAATTAACCGTAACATCATTGCCTGGTTAGGTCCCGCTATCAAATTCTTGCTACTGATTATGACCTCTCTAGAAGAAATATCAGCAAGCATCATGTAACTTTCTCTATTTGGATGTCAATTAAAAGGAAAATGAAATCAGATTTGGGGTCCTACCACAATTCATGCTTCGTTCGTTTGGCCCAAGAGGTACCGGTTTGGTTTGAGCTTGAGTTTATGTGGTTTATAAAGTTTGAGATTTGGGAAAGAGATTGACTTTATGCATAATTCTTTCAAATTCCTCGATAATTATATCACAAAAACTCAATCCAACGAGCACATGAGGGAACTGTATTTCCAATGTTTTGTTTGGTTGAGTACAATACGTGTAAGAAACACAAGCTTTTGTTGATTTTCGGATTGTGACTTATACTTCAAATAAAAAGTGTAATTTAAGGGCTGAAAATTCAAAAGAAGGGTCAATCTATCTCCTCAAGGCTGCATATTTCAATTTTATTTTTCATTTCCCTCCGTTCTTTCTTTTACAAAACAAAGGAACCCTTATTTCTCCTTCCCCTTTTACTTCCCTCCTCCTTAGTAAGAAATTGGAAAGGTTTATTTTAAGGTCCTCCATGTAATGTACTTTACCTTTCTTCTGCCTCACTAGTAACAAAATAAAGCAAAAGTGTCTTAGCAGACATAGCAATAACAGCCGTAAAGAAAACATTGTCATCAGGGTTTTATTGAATTAATAATAAATTAGGAAATATGATAAACAATGCCTAAAGCTTACAATGAATCTCTGTCTCCATCATCAACCCTATAACACACTTCTTACCACTCTACAACATCTTACATGCTGCAATTAAATTCTAGGATTACTATAAATGTCTTGTAAAAATTCTCCAAAAAGTCAGTTGCAAAAGCAATCGCTGAAAAGAGGAAAAACAAGAATGGAAGATAAAATGTAGTCTTTCTTGCAATCCAATTTTTTTTCCCCTGATCTGCCTTGTCTCTGTATATACAGAGGCCTCTGACGCTGGGGGGGGGGGGGCTCATATAAATTCAACAATGTTTTGAGAAATGGTGATCATAACTCAAGTTTCATCTGGGATGTAGCCCTTGTGCCTGCATTAAACAAGTTGTGCATTCATAAGATCTTGCAATTCAATATGTTTTTTTAACTAGATATAATTGCTAAGGGGTCCAGAGTTGGTAAATTTACGTATTAAGTTTTGGCTTCAGAGAGAGAAACTGATTTTTTAAGCTTTGTGAATTTACTCAGCAGTATTTCTTGAAAACACACAACAAAAGAAACAAGGACTCAATGTTATCCATCAAAGTTAACTAACCATGGCAATTCTGTGCCTGATTTTGGCCAAAACCCATCTGTACAACGCTTTGGAGGTCGTCATCCCAGAATGTCAAATCCTGCAAAATTATTTACATGTATATTATTAAGGGTCATTTTTTACTTTTGAACCTGTTTGTCATTAATTAAAGGGGAAAACACAAAATAAATAAATATAATATAAATTATCTAGTCTACAGTAGTAATCATGTATTTCAGGAAACCCCCATAAATTATATTTAATGCAAATAAACCCATAATCCCACATTACTACACATTTTGTTGCAAATACTGCCATTTAGGGGAACTTTTAGTGATAAAAATCATAGTTTATTTGCAACACAGAGAGGGAATTTGCAATAAAAATGCATAAACAATAATCTCTGATTACCTGAGGGGCAGCAGCTTCACTAAAAGCATCAATGGGATGCAGTTGGATATTGGGGTTTTGACGAATTGCAGAATTCAAAGAAGGGTTCATAGAAAATGGAGTTTCGGTTTCACAATGAAGGTTTGACCCTTGTTGACTTGGGTATCCATAAAGGAGGCCCTGTGCTGAGGTATCTACTGGGTAAGTGTTATGATGCACAGATCCTTGTGACTGGAAGATCTGCTAAATTTGCACAAGATATAGATGATTAAATATATTCAAAATGCAATTCCCTCAACATAAGACGGAAGTAACACCATTTTTGGATTGTGTATGCATGTATTCTTTTTTCCTCTATGATCCAAACAATGTATACAAGTGTTTGTGACTTACATCCTTGGACAGGAGAGCTTCCATGCTAAATTCCATCCTAGGATTCACAGTGGACAATTTCATTGAAAGGAACTACAAATAAAGGTAAACAAGGACAAATTTAGATATGTTATGCAAGTTGTGAATTTAAAGTTACTTAGAATTTACCTCAACCTGGCGCTGCAATGACTGCACATAATTAATAATCTCGTCCAGCATAACAGCTTTCCCAGTGACCTATGGGCCAATTTAGAATTTTGTTAAGTAAATAAAATTTGGAGGTTGAATAGTAGATGAGATGTTTTGCAATGACCTTGTTGCAGCCGGGTACAAGATCTTGAAGGAAGGTCATCCTTTCACTAATTTTCTCTCGCCTAACCTGTTTAAGGAAGAATTGTGAAGTAAATGGAATAATGATAATGATAATGAACAAGTGTGAAGAGTATAGATAGTAGACAAAGTAGTAATTGGTACTCTCTCAGCGAGACTATGGCTATCTGTAGCTTGACCCCGTCGGGCTCTAACATGAATATAGTCCTTTGGAGGCTCCGGAGCCTTTGTTTGTTTCTCATTTCCCTCTGATTTGCTTCTTTTTGCCTTTGATTCCCCATTGTCCTGCAAATCCCACATTTTTACTTTATTTTTTAGGGACATCAAAAAGTTGGGTTTAGCGGTTTTCCTCTTTCTGGCACTCTGTTGAGAAACCGAAGCCGAAGCCGAAGATCCTTCCACAGTAGAATCCCCCAATTCTGCATTTTCTAATTGAGACCCACCACCAGGCATAAAGGAGTGGTGAGTGTTGTTAGGATGATGGGGAATTGGATTGAGTTTTGGTGGGCCGTTGAAGTTGAAGCAATCGCCCGAGTTGCATATGCTTCCCAGTCTACCGACGAGTTCTCTAAGCACAATGCTCCCGCCCACCGCTGACTCAAACGGATCCTCCCAATTCTGTTTCCCCAACATCTCTGAATTCCAACAACCTCCAACTGCATTATTCATATACAACTTCTCCTTTTCCATTTTACTGCGTCTCTTCTTTTTTCACCAAATAAACCAATTCTCATGGATCATCATATATTCCTTCTGTCTAATCCTAACGCACTCGTATGACAGACAGACAAAGATATGGTTGGGGTTCGGGCGTATGAATGGCCACACACACGTATATATAAAATAAAAAATCCACAAAAAACTCTTGTGCATACCTTTATAAATAAGGTATTTTTAACATTTTTTTATGAGTTTTTTAAAAATAACTACAAAATGTATTTTGATCTAATTTTTTGCATATGGTTGATTGGAAGGTTAATTTCAAGAAACAAATATAAAATTTAAAAAAAAATAGCCCCTAGAATTAGGCGTAATGCATGGATGATGTATAGAGTATGATGTATTATAGCGTGACTATATATATATATATATATATATATAACTTTCATACATACATAATATATGAATGCATACATACATACATACATCATAAATTGTATATATAAACATACATAAAACTTTCATACATACATGATATATGTATGTATACATACTGCTCTTGTGCGGACAAGTCCGCATTTTAAAAGTACAGACCGGACATGTGTCACCTGACGGTCAACGCAGAAAAGAGAGAAAGGCATTTAGAAAATCGGTCTGATTCTATCTCTGTTCGTTCCATTTGAAGAAAGGAAGGATCCCAAAGAATCGATCTTTCTTTTAGGTGTTGAATCTCTCTTTGATTGATCAATGGCTGATATTCCGAATCCTCATTACTAATGGAATCCAAATGATCTCTGGATTGATCAGAAGATCCTTTCAATTGCAATTGGCTAGAATCCCTTACTTGAACGAAACTAAATCTTGTAGAATCATATTGAATATTTAGCGCGCCTATAATTTACCTATAATTTCTAGGATCACCGCCAGGTGACACATGTCCAGTCTGCACTCTTAAAATGCGGATTGCTCCGCACAAGAGCATTATTATTATTATTATTATTATTATTATTATTATATATATATATATATATATAGAGAGAGAGAGAGAGAGAGAGTGAATCTCATAAGGACCTCTATTTGCATAACGCTGGCGCGGACCAATATTGATAAAATAGTAAAAAAAAAAAATTGACCTAATTTTTTTTATATAGTTTTTAAACATTTCAGTAGGGTCGTATAAAAAAAATCAGCTCAAAATGAATTTTTTTACAATATTAAAAAAATCGGTCAAACTTTGCCAGTTT
The DNA here is from genome assembly GCA_949130495.1 of Sambucus nigra. Classification (NCBI taxonomy): domain Eukaryota; kingdom Viridiplantae; phylum Streptophyta; class Magnoliopsida; order Dipsacales; family Adoxaceae; genus Sambucus; species Sambucus nigra. The sequence continues at coordinate 386,264,221 of OX422215.1, read as the reverse complement.
TTAATAACTTAAAAACTGACAAAGTTTGATCGATTTTTTAAAATAGCAAAAAAAATCATTTTAAGCTGATTATTTTTTTATGGTACTATTGAAATGTTTAAAAACCATAAAAAAGGAATCAGCCCAAAAATATTTTTTTTACTATTTTAATAAATGGTCCTCATTCAGGGTCCTCAAATTGGGACCTCACTTGATCATTTCCATATATTATATATATATATATAAACATACATAAAACTTTCATACATACATGATACATAAATGTATACATGCATACATACATACATCATAAATTATATACACGTATATTTGATATCATGTATTTTTAGGTATGTTTAATGAGGTATGTTGGGGAGTTTCATACATACATGATACATGAATGTATACATGCATACATACATACATACATCATAAATTATATACACGTATATTTGATATCATGTATTTTTAGGTATGTTTAATGAGATATGTTGAGGAGTTTAACTATATATATATATACACACTTAGTTAAACTCTCTAACATACATACATACATACATACGCACGTATGTATGTATGTATGTATGTATGTATTTATTCATGTATTATGTATGTATGAAAGTTTTATGTATATATATATATATATATATATATATATATATATATATATATATATATATATATATATTGCATGTATAATTCACTATAAAATTATATACATACATGAATTAATAATATTTTTAATACATATGTACTATATGTTTATTTTATATTATTTCATACATTAATAATACATGTATAAGACTATATATAAGTATCATGTATCTATTGATTATATTATATAACTTTATATTATTCCATACGTAATTTAGGGCCCGTTTGACATCCCAATTCTAAGGCTTGGAATTGAAATTGGAAGACCAATTTTAATTCCATGGAATTAAAATTGCCCTTCTAATTCCATTTCCATGACTTGGAAATGTATTGCCAAACGGACCCTTAGTGTACATGTACATATATATTTTTTATTTTTAAGGATTACACACATATTAATGTAATATGTATGTATATTATATATTAAGGTATAACTGCATTAAAATATTAAGAATGAGTTATAAAACACCCTAAACCTGTTTTCTGAAAAACTTGATTATAACATAGAAATATTATAATTTTGTGTTTAAAAACAGGTTGCGAAACGAATTTTTTTTATCAGAATTGCATTTAAACGCAGAAAACAGAATTATAGTTGCAAACCCAACAGGCCTGAAATGTCTGTTTCACCTTTTGTAAATGTTTTTCTATTATCAGTGATGTATGTATTTGTTTTAGAGTAAATTATTCTTAGGTCTCATAAATCTCTTTTTGTACAAGTGCGCGTTAGTGGTATAACAAGCGGATTTAATAGTAAATTATTCTTCAATATTTAAAAATTATTATCAAGGGACCTAATGATAAATTATCCTTATTTTTATATATATGTTTACGATACAAAAATCATAGCTTAAAACTCTGTAATAGATGGTGGGGAACGTAAACGTCAAAACACCACGATGGTCTCCCTCCCTTTATATGCTTATTTCTACTCCATCACACCTTTAAACAAACCACACACTTGATTTCTTTAACATCATCTTCATAATATTCAACCATTCTACTTCATCAAAATTGTACCACTTTGATTAATTAAAAAAATACTTTTTAAACCCATTTTGTATAACACATTATCTCACAACTTTTTTCTTTTGTAGCACGCGGTGTTCTTTCGCAGCAATTGAAATTTCACACCATCAATAACCATTTTCAACAACTATTTAATGAATTTTTGGTAAAAAAAAATATATTTAATGACTCGTTTTACCAAATTGTATAATTAAGTTCTAAATGTAGCATTTTTTCACCATTAATTTTATCTTCAAACTCAATATTTTTGTTCTAAACTTTGCAAACACTTTCATACTCCAGAAAGCTCTCAATGGAAAACTTCTCAAAAAAAAAAAATCTAACAAGCGTTATTTAAAAAAACACAATTCCAAAAAATCACCGAAATCCAAACATAAAAAGGGAGCCAACTAAAGAAAAACTTTTCGTAGAATGAAGATGCGTTGATTTGTACTGGACAAATATACCGAAGGACACGATTAATGGAAAGAATAAAAAAAATGGGCATAACGGAGAATGTTGCCTACATATTCAACATAAAGAACCAATTTTACGAGTACGAAACTGCGGGCTGGCTCAACATGCACCAAAGCACCATCAGTTAGGATGTGAGAAAATTATGTGCCAGTGTAGTTCGATTCAAATGGGGTTGAGTAGTGGTCGCACCAACCATGATGTGGTCCCACTCGTCACCCAGAGATACATGATGGAGATACGGGAGCCTTTCAGGTTCATAAAGTTATTCTCATGAAAATTTTAAAATGGAACTCCGAGCTCCAAACATGGTGTAAGCCATAGAAGAAGGCTAGGACCATGTCGACATCAAGTTGAAGCGCGCCTACTAGCAGCGAGTCCAAATTTTTATATGTGCCACCCGATGAACGTTATGTGCCTTATATATATGGTGTGTCGTTGGATGACGACTCCCTCCTGACTCAATCGAGAGTTGGGCATCCCAAAAGCATAGACGCCACGAAAGAGAATTGGAAAGTTGAAAATAACTCCTCTGCCACCACTTGCTTGAATTTTTGGCGAACTTAAATGCGCGCTTGAATTCCCTTGATAAAAGAAACAATGAATACTGGAAACAAACAACCTTTTTTAAAGGCAACACTAAAGGTTGTATTGAAAGAAGAAAAGGATGATGGAAAGAAATTTGGAATAAGATATAGTGAACCTCGATTTTTCCAACATAGAATTCCGTATGCACGAGTATTGGGAGGACAAGGAAAGGTTCATTGTCGACAAGTTGGCGAATCAGGCGCAAGGATGAGATTTCGAGTTCCTGAGCGAATGATGTATTTTTAAAAAGAAAACTAAGTACTCATTTTGTTTATGTTAGCTTAAACGTATGTTAATTTAAATTTTTTTTAACTATTTTATTAGTACTTTAAATTTTAATCCCAAGGAGTTATTATTTAATCAATTGCGTAACTAAATGGAATTTAGTAATGCATTTAACGAGATACATATTGCCTCTAATAAATTTTAACATTAAGTATCCAATGATATCATATTTCACCCCTCAAAGACTTCAAAAGTATATACCTCTTTTATGTATTGAGAATGAGGTCCTAAGGTCTGCCAAAGACCTCCACAAGGCAGTTTATGGTTATAGTGACCACACATATCGCTGTCAATAAACTCAATGAAATAGTGGGGCCATTATAACTCTCTCAAGATGATAAGATATATACAAATATGCTAAGATATTATAGGTGAAGCTCAACCCTACCAATATGAAAGGCGTAAGACCCGAGACACCCCAAATCTACATAGACAGGGGATAAACGACTTGCTTAGGACATCTTCGCACCGCTAGGACCAATGAGAAGGTTTAAAATATCTGCTTGGCCCAATACTAAGGTTTAGGGACGATAATATTGACTTGACAGGGACTGACTTTTGTCGAAGTCTTATCATCTTCGCAAAGGGATCACACCTCTTCTTTATGAACGAAGTAAGCTCAAAATACCCCCAAGTGACCACTGCCACCTCAGGGTACCTCAGATGCTCACTAGAGCATTCATACCTTGTATGGCGGTTAGGTAGAAAGTATAAACACTGTTCCACCTATCGCCACTTCCTTTTTTCCATTTGCATCGAAGTCTCCAATCAGCATTAAATTCCTGAACCAACTACCTTACACCAATTTCATCATATTCAACAACACTCTACCTTGTCACTATAGCGGACATACCTTAGAGCTATATCGCCCACACCATCGTAAACCACTCATACCTTTCCCAAGGTTTTGCCTATATGGGAAGCTTGTGAAGAGTTGAAGGCAATCATTAAATTAGTTGGAGCACAGTTGTATTCCAAACTCTCTCTACCTAGTATTATCAAGTGGGAAATTATATATACTCTCATAAAAGGGTTGGACCACTTCCATCCTTTTCTCCTACATTGTATTAAATACTTATACCTGGTTCTTTTTTTTAGTCCTAAACCAATTAAGAAACCCCTTGAGGAAACCATAAATTTCTCCCAATTAGCCTTTATATTTATGAGAAAGACCTTGGGAATCTAATAATCTCTTGGCCAAAGCTCAAAAGGTCTCAAACTTGTAACACCCTCGTATACAATCTAATGTAAGGAACAACATTGTTCGTAGTGAGCGTACGATACTCTACATAGGTTTCAAACCACTGTAAATCATTCTCTCTAATTATAACACACCTCCTCATGACCCAGTCTAAGGTCCAGTGAGGAGTATCTATTGGAGTTGAGGTCCCCAAGAGATTCATAACACCATTAATTTGGCACCGTTTATGGGACCGATTATTCCTTGGTGTTGATACCAAAATTAATACGCTGATATAGACGAGTCATAAGAAGACACGTGTTGATCTACATGGCACAATAGCAATGAGAAGGTTTATTTCCCCGAGCAAGTCTTACTCATTCCGAGGAACTCAACACTCCGAGGAACTCTAATACTCCGAGGGACTCCTGAACAACGAGCAACTAAGGCGGTCCGACCTGCATCTCGGCCACAGCATTGATTACCAGATAATCAACAGTTCAACTATTCATTGAATGCTTATCATACAGACGTATACTCTTAAAGGGCATTAATTGCTTACCCTTTCACATGTACAACCTAAAGGCTATAAATACCTTGTATCACCCTCATTCAAAGGGACCGGAATTTCTTGATAGAATTACATATCGAGAATTCCAAAACACTTGGCAATAATAGAAACAGTGGACGTAGGCCATTCTTATAAGGATGAACCACTTTAAAATTCTTTGTCTCATTTATATTTATCTGTGATTAAATAATTATAAGCAATCTAATTTTTTACATCAATAGATTGGCACCGTCTGTGGGAAACGACTGTTGTTATCGTTTTTCACCAGAAATCATTCATCATCAATGGCAGATAATCCAGAATCCATCAATCGAAATGCTGGAAATCCTCCAAATCCCTCTGCACCTCCAAATCTGGCTGGAATTATGACGAATCTGGCTCAAGGACAAACCGCCATGCAAGAAACAATGCGACAACTCATACAAACTCTCCATGGCGGTGCACCTGCACATTCGGGACAGCGAAGTGGTCAGAGGCAAACCTATTTACTTTCTTCACGATCCAGGCGTACTGAATCATATCGTAATGAGGAATCTAATGATTTTTCTTATCAACCTGGGCGAACTTCATCAATACGGGCTACAGATACTGAGCAACGTATCACTCTCTCTCCAGAGAGACCCAGTGCTTTGGAAAGATTGAGCAGGGCATCTCCTTTCAGCCGATTAGGCCCTAGGAGGAATAGGAGTCCACCTAAGACCATGTCGAGGAGTTTTCGACAACCATCAGATTTAAGAGAAGGATCAGCACAATCACGACCAGTTGCTCGTCAAGATAGATCTCAGGAGGTCACTTCAGAATAGTCAATTGCTCGAACTAATAGGCCCGAGGAAGGAAATGATGCGTGGAAAGGGTCCATTCAGCGATTGGAGGATAGATTGGGAGAAATGGCTAAGGCAAAGAATCCCCTACAACGAACTTTTGTTCAAGGGATACCTTTTGTCCAGGCCATTATGGATTTTCCTACCCCGTCGAAATTTAAAGCACCTGTGGTGACCCCCAAGTATGATAGAAAGACAGATCCTGTTCTTCACATAGAGCAATATCAAGCTGCTGCCGATATCTATGTTGTTCCCGACGAGATGAGATGCAGAGCATTCTCGGGAACTCTTACTAGATCTGCCCAGATATGGTACAACAATCTTCCTCGGGGTAAGATTTCAACTTTCTTTCAGTTAGCCGAGTTGTTCATTGGCAATTTCTATTTTGGAGCAAAGCCAGTAAAAAGAGTAGCACACTTGTTAAGTGTTAGACAAAAATCTGGTGAGAGTACTAGAGATTACATAACTCGTTTCAATAACGAGAAGATGGAGGTCATAGATTATGAAGAAAAGACAGCAATCACTGCCCTGATGAGTGGGTTATTGCCTAACAAGTTGTATTACACTTTGGCGAAAGATCCACCTACAACTATGTCAGAGTTGATGGCAAAAGCGACCAAAATCATGAATGCCGGGGAGGCTATGGCTGCGAAGAAGAATATGGATAAAGAAACCAAGGTGGAAGACGACAAATCCAAGAGGAAAGAGCATAAGGTCAATGGCGGTGACAAGCATTCCAAGAATAATAAGTCGTCATGGGAAGTCCTGAAGAAATTCGATAATTATACTCCTTTGAAAATGGGTATTAATCATGTCTTGGAAGAAATCAAGAATAACGAGGAAGTAAAGTGGCCAAAGAAACTGAGGTCAGACCCTGACACGAGGAATAGGGATAAATATTGCGAGTTCCATAAGGATCATGGCCATATGACCAAAAATTGCATAGCTCTTCAGAACGAGATTGAAACACTCATCCGAAGAGGGAAACTAGCAAAGTATGTTGATCGGGGAGGTGAAAGAAGAAATAATGATCGAACTAGAGAGAGGTCTAGATCTCCTCGTTGAGCAGAAGAGAAGAATAAGAGGGATCATGAAGATGATGCAGAGGATGACCCCGATCTTCCCAAAAGACCAAGGCAACCAAAATGCGAGGTATTTTCAATACGTTTCGGAACATTTGATTGTAATGTTATTACAGGCGGAGATGCAGGAGGAGGAGATCTTATTGCAGAAAGAAAAGCTTACCTCGGTGAGGCTCATGCTTGCTCATACATTCAACGGATAAATTTGGCCGAGGAAGATCGCCCGAGGAAGATAAACAATGAGAAGCTGGTCATTGGTTTTTCAAAAAATGACCTTGCAGGTGTTCTTTACCCTCACGACGACCCTTTGGTGATCAAAATAAGGATGAAAGAAGTAATGATTTCAAGGGTTATGGTAGATAATGGTAGTTCGACAGACATCATGTTCTACTCATGCTTTGACAGTTTAAATTTAAAATTATCTCAATTGGAACCTTATCACAGACCTCTTCTGGGTTTTGTTGGCGAGAAAGTTTTTCCACTTGGGACGATCAAGTTGGATATATTCATTGGAACTTGGCCTGCTTGTCGAACAGAAAGAATACGCTTCTTTGTGATGAATAAGAATGTGCAATCAGCTTACAACATCATCATGGGAAGAGTTGGTTTGAAGAAGTTCGAAACAGTTCCATCTACAGTACATTAGTGCTTAAAATTCCCAACAAATTTTGGAGTAGGAGTTGTGAAAGGTGATCAAAAAGTAGCTCGGGAATGCTATTATTCATCTGCCGAGCAAGAGGAGCTTGAAGAGTCAAGGAAAAAGACTACTACCTACCAGGTGGATGAAGGTACAGAAATTGAAACACTGGATCCCAGAGATTAATCCCAACTTGTAAAAGGACAGGTGGTGGAATCTACGAAAAATGTTATTCTGGACGACGAGCACCCTGAACGAATAACCCAGATAGGTTCGTCGTTGGATGCTTTAATAAAACAGGAGTTGATAACTTTCTTGAGAAGCAGAAAGAAAACTTTTGCATGGAGTCATGAAGACATGCCAGGAATAGATCCAAACTATTTATATCATGAGCTCAATGTGAATAAGGAGATCAAGCCTGTAAAGCAGAGAAGAAGAGTATTTAGTCCCGAGAAGAATCAAGATATATAAGAGGAGGTCGAGAAGCTCCAGAAAGCCCAATTCATTGAAGATGTGAAATATCCAGACTGGTTAGCAAACGTGGTGATGGTAAAGAAGAAAAACAATAAATGGAGAATGTGTGTTGATTTCACCGACCTCAACAAGGCATGCCCAAAGGATCACTTTCCATTGCCCAGAATTGATCAACTAGTGGATGCTACCTCGGGACACGAGCTGCTCAGCTTCATGGATGCTTACTCTGGCTATAACCAGATCAAAATGAAACCTGAAGACATGGAAAGTACTTCTTTTATTACCCCTAGAGGAACTTATTGTTATAATGTTATGCCTTTTAGTTTGAAAAATGCAGGAGCGACATACCAGCGGCTGATGAACAAGGTTTTTACCGAACAAATCAGTTGCAATATGGAAGTCTATGTCGATGATATGCTGACAAAGAGCAAGAAAGCTGCTGATCATCTAGTTGACTTAGGTCAGACCTTTGATCAACTGGATAAATACCAAATGAAGCTCAACCCGATAAAGTGCACATTTGGAGTACGAGAAGGAATGTTCCTCGGGTACATTGTCAACCAGCGAGGCATTGAGGCGAATCCAGAAAAGATCAAAGCTCTTTTAGGGTTGCGATATCCAACGACGAAGAAGGAAGTGCAGAGTCTTACAGGACGAGTTGCAACGCTCAACCGATTTGTATCCCGAGCAACTGATAGATGCCTCCCATTCTTCAAAACACTTCGGAAAACTTTCGAGTGGAACGATGAATATGAAAAAGCCTTTCAAGACTTGAAGAAATATTTGGGAGCACCTCCACTGTTGTCCATGCCAGTAATGGGAGAAAAGTTGTACTTATTGAAGCACCTTATACCTTTAACTTGCTTAAGTCTATACTGTATAAGTGTTCAACTAGTTTGGAAATAGTGACAAAATTGGTAGTTCCTCCTAGAAACCAAAAAGCCTCAGAACTTTTCTCTCTAATTCTCTTCAATGATCTATAAAGGTAAAAATTGAATCACACTACACACAATTAGAAGTGCATACATGTGTTCATATTGCTTAAAATTGAGTGTGTGTTTAATTCCCCTTGAATTGGAGCTTTAAATATTTTTTGGGAATTTTTAAATATTTTTAGATATTTTTTAAACATTTTTTAAACATTTTTTAATAAATGTTTTTATTAATAAAATGGGATTATATATTTTGTGGGGTTAATATTCTATTTTGAAAACTTCTGTTTTCATTAAAAAGTTTGGTTGGGTAGCATCTCAAAGCGCTAGAGACTTCAGGGTGATGTTTTGTAATTAATTTGACGCGCGTGTGAGAGCCACTCACAGGCCAACACTTGTAATCCTCCGGGTGAATGTATTTGTGTTTGTTATGTGAGAGGGCTGGATGGATGTTTGATGATCGTTGGATCATTCCTAATCAAGGGTCTGCATGTGTTCTTGGTTAATCCCGGTGCTATCCATATGATCCAATCAGAATCATTTTAAACCACCGTTGTTTTATAACCTTTGGATCAAGTCAAACATTACAAGACTTGATCACAGCCCTTGATTTCCCTCGAACGTCCAGAACCTTCCCTCAGCCCTATAAATACCCTCCTCTTCTCAGTCTTAGAAGACTTTTGGGCATTCGTCTTTCTGAGAGAAAAAAAATAAGAGAGAAGTGAGAAAGAAGAGAGAAGTGAGAGAAGAGAGAAAAGAATAGAGATAAGGGAGAGAAAGGGAAACAGTTAGCCAAACCCTAACCCTAACCCTAAACACTTCAACTCAGAAACAAACCTTCGTATACATTCAACCCCAAACACAACCTTGAGTGTTTGAGAGAGTGGTTTGTTCATATCGTTGCTATAACCTCTTGATCTTTTGATCTTGTTCACAACTTAAACTTTAGAGTGAAGATCTTGTTTCTTTTTCCATAGAAACGTCAGATCTATACTCTGCATGTTACATTTTTCACTAGATCTGCATATTTTCTACTTGGTTTAAGAAAATCATTTCTGATTTGGTTTTAAAATGTTTTATGGTTTCTGTTTTTACAAAACTTAACCTGACCTAGTTGGATTCGCACTTGGAGGGTTTTCAATCTCATAAATATTTTCAAAAGAGATTGATTAAGGTCTTGACCAATTTCTGAAGCAAGATCTCCGTGGAATTTGGGTTATATTAAAGGTCAAAAAGGTTTTTAGTTTTGTAAGAAAGAAAAATAACAAAATCACAGCATATAGACTTTATATGTAATTTTTGTAGGACTGTCTGTAAATCTAAGTGTGTGTGAGTTCATGAATGTGAATAGGGATCACTTCACAAACACTTAACACACTACTACACTGGAAGTGTTGTGTTTAAGATCAGAGATCATTGAGTCGACGTAAAGAAGCTAAAGCAAAGGAAGTTAGTAAACTGAAGAACATCATCAACAAATCAGATCTATGAGAAGTTAGAAGGACACCAAGTGGGGTATATTCATAAACTTAGAATAGGTTGATTTGTGTGTTTGCATGTTGCATTGTTTGTAACTGATTTTTGTTATCAGTGGATTTTTGCTTTTGTGACTTAGAAGTCACCGTGGATGTTTCCTCTGTTGGGAGAGGTTTTACCACGTTAAAATCATTGTGGTGATTATCTTCATCTACTCATCTCATTCTATAAGTGTGCTGAATTTTTGAAACTGCCTTAGTTTTAAAAACTGATTACACAATCTTAATTACTCTCGTACATAAGTTTCTTTGTAAACACATCTTGTTTATAATTTTTATTTTTCAAATGAAAAGGGTTTCTCCAACAAACTTTTCGAGGTTGCTTATACAGTTTAATCTTGTATTAAACGGCATTAGCGACGTTTTTCAATTGGTATCAGAGCCCTGTTAACTTTTATTTCAAAAGATCTTGTGTTTCTGAATTCGTTTTCTGAAAAACTTAACTATGGACGAGAAGAATGAAAGGTTTGGTAATCTGTCCAGACCTCCACTCTTTGATGGAAACAACTTTGCTTACTGGAAAGTAAGAATGGTTGCCTTCATCCAAGGGACTTTAGGAGATGATGTTTGGGACATTATTGAAAATGGATACACTTATCCTACTAAACCAGCCACTGAAGGAAGTGATGAGAGGGTAAAGAAAATCTTAAGTGAATTTACCCAAGAAGAGAAAACCATTTCTCGAAATAACAATAAAGGCAAGAATGCCATTTTTATGTCTATTAATGAGTATGAGTTCAAACGAATCTCATCTTGTGCCACTTCTAAGGAAGCTTGGGACACATTAATCACTGCCTATGAAGGAGACTCAAAAGTTAAAGCTGCTAAAACTCAAATGCTTATCCAGCAGTACAACTCTTTGATCATGACTAATTCTGAGTCTTTTGATGATTTTTACATGAACTTAACTGATATAGTTACTAAGTTGCATGCTAATGGTATAACTTATGATAGGAATGAAATTGTCTCTAAAATTCTAAGGTCATTACCACAAAAGTTTGACAGTAAGAGGTATGCTATTGAGGAAATGAATGATCAAAACCTTACCCCTGAGTTACTCAGTAGCAAACTTAGGACTGTGGAAATGGAATTAGACTTTAAGAAATAATTAAATCATTCTCAAAGAAAACAGCCCAACTCTAACTTGAGTTTTGCCTCTAAGATACCCAAACTTGAGTCTAATTTGACCAACTCTGACTCTGATGAGGAGTGTGATATAGACAAACTAGATAATCAGATTGCCTTAATGTCTAAACAATTTCAGAAAATTGTCAAATTTCGAAACAAACAGGCATCTAAACAAGGCAAGCCTAATTATCCTACTCTGTCTAATTCCAAACCTCATGAGAGAGGACTTGACAAACATCCTAAGGATAACAATTCCAGACCCACTAGAGACCTTAAAAAGATTGAATGTTTTAGATGTGGGAAACTAGGTCACATTGCTCACAACTGCAGAGTTAATCTGAATAAAGCCAACACACACAATAGAGCCAATGTCTGTAAAACTTGGAATGATTCAAGTGACTCTGATGAAGAGGAACTTGAGTCTTCTAATTTACTTGACCCTTGCATGTCCTTTTATGCTAAGATCATTTACAATGATAATATGCCTGTGTGTGATAATGATGCTCCTACTCTTGCTTGTGTGAATACTCCTTTGATTGGCCTAGACGCTTTATTGTCTAAAAATGTTGCTAGTTCTAGTTCCGTGTGTGTGAGTCAAAGTGATATCGATAACGACGATGTAAATGGGTGTGTGAGTACTAAAACTGAATCGTTAGAGGTCACTACACACACTTCACTTAGCTACTCAGACACAGATGACCTCCCTGATATCCATACTTTGTATGCTAAAACTCTTAAAAAAGGCACTAGACTGGAGAAGACTATTAGAGACTTGACTAAGAAATTAGATGATCTAAGTCTTATTGTGAAGTTGAATGCTGAAGAGTACACTAACCAGTGTCTGACTCATCAATCTGAAATTGAAACTTTTGATCAAAAATTAAAAGAGTTGACTAAAACTAATGAAACCATGGAAATGAAATACAAGGGAACATTATTAGAACTGGAGGAAGCAAAAACAAAGACAGCTACTGTTTTCAAAAAAAATTCTAAGTTTGAAAACAATTCAAACTGTTTTACTGACTTTGTTGTTGACTCCAAGACCAATTCTGATGATAGAACCGGTATTGGATTTTGCCCTAAGAACAAACTACAAACTACAAAACTTGAACCTATTAAGTTTGTGTCTGGGGGCAAAAGACCAATTGAAACATGTCCAGACTTTCATTTTATTAAAAAGGAATTTGATCAAAAGCAACAAGATAAAGACATTGGAGAGTCTAGTAACTCTAAGGCTGAGACTGCACTTAAGACTAAATACGTCTGTCCTTTGATCAGAAAGGCTGATTCTACCTTTAAGACCATCCCTCCTAGGAATAGCACTACTGAACAGAATGCTGTTAAACCCATTTTTAGAAGTTTTCCTAAGGAAATTCATCCCTCAAGCAATCAATATTGCTCTTACTGTGACATTTATGGTCATTCCTTTGAAGGTTGTTATGCTAGGCGTCTAAACACCCCTGTTTACAACACTTCTGTCTACAAGAACTTTAACTATTCTAGGCAAAGTCGTAACAATTATGTCCTTCCAAGACAACCTGATAAGAACTCTAACTACAGAAATAGAAAGACCAAAACTAAGAGTTCATTTAAGAGAAAGGCTCCCAGAAACTTTCCTAAACCAAAAGCTCAAATTTTTCACAATAATTAGTTTGCTGCTCCAAATGTTTTTCGACAAAAAGCTGTGTCTCGAAAATTTTATCAAATGAGGGAAAACATGCGCAAAATTAAAACTAGAGCTATTTGGGTTAGAAAAGAGGATCTTTTACCCCAAATGAAGTGTAACATTATCATCATTGCTTTAAAAGCTGAACACACTTCATCTGGATGGTATTTAGATTCAGGATGTTCCAAACATATGACAGGAGATGAAACCAAACTTTTAAACAAAACCAGATTTGCTGGTGGGAAAGTAGTTTTTGGTGATGGTGTTTCATCTCAGATCATAGGTAAAGGAACCCTAAAAGAAGAAGGAATGCCTGTTCTCGAAAATGTTCTATTAGTTAAAGGCCTTAAAGCCAACCTCCTAAGTATATCACAATTTTGTGACTCTGACCATACAGTCACCTTTTCAAAGAACAATTGTAAAATTCTAAATGATAAAGGTGAATGCATTATTACAGGATTTAGAACACCTGACAATTGTTATACTGTCAAGACTAGTTCTGAAACCTGTAACATTGTCAGAATGGATGACAATGAGATCTGGCATAATCGTATGGGTCACCTAAGTTATGATATCCTTGGTAGATTGTCTAGTCAAGAGATTGTTAGAGGTATTCCTAAAATTAAACCTATTTCAAGTGTTGTCTGTGGTCATTGCCAGGAAGGAAAAATAGTTAAGACTTTGCATAAAAAGGTTAAAGACATTCTCACCTCTAGACCTTTAGATCTCATCCATATGGACCTTATTGGTCCTTCTAGAACTGTTAGTCTTTGTGGACACAGTTATATCCTTGTCATGGTTGATGATTTCACACGATTCACTTGGGTTGCCTTCTTAAAACATAAATCTGACACGTTTCAGAATTTTTTGAAAATTCTTCTAAGAATTAAAAATGAGAAGGACACACAAGTCAATCGCATTCGTAGTGATAGAGGGGGAGAGTTCATAGACACAGGAATAGTTGAATATCATGACTACAACGGTTACAAACATGAATTTAGTGCCCCTAAGACTCCTCAGCAGAATGGTATTGCTGAAAGGAAAAACCGAACTCTTCAAGAGATGGCACGTGTCATGTTGCATGCCAAATCTCTACCTAAGTACTTCTGGGTAGAATCTATTAGAACTGCATGTCATATCATTAATAGGGTTTACCTTAGGAAAAACTCTAAACAAATCCCTTATGAGTTGTAGTACGGTAAGAAGCCTAATCTGAAATACCTAAGAACCTTTGGAAGTCAGTGTTATGTCTGTAAAGATAGAGAACATCTGTCTAAATTCAAAACTCGTGGTGATAAAGCCATCTTCTTAGGATACTCTCCAAACAGTCGTGCTTATCGTATATACAATCTGCGTACTAAGGCCCTTATGGAATCGATAAATGTAATTGTAAGCGACACTATTGTCGAAAATAAGACATCTGAACCACCTATTGTGGTTGAATCTGAAAATGATTTCAAAACTGATTCACCAGAAATAGATGACTCATTACCTATTGAGAGTCCATATGTACCTGGCTGGGTCTCTAAAGATCATCCCATTGACAACGTGGTCGGTAATCTTAATGAGCCAGTTCGTACTAGATCCCAGTTGAGAAATTATGCTAATTATGCATGTTTCGTCTCCCTTGTGGAACCGAAAAATGTTAATGAAGCATTGAATGACACACACTGGATTTCTTCTATGCAGGAAGAACTTTTACAATTTGTCATTCACGATGTCTGGTATCTTCTACCTCGGCCTCAAAACAAAAATGTTATTGGAACACGTTGGATCTTTAAGAACAAATCTGATGAAAATGGGGTGATTCTTAGAAACAAAGCTAGACTTGTTGCTCAAGGCTACTCTCAAATAGAAGGAATATATTTTAGCGAGACTTTTGCCCCTGTCACTCGTCTTGAATCTGTTCGACTTCTTTTCGCCATTGCGTGTCACTTAAAATTCACACTTTATCAAATGGACGTGAAGTCTGCCTTCCTAAATGGAATTCTGTCCGAAGAAACATATGTAGAACAACCCAAAGGGTTCATTGATCCTAAATACCCTAACCATGTCTTTCGTCTAAAAAAGGCTTTGTATGTCTTAAAACAAGCTCCTAGAGCTTGGTATGAACGTCTTTCCAACTTTTTGTTGGATAAGGGTTTTAAGAGAGGAGGAAATGACCAGACTCTCTTTGTCAAACATTTTGACAAAAACATTATTATAGCCCAAGTCTATGTAGACGACATCATCTTTGGGTCTACTTCAACATCCGAAGTTAAATCTTTTTCTGCTATAATGCATAAGGAGTTTCACATGTCCCTTATGGGGGAGCTACAACTTTTCTTAGGATTTCAAGTGAAACAGAATTCTGATGGATTATTTGTCTCTCAAACCAAGTATGCCTTAGATCTTGTTAAGAAATTTTGTTTAGATAATGCTAAAGTCGCCAAAACGCCTATGAGTACTACTGTTAAATTATGTAAAGATGAAACTGGAAAGTCAGTTGATTCCACACTCTATCGTAGTATGATTGGTAGCCTACTCTATCTAACTGCCTCGCGACCAGACATAATGTATGCTGTATGTCTGTGTGCTCGTTACCAGAATAACCCTAAAGAGAGCCATTTATTGAGTGTAAAACGTATAATAAAGTACATAAAAGGCACTCTTAATCTTGGACTTAGGTACACTAAGGATATCTGTAGCACCATCATAGGGTATACTGATGCTGATTGGGCCGGTTGTACTGATGATAGTAAAAGTACATCAAGTGCCTGTTATTATGTCGGCAATAATTTAGTTGGTTGGAGTAGCAAAAAACAGAATTGCAAATCTTTATCTATGGCTGAGTCCGAATATATAGCAGCAGGAAGTTGCTGTGCTCAATTGTTATGGATCAAACAGATGTTAAGTGATTATGGGATTAAAGAAGATCAATTACAATTGTATTGTGACAATCAAAGCGCCATTAACATATCTAAAAACCCAGTTCAACACTCGCGAACTAAACACATTAAAATAAGACATCATTTTATTCGCGAACTTGTTGAAACTAAGGAATTAGAAATTCATTACCTGCCTACTGATCTGCAACTTGCAGACATGTTCACTAAACCTTTAGACTATAATAGATTTCTGTATTTGCAAAATTCTTTAGGCATGGTATGCGCTGATTAAACTCTTAAGACTTTAAGTTTTACCCTTTGTCAATTTGAGACAAAATGGGGGAGAAATTTGAGTTTTATGAGTTCAATTTTTTGTTCACATTTCATCTAAACTGCTTGATCTTAGTGTGCATATTTGCAGGAATCTCTTCTTCTGGTTGTCCACCTTTTCTAGTGTAAAAATTTGTAAATAGTTGAGTTATCTAATTTTTGACTTTCTAGGAAATGGGTAGATAGTAACTTTTGTATAGGACTAGGTTTTATTTCTTTTCGTTCCCTACGAGTTTTAAGCTAACTCAAAGGAGATTTTGTCTCATATTTCCAAAGGGGGAGATTGAAGCACCTTATACCTTTGACTTGCTTAAGTCTATACTGTATAAGTGTTCAACTAGTTTGGAAATAGTGACAAAATTGGTAGTTCCTCCTAGAAACCAAAAAGCCTCAGAACTTTTCTCTCTAATTCTCTTCAATGATCTATGAAGGTAAAAATTGAATCACACTACACACAATTAGAAGTGCATACATGTGTTCATATTGCTTAAAATTGAGTGTGTGTTTAATTCCCCTTGAATTGGAGCTTTAAATATTTTTTGGGAATTTTTAAATATTTTTAGATATTTTTTAAACATTTTTTAATAAATGTTTTTATTAATAAAATGGGATTATATATTTTGTGGGGTTAATATTCTATTTTGGAAACTTCTGTTTTCATTAAAAAGTTTGGTTGGGTAGCATCTCAAAGCGCTAGAGACTTCAGGGTGATGTTTTGTAATTAATTTGACGCGCGTGTGAGAGCCACTCACAGGACAACACTTGTCATCCTCCGGGTGAATGTATTTGTGTTTGTTATGTGAGAGGGCTGGATGGATGTTTGATGATCGTTGGATCATTCCTAATCAAGGGTCTGCATGTGTTCTTGGTTAATCCCGGTGCTATCCATATGATCCAATCAGAATCATTTTAAACCACCGTTGTTTTATAACCTTTGGATCAAGTCAAACCTTACAAGACTTGATCACAACCCTTGATTTCCCTCGAACGTCCAGAACCTTCCCTCAACCCTATAAATACCCTCCTCTTCTCAGCCTTAGAAGACTTTTGGGCATTCGTCTTTCTGAGAGAAAAAAATAAGAGAGAAGTGAGAAAGAAGAGAGAAGTGAGAGAAGAGAGAAAAGAATAGAGATAAGAGAGAGAAAGGGAAACAGTTAGCCAAACCCTAACCCTAACCCTAAACACTTCAACTCAGAAATAAACCTTCGTATACATTCAACCCCAAACACAACCTTGAGTGTTTGAGAGAGTGGTTTGTTCATATCGTTGCTGTAACCTCTTGATCTTTTGAGCTTGTTCACAACTTAAACTTTAGAGTGAAGATCTTGTTTCTTTTTCCATAGAAACGTCAGATCTATACTCTGCATGTTACATTTTTCACTAGATCTGCATATTTTCTACTTGGTTTAAGAAAATCATTTCTGATTTGGTTTTAAAATGTTTTATGGTTTCTTTTTTTACAAAACTTAACCTGACCTAGTTGGATTCGCACTTGGAGGGTTTTCAATCTCATAAATATTTTCAAAAGAGATTGATTAAGGTCTTGACCAATTTCTGAAGCAAGATCTCCGTGGAATCTGGGTTATATTAAAGGTCAAAAAGGTTTTTAGTTTTGTAAGAAAGAAAAATAACAAAATCACAGCATATAGACTTTATATGTAATTTTTGTAGGACTGTCTGTAAATCTAAGTGTGTGTGAGTTCATGCATGTGAATAGGGATCACTTCACAAACACTTAACACACTACTACACTGGAAGTGTTGTGTTTAAGATCAGAGATCATTGATTCGACGTAAAGAAGCTAAAGCAAAGGAAGTTAGTAAACTGAAGAACATCATCAACAAATCAGATCTATGAGAATTTAGAAGGACACCAAGTGGGGTATATTCCTAAACTTAGAATAGGTTGATTTGTGTGTTTTCTTATTGTATTGTTTGTAACTGATTTTTGTTATTAGTGAATTTTTGCTTTTGTGACTTAGAAGTCACCGTGGATGTTTCCTCTGTTGGGAGAGGTTTTACCACGTTAAAATCATTGTGTTGATTATCTTCATCTACTCATCTCATTCTATAAGTGTGCTGAATTTTTGAAACTGCCTTAGTTTTAAAAACTGATTACACAATCTTAATTACTCTCGTACATAAGTTTCTTTGTAAACACATCTTGTTTATAATTTTTATTTTTCAAAAGAAAAGGGTTTCTCCAGCAAACTTTTCGGAGTTGCGTATACAGTTTAATCTTGTATTAAATGGCATTAGCGACATTTTTCACTTATACCTGGCAGTATCAGAGAATGCAGTTAGCTCGGCGTTGATCAGAATGGAGAATGGAGTCCAGAAGCCAATTTATTACACAAGTAAGGCTTTCCGAGGTGCAGAGATCAGATACCCAAAGCTGGAAAAATTAGCATTGGCATTAATTGAAGGAAGTAGAAGAATGAGGCCATATTTTCAGGCCCATACCATCGTCGTATATACTGACATGCCATTGAGACAAGCCCTTCATAAGCCAGAAAAATCAGGTAGACTGATGTACTGGGCAATAGAGATCGGTGAATATGATATTGTGTATGAAACCAGATTATCATTAAAAGGGCAAGCTGTAGCAGACTTTATAGCAGAATTTACATATCCTGATACCCCCGAGGAACAAAAGTTGCTCGCTGATCAACCTGTGGATGTTACAGGATCAACAAACACAAACTCAGACCAACTCCGGTTGGTAAAAGGGCTTGTGGATGTAGAAGGATCATCAAATTCGAGCTCAGACCAACTCCGGTTGGTAAAAGGGCGAGAAGAGATGATCGACGAGGAGCAAGAAATATCAGGAGAGGATAAAAGGAAACAACAAATATTTCACCGAGGAATTCTATCCGATAAGAAATTTGAAGACGAGTTACCTACATGGAGATTATATATAGATGGGTCATCTTGCACAACGGGTTGTGGAGCAAGGATTGTTTTGAACACCCCAGACGAGATTGACATGGAATATGCCTTGTGATTCCAATTCAAAGCTTCCAATAATGAGGCGGAGTATGAAGCCTTGATAGCAGGTCTTAATTTAGCAAAGATTATGGAAGCGCAACAAATGATGGTATTCAGTGATTCTCAATTAATTGTGAATCAAATAATGGGAACATATGCAGTAAAAGGAGAATTAATGGTCAAGTATCATGCAAAGGCGATGGAGTTATTGGCAGAATTTGATGCCATTCAGTTGATCAGAATACCAAGAAAGGAGAATGCACAAGCAGACGC
The DNA here is from genome assembly GCA_949130495.1 of Sambucus nigra. Lineage (NCBI taxonomy): Eukaryota > Viridiplantae > Streptophyta > Magnoliopsida > Dipsacales > Adoxaceae > Sambucus > Sambucus nigra. Next base: position 386,244,750 of record OX422215.1, on the reverse strand, counting down.
ACTAGCCCGACTAGCATCATCTATTCGTACCGAGCTGCGAAGAACGATACCAATTGAGGTGTTAGAAAGTCAAAGCGTAGATGAAGACTTGACGATGAATATTATTACACTTGATTTAGGACCATCTTGGATGGATCCCATCAGGGCATATGTTGAGGAAGGAGAATTACCGGAGGATAAGCTCGCTGCCAAGAAATTGAAGTTTAAAGCTGCTCGGTATGTACTAACTAATGGTGTTTTGTATAGACGAGGAATTATGGCAGGTTTGCAGAGATGTGTACATCCCTCCGAGGTGAAAAAATTGATTGAAGAGATCCATGAAGGGTCCTGTGGAGCCCATGTAGTAGGTCGGACGCTTTTGCAAAGGGTGATGAATCAAGGATACTACTGGCCGATGATAAGGGCTGATTGTATAGCCTATGCTAAGAGATGTGATAAATGCCAACGTTTTTCATCCATCCGACGAACTCCACAAGCACTATTGACACCCATAACTTCCCCTTGGCCATTTTCCATGTGGGGAATTGATTTGGTTGGACCATTGCCAACGACCCGAGGAAGATTCAAGTACCTCATTGTCGCAGTGGATTATTTTACTAAGTGGGTAGAAGCTGAGCCCCTCATTGATATGACATACGAGAAGGTGTACCAATTCGTTTGGAAGAACATCATCTGCCGATATGGTCTCCCTCATGCCTTTATCACAGATCATGGAATACAATTTGATAACGAGGAGTTTGCCACCTATTGTCATCAGTCAAACATTTTGAAGGTTCATTCAGCACCAGGCCATCCTCAAAGCAATGGACAGACTGAAGTGACGAACAAAACATTACTAAATGGTTTGAAGAAGAGGCTGAGTGAGGCAAAAGCTAATTGGATTAATGAGTTATAATAAGTATTATGGGCCTACCGAACAACTCCCCGAGCAGCAACTGGAGAATCACCATATATGCTGGCATTTGGAAGCGAGGCCGTAATACCTGCCGAGTTGGGTCTTCCAACACACAGAGTGCTGAATTTTAATTACCCAGTCAACGACTTGATGAGGAGATTAGATTTGGACATGCTCGAGGAAGTTAGAGAAGAGGCAGCCATTAGGAATGCTGCTTATCAACAATGAACAGCCATGTTCTACAACAAGGGGGTGAAAAAATGCGAGTTAAAAGAAGGAGATTACGTGCTAAAGAGGGTCATTCAGAAGCACAATAAATTGGAAGCAAACTGGCATGGACCTTACCGAGTTACAGAAGTTGTTCGACCAGGAACTTACCGAATAGCGACTCTCGAGGGAGAGGAATTTAAGAATGCATGGAATGCTGAACACCTACGCAAGTATTATCAGTGATGTAAAATGTAAAGCAGTTCCATCAATATGAATAAAACGACGATATTTTGCCATCTTCTCTCCTTTTGTTGAAAGTTTTTCGGGGAATACTAGTGTATGTAACACTACGCTGCTCGGCAGTAAAAACAACACGATAGTTCAAGCTCAGACTAACTCCGGTTGGTAAAAGGGCGAGAACACGATAGTTCGAACTCAGACCAACTCCGGTTGGTAAAAGAGCAAGAACAAACCATACTCCTTTGGTTAGGAGGCGTACACTAGCTCAGACCAACTCCGGTTGGTAAAAGGGCGAGTGGACATGATAGTTCTAACTCAGACCAATTCCGATTGGTAAAAGGGAAAGAACACGATAGTTCGGACTCAGACCAACTCCGGTTGGAAACAGAGCAAGAACAAACCATACTCCTTTGGTTAGGAGGCTAACACTGGCTCAGACCAATTTTGGTAAAAGGGCAAGTGGACATGATAGTTCGAACTCAGACCAACTCCGGTTGGTAAAAGGGCAAGAACAACATCAACATTCCTAAAAATACCAACGTGTTTGGTTAAGAAACAAGATATGCCCTCAAATGCCAACTTATGTTGGTCGGGAGGTAAGTTTATTACATAAAAGTTCCTCGAAGAACAAAATATTCCAAACTGAATCAAGTATGGTTGGTCGGGGATAAAAACCCACTAACTGTAGTTGATCGACGAGGAGAATTTATTGACCTTGGTTGGTCGGACACATTTTATGAAAAAAACAAAAATTTACCAAGTATAGTTGGTCGGGGATAAAAACCCACTAACTGTAGTTGGTCGACAAGCACAATTTAACAACCTTGGTTGGTTGGATTTTTAACATTTTTATACTCATTACTTTATTATTAAGTGATCGAGCAACATTACTAATACTTGTAACTTTTTTACTAAGTTGGTCGATGAACCACACAATATTGTTATGCAAGCACAAATATAAAATGTTTGAAAAATATAAGACAATAGCAATACAAATTTGCAAACAAAAATGAAACTCTTTCATTAAATTCAAACTGAATTACACAAATTTATTACATTGATTATGTACTAATTATTACATCAGAATTTCCTATTCTACTGGTTTCTTCCCCTCTGCTTTTGAAATAGGCTCTTCGCCAGCAGGAGGATCTTCCAGGCAAAGGGGAGAATTAATGAAGTTAGGATCTCAGAGCATTCTGACGTTCATTATTGAAGGGGTGTCCAACAGATGCTCGGGACGAGATACCTCGATCTAGGAATGAAGATTGTAGTCACCAAGGTATTTTCTAATTAAGCTCCGAGGAATGGCACGAGCTGGGATCCATTCCATGTCCAAATTATATGGTGGCACAGGCAAGTCGAGGACCCCAGGATCATAATAGTCCCACAGGTAGTGTCCCTATTCGAGCTTCAACACGCCCAAGGCATTTAACCAACCTTGCTTGTAGCCCTCGTTATTGGCATTCTGGATACGATCATCTAAATAGAATAGTGCTTCATTGTATCCAGCCATCCAAAACTCCCTGGGTTGTTTGTGAAATTGAAATGTCAATCTCTCAAGTTTCTCGTGAAGACTCTGGATAAAAAGTTCATTAGTCTCCAACACTGAATTCTTTGAAGAAAGTTGTTGTTCCAGTTCTCTAATTTTCTTGGACATCTCAGACAAGGCTTGATTTTTTGCCGACAATCGGAATTTCTTGATAGAATTACATATCGAGAATTCCAAAACACTTGGCAATAACAGAAACAGTGGACGTAGGCCATTCTTATAAGGCTGAACCACTTTAAAATTCTTTGTCTCATTTATATTTATCTGTGATTAAATAATTGGAAGCAATCTAATTTTTTACATCAACACTTGGATTGAAAATCCCATCCAAATTTTATCTTTGTCAAGATGACAATGAATACAAAGTTAGATCACTCTTTGAAGGAAATGGAGGGTTCGCCAAAAAGAGCTCTAAGATAAATTGAAAGATATTCTTAAAAGGCTCCCTTTACCCCCAATGGTACAAGAGCCTTTCGGGTCTCAGTAAAGAAAGATAGGGGAAAACCATGACCCTTGGTTAGAAGGAGAAAACAATCATGAAGATGCAACCCAAATTCCTCTAAAGTTAGTAACTCGTATCCCAGAGAGGGATTGCATGTCACTCCCCGATGATTAACCCCAGGGAGGTTCCAGGGTGGAAAGGTTTTAGGATGACAAAATCAAGAAAATACAAGACAAGTTGGGGAATTTTCTTAACTAATACAAAACTCAAACTTCCAATACCATTGATTTATCACTACAAAAGACTTTGTCTCATTTTTACAATAACCTTCAACATTACACTCTTTTCCCTAATATTGAACCCTTTGAGGGGACCAAAGATCCCATCGACCATTTGGAAACTTATAGATCTCTCATGATCCTAAAAGACACCCATAATGAGGTAATATAAAGAACATTCCAAACTACCTTAAAGAAAAATTAGTCCTTGGTTTGCCAAGATTAAACTAGGAATGATTAGAAACTTCAGCGAACTAGTGAGGTCCCTTGTCGTCCATTTCATCGAAGCCTAGGAGATGAGGAATCATTTCTCTCCTTTACTCCATTTTAAATAAAAAGCTGGAGAGACTCTTAGGGAGTATGATAAGAGGTTCAATTAAGGAGTCTTTTCAGCTGATGAGGTTCAATTAAGGAGTCTTTTAAGCTGATGACTTAAATGATACCATTTGTATAGCTGCCTTCAATTCATGACTCATTTCAGAGGATTTACTGAGGTCATTTAGCAAAAGACCGCCTCAGTCCATGACAGAGCTCCTAAAGAGACTCAAAAGTATATAAATGATGAAGATGCGATCACTTCCAGATGTACGGTGGCTCCCTCTCAGTAAGGTAAACATAATTAAGTGTTTTCTCACTTTGGATAATCCCTGAAGCTTTAGAGGCCAAGAAGAATAAAAATTGTAAAAAGAATAGTGGACCCCTTGAGGCAAAGCAATTCACCCCTCTCACGGCAATCATAGAGGAAGTATTCTCAGTTGTAGAATTTTAAGATCTCCTTCCTTAGCCAAGGCCCATAACGGCCCCAGAAGATAAAAAAAATAAGTTCAAGTATTATTGGTTCCACAAAGACCACGAACATAACACCAATGAGTGCTTCTATCTCAAAGAATCCATTAAAGGAGTTATCAAGCGAGGGTACCTCAAGGAGTTCGTTGCCAAAGATACTAATAAGTATGGATGTAACAATAAGAACAAGTATGAATTCCCTTTTATCGATGTGAACACTGTCTCAAGAGGTGTTTCAGGATACGGACGCTCCTCCATCGCATAGAAAGCTCACCTCAGAACCATACCACAAGGAGGATCTCAAGTTAACAACGTGCATTGCCTGAGTAATTCCCCCAATGAGGTCCCTATGATGATCTTCCCAGATACAGACCTTCGAAGGATGGCCCTTTCACATGATGCCCCTCTAGTCATTACTATCACAATAAGAAATGTGAATATCATAAGGTATTGGTTAATACAGTGGATCAACAAATATTTTATTCATGAATGCTTTTAGAGTCGTGGGTCTAAATATGAATATGCTTCCTATCACGACCCCTTTGATTTCTTTCAATGGAGGATGAAACTGTTCTATAGGGTATGTCACACTTCCTCTCATTGTGGGTGCCACGGAATGATGTTTCACCATTTGGAACAAATTCGTGGTGGTGGACCTGCCCTAAGCCTTCACTCAATGAGTTAGATGTCGTATTATCCACCCGAAGGATGATAATGAGGTTCCCAACTCCCAGAGGTGTGGGAGAAGATCATGGTGACCAATAGAAAGATAAACGATATTATAACACGTCTATGAGGGATAAAAAGAGACCTTTGGAAGTGGAAAAAAGTTACCTCAAGTCCCCAAGAGTTTTTAGACGAATGTAGAGATTTACCCATCTTTTCAAAATTATCTTAATAGGAGCCTTGCCCATCTGATTAAAATTATTAAAGCCTCCCCAAGAAATCATATTCATAGAATTTCTAAATGTGGGCACCCCGGGATCAATGATATGAAGAGAAAAAGAAAAAGGGAGAACCCGCTGAGGGCTTCATGAGCATTTGCATCGATGAAACATACCCAATTAAAGTAGTTTAAATCGGACTTAGTCTCAGTTCCTCACTCACTAGGGAGCTGACTCAATTTTAAAAATAAAATGGAGATGTGTTTGCTTGGAAACACTCAGAAATGATGGTCGTGGATCCTAAGGTTGTGATCCACCACCTAAGTATGGACCCTAACCATAGGCCAGTGCCTTAAAAGAAAAGATTTTGTAACCTTGAACAAAATACAACAACTAAGGACAAGGTCAACAAGCTTCTAGAATCTAACTTCATTAGAGAAGTGCAGTACCCTAGAGGACTCCATGAGCATTATGGAGAATTCCACAACTAGGAAGGAGATCCTATCCTTCATGGATGCTAATTTCGGCTATGATCAGATCAGACTAGAGCCCATTGATGAAGAGAGGACCTTATTCATCACTCACAAAGGTATATACTGGTTATAAAGTTATGCCATTCGATATAAAAAATGTAGGTGTTACATATTAAAGGTCGGTGAGTACCATCTTCAGAGATATAATAGGTAAATCTATGGAGGTTTATGTCAATGATATGCTAGTAAAAAATTTAGAGGATCGAAACCATATCCAACATCTCAGAGAGACCTTTGCGATCCTTAGGGGAAATCAAATGAGCTTGAATTCAAAAAAGTGTGCCTTTAGGGTTTCTAGAGGAAAGTTTTTAGGCTTAATGGCCACAAGACGTGGTTAGAAGCTAACCTTGAGAAGATCGAAGCATTATTGGATATGAAATCCCTTAGAACGGCCTGAGAGGTCCAATGTTTAACTGGACAAGTTGTTGCCCTCAATTATATTGTGTTCAAGGCCATAAATACAGATTTGCCCTTTTTTCAAAGCTTGAAGAAAGCTTTCCAATGGACACTAGAGGCAGAGAAGGACTTTAAAAACCGAAAGGAGTATTTCAGTTCTCCTCCTCTTTTGTCCCAAATCATTACAAGTGAAGAATTTTATTTGTACCTTATCTCTTCTCCTACCACAATTAGCTCATCTTTGGTTAGAGAGTAGTATGGGGTCCAACTTCCAGTGTATTACATCAATAGAGACCGACGAGAACAAATATCTTAAGATAGAAAAGCTAACCTTTTGGGTAATCACTCCGGCTAGGCATCTTAGGCCTTACTTCCAATATCATACCATAGTAGTAATAACCGATAAACCACTCTGCCAAATCTTACACAAGTCTGACACTTTGACAAGGCTGGTTAAATGTTATATGGATTTAGGTGAGTTTGACATCAAATCTTAATCGAGAAATTCAATCACAAGCCAAATATTGGTCGACTTGGAAAGAGGAATCTTAAATCTTGGAAGGAAAGGAAGCAACATTTCCAAAGGATCCCAAGCCATGTTCCAAGATACATCCCCAAACCTCCCAACTTGGGTGCTACATATAGATGGATGTTCTAACAACTCAAGAAGTGGTGATGGTTTTGTTGGGGTTTTAGTCTTAAAACCATGTGTTAAACTTATTATTTTATCTAATAAAGGACTATTTTATTCATTTTGAATTGAGAATCAAGTTTGTGAGAATGTTTTATATTTATTTAAATATATTATATCTAGTAAGTCGTATCCAGGTTGATTACAAGGAGATTGGAATTCTAGTTCTTACACTATTGAAAAGTTCACAACCTAAATGGGGAGTTGACATCAAATCGAAACGGTTGCGACGCAATCCTAGTAGTTCATCTCAAACCACAAGAATTTATATGATGGTTCAAAAACTTGTGCGATAGTTCAACATAGGATTGTGATCGGTACATCTTAGGAATGTATTAAACATGACCACCTATGAGATTTGAGTCTAAGGGTTATTTTCATTAAACTCATGTAATCTCTCACCATTTGCAGAGGGTGCATAGGTTCTTAATCCCAAGAATTATGAGGATTGGATTGTTTATATGATTATTTCTTTGATTGATAGCATGCGATTTGATTTTAGATTGAATGAAATGATCCTTGCATATTAGATGACAATTATATAAGTAGGTTCCGAGATCTAAATTCAAAGGAATCCACATCCAGGGATACCTTGAATAGTGATACCCTCTTGATAGACTTGTAAGATTTATTTTCATCACTAAACCTGATTAGTGGATTATTTATAATTCGGGGGAGTAGCAAAAACAAGTTAATTATGAGAATCAAGGAATTAATTAGATGTTCGTTAAAGTCAATTAGCGTCAAATTGATTTGACCAAGTGGATATATAAAATTTTACGCGGAGAATCATATTATGTACTATTATCAATTTTGCAAATAAGACCTCATTATATCCGAGTGATTTTTGAGATAATTAAGTTGGAGTGCAATAATAATTTTTTTTAATGTAATTAATTATGATTAAATAAAGAAAAATAAATAAATTACAGTAGTTGTAATTTGGAATTTTCAAGTATTTATTTAGAAGCTAATTCAATTATATGTCTTGGCTCCCTAGTGTAGTTCAAATACCGAAGTAGTTAGGCCCAAACTCTCAAGAAACCCAATTTGACCCAAGCCCACCTCTTATACTTGTATATAAAGGTGTGGGAGGGGTGAGAGAAAATACTATTCATGTTTTTGTGAAGAGGCCTATAGAGAGACCATTACATCTCAATTAAAAATAAGGGTTCTCCTCTCAAAAGGTGTCCACACACCTACCTAGATCTGGGAAGGATTATGCACTAGAAGATCCAAGCTTTATAGATGGTTAAGCAAGCTTTTGCAACTGGATTTGCAAAGGTATTGTGTTCTAAACCCTAGGTTAGTTCTTTAAACTTAGTTTTGGTTTTACCTCTTTCAATTGTTTGATTAATCGAATATTCAAGGTACAAAATTTTTTATTTTCGTACATCGATCCCCATGTTGGCCAAACAAGAAAAATATGCTTTTGCATGTTGTGAGATTGTGTATATTTGTCTATGCTTCTGTACTAACATGGTTTTTCATAAATTCTTTGTTTAAATCCCTTCCATCATGGTCACACATTATTTTTCCGTGTGAATGGTTTCTACGGTGGTTTATTCGTAGTTATTTTTCACTTCTAGATTCAATATGGTTTAATATTTAGGTTTTTATAATTATTTCAATATCGATCTATTTGGAGGTGATTGTAAGGGGATGTATTATTTCTTTAAACTTATAATCATGTATTTATGTGGGTTTGAGTGTTAGATAAAGTTTCACGGAGTTTCATGAAAATTTGGAAGAATTATGTTCTTTTACATGAGAAATCCGAGAAGAAAATGAAGTTATCACGTATAGGTCTTTTGAATTGATCCCAAAGGAGAATCGGATCGATCTGCCAATTCAGTTCGACTTAAATTGGTCCCGAATCGATCTGATCGGGCGCACACAAATTTTGTTGCTCATTTTTTGTGTGTGTGTATTTTTTGATGATTTCTCAACGTGGTTCTTCCTCACCTCTCTTACAGACGAGGTTGGATCAGTTTCCAGGTAGAAATATCTTCAAGAACTCTTATTTGTAATGAAGTCTACTTCAAGTTCGATACTATGTCAAAGGAAAGTCTTCTACAACAAGGATTCTTGATCTTGAAGAGTTTTACTTCAAGAAGAAGTTTTGGCCATGATGGAAAGAGAAAACTTTGTCCTTTTCTTATGCTTCATTTATTTATTTATTTATTTGCAACGTCACTTTATTACATTATGTTGCATAATTTGTGTTCTAATTAATTGGATAATTAGGAACACCCATTTTTATGGACAACATTGATTTCAATTTCTGAGACTGTCCTAGATCACCACTTTTCTTCAAAAATTAATGTTTAATTTATTCTTTTCTAAATTGAATTAAATCAGGGCAATTAAATTTAACGTGTAAATTAAATGAGATCTTCGGGTTTTATTTTAAAAAATTCAAATTATTATTTTTATTTTAAGAAAAATAAATTGTGAGATCAAGACATTTAATTCATACAAAAAAATTTGGAAATTAATAAGGATCTAAATTCGGTCTTTTGGAATTGAATAAATTATTTTTCAAAACCCTCAAGTTTTCAAAATACTAAGTGGAAGAGGGGTTTAACATAACCCCCATGGTCTCCATCGATGTTATTATGAATGAAGATGTGATTAATTCCTCGCGTCAGTTAGGTTGGCCCCCATGAATGGAATTATTCAAGGCATCAAGGATTCATTAAAACTCTTAAGTGATAGTTTCAGGAATTAGAATGTGCATGAGTTTGATCCCCTGCACGGGAAAGTTCATCACGAGCGAGTTCTACTTTGAGGAATGAACCAGTGGTATACACTTATACATGATTAATAACATCCTTCCCAATGAAGTCACTGTCATAAATTATGGGATCAAAAGACACTGATTATTCAATAATGTTGGATAAAGGATCCCGAACTGTCCAGGTACATAATTGAAAGATGAAAGTCTATCGAGTTCAAGGTGGGGTTATAAGAGCAAGGGTTATAATTGCTCATATTTTATTTTATTTAGTTTGGAATATCCCATTACATAAACACAATACCTACCTGACTTCTCGAGACTCGAAGACAATGTTGAAGACATTTGAAGATTGGGAGTTTGTTCGTCTCAACACGCATAGAAGAAGTTGTGATTGTTATTCGTAAAATGATTTTTAATCATTTCTAGGGTTTAATTTTTTTTAAGAGGTTATTTTATTTAAAATGCATTTTTCGACGCCTCGTTCGAACAAGAATAGGTGTCATTCAAAATGAGACTGCCCTTTGTTCGAATGAGTTTTGTTAAAATTTCTAACCAAAAAATTTCCTTTGCTCTCTGGAATGTCATTCGAAGACTTCGTTCGAAGTCGTTCTAATGAGGTACATGGTGTTATTCGAATGACTTCCCATTTCGTTTGAACAATCGGGCAAAAATTTGTTTTTTAAGGATAATGAATCCCAAATATTTTGTGTTTATCCTTTTTATCCAACCTTCTTATTTTGTGATTAGATCATCTAAGAACTCTTTTTACAAACATAAACACCTTTTTGAGTTCTCATTTTGTGATCTTATCACTTTAGTCTGAATCCTTTGATGAGTTTTATGCACAGCTGTCTGATATAGTTAACTCGTGTTTCAATTTAGGTGAGAAAATTCCTGAGACGCTTGTAGTTAAGAAAATTTTGAGATCTCTTTCGACCTGATTTATTACTAAGGTTACCGTAATAAATTCACTAGGGATACTAAATACTCTTAGGTTAGAAGAACTCGTAGGAGACCTCCAAACGTATGAGATAGATATGTTTCCTAAAAAATGTTAATCCTAAGGAAAAGAGAATTGCATTAAAGGTTGAATCTAAAAGGAAAGAAGAAGTGTCGTCTGACTCCGATTATGATTTGGACTTGGTTGATTTGGCCCTTTTGCAAAAAAAATCAAAAAGTTTCTCAAACTTAAAAAGAAAAATACTTCCAAAGAAAAGAAAGGTTTTGATAAAGATAAAAAATATAAATAGGGCAAGAAAAATTTTGATAAAGAAAAGAAAGATTTACTAAAGAAAGATGGTGAGAGATGTTATGCATTTGAGGGAAAGGGTCACAAAGCTCAAGAGCGTCCGAAGAGGTTCAAGAGATAAGGCAAAGTCAAAGATATCTTAAATTCCACACTTAGTGATCGCGAGGTCGAGTGGGTGCATTCCGGGGATAAATCACTGCATGGACGTAACTTCACCACATTCATGGCTAGTCACGTCATTGCACCTAGTGAAACTCATGTTGATGAGGACGCTACTAAACATTAAACCCTCGATAGTGAATTTATTCATTCCAATGATAGTGAGGGAGATGATGCTTTAAGTGAGAGCGAGAGTGACCTTCAGCATGCCTACGCCGATCTTTATGCTGAGTCCTTTAAAACCAAGATTCAAAATAAGGGTATCGATGATAGTTTTATCCTTATAGAAGGAGTTGAGAGAGGTGAGAGAGAGTGATTCCTTGATGAGAGAAGCTTTGGGAGAAAGGGTCGTTTTAGTTGAGAGAAAAATTGGTGACTTAACCAATAATGTGGCTAGTCTTACGAGATATCTTCAAGAATCTGTGGAGACTCGTGAGAAACTTGAAGACTTTGTATCCCAACTTGAGAAAGATCTCAAACATGCTCGGGAAGTCAAGTTCACTATAGAGGATACATAGAAGAAGGTATGAAATACACTTCTCAGTCCCGCTTTACGTTTTGGTGAGAGGCGAGGAATAGGTTATGATGGTGCATCCACTTCCCATGTCGCACCGAAATCGGTCCCTAAATTTGCAGTTAATCCTTACGGACCTCAACCTAAACCACAAAAGAGGGTTCAACCTGAGAAAGCGAACCAAGGTAGATCCAAACAAGTCTATGTTTTCACTTTTTGCAAAAGGAGAGGTCACCTTAAATAGTTTTACTACAAGTTTGGTAGATCTAGGCATACACACACTCCCGTGTACCGCTCTAGTGACTTTGGTAGTCTTAGAGAGCAAGTTAACTTTTTAGTCACTACTTTGCAAAGCTTAATGGAGGAATTTGTACGGATGTCTTTACCATTTGAGAACACTTCCAACGTAGTGACAAGATCCAACATCGACAAGGGCAAACAAAAGGTTACCTCCACTTGGGTACCTAAGCAAGATGTCAAAGACCTTATTGTGCACGTTGCTCTCAAGGTTCAAAATACATTCGAATTGCTTTTCAATAGTGGGTGCTCTAGGCACATGACTGGTGACATTTCTCTTTTCACCCTCACAAGGAAGGTAAAGTCACTTTGTAGATGGGAGTAGGTTTAGTATTTTAGGGCGTGGATGTGTTGACATACCCGATTTACCTAAACTAGACAATTTGTTGTACGTGAAAGGGTTGAAAGAGAACTTGATTATCATAAGACAACTGTGCGATGCAAACTTTACGTTAACGTTTGATCGGTTCGAATGTAAAGTTTATGATTAATCTGGTGAACTCTTACTAAAAGGTGTGAGGACCGAATATTATTGATATGGGATTATGCCCAAGTCCTCTTTTGTATACAACAGTGTCATGGTCTCCCCTATTGATCTTTGGCATTAACGACTAGGTCATGTGAATTTTAGAGATCAAGAGAGATTAGTGAAAAAGGACCTAGTTCGTGGCTTACCATTACTTGGGAAACTAACTTCCTCCATTTGTGGACCTTAACAATAAGTAAAACAAATTCAAAATCCCCATCGGAATTTGAATACCATTACAATCTCCCTCATTTTGGAATTGATTCATATAGATCTTATCGGCCCTACTCCCTTTGAGAGCTTAGGTGGTAAGAGATACATTATCATGATGGTCGATGATTTTTCTAGATATTTCAGCGTAGGATTCCTTCGAGAAAAATTGATTCAGTTGAGTTCCTGACAACCAAGTACCGTGTCCTATAAAACCAAACAAAACCAACTCGGTGTTACTATTAATCGGTTGCATAGTGACTATAAAATTGAATTTAAAGAAGATAAACTGGATAACTATTACGATGGAGTGGTCATCAAATATGATTTTTCCACCGTTCGTACTCCTCAACAAAATAGGATTGTTGAGAGGAAGAATCAAACGATATAAGAGATGGCTAGATTCATGCTTCTTGAAATAAACATGCCTAGATGTTTTTGGGTAGAGGCAGTGAGCACCACATGCTATACGGTGAATAAGGCATATATTCATCCACACACACTACACACTCTTTATGAGTTATGAATAGGGAAGAAGCCCAACCTATTGTATAATTGTGTCTTTAGGAGTACTTGCTACATCTTAAGAGATAGAGAGAACTTTGGAAAGTTCGACTCCCGGAGCGACGAGGGGATATTTTTAGGATATTCATCGATGAGTAGGGCTTATAGGGTGTTTAACCTTGCAAGCTCTAAGGTTATAGAGTCTATAAATGTCACGATTAGAGATAATGAGCCACCATCATTTATTACTCCTAGCCCCTAGTGTGAGGATGATGCACCCCCTGATGACGATCCCATCCTTTCTCATACTACCACGGTGGACCCTACTTCTGATTTAGGGGATCCACCCTCTTGGGATTGAAAGAGCCACGACCCCTCCGCAATACTTGGTGATACCACACTAGGTGTCAAGACTAGTGCTCAACTAAAAAATGTGGTTAGCTATCTATGCTACACCTCCTTAGTCGAGCCCAAGAATGTGAAAGAAGCACTCAAGGATGAGCATTGGATATCCTTCATGAAAAATAAGTTGCTTTAGTTTCATAAGAACGATGTCTGGGAGTTGGTCCCCCGACCTAGTGAGACTAATGTGATAGATATCAAGTGGATTTACAGGAATAAAATGGATGAGAATGGTACCATAGTTTCCAATAAGGCTAGATTAGTTGCTCAAGGATACACACAGATCGAAGGTGTAGACTTTGACTAGATATTCACTCTTTTTGCTAAGCTTGAGTCCGCCCATTTACTACTCACAATAGTATGTCATCTGTATTTCAAGTTATATCAGATGGATGTCAAGAGTGCCTTTCTAAATGTCATTCTATAGAAGGAGGCTTACGTGGAACAACTAAAAGGGTTTAAGGACTCTAAGCACTCGAGACATCTATTATCTCAGGAAGGCCTTATACGATTTGAAGCAAGCACCCCGTGCTTGGTACGAGAGGCTCACTTCTCATCTCTTAGCTCGTGACTTCAAGAGAGGGGGAGTGGATAAGACGTTATTTTAAAGGAGAGAGAGTGGTGCTATTTTATTTGCCTAAGTTTATGTGGACAACATAGTATTTGGATCCACATGCTCACACTTTTAAGGAGTATATGAAGAGTGAGTCTGAGATAAGCATGGTAGGTGAGCTTACGGTCTTCCTTTGTCTTTAGGTTCATAAGCTTGAGGATGGAATATTCATATCTCAATCCAAATATGTAAGAGACCATGTGAACAAGTTTGGTCTAGACTCCGCTAAGCACTCACGTACCCCTATCAGTACATCAACAAATCTTAGCAAAGATACCATAAGCAAGGACATATATCAAACCCTTTATCGGAGTATGATAGGTAGTCTCCTCTACTTGACCGCTAGTCATTTCGATTTTTCTTTTAGTGTTGGAGTTTATGCACGATACCAGGAGTCCTCGAAAGAGTCACACTTACTCACATTTAAACATACCATCAAATATGTGCATGGAACTCTTTCATGTGGTACTTGGTATTACTTTTATACCTAGTTTATTCGCCTATTAGAATGCCAATTGGGCTGGGATGTCGATGGTTGTAGGAGCACTTCGGGTGGATGTTTCCATTTTGGGAGTGCTCAAAACTCCATATCTTTATCTACGACGGAGGCTGAGTAAATTACTTCGGGAGTTTCTTCATGAAACTCTTATGTATGAAGAAAATATTGGAAGATATGGGATTTCACAAGGCATGATGACTATTTCTTTTGATAATACTAGTGCAATCCATATATCTCGTAATCCGGTCCAACATTCACCCACAAAGCACATTAGGATACACGAGCATTTTATACGTGACCTAATTGAGGAGAAGGTCATGTCCATGAGCTTTGTAAGCACCGATCATTATTTAGTCGATATATTCACTAAATCGATAGATGCACTTCGATTTAAGGATATTAGGAAATCTTTAGATATTTGCACGGTTGACTGAGTTTGGGTACTTTATCTAGCATAGGATTCTTATCATACTTACATCTTACATTTCTATTGCTAGATTGTATTATCATTATATATTTATATATTTCTCATTTCTATATGTTTGGAATAATCCAAAAAGAGTTTTATTTTTTTAATTTTTTTTGGAAAATACCAAAAAAAATTCAGTTTAAAAAAAAGAAGAATAACGCAAAAGATTTCATTTTGATAAAATTATTTGAAAACGACAAAAAGAGTTTTGTATTTTCTTTTAGCACCATATATGGATGAACATTTAAGATATTCGAATAACCCCTTCATTTCATACATTCACGTGACTTTTTCGTAGTGTTTTGAGACATAACATTGTTTTCATAGTGTGATTAATAATGTGTGGATATCATTACGTTGGTCTTTAATGACTACTATCTACATGTTAGACTCCTTGTCTCTTTTATTGCACACATGAACGAACTTGTTAGAACTTTGCACTTGCTTGTAACTTGTCGAATACAGTGTTCTCATCTCAATTCTTTTTAATATTAAACCAAATATAAAAAGAGATAAGTTGTGCATTTAAGAACCATTGCCCGAATTTCATTTATATTCTAGAAAATATTTTTATATGTTAAGCAATGGAAAGGGGCTACACAAGATAAAAATATTCCCTGCGTTAAATTCTCCATTTGCATAAAAGATCCTAAAAAGATTAAAGGCACAAAAAAATATAAGTTCCAGGACAATTTTGTATAGATTCATTGATACTTCACTACATATGAGAACTATTATTTCTTCAAAATCATTGAGAGTGAATTCATAATATATGAGAAATTTTGAGGGAGTTAAAGTTGAAAATCAATGGGCTTGCGACTTTCTTGAAAAATCATTAAATAGTTTGGCATTATTGGGGTGAGAATCATTTATGTTCATGACATATTAATTAAGTTGAGTCAATTTCATACGAGTTCACAATCTTTACACCAAAGATAGACTTTGAGTTCTTTCGTTAGGAGTGTCTCATGTCTTCATGCACACGTGCTTTGAATTTTAATGTTGATTAAGTTATGGAAATTGTTCACACCCCTAAATTCCACATTTATAATTCGAATATTTTGATGTTAATCTATGTTGTGTTGTATTTGTATATTTTATATTTTATCCTTAAAAAAATGCAAAATTTAAAAAATACTTGGTTGATTATTTTCCTCTAGAAATTATCATTACTTGTGCTTTCGTTAATATTCTTATGATGATATCTTACTTATTCATGTGATGCTTATAGTTTCATGACTAGTTTTGACTCCTTTGTCTATTACAGACAAAAAGGGGGAGAACAAATTAAGGGGAGTTTTATTTTCTATTTAAAACTCGTATGCATCACGGTATTTTTTATCGCATGTGTGTAGGACGCTTCTCTTGAATGATGATTGCTTGGACCCACACAAGATGAAGACACAGCTATCCAAAGGAAAGATCCAGTCCATTCAAAGACTTTCGAAAAATAAGTTCCATTTTTAATTTTGGGAGGGTACTTATTGTATTAAGTCATTAGGATTAAATTTGGCTTAGTTTTGTGTTTTTGTAATGACCCCACTTTTATATGTTCATACATAGCTTGTTGTAAATATTTTATTATTACATATGAGATATGGACAATGTGTTATTATGGTACATAATATTAATTTATTATTTTAGTCTAAACCTACCTTCATAAATCATGAAATATCAAATTAGTACAAACATAAAATTTTAAAGTTTTTGGCAGAAATGTTCATATGGGAGACTATTTTTTACCATTATAATATAACAATTGAGTTGATGTAAAAACTAAAAAGTTGTAGATATATGAATTAATAACACAACAAACGGTGTGTTAAATGGAGGTCTGAGCAAGAAGTTATGTCGAAATTACGAAATAAGGGCAAATATGTCCATCCTTTAAGTTGTATTTTGTCCTATTACCACACCATATGTTATATTTTGTTTGGTTGGAAGGAGAGGCTGGTTTGGCCGACTTAAATACTTTGAAATAACCTCCTTCTTCATCAAAATTGATTAAATCAAAGTCTTATGGCATATCCTAAGCTAAATGATAAGTTTTGGAGTAGAAAATATAAATTTATGAAACTTTAGGGACTTGATTTTAAATAAAAAAAGTTTCAGGGACTAAAATAAAAATATAAAAGGACCATTTTGTAAATAAAATATTTTCAAGGACCTTTAAGAAATATTGAAATGTATGGTGTAAAATTACTAAAATACCCGTCATGTGTAAAATGACCCTTATACCCTTAATAACTTTACATCTCGTGCTGTATTTTTTGCCCCCACAGCTTACACATGTCATCCATATAAATAAGGATAAAACACATGTCATTCATCTAAATAAGGCTAAAATATGTGTCGCCATTTGGTGAAATAAAGACTGCAAGACAACCTCGTTATGCCACACGTCAACGCTGACTCACCAAAATGGAAGCTTAGTCACCCAAACACGTGTCAACACCCAGATAACTTTGGGAAACTATAAATAGAAGCCTTAGGATCAGTTCTTACACGAAATTCATTCCAAATATCAAAAATAAATAGTGAGAGAAAGTGTGAGGAAGTTTAAGAAGAAGTTTCGTCATAGGATTAACGCGCAATCCAAGACTATGTATCTGTAACTTTAGACTTATGTTCTAGGTGAGTACTCTATGACATTCCGAGTTTATTTTGACTATATGATATTATACAAAATACATATATTTTGTGAAATGATTTTATTCTCAAAATTCATCTACTACCGATGATTCCGTCGCTTGTTATATGTGTATATCTCTCGATATAAACATCTTATTTGAATTCTGAAATTATTGATTCGGCCTATGGAAACTCTCTTACTATGTTGGCGTTGACTACCGAGGGGAAATATTTAGGTGGTACCTTCCTATCTGGTTTATCGTTGGTGTGCCCTAAATAAGGCGTTGTTCCAGAGATCATGATTTTCTATCTGTGCTGTTGACACTATCTGTTTATCTGGGTATTAGAGCGTACATGGTCATAAAAATAAAATTACAGAATTGACATATTGGTCAATTATTTTATATGTTCTGTTCTGTTCTGGACTGTTTATTTTAAAAATATTTACTGTTAATTACTTTATATATATATATATATATATATATATATATATATATATATATATATATATATATATATATATTATTACAAATTCATGTCTCTATAGTACATGCCTTTGTTATAAATTGCATAGGTATCAATTTTCTGAATAACCCTGGAATGTCTAGAGATTTCTCATTCGGCTTTTAGCTGATGTTGTATAAATAACCATTTTTCAGGAAATAAGTAGGTTCGCGGAGGGAACATAAAAGGACTATGATTAAGATTCGACTTTTAGAGATTTTTTGTTATTTTAAGTAAAAAGGGTTGTTATATCATATAGAGCATGTTTGGCTCTCTTGTAATAAGTTTTAAATTTCGTCTTACGTTGTAACTCGTTGTTATTTGTAATGTAAATGAAGTTTCCTTTTAGAAAGCTATGATGATGTAATTCCTTCACTTTTAGTATTTTACGATTCATAACCATGTGATTGTATTTTCGTTGCGTTTATTTTAAGAAATATTTTTAAATCCAGAATATATCGCCTTGGTGGCATGTCAAGACACTCGTTACCCACTACTATTTTGGGACGATGTCATGACAGTTTTGTACCGGAATAGACAAAGGGGGAGATTTGTAAGAGCAAAGATTATAATTGCTCATATTTTATTTTATGTGGTTTAGCGTATATCGTTACATAAACATGGCACCTGCATGACCCCTCGAGACTCGAAGACAATGTTGAAGACATTTGAAGATTGGGGGTTCTGTTCGTCTCAACATGCATGGAAGAAATTGTGATCGTGATTGGTAAAATGGTTTTTAATCAATTCTTGGGTTTAAATTTCATTTAAGAGGTTATTTTATTTAAAAGGCCTTTGAACTTTTTATAGAAAAAATTGCCAGTTTTTCAACGCATCGTTCGAACGAGAACAGGTGTCATTCGAATGTGACTGCCTTTCATTTGAACGAGTTTTGTTAAAACTTCTAATGATCCATTTTCCTTTGCTCCGTGGAATTTCATTCAAAGATTGCATTCGAAGTCGTTCCAACGAGGTACATGGTGTCGTTTGAATGACTTCCCGCTTTGTTTCAACGATCGGTTGAAAATTTATTTTTTAAAGATAATCAATCCCAAATCTTAACGACCATACGAGCAACTTATAATTTATTTACTTTTATTAATCAACATCTAGTCCCGACAAGACACAGGCGCGTCCCGACTTAAATTTCCATAATTGTCATTTTATTCACATGTGACAATATTATAAAAATAAATCTCTTATATTACTATACTCATCCAGTAACATTCAACAAATAACAAATTTCCAATAATTACTAACTCTCGTCACGCTAGTAAATATATTTAAAACAACATTCTGGATTAAAATTAAATTAATTATCTCAATTAAATTTAATTAATCCCTAAATTTAAAAGCCATAAAAATACGGGGTATTACATTTGCTATATCCGAATGTTTATCATTTGAAGCTACTATGAATTGCTTTAAATTAAAAGAAGGTGTTTATTACACTTTTGCAAGAATGTTCAATTGAATTCAGATGGTTGAACACTCTACTTATGGTAATGATATCTCTCAAAATGACCCTTAAAACTAATCACCAAAATACTTCAATGTTTACATTATAATACTGATTTGATAAATCAAAATTTCACGTTTTAAAAAAAGATACGTGGCCACATCTTTGAGCTTTTTATTACCCGACATCACAAATCAGTGACAAAATAGCCCATAATCTAATTACTGTGACACTATTTACATGAAGATATTTAAATATCAGACAAGTCACAATGGAACGGGAATTACATAAGTAGGCCAAGATTGGAGATGACAATAAGTAGCTACATACACGCCAACCTAATATAACCTCTACAAGAAGTCAAATCTTTCATCAAGACGAAAATGTCATTCACATTCCTTTGGATGGAATTAATAGAGAATTAAAGTCAAGGTCATGTTCCTTCCTATATTTGAATTTTAGGACAGTAGTTTTCAGGTTTATAAATTTAGTCCCTGTGGTACAATAACATTTATTTGTGTGGTTCCTTTAGAGTGAGGATTACACAAAATAGTTAATTTCATTTCTTTTAGTTAAAGAGGTATTTATATTTGTACCCTTAGTCATACTCATTTAAAACTCATTCTAAAAATAAACACATAACCCCACCTCCACCCCACCCACCAGAATCTTCGTCGCAACGTCGAAATATTTGCCGGAGAGCGCCGGAATTCTCGTCGGATTGTTTCTCTCTACTCATTTCACTCTCCCTTCATCTACTTCTTTCATTTTTTGTCTGCGCCGGTGGCACCATTGCCAGTGCCGAAGAAGAAGGCTTTTCGTCGGAAAAAATATAGTGTTCGCCGGAAAAATGGAGATTTTAGTTAAATAGTAAATTTATCGGTTTCGATTTTTTTATCAAAAATATCAAATATGGGTGTTGTTGGATAAATATCGACGAGTAGATTTCAAATATATAAATTTTGTGAATTTTGAATTTGTAGATTTGAAGTTATGGACTTTTAAAAATTTGATGATTTTTTTTTGTATGAATTATCGAATGACATTTAATCATTTTTCATGATGTTTTTAGTATATTGACTAAATTTAGAAATTATATGAATTATCATGTTTTTATACTCTTTGAATTAGATTGAACCTTTGACAAAATCTCCTTGACAAAAGAAGTTGGATCTCTCTAAACACGATTTTACCCAAAATCCCCTTGACAAAATCCTCTAGTAATAAGTATACTTTATTACTAGAGCGGAGCACGTAGATTATTAAATCATTATATCTTTCACAGTTTGATCTCTCTAAACACGATCATTACTAATGCATCTTCCTTAATTGGATCTGATGTGCACAGTCGGCCCCAGTAAAAGGATTAACTTGGGGGGATATTACGATTATTTTGGATTTCTAAGAAATACGATTTTGTTAGGATAAAGGCCTTTTAGACCCATCAATAATAATGGCAGGATTTGGAAGAGATCAGTATGGGTATGGGTATGGGTATGGGTATGGGTATGGGAATGTGGTACACTCGGCACACAATATGTTGGTGTGGGCTTAATTGGGACGCTGTTTTGATTCACGGCTCCATTCAAACAATTGATTAAATCATTTTCCATCATTTTTTGTACCGATATATTGTATACTAAAACACACAATCACATGTACTACTCTGAAAACCATACAGACAAGCACATTACCATACATTTTCTTGCTAATCAAATAACTTGCGTGAGTATTTTGCTGTCCAGTAATGGTGGTGCAACTACCATGTTGAATGTGGAAAGCTTAAATTCGGAAATATATTTTTATGCCATTTTTGGAATTTTTATCAATTAGTCTCGTTTATTCAGTATGTAGTTTAATAGGTCCTACCAGGGACGAAGGCATGTGAGGCCCAGTGGGGGCTGTAGCCCCCCAGTGAAGTATTAAAAAAAAAAAAACTTTTTTTTAGAGATATATAGTTTTGGGTATGAATTTATAAAGTTAAAAATATATTGGGCAAAGATGTAATTTAGGAAACCTTTTATAATTTAACCTAACTAAACTTATCCAAACAACACATACACATTCTAAGAGGAAAGTTGCCGCCTCCCTCCCTCCCTCCCTCCCTCCTTAAAGGTATGAAACCATCTCCAACCTTGTTTTGGTTTTTTTGATAAATTTAATTCCAAAGTTAACAACAACTCTTGCATATTTATATTTTGTAGATGTATTGGTATTTTTTTTGGAGTAAACTATTTGTATTGGTATTTATTTGGGGTAAACTATTTGTATTGATTTTTTTGGGGATCAATATTGGTATTTTTTTGGGTAAACTATTTGTATTGGTATTTTTTTGGGGTACACTATTTGTATTGGTATTTTTTATTTTGGTATTTTTTTGTGGTAAACCATTTGTATAAATTTGTATTGTATTAGTATTTTTTGGGGTTCAAATGCAGTAGGGTAAACCATTTGTATAAGTTTTTTATTTTGGTATTTTTTTGGGATAAACCATTTGTATAAATTTGTATTGTATTGGTATTTTTTTGAATTGATAGTTTAAATTTTAATTGTAGGATTGAATTATGGAGAAGTATTTTAGAAAAAAAGTTGTGACAACAAATTCCTCGCCGCCGCCGCCACCACCCATTGAGATAAAGAGCAATGTGGAAGAGGATGAAAGAATATTTGAGGATTTTCACAGTGATCCCGCTTTACGTAATCCAATCTCCCATGGTGATCCAAAAGAGGAAAATATACTTAGAAGAGCCTATTTACAAAAGGGGTTTTGTCAGCCACGCGGACACACTTTTCCACCCAAAACCTATGGAAAACAATTGAGGCGTTTTAATCCAGCTTGGTTCAAAGAGTTTTCTCCATGGCTAGAATATAGCACTACTACTAATGCCGCATATTGTTTATGTTGTTATCTTTTCAAGGCAAACATAGGGGACCAAGCAGGTGGGGACTTGTTCGTAGGGACCGTATTTTGGAATTGGAAGAAGAAAGAAAGATTTGTAATTCATATTGGGAGTCCCAATAGTTCTCATAACCAAGCCTTGAAAGCGTGTGAGGATTTAATGAACCAACAAAAACACATTGAGATTTTTAAGCAATCGGATAAAGCCCATAGTGAATATCGAACACGGCTAAGTGCATCAATCAACTCAATTCGATTTCTTTTACGTCAAGGGCTTGCATTTCGAGGTAGCGACGAATCGGAATCATCAAAGTGGGAAAGGACTAAATCAAAGTAACTCTCTACAACGTCCCGGTGACACTCATTGGGGCTCACACTTTGGTACCTTAGTTAGCTTGATTACCATGTTTTCCTCTGTAATTGGTGTTCTTGATATTGTAGAAGAGGATGCTATCAAACATGAACATAGATTTGAGGCTAGGGTTGCTTTGTATTCTATGCATACCTCTGACTTTGTTTTTAATATGCATTTGATGAAAAATGTGTTGGGGTTTGCAAATGAACTATCAAAGTCATTGCAAAGAAAAGATCAAGATATTGTGAATGCCATGTCTTTAGTCCGGGTATGGAAGCACCGACTACAATTGATGAGAGATGATGGATGGGGCATGTTACTTGATAAAGTTTCTTCCTTCTGTGAGAAACATGACTGTTGATACCAAATTTAGTCTGCTGACATGGCTCAATTAAGTGGAGACACGTGTCAATCTACATGGCACTAACAAACATTTCTGAACAATATCTTGACTTCGAGGAACTCAATTTCCCCGACCAACTCAGATACTCCGAACAGTAGGTGCTGATCGAGGAACTTTATTGCACCGAGCAACTCATGGATACCGAGATACTTAGGAGGTCCGAGCAGCTTAGGCGGTCCGAGCTGCACCTCGATCAGAGCATTTATTCTCAGGCAATTAAGAGGATTAACTGCGCATTAAATGCTGATTATTATCATACGGATGTATACGCTTATTGAACAACTATGTATTACCCATTCACATGTACAGCCTCATGGCTATAAATACATTGTATCATCCTCATTGCAAGGGGACCGAAATTTCTTGAGAATAATCCTACTTCGAGAATTCCTAAACAGTCAATAATAACACAAACAGTGGATGTAGGCCATTCGTTCAAGGCTGAACCACTTTAAAATCTCTTGTCTTATTTATTTTTATCTGTGATTAAACAAATTAGAAATAGTCTAATTTTTTACATCAACAGATTGGCGCCGTCTATGGGAAACGACTGTAATTTTCATTTTTCACCAAAAATAATTCATCACTAATGGCTGACAATCCTGAATCCAATAATCGAAATGCTGGAAACCCCCCAAATCCATCCGCACCTCCAAATATCCAAGATCTGGCTGGAATCATGGCCAGTTTGGCTCAAGGTCAGACAGCCATGCAAGAAACAATGCGACAACTCATGCAAACTATCCAGGGTGGAGCATCAACCTATTCAGGACAACGAAGTGTTCAAAGAAATACTCATTTACTTTCTTCATGCATTAGACAAAGAGATTCATATCGCACTAAGAAATCTGAAGATTTTTCTTATCAATCGGGTCGAACTTCGTCAGTACGAGCCACAGATACTGAACAACACGTCACTCTCTCTCCAAAAAGGACCAGTGTACTGGAAAGATTAAGTAGGGTCTCTCCTTTTGATCGATTGGGCCCTAGGAAGAATAAAAGTCCTCCTAAGGCTGTGTCGAGAAAGTTTCGACGACCATTTGATCTAAGAGAGGGTTCTGCCCAATCACAACTAGTTGCTCGATAAGATAGATGCCAGGAAGCGACTTCAACACGGTCAATTGCTCGAACCAATAGGCCCGAGGAGGGAAATGATGTATGGAAAGGCTCTATTCAGACGTTAGAAGATAGATTAGGGGAAATGGCTAAGGCCAAGAATCCTCTACAAAGAACTTTTGTCCAAGGGACACCTTTTGTCCAAGCAATTGTGGACTTTCCCACACCATCAAAGTTCAAAGCACGTGTTGTGACTCCTAAATATGATGGAAAAACCGACCCCGTCCTTCATATAGAGCAATATCAAGTTGCTGCCGACATCTATGCTGTTCCAGATGAGATGAGATGCAGGGCATTCTCGGGAACTCTTACAGAATCTGCTCAAATATGGTACAATAATCTTCCTCGGGTAAGATTTCCACTTTCTTTCAACTGGCCGAGCTCTTCATTAGAAACTTCTGTTTTGGAGCAAAACCTGTTAAGCGAGTAGCACACTTGTTAAGTGGTAGACAAAAGGCAGGTGAGAGCACCATGGATTATATAACTCGTTTCAATAACGAGAAACTCGAAGTTATTGATTATGAGGAAAAACAGCGATTACTGCTCTGATGAGTGGGCTGTTTCCCAACAAGTTGTACTACACTTTGGCTAAAGATCTACCCAGAACCATGTCAGAACTGATGGCAAAAGCGGCCAAGATCATGAACGTCGAGGAAGCAATGGATGCAAAGAAGAATATGGATACCAAAGAGACCAAGGTGGAGGCTGATAAGGCCAAAAATAAAGAGCATAAGAACAATGGTGGCAATAAGCACTCAAAGACAAAGCCATCATGGGAGGTATTAAAGAAATTTGAAAATTATACTCCTTTGAAGGTAGATATCAACCATGTTCTAGAAGAAATTAAGAACAGTGTTAACGCAAAAATTCTCCATCTACAAGGACCAATCAGAAAAGGACACATGTCATCCTACGTGGCAATATTCGACACCCGAGGAGAGTTGGTCGGCATCCGAGGAGAGTTGGTCGGCACCCGAGGAGTGTTAGTCGGCACCCGAGGAGAGTTGGTCAGTACTCGAGGAGAATTAGTCAGCACCCGAGGAGAGTTGGTCGGCCCCCGAGGAGAGTTGGTCGACACCCGAGGAGAGTTAGTTGGTACCCGAGGAGAGTTGGTCGGCATACCAACCAGGAAAATCAAAGGATAATTATGCATTTAATGTGCATTAATGAAGACGACAGCGCATTTAATGAGCCTTAATGTACATTTATACTGTATTAATAGATGACAGCACATAGCATACCAAGAAATTCAACAATTAAATTCGTTGAATGTAGACATAAATGTCTACATACAATGAATCTCTTTATCTCCCATCACTATAAATACATGTATCCCCTTAGCCAAAAGGGAGGGGATCCAGGGGAGATCCGGGGAAACCTAGAAACCCCATACACAAGATACACATCCTTTCTCTTTCTACACCCTATGGTGCTATTGTAAACCCCTGGGAATAAAATAATAGTGGACGTAGGCTTTATTCATAGCCGAACCACTTTAAAAATCTTTATCTCTTATGTGCTTGATTGGATTGCTTTTATCTATTTATCTGTGATCATAAAAATGGGATTCGGTCCAGTTTTTTGCATCAACAGATTGGCGCCGTCCGTGGGAACGTGTTACAAGCATTGTTCTCTATAAAAAGCTAAGTTTTTATTTTCTCTATGTGTAATGAATTATATATTAGACATACATCTTTTGATTCAATCATGATTTTTATGTTTATATGCATAAATTAATTGTCCAATTTTTATCTGCAAAATATTGCATATCATGATTTTAAAATCATAACTGTTAGATTAATTCTTATTTAGAAATCTGAAAAATAGTGGATTTCATAAATCATAACTTTTTGCTTGATTCTGAAGTTTCAATTTTATATCATGGAATAAATATTTTAAATGATTACATATACTAATATATACGACGGTGGTAGGATTTGATCATTTTCATTGATAATTTTTATTATAAATTTTGTAAGATCTTTGATGTCTATTCAAATTCCCATCATATTTTTAATCAAAGAATGGGAAAAGGTTAAAGACAATAAAAAGCTTTCTCATTGAAATCATGACCCAGATCTATTTTCTCTCTCTTCAAGTTTGAGTCTCTTTGTATTCCTTTTTATGGACTGTATACTTAATTTGGTTCATCTTCCATCTATGTCAATAAAGTCTCATTGATTGATTTTTGATATAAATTTGGTAATAACTTCGATCATTCAGGATATTTTTATCACTCCAAATAGGGAATAGGAAGGGATCAATATAAAAAACAATTTTCTCTCACCTAAAAAACCATTACCCACCTCTTGTAAAAAAGGATCAATTAAACAATCATGACCATATCAAGACTCTGGGCACAAATTTGAGATGTTGGCCCTTCGTTCATCACATCACGGGGTTTCTTTATCGAAATCACACGATATAGTGGATTAGATAATTATTCATTTAATTAACATTCTTAATGCTTAAATTTTACATCGAATGTTATTTTTCTGATCTAAGGATTCGAGATATTCTGGTCATCCATCCATATTGTTGGTCGGCATCATCTTGGGCCATCTTTTATTAAAGGGAAGCTTAACCAGACCATTTGTTTTTGTCGAAGAAAAGGTGTGAAGATCCATCAGCAATGTTGAAATAATTTTATCCAACTACGAGGTATCTTATTGTTGGTCAGAGACTGTTATTGTAGCTCGATGGAACCAATTGCAGATCGACGATCATCTACTTCTTGATCGACGACATCTCAGTCTTGTTCGGAGGATTCAATTTACTGGTTGGCAACTATCCAACCATCCACTTTTTGGTCGGTGACATCTAATGTTGTTCGGTGCTGTCAATGCACCATTTTTGTTGATCGGCGAAATTGCTCAGCTGGTCGGGGACCATTTGCTTCTTAATCGGCACCATATATTCTATAACTTGAGATATCCTTAAATGTTGGTCGGCAACATCCATGTCGTTTGTCAGCAGCAGTAGAATCTTGGGGTATTAAAAAATGCGAAGCACCCCAGATATTTCTTTAAACACGAGTTCAGCTTGGGGACAAACAAGGGGCTTAAGTTTTTTTTTTAACTTGTGATCACCCCAAAAATATTTTTAAAACCATGTGATAAATAATTTTCAAACAGCAAGTTATACCTGATTATTTGTTGGAGATTAAATAACTTTACAAAAAACTCCACGTCTTATTTATGATGCATATTTGATAAAAAAATTTCCATCTCACACACATTTGGCACAAAAATATTATATTTTGAAATTTTTATGCTAATACACATCACATATTGTTTGGCTGAATAATTATTCTCATGATAATAATTATTTTCTCTAGTCTCGATAGGTGCTCGGGCAGCCTATTAAAATTTTATAGAGACGAGATTCAATCCCGATGAAAGCTCTCGTAAACCTTTGGAAAAGTAGTATTGTTCGACATCAGGCAATTGTGCCTCGACATATCAGCCAACATATATTATTTCATTTTTTGAAATTAATATTTTTATTTCTCAAACATATACCTATCATATATTTATTGAACGATTAAATTATTCTCACGACTAATCAATTCAGCCTACACAAATGGTAGAGCAAGATATTAATTTTTATAGGTACAAAACTCAACGCCGACGAATGCTCGGAAACAATCTGGAAACTATTATCATTTCACCTCAGCGAGGCATTATATATTTTATTATTACTCGGAGATATCGGCTCAAGCACAAATTATTCTATATCCCTTGGGATTCATATTGTATATTCATCTCAACATGGAACTCGGCGAGATACTTATTATCATATTCAGCTCCGAGAACTATAACATTTATTATATGTCACCCCTAATGGATAGTTGGTTGGGGTAATTCTTATTTATATGCAGGCCCAGCAAAGTTCTCGGCCATATTCTTATGTTCTGGAAAATATTATTCTTATTCGGGATTATGCAATTGTGCCTCGACAAGATACTTATTCAGCTTTAAAGAGAATTACAACATTCGTTGTATTTCACCCCCAACGGATAGTTGGTCGGATAATTCTTATTTATATTCAGGCCTGACAACGTTCTCGGCCATATTCTTATGTTCTGGAAGATCTTATTCTTGTTCGGCATTATATAATTCTACCTCGAAAGATCAACGAGGCACTTTATTATTTTTAATTATTCTTTATATCTATTTGGATGCATATTCTATTCTTATTTCATCATGGAGCTCGACAAATATTTATAATCATATATTCAGCTCCAAGGAGGTCTTCAACATTTATATTATCTTATTCCCAACAATCTGTTGGTCAGCTCCAAGGATGTCTCCAGCATATATTATCTTATTCCCAACAATCTGTTGGTCAGCTCCAAGGATGTCTCCAACATATATTATCTTATTCTCAACAATTTGTTGGTCAGCTCCAAGGATGTCTCCAGCATATATTATCTTATTCCCAACAATCTGTTGGTCAGCTCCGAGGAAGTATCTATCATTTATTATCAAAAATCTATTCCTAAAAATGCCAACTAAGGTTGGTTAGGAAGTAAATGTATTCCTACGGGAAGTAAGACTATTCCTAAAAATGCCAACTTATGTTGGTTAGTAAATGTATTCCTAAAAATGCCAACTTATGTTGGTTAGGAAGTAAATGTATTCCTACGGGAAGTAAGACTATTCCTAAAAATGCCAACTTATGTTGGTTAGGAAATGTATTCCTAAAAATGCCAACTTATGTTGGTTAGGAAGTAAATGTATTCATACGGGAAGTAAAACTATTCTTAAAAATGCCAACTTATGTTGGTTAGGAAATGTATTCCTAAAAATGCCAACTTATGTTGGTTAGGAATTAAATGTATTCCTACGGGAAGTAAAACTATTCCTAAAAATGCCAACTTATGTTGGTTAGGAAATGTATTCCTAAAAATGCCAACTTATGTTGGTTAGGAAGTAAATGTATTCCTACGGGAAGTAAACTATTCCTAAAAATGCTAACTAAGATTGGTTAGGAAGTAAAACTATTCCTTAAAATGCCAACTAAGGCTGGTTAGGAAGTAAATATATTCCCAAAAATGTCAACTTAGGTTGGTCGGAAATAAGAAGCTGTCAATTATAGTTGGTCGGAAACATTTTATGAGTATGTGAAAGCGATCAAGCAAAAAGCATTCAAAGTTCACATTCCACACTTGGGGGCTTCTATTACAGATATATTTGTTCATTTGGTGGCGTATTCTTATAACATCATGCAGTCGAGCATCAAATTCAACTCCACAAACTCACACGGTCGGGGCCCCGACCAATTATCATTCAGAAGTTGTTTTTCTTGCTCGAGAATTAGTTCAGGAGGCTATTGAAGTTCAGGAGGTATATTGAAGTTCAGGAGGAATATTGAAGTTCAGGAGGTATATTGAAGTTCAGGAGGCATATTCAGGAGTTATTATGCACATACTATTGAAGTTCAGAAGTCAAATTCAGCATCTACAGCACTGAGATCTTTACTACTACTGTCCCGACCAACATTGAAGAAGAAGTTGTATGAAAATGTTTCGAAGTCCACCACTAGCTTGGTACTAATCAGATTGAAGAGTTGGGTTCAAAAGCTAGTATGTTACTCGACAAAGTATTCAGAGGATCATAAATCAGAAGAATCAAGCACGTGAAGTTACCACTCAGTTGCTCGGTATAGGAGGCAGCTAGTCGGCTAGCAAACCAATCAACATACTTGAAGATTATAACAAGCTACAAGCTGCATACTATGGCATGGCTGCATCCAAATTCCCAGGGGTGATACGTAGCACACGAAGTTCCTCAAAAGAAAGATTAGCAACCATCGATCAGCCTGCATCATATGTCGTCCAGGAGATAATGCACTTTATGTTGAACAAATCAAGAAGGTAGATCAAGAATTTCACGAGCACCGAGCAACACTGCAAAATAAATACTCCATCCTTTCAAGTAAACCATCAAGCATGGAGCATTGGGGGCTTCTGTTAACGCAAAAATTCTCCATCTACGAGGACCAATCAGAAAAGGACACATGTCATCCTACGTGGCAATATTCGACACCCGAGGAGAGTTGGTCGGCATCCGAGGAGAGTTGGTCGGCACCCGAGGAGTGTTAGTCGGCACCCAAGGAGAGTTGGTCAGTACCCGAGGAGAATTAGTCGGCACCCGAGGAGAGTTGGTCGGCCCCCGAGGAGAGTTGGTCGGCCCCCGAGGAGAGTTGGTCGGTATCCGAGGAGAGTTGGTCGGCATACAAACCAGGAAGATCAAAGGATAACTATGCATTTAATGTGCATTAATGAAGATGACAACGCATTTAATGAGCCTTAATGTACATTTATACTGTATTAATAGATGACAACACATAGCATACCAAGCAATTCAACAATTAGATTCGTTGAATGTAGACATAAATGTCTACATACAATGAATCTCTTTATCTCCCATCACTATAAATACATGTATCCCCTTAGCCAAAAGGGAGGGGATCTGGGGGAGATCCGGGGAAACCTAGAAACCCCATACACAAGATACACATCCTTTCTCTCTCTACACCTTATGGTGCTATTGTAAACCCGTAGAAATAAAATAACAGTGGACGTAGGCTTTATTCATAGCCGAACCACTTTAAAAATCTTTATCTCTTATGTGCTTGATTGGATTGCTTTCATCTATTTATCTGTGATCATAAAAATGGGATTCGGTCCAGTTTTTTGCATCAACAAACACCGAGGAGTTAAACTGGCCAGAGAAAATGAAATCAGATCCTGACAAGAGGAATAAGGCCAAATATTGAGAGTTCCACAAGGATCATGGCCACACGACCAAAAATTGCATAGCTCTTCAGAATGAGATCGAAGAACTCATTAGATGAGGAAAACTGGCAAAGTATGTTGATCGTAGAAATGAAAGAAGAAACAGTGATCGAGCAAGAGAGAGGTCTAGATCTCCTCGTCGAGCAAAGGAGAACAAGAAAAGAGACCATGAAGATGATCCAAAAGATGACCCCGATCTTCCCAAAAGACCAAGGCAGTCAGAACGTGAGGTATTTTTAATACGTTTTGGATCATTTGATTGTAATGTTATTACAGGTGGAGATGTAGGAGGTGGAGACCTTACTGCAGAAAGAAAAGCTTACCTCAATGAGGCTCAAGCCTGTTCATATATTCAACGAATAAATTTGGCTGAAGATGATCGCCCGAGGAAGGTCAACAAAGAAAAATTGGTCATCGATTTCTCAAAGAACGACCTCGCAGGTGTGCTGTATCCTCATGATGACCCATTGGTGATCAAAATGAGAATGAAGGAAGTGATGATCTCGAGAGTACTGGTTGATAATGGTAGCTTGGCTGATATTATGTTCTACTCGTGCTTCGACAGCTTAAATCTAAAGTTGTCTCAGTTGGAGCCTTATCATAGGCCCCTCCTCGGTTTTGCTGGCGAGAAAGTTTTTCCACTTGGGATGATCAAGTTGGATATGTTCATTGGTACATGGCCTGCTTGTAGAACAGAAAGAGTACGCTTCTTCGTGATGGATAAGAATGTTCAATCAACCTACAATATCATCATGGGAAGAGTAGGATTGAAGAAATTCGAAGCAGTATCATCTACGGTACATCAATGCCTAAAATTTCCAACCAATTTTGGAGTAGGAGTGGTGAAGGGTGATAAAAAAGTAGCTCGGGAATGCTACTATTCATCTACTGAGCAGGAGGAACTGGAGGAATCTAGGAAAAAGACTACTACCTATCAGGTGGATGAGGGTGCAGAAATTGAAACATTGGATCCTAGAGATGAGTCACAACTCGTGAAAGGTTAGATGGTGGAAGCTACTGAAAACATCATTCTGGACGACGAGCACCCTGAACGAACAACTCAGATAGGTTCGTCATTAGATGCCTCACTAAAATAGGAATTGATAAGTTTCTTAAAAAGCAGAAAACAAACTTTTTCTTAGAGTCATGAGGATATGCCCGAAATAGATCCAAATTTCTTATGTCACGAGCTCAATGTGAATAAGGAGATCAAGCCAGTGAAGCAAAGAAGAAGAGTGTTCAGCCCCGAGAAGTACCAAGCTATACAGGAGGAGGTCGAGAAGCTCCAGAAAGTTGGCTTTATTGAAGATGTTAAATATCCAGACTGACTAGCAAATGTAGTAATAGTGCAAAAAGAAGAACAACAAATGGAGGATGTGTGTAGAATTCACTGACCTCAACAAGGCATATCCAAAGGATCATTTTCCCTTTCCCCGAATTGATCAATTAGTAGATGCTACCTCGGGACACGAGATGCTGAGCTTCATGGATGCTTATTCTGGATAAAACCAGATTAAAATGAAACCTGAAGATAGAGAGAGTACCTCTTTCATTACCCCTAGGGGAACTTATTGTTATAATGTTATGCCTTTTGGTTTGAAAAATGCAGGTGAAACATATCAGCGGCTGATGAACAAGGTGTTTGCAGAGCAGATCAGTTGCAATATGGAAGTTTATGTTGATGATATGCTGACAAAGAGCAAGAGAGCTGCTGACCATCTAGTTGACTTAGGCCAGACCTTTGATCAATTAGATAAATATCAAATGAAGTTGAATCCGAACAAGTGCATATTTGAAGTACGAGAACGCATGTTTCTCGGCTATATTGTCAATCAACGAGGCATTGAAGCAAACCCTAAAAAAATTAAAGTTCTATTAGGACTACGATCTCTAATGACGAAGAAAGAAGTGCAAAGTTTTACAGGGCGAGTAGCAACACTTAACATATTTGTATCGCGAGCAACTGATAGATGCCTCTCATTCTTCAAAATGCTCCGAAAGACTTTTGAATGGACTGAAGAATGCGAGAAAGCTTTTCAAGAATTGAAAAAATATTTGGGAGCACCTCCACTGTTGTCCAGGCCAGTGATGGTAAAAAGGTTGTACTTGTATCTGGCAGTTTCAGAAAATGCAGTTAGCTCGGCGTTAATAAGAGTAGAGGATGGAGTAAAAAAACTAATTTATTACACCAGTAAGGCCTTCCGAGGAGCAGAGGTCAGATATCCAAAACTGGAAAAGTTGGCATTGGCGCTGATCGAAGCGAGTAGAAGAATGAAGCCATATTTCTAGGCTCATACCATAGTCGTATATACCGATATGCTGTTGAGGCAAGCTCTTCATAAACCATAAAAATCAGGGAGATTGATGTATTGGGCAATAGAACTCGGTGAATATGATATAATTTATGAGCCTAGATTGTCACTAAAAGGGCAAGCAGTAGCGGATTTTATAGCAGAGTTCACTTATCCTGATACCCCCGAGGAGCAAAAGCTGAACACCGACCAACCTGTGGATGTTACAGGATCATCAAATTTAAACCCCGATCAACTTAAGTTAGTCGGAGAGCTAGAGGAGAAGATTGACGAGCAGCGAGGTGTGGTAGAAATGGAGATAAATGAGCAATAAATATTCCATCGAGGAACTTTGTCCAATAAGAAGTTTGAGGACGAAATACCTGTATGGAACCTATATGTGGATGGCTCATCATGCACCTCAGGTAATGGAGCTGGGATTGTATTGAAAAGTCCAGACGAGGTCGATATAGAATATGCTCTGCGCTTTCAATTTCAAGCTTCTAATAATGAGGCCGAATATGAAGCGATGATTGTAGGTCTTAGTCTGGAAAAAACCATGAAGGCAGAGCAGGTAATCGTATGCAGTGACTCACAGTTGATTGTAAACCAAATGCTTGGTGTATATACAGCAAAAGGAGAGTTGATGATTAAGTACCATGCAAAGGTAATGGAATTGGTATCGGAATTTGTTACTGTTCAACTGGTCAGAATAACAAGAATGGAGAATGCAAGAGCAGACACTTTAGCTTGATTAGCATCAGCAACTCGTACTGAGCTACGAAGAACAATCCCAATTGAAGTTCTAGCTGGTCGGAGCATAGATGAAGATCTGACGATGAATTTTATTTCCCTTGATTTAGGGCCATCTTGGATGGATCCCATCAGGGCATATATTGAGGAGGGAGAATTACCGATTGACAAACTCGCAACCAAGAAATTAAAGTTTAAAGCTGCTCGTTATGTATTAACTAATGGTATTCTATACAGACGAGGAATTATATCAGGTTTCCAAAGATGTGTACATCCCTCCGAGGTAAAAGACTTGATTGAAGAGGTCCATGAAGGGTCCTGTGGAGCTCATGTAGCAGGTCGGACGCTTCTGCAAAGAGTGATGACGCAAGGATACTACTGGACAACTATGAGGGATGATTGTATAGCCTATGCCAAGAAATGTGACAAGCTTCAACGCTTCTCCACTATCCGAAGAACTCCCCAAGCATTGTTGACACCCATTACTTCCCCTTGGCTATTTGCCATATGGGGTATTGACTTGGTCGGGCCACTTCCAATGACCAGAGGAAGATTTAAATATCTTGTCGTCGCAGTGGATTACTTTACTAAGTGGGTTGAAGCCGAGCCTCTTGTCGACATGACGTATGAAAAGGTGTACCAATTTATTTGGAAAAATATCATTTATAAATATGGTCTTCCCCATACATTCATCACCGACCATGGAACACAATTTGACAACGAGGAGTTCACTGCCTATTGTCATCAGTCAAATATACTGAAAACCCACTCGACACCAGGCCATCCCCAAAGCAATGGACAAACTGAAGTGACAAACTGAATGCTGCTAAATGGCTTGAAGAAAAGACTAAATGACGCGAAAGCAAACTGGATCAACGAGCTACATTCAGTACTATGGAAGTGAATCTCCATATATGCTGGCATATGGAAGTGAAGCTGTTATACGTACCGAGTTGGGTATCCCAACACACAGAGTACTGAATTTAAATTCCCCTGTCAGTGATTTAATGAGAAGGTTAGATTTGGACATGCTCGAGGAAGTTAGAGAAGAAGCAGCCATCAGAAATGCTGCTTACCAGCAACGAACAACTTTGTTCTACAACAAGAGGGTGAAGAAGTGCGACCTGAAAGAAGGAGACTATGTGCTAAAGAAAGTGATTCAAAAGCACAACAAACTGGAAGCGAACTGGCATGGACCTTACCGAGTTACAGAAGTTGTTCGACCAGGAACCTACAGAATAGAAACTTTAGAAGGGGAGGAATTGAAGAATGCATGGAATGCGGAGCACCTGCGCAAATATTATCAGTAATGTAAACCATCATGTAATGCAGTTTCATCAGTATGAATAAAATGTGAATATTCTATCCAATTCTCTCCTTTTGTTGAAATTTTTTTGCGGAATACTAGTGCTACACACTACTCAAGAAAATCAACTAACTCCGGTTGGCCGGGAATAAAAAATATTTCCCAGAAATACCAACTCCGGTTGGTCGGGATAAAAAAATATTTCCCAGAAATACCAACTCCGGTTGGTCGGGATAAAAAAAAATATTTCCCATAAATACCAACTCCGATTGGTTGGGAAGAAAATCCACCAACTCCGGTTAGTAGTAAAAAAAAAAATATTTCCCAGAAATACCAACTCCGGTTGGTTGGGAAGAAAATCCACCAACTCCGGTTGGTCGGGATAAAAAAAAATATTTCCCAGAAATACCAACTCCAGTTGGTTCGGAAGAAAATCCACCAACTCCGGTTGGTCGGGAAGAAAAATATTTCCCAGAAATATCAACTCCGGTTGGTTGGGAAGAAAATCCACCAACTCCGGTTGGTCGGGAAGAAAAATATTTTCCAGAAATACCAACTCCGGTTGGTTGGGATGAAAATCCACCAACTCCGGTTGATCGGGAAGAAAAATATTTCCCAGAAATACCAACTCTGGTTGGTTGGGAAGAAAAATATTTCCCAGAAATACCAACTCTGGTTGGTTGGGAAGAAGATGCACCCACTATAGTTGGTCGGGAATAATTTTTTTTTATCAACGAAGGTTGGTCGAAAATTAAAAACACCAACTCTCTTTGGTCGAAAATAGTTGGTTAAATAAATAATGGCTTAGAATTAAAAAGTGATTAAGCAAAATTTTAATACTTGAAACATTTCACCAAGTTGGTCGAGAAACAAAATATCATCAACTCTGGTTGATCGACAAATGATTATCATCAATAAGTTTCACCAACTTTAGTTGGTCGACAAATAACACAATGTTGTTATCTTTTTAACAGATATACATGCACATTCATTAGTAAATAGGTAAAGTGTTTTACAAAATACCTACAAGACAATGACAATCAAGATTGCAAAGAAAAATAGAAGTTTTTCATTAAATCCAAAACAAAGTACATTAAGAATAAAATACATAAAAATTATTACATCAGGAATCCTATTCTATAGGTTTTTTCCCTTCTGCCTTTGAAGCAGGTTCTTCACCAGCATGAGGATCGTCTAAGGCATAGGGGGAGTTTATGAAGTTCAAATCTTTAAGCCTCCTGATGTTCATAACTGATGGCCGATCAAGAAGGTGCTCTGGGCGAGATATCTCAAAGTTGGAGTGAAGACTGTAGTCGCCGAGATACTTGGAATGTAGGCATTATGGAATGGCCCGAGCAGGAATCTAGCTCATGTCAAGTTTGAAAGGAGGCACTGGTAGGTCGAGCAACCCAGGATTGTGGTAATCCCACAAGTAATGACCTTGTTCCAATTTCAGCATGCCCAAAGTATTTAACCATCCTTGCTTATAACCCATATTATTTGCATTCTGGATCCGATCATCTAGATGGTAGAGGGCTTCATTATAACCAGCCATCCAGAACTCCCTAGGCCGTTTGTGGAATTGGTAGGTTAATCTTTCTAACTGATCGTGGAGATTCTTCACCAAATTCATTTTATTCTCCAAAGCAGACTTTTGAGTAGAGAGCTGCTCGTCCAAATTCATAATTTTCTTAGACATCTCGGCCAATGCCTGATTCTTTGCCATCAATTGGAAGGCTTGGTTCTCCAGAGCCGATTGAGTTCTTTGTTCCTCGACAGTAATTCGAGCAACTCTTGCTCATCCCCGAGAAGCTCTTGCTCGTCCCCGAGCAGAGGTAGAAGGCCCAATCCTCTTCAAGGTTTCTAATTCATCTCTCAGATTGGCTTTTTCGACCTCCAAGAAAGAGAATCCCTCGTCGTTTACAGGGACCAAAGCGTTTGAGGTAGAGGCAGTAGATCTCAGCTGGGATACTTCTCCTCGCAAGTTATTATTTTCCTGCTCCAGTAACTTGGCTATCTGCCTGTGCTCCTTGACCTCGGTTTTCAAAGTTCTCTCCCTCACTTCATAAGCAGTAAACAATTTATCGTATCCCTTATCAGCATTCAGTTGTTGATACTTCTTCTCATATCCTTGGTGCAAGAGGGCTGAAGATTCCTTGTATTATTGTTGAAGCTCCTCGAGAGTACCCTGAAGGTCTTCAATCATGTCATAATATGCCACATTATTAGCCACTGCCCGGTTGAGCATGCACTTTAAGTATTGGTAGACTTCAATTGCTTGCTCTGAAGCATTTGGACCGAGGATATCAACAATCTGAGCATCGATCATATCTTTATGACCAGCTTTGAAGTACTCATTGCATTGTCTCAATAATTTTATATCATGAGCAGATAACAATTCCATCCTGGCCATAAACTAGTGAAAAGAAGAGATAGCAAGAATCAATAAGAAGCAAGAAGAAGAGAATCAACAGTATAAATAGTCGAAACTTCAAATTTTATTATATCGTAAAAGAGAAGTACATAGTTCAAAGATACAATTGGCAAAAATAAATAGAGAGAAAAATCCGAACAACTCTACACCTTCTCCTTGTCTCCCAAAACTTTCTCGGGAGGCTGGAACGAGGAGATAGGTTGCTCGGATGGCACAGATGGCTGCTCGTGCGATGCTGGGAGCTGCTCGGTTTAAATAATGGATGGTTGAAGTTGCTCGCAGGAGGACTGGACAACTGGGGGATGAGAAATTTGATCTCCCATCACCATAGAGGATTCCTCAGAGGCAGCTTCGCCCTCTTCTTCTTCTTCAGGAGTTGGAGGGGGGCCAGGGATGTGTCGTTGAAATAGGTCGGAATTTTCATCAACATTCATCTCTTTCAGAGCAGCGACCCAACCATCCCTAAAGTACTTAAGGCTACCATATTCCACCTGCGACATCATGGCAACCAGACCCTTATTCCATCCTTTATCCCAACTAGCGCTGAAGGACTTCTTAATAGCCATTTTTCTTTTCACTTTCTCTAAGGAAATCTTCTTAGTTATGAGTTCCTCGGCAGCTTTCAATTTCTTTTCTGCCTCGTCCTTCTGGCGATCCACCTCACGAAGTTTGCCCAACTCTTCCTCAGCAGCCTTGAGCTTACCTTCAAGCTCCCAAGCATTTTAGAGCTTCCCCTCGAGCTCTTTATTCTTACTTTCCAATTCTTTTATTTTCTTCTCCAATCCCTTGGAGACCTCAACAGCCTGATCCCTCTCCTGCTCGGTCGAATTGAGCTGCTTCTCCCAGGCAGCTTTATCATCCACATACTTCTGACGAGAATCCTTCAGAGACTGCATCAGACCCACCAAAGCTTCCTCTACACCTGACGAGGAACTTGAAGCTTTAATAGCTTCATCTTTCTTCAAAATTGTATTGGAACAGGTCACCAACTGGTAAAAAAAAATAATAGCAAGTGAGAGAAAAGATATAACAGTGGAAAAATGAAAGTTAAGGACAATAATACTTACAAAAGAAATATGACGAGCAACCAATGTGGTAACCATATCCCGAGAAATATTTTCTTCCATACCTTGGATCTCGGGGATGATCCAAGATTTCACCGAGCTCATGGCAGAGCTCGGAGCAATGAAAGTGGGAACACCACTTCCAGTAGTTGGAGGCTGAGAGATTGATTCAGCCAAATTGACCGAGGAGCTCTTCTTTAACCTTTTCAGAGGAGCATCAATGGTCTCGACTAAGGATGTAGTCTTAGTCGGGGATATGACTATAACCTCACTTGGAGCAGCGACCTTGCTCGGAGCCACTGGGGGCTTCTCGACAATCTTCACAGTAGCAGCCGGAGGAGGTGCATCGATTTTTCTTGTCCCTTCTTCTGGGACATCATGCTTGCTTTTCTTTGCCTCTCTAGTAATAGAGGCATATTTCTCGAAGAGGGCAGGGGCTCTTATTTTCTTTATTCTTTCACTCAGAGGAATATGTGACTCAGGTGAAGAACTTGCAGAAGCTGGTACTGGTTCTACGTCACTTATCACCGGACGAGCAGTAAAAGACGAGGTGTAACTCTTATACTGTAGCAAATATGAAGCTGATCTGATATGCTCGTCGGCAACAGTCTGATGCAAACCCCAGATAAGTTTCAGATGTTTTAAGTTAATTTTTGTCTCTTTTGGAGACTTTCTCTTGCTGTCAACTGCAAATAAATAAAAATTAAATATCAATGACACATTTTATCAAACACAAAGGAAGCATAATTTCAAAAATAAAATAAAATAAAATAAAAATAACCTATCCCATTACCATAGGGAGGGAATCTAGGACCCTGGTACACATCATTTCCAGTTAGTGGAGGGTGTTGCCAATTTTTCATAACAACACCGTGCTCGAAGTAATCCCTATTGGCATCTGGGAGATTGACCACTAAAGCCCTGTTTAAAAACCTAGTTTTTAAATAAAAAGTATTGTCACCAACAACCCATCTATAACAAAACATAATTTCTGGAATTCCTATACGGGTTCCATGAATCTGATTTAATCTATGAACTCCATTAACTATTCTCCATGTGTTGGGGGCTATTTTTACAGGGACCAAGTCAAAATTTTGACAGAATTCCAGACACAAAGGGTTTGGGGGAAAAGAAAAGCCACATTCAGATACAAAGAGACTGGGAACCAATGTCCCTCAGCCAAACGAAAATAGTCAGAAGGTTCATAAAGTTCTTCCAAAATAACCCATGAAGGAATAGAGAAGTCGGAACGAAACTTATCAAGCGACTCAACAAGGTAAACCATAATGAATAAAGGAAATAAAAGAGAAGGAATAAGATCTTACAGAAAAAGGATGGATCTGTTGACAACGAACGATGAAAAGGATGAACACACAAGAGTGAAAGAAAATGGAAAACTCAAAGATACAGATTTGAAAAAGTAAAAGACGAAATGATTTTCTGCAACGCTTAAATACCTTACCTTGGGAAAAAGTAAAAATAATGATTACAAAGGGAGACGTTTACGCTACCGGAGGCTAAAAGGACAAAAAGGGTGCGGAGATCTAAGCAGTTAGAAAAATTTAAAAAGTCTGATTCTATGAATTCGAAAAGAAAAATAAATGCAAAGAAGACGCTCCTAAAATTCAGGATGACCATTTAATCCCGCCATATTTCGAGAAGAATGTTCCACACTCCTCAGTCTCGAACTGTGAAACATTGGGGGCTTCTGTTGATACCAAATTTAGTCTGCTGATATGGCTCAATTAAGTGGAGACACGTGTCAATCTACATGACACTAACAAACATTTTTGAACAATATCTTGACTTCGAGGAACTCAATTTCCCCGACTAACTCAGATACTCCGAACAGTAGGTGCTCACCGAGGAACTTTATTGCACCGAGCAACTTATGGATACCGAGATACTTAGGCGGTCCGAGCAGCTTAGGCGGTCCGAGCTGCACCTCGATTAGAACATTTATTCTCAAGAAATTAAGAGGATTAACTGCGCATTAAATGCTGATTATTATCATACGGATGTATACGCTTATTGAACAACTATGTATTACCCATTCACATGTACAGCCTCATGGTTATTAATACATTGTATCATCCTCATTGCAAGGGGACCGAAATTTCTTGAGAATAATCCTACTTAGAGAATTCCTAAACAGTCAATAATAACACAAACAGTGGATGTAGGCCATTCGTTCAAGGCTGAACCACTTTAAAATCTCTTGTCTTATTTATTTTTGTTTGTGATTAAACAAATTAGAGATAGTCTAATTTTTTACATCAACAATGACATTTTAGTACCCGACATGAATGATGCATTTGTTGCCAAAAAACGATCACAACGAAAAGCGCCTAAAAAGACAAACTTGCATCGTTATCGTGTTGAGTTATTTTCTGGGATCATTGATTTGCAACTTCAAGAGCTAAATGGTCGTTTCCATGAGTCAAATTCCGAATTACTTATTTGTGTGGCATCTCTTTGTCCCGACGATGAATTTGTTGCCTTTAACAAACAAAAGTTACTTCGCCTTGCCCGGTTCTGTCCAAATGAATTTTCAAGCTTCCAACTCATGGAACTTGATATTCAACTTGGAACGTATATTCTTAATTTGCGCTCTACTCCAAACTTTAAAGGATTGGATGGAATTTCTTCTCTTGCAAAAAAAATGGTCGAGACAAAGAAACATGAGGTATACAATTTTGGTGTTTTTGCTTGTGACGTTGGCGTTGATTCTACCCGTAGCAATGGCCTCCATGGAGAGAACATTTTCCGCTATGAATATCATAAAGACTTCATTACGCAATAGGATGAAAGATCAATGGATTAATGATACGATGATTATATACGTAGAGAAAGATGTATTTGATGAGATAGATAATGAGATTATCATTCAACGCTTTCAAAACATGAAAGGTCGTCGAGGACAATTGTAATTGTAACCATGCCAAAAAATTTAAATCAAATATTATATCTTTTTTTTTGTTATGCTCATTTAATTATTTGTTTCTCTTTCCATTAGATTAAATAAATTTAATTATTTTTGGTAAATAGTAAAAAATAACCTCAAATTTTTTTTTCGGGGGCTCCCGTCCCCGAACCCTCGGAATTTAGCCCCCACTGACTCATATTCCTGGCTACGTCCCTGGGTCCTACTATCTTTTTTTTGCTCCAACAAGTCCCATGAAAAAAGATTTTTGGTCCAATAGGTCATATTTGTAAACATATAGTGAATATTCATTATATGTATAAATAGTTAGGGAAAAAAAATATTATGATAGGACTTATTAGAAAATATCTAATGTAAATAGGACTTAATAGGAAGATCCCCTTTTACTTCTGCCACATTTAAGTTACCATATGAATGATTAGTTAATTACAACTCCAAAAGACACAAATTCGGCCATGTCATTTAAAAGCAACAAAAACTCCCAAATTGTACATGCTGAATTACCTTGTATCTATCACAATTATTTTTTATGTCAAAAACACTTTAATGTTAACTAGCATATAACCCGTGCACGGGCGATATATAATAAACAAATATAATAATAATTATAAAAATAAGTTTATATTATAAATTCAGTATCTTATCTTAAAACCATTATAAAAGGTTAATTTTTTCATAAATAAAATTTGTCTATTATTTTTAAAAAAATTAGCATATCAAAATTATTTTTTATAAATAAAAAATTCAAAACAATTGTACGTATTTTATATAAAAAATTATACATATTTTTAGTTTTTCAGTTCAAAAATTGTATGTCATTTATAAATACAAAACTCTAAGTTTTTTTTTATGTAAATACAATGTTTAAAATGTTTTTATAACCAAAAACTTTTTTTTATTTATATGAAAAACAATTTTGAAAACATTTTTTAACTTAAAAACTATTTTTATAAATAAAAATTTCACATACACAATCACAGTATTCATATATATATATACACTAGGGTATGTCCGTGCCTGAAGGTACGCTGATAATCGCAAAACGACAAATTTTCAAAACACGTAGTTGCAAAAACGCAGAAATTTCGTTCCCTAACAAAACAAAATGTAATTTCAAACAAATTAACCATATTCTCCTATATTTTTAGGACTATACACCCTTATTAACAAAAATAAATAGTCCATCAACATTTGAATGTCTAAATTCATGAAATAGACTCGCATATAACATGAATAGTCTAGTGTATGCCTGTGCCTGAAGGCACGATAGAAATTTTGTTCCCCAACAAAAAAAGTGTAATTTAAAAAAATGGTAGTGCTTGTGATTGGTAATTTTCTAAAGTGTATAATAAAACTTTGCCAAGTTCCATTCATAATACAAATATTTTACAAAAATTGGGCAGAATCTCCTTTGTTTATACGACTATCCACCATGTTTAGACAATATAAAAAACCACAACAATAAAATTAATTGTCCATATTAGACCTTGCATATATCATCAACTGTTTAACAAAAAAAAAAATAATCGGTATCACAATAGATAGTTTAAAATTTCGAAGATTATCGCCCATAATTACACTAAGCCACTTGTATTGCCCACGTCACTCTTGTCTCATTCCTCGTCACAAAATGCTTATACCAAATATATATCTTCCATAAATGAATCCAATAATAGAGTAGACTTTGGTTTATACGATCGTCACAAACTGACCTGCATACATGATAATTGAACCATTAATAGGGCAATTATCTTCAAAAACCAAACGTCAAAATATCTTCAAAATCCAACAATTATCAAAAACCAAACGTCAAAATATTTTCACCTTCATGTACATGTAAGGACACATGTTCTTGTAACCTCTCTTAGACTACTCTTTTGAATTGTTCTTTTGTTTCGAATTGAATCCGCTGAACATATCATAGAAAAGTA
Source organism: Sambucus nigra (assembly GCA_949130495.1). Lineage (NCBI taxonomy): Eukaryota > Viridiplantae > Streptophyta > Magnoliopsida > Dipsacales > Adoxaceae > Sambucus > Sambucus nigra. The sequence goes on along the minus strand of OX422215.1, from coordinate 386,200,772 downwards.
TATCAGACCAATCAAATTAAAGTAAAAAAGAATATATCAGACCATTCGGTTTATTTGTCCGCTATTGTCAAGTGTGTCCGTTTGTTTTTTAACTTAAAAACTGAATGTTTCTTTTTAATAGAAAAACAACATTATTTCCAACTTTAGCCAAACAACTATCAGTTTCTGTGTATTTTTTTTGTAACTTAAAAATTGAATGTTTCTTTTTAACCAAAAACAACAACATTAATACAATAGCCTACAAAGTTTGAAAAACAATAAAACATCCGTCATAGGTTCATAACAGCATCCAATTCCAAAGTAAAACCAAAATTAAAATCCAAACAAAAACAACATTAGTCGAATAATTACAAGGGTATTCTCCTGTGATCCCAACAATTCTAAAAAAGAAAAAAGTAAAAGAGAGGGAAAACTAAGTTATTTTATATTGTAAAAGAAAAACTAATTTTATTGGAAACTAATAAAGACAGAATAATTTGAATAATTACCTGTCTCAATTTCTTCATATTTTCTATTCTTAACTTTTATCTCGAAGCCTAATCAAATCAGGGTTGTTGAAAACAACTCAAACTCTCAATCTCAACTTCTGGTGAGTCAATTCAAAGGGAAAAAATAAATTAGAAGCATTGAATTACGAGTCTGCAAAATGAAGAAGAAAAAAGATCCCCAAAACCTTAGCTTAATTTACCAAAAAATGAAATGAGGCAAAGAGATAATGAAATCTATCCTGCGATGCTGAAGAAGCGAGGGTGAGGCTTTGGTATGAGAAATCCATAATAGCGAGTGTATCACACCACATGAACAATATTGACCCCATACTTAACGCTGATCAAGTGCTACAACAGAAGCACTGCCCCTGCTCTGCATTCCACACATGCTTTCGCCTAGTCCTCATGATGTGGTCACACACACATTATTAATTATATACATAAAATTCGTATACATAACATAATTATTAAGTGAGAATGATGAATGAATGACTGAGGGAGGGAGGATAAAGTGTTCTTCAAAAGCACAGTGGTGGATTACTTAGAAAATGGGCTTAAAAACTTGGAGAAGTTCCCACCTCTTTAGGTTCTTTTTTTTTCTTCCGGCTTCTTTTCATTGGGTTTTTTCTCCTCGAGTTTTTTCTCTTACGACTTTTTCCTATTCCAATGCCTCTTAAATTTGTTGGTGGCACAGTCATCTCTGAATCCTGCACATCATCCACGTCAATTGCGTTTTGAATTTACTGAAGAGATTTGTAAATGGTAAAATATCTCAACGGTCACCGTATTATGCGGATCTAAAATTTTGGTTTCCTTGAGACCTCCGCAAAGTTGGAGACCAACAAAATAACAATGCATTGAATCATTTTGTTTATGAAATTTTTTTATACCTTCGAAATGATGAACGGAATGTTTAACTTTTTTAGCACACCTTTTGTAATGCAAGTCTAGCTTTAAGATGATGGGGGTTGTCCGTCATTCTTCTTATCGCCGGCTTACACTCTTCGCAATGCAAGTCGAGCTTTAAGATGATGGAGGTTGGTCCATCGTTCTTCTTATCGTCGGCTTACACCTTACTTTCTCCTTATTTTCTCCTTCTTTTATTCAACTTTCTAAAAAAAAAACATTGCATTTTTAAGAGTCACTGTGTGAATGTTAATGGAATTGAGGACAGGAAATACCAATAGGAATAGTGAGTGATAGGGAAAATTTGGATACTAACCTCACCCATTTTTTTAATGTGTGTAGATTGCTACCGAGTTGTAACCCAATGAAAAAGAATTCCAACTGAACAGTTTGAAGTAAAATTCAAGTAATATGAGCCTGCAAATTCAAGTGTTTGAAGTAAAATTCAAGTAATTTGAGCTAGCAAATTCAAGTAATATGACCAATTCAAGTCCTTTGAGCCTGTCCACTAGTTAATTTTCACCCACTCGTTAATTTGAGCAGGGACATTTATTCTCTACCCTCTCCCTGAAAAAACAAAGAAAATAAAGTGACTATTGTATAAGAAAGAAGCATGAGACTATTTCATTCATATCTACCCTATTTTACTCATTCATGAATACCATCTAATAGCTTCGTGAATATTTCCTCTTCACTTAAACAAACCTATTAACTACGTACTCATCACAATAAAATATATGCTCCCCTATGAACAGTATGCTTCGTGAATATCTGATCCACTATGAAATACCTTCTTCGTGAATATATCCTCCCCTATGAACTATGTACTCATCTCAATAAAATAGTTTATAGAACCTTATTGACTTCACTGTTAAAAAAAATATTTTCCAAAAGAATAGATTCTAAAACATACCACTAATAGTAGTGCTAAAGATCTCTTAGAAAATCCCAAATGTGGCTTCACCAATCAAGCTCTTCATATCACTGAAAATGATAAATGTGGTAAACACAGTGCAATGAAGACTTGAGATAAAAGCTTAATGGACAACTAAAAATTTAATAAACAAACTCCATATATTAGATTCAAGTTAGTAAAAAAAGTCCACATATTAAATCTAAAGATTTTGGATCAAACTCATGCAAGTCCCTAATGAAGTTTGGATATGGTGTTTTTTACCCGAAGTAATTATAGTGTGTGTTTTCTCAGATATAGTCGGCGTACAGCAGCAGCATGGTGGTGCAAGTAAATAATAAAATCCAACCACATTACAAATATCTGTCAAAAAATAAGAAATAAATTAAGCCACTTACTATGACATGCAAGAAATTAAAGCCATTACCTGTGATTTCTTAAAATTATTGATCAAGGAAATGAAGTAATTTGACACCATGTAGGGAACACCATAGACCTTAAGGAATTAGAGTGTACCAATTACAGTGGATAGAGAAATAAGCAGAGCAACCATTACGCACCAATAGATGGGGGAAGTGATTATATAATTCCTCTCATTGTTATTCTAAATCCGTAGATATCATCTTTGAGGTATGTAAAATGAGAGATAAATCCCATATGTTCAGCAAATTTCAACAATGTTATTGTAAAATACAAAGTCCAAATATTAAATGAACCATTAATTACAAAAAGGATGATTTATCACTCCAAATCTGGAATGAAACGATAAAAAGGTTGAATAAAAATAGAATTCATCACTCAGAATACTTTTACAAAATATAATGATTTTACAAAAGGTTAAAAACTGAATGATTTTCTAAATATACCACTCACAAACTCACAAACTCAAACTCAGTACTCACAAATTCAAACTCAAACTCACCCCCCTAATTATAAAACTCACAAACTCAAACTCAGCACTGGGCAGATCCGGGTGATTTAATTCGTCTCCATTCTATTGAAAAATGAATGAAAATCATTACAAATATATGTAAAAAACCAAGTTTTTTTATCAGGAAGAAATACTACAATCATTACAAAAGTCACAAAAAAACTCTTTCTAAGAATAATGGATGATGAGGTGCGAGGCACTTACTAAATACCTCAAGGCATTGGGGTGATGAAATTAATCAGGAAGAGATCTTTGCTTTGGCCATCTAATTAAATGTATATTTTGTAGGAACTAAGAAAAATAGCACATCACATTGGCAAAACGTAGTACTCAGAATACAAACAGAGTTAAGTTGTCTCACCCCATTTGGTATGCCTAAAGAATTAGAGAAGTCATACTTAATGAATCGTTCAAATGAATTCAACAAACAATGGAAAACCATAGGACCTGAAAACCAATATCAGTGTACTGCAGAATTCAAAGAGTCTTAAGTTTCTCTTTAAGTAATCTTAGAAGTACATAAACACCTACATAGAATTGCATAATATTGGAAACTTAATACATAATATTAAACTAACCAAAAACTAACGAATAGCCCACGCTAATGGAGACAAATCAATAACCCACGCAAAATCTGAACAATTTTAGACTAACCAAAAACTAACAATGCCTTGGATATGGTCCTACCATTATTCCCATTTTCAAAAACATCAAAAAAAAATTCAAATACTAAAACTTACTCAACAATATAATGCTAATTAGATTGAATTTCAAAACCATCAAAAGACTTTTTTTTTGGAAAACAACATGATTAGTAAAAATGCTCATAAACACCACAATATTCTATATGAAACATTATTAAAGGTGAAAAATGAACTTACCTTAGAAATCTAATCAAAATGTAGAAAACAAATGGTTTAGGGTGCAGTTCTAAGGTAACTGCCAAGTGTGAGGTAGATTATTATATGGTTATTTGTGGGTGATGCCAAAACATAAAAATAGCGGCTGTCCATCCCGTTAAATCCAAGGAAGCTTATTAAAGATTATATAGGGCAATTCACAGCCAGCCTCGAATAGTACATGGTGGTGGCAGCAGAGTTTCTGATATTTCTTAAAATGTCCCCGATGGTACTAAATTCTTCAATCATTGTACTTGATTTCCCAAATGTAAAATTTGATTGTATTTTGGTCCGCTTGGCTTGGGGTGAAAATTAAAATGGTGAAAAGTATTTTCACTTGTTTGAAATTCTAATTTCATCCAGCAACACATAATTATAGCCCGTGCACTAATTTATGATTTCCTAAGAACAATGATTTTAACTCCAAGTAGGGAAACAAAGTTTTTCACAAAATCACTTTTGACTCTGTTAAAAATATTTTAACGCAAACATAAGTGGGCCTTCGATGTTGCAGTTTCTCCAGTAGTGATTTGGTCCCGTGAGGCTGTGGTAAACTGATTTGGACCCCTACAAATGCCTTCACTCTTTTTTTACATTTGTAGCATCTGAACAGAGAAAGAAGCACAAAGCCTTCACCTTGGGTAAGACCAGCTAAAACAGGTTATACAGAAAGGCCTTGTTCCCTAGCTTTCTTCAGCCACTTAAGAGTACTCTCCAATGTCGAGTACGCAGCAACCTCCGTCAAACTCTTACTCTCCACTGCATAATCAAACACCTCATACGCCTCTGAAACCGTACCATTCCTACAAAGCGCCCTCACAAGCGTCCCATATGAACCCACCTCGAGCTCCATCCCCGCAGCCTTCATTACCCCATACAACTCAACCCCCTTCCCCAAAAACCTAGACTTACACAACCCATGTAACAACGTATTATCCACCAAAACATTTATTCAACCACTTTTTAAAGAATTTATTCAACCACTATCACACTAAAACATTTAGAAAACATGTTGAAATGACAATGTAAATATATAATCTACAGCTGTTTTTGAGCAGCATAATAGAAATACACATGAAATTGTACAACAGTAGAACTGCAAACAGCAATAGCGATAGAATACATGAAATTAATTAATGAATTACATTGCCACCAAGATCAACCAAATAGAAGCTACCACGCAAAACAGAATTGATCTCCAAATCAGTCCTCCAAACATGAACAGGTAACAATGCATCATACATATTTTTATTCTATCATAAAAAAAATGCCACAAAATAGCAAACTGATTACAAACAAAGAGGGCAAGAGACTTTTATGGAAGCTATAAACTGTGTTTCTATATGGGAGAAGTTACATGAAAGGTTACACAACCAAATGAAATAATCTTAAGTTATTGAGTGATATATCAATAATATTTAGACTAAATCCCACAATCCACTGGCACTCTAAACACAAATCGAATCATTTACTAATAAAGCTATTACTACTAGATTTCAGATCTAAAAAAAATATATGTTATTATGGTTTTGAAATGTGGAATACCAGTACCTAAATGAGTTCTGATGATGTGGAATACCTGTTTGCAAGGTCAACCCTAAAAAAAGAACCAACCTCATTTGAGCTCCAACTGTATATACATGTTGCAAGGTCATTTATACCTATTTCAATATAATAAAAACAATATTGTTAGTAACTCAAAAATTGAAATTTCAAAAAGCTCAAAACTCAACTATTTTTGTAACTAAAATAAACTCGAATCAAAATTTCAAAAAACCCCAATCTTGGAAGTCTTCAGATCTGTGGTTTTGTGAGAAAAACCTTAAAGAGAGAGATTCAGGTGTGCATACGTGGAGGTAGAAGGGGAGGAGGACACTTGAGTCGGAGGTGGAGGTAGAAGGGGAGGTGGACGACTGCGATGGAGAAGTGATATGGATAGAGTGAGGTCACAAATTTGTGAGCTAAAGAATGAGATGGGGGGCGGTAGGGTGACCGATGGATGAGTTTGGTAGTGAGAGCCAAGATTTCAAATTAAAGGTGATTATGAGGTGTATTACTCTTGTAGCCTAGAGAAATTTATGGAGAACTCAATTTTTGAAGGGGTAAAAGAGGGAATGCAGGAAAAAATCATATTGATGACATCATTCTTGTATCTTATGACATATATAAGTTTTCTACTTTATTTTATATATATATACTAGGATATGCCCATGCCTGAAGGCACGCTGATAAATTTTAAAAGTATAAACTCATGACTTAGTGCCATGGCAAGTGCCCTCGCCAAAGCTATAATTGGGCTCGATTTCGAGACACACAAACAGTCTCGTCATAATGGGGCAAGCAAGCCAAGATCCACCTATTCAAGATCCTGTCGTTAAGCGTATTGATCTTTGACTAAAGGCACGGAGAATTTTTTTCAAAATATCAAGTCATGTATAATTTAATTCTACTGTTTTTATATAAAATAAATAATCATAAAGAATTTAAAAAATTTGGACAAAGCTTCCTTTGTTTATAGGATTATCCCCCCGTAACAACAAAACTAATAGTTTTTAATTCAAATATAATATTATTGTCTATTTAGATATGTATAACATATGGAGTACTCATTTCTAGTTGCTTTCACATTTTGCAAGGGCCAAACAACATTGTATAGAATGCGTTCAGCTAAAATAAATATTTTACAAAAGAAAGAAATAAGTTCTCAATATTACCAACATACATCATCTTGATTTATGTAAGCACTTTTGCCATCCCACTAAAGATTTCATTTTCATCGTCTTTTATATAATGGAGCCAATGTCCATACAACGGGAGGTACTGCACAACGACACTTCTGGTCAGTCGATCATCTCCTCAAACACGAACTACAAACAATAATAACTATTATCATAGTTATTATAATAATGATTATTATCGTAATGTAAAATTCACAAACAAATAAATAGGAAGAAAAGCTTTAAATACCTTTTATAAATTTGTTGTTGCATCCTCAGAGTGGCATTGAGAGTCTGGGTGACAACTCTAAAACAATCATTTGAACAGAGTTTCATTGCCTAATGGCAACACTAAAATTTCTAGGTAGTGGGGAGGAGAGCTTGAAAGATGAGGTCATTAGATAGTGGGGCCAACAAAGTATTTCGTATTTTAAATAATCCCATCGAGGGATTCCTACTCACACATGAAAAAGCAACATACATATTTGGCCCAAAATAAACAGATAAGTGATATTGAAAGAACAAAAGTGGGGACTAAATGCAATATGCAAACAAAAGTGGGGACTAAATGCAATATGCGTACAATAATGAGTAATAGTTTTTAATAGCCTAACACTACACCACATTTTATGAAGAACATGGTTCATAATTTAACAATAAAATCACTAAAAATATACATAACTTAGAATTCACCTGCTCTTTCTATATTGCAAATTAGACTCTATAATGCCCCACTGTAAAGAGTGTTGTCCCTATTTCAGTAGCTACATAGACAATTCACGTCAAATCAGTTGTGGGATTACCTTTTATAGTGCCAAAAAATCTATTGCAATTCGTATCATGCCCAATAAGGTTTCTTCAATTCAGTTGTGGCACCTTCTATAGTCCCAAAAAGTCTGCTGCAATTCGTATCATGCCCAATAAGGTTTCTTTATACCCTTAAAAACACTGGGATCAGAGTTGATATCATCAACTGCAGTTGCAAGCGCATGCCTCACGGACATCTCAATAATTAAACTAACTATAAACAAAGTTCCAACATTCACAAAGAATAAACACTTCTGCTTTAAGTCACCCATGACAGTCATGGGGACCCACACACATATATTCAAGAATAATACTCTAATCCCCATAAGTATATTGCCCTCCATTTCTAGGCCAGTCAGCAAGTGACTCTTTAACTCAATTAACCGTCTGTAAATTTGGCTCCCTAACCTCTTGATACTCAAAATGAGAGATGATCAACATTTTCAATATTTGGGTCCCTAACCTCTTGGTACTCAAATATTTTAAGTATTTTTAATGTAATAAGTATCCTTCCTAACCTCTAGATATTATATTAAGCACATGTAAAAAGTATTTGCCACAAAACCCTCAAATAAAGATCAATAATACAATAAAAGTACTATGAATATTACAACAACACAACACTACTATGAATACTTGTCAACATTATAAAAAAGATAATCATTAGAATTTATAGAAAAAAATGAAGTAGCGGGATACTGTAATTTAAAATCCTTGATGGACTCCGACCAGAACTCGATGTTCTGCGAGGAAGAAGATGCGAAGCATTAATGAACCCACAATATAATTTCTTTAGAATATAAATGTACATCTATGAATTAGAAACAACAAATTCACTCCCCATCAAATTTAAAATCGACATGTTATCATTAAAAATCTTGGCTCATACGCAATGAATGAAAAATTAAAATTAGAAAAAATGTTATCACTTAGGCGATTTTGAACTGAATACTGAACTAAAACAACTGACATGCTAACAAACTAAATCTCAATAAAGAGTATAACACAGACAAACCAAGAGTGATAGTAGTAGAGAGCGAGGTCTGTGTGTGTTGGAAAGTGTAAGAAATGAGCTAGATTTTTGGTTATTCCTATTTTTTTCAGCGGTAATATACCTATTCTCCGTTGTAATATACATGTTAGCTATATTATATTTTAACCAAAATACCTATTAGCTAGATTATATTTTAACATGTTCTCCGATGTAAAAACTATATTACCAAAATACTTGTTAGCTAGATTATATTTTAACCAAAATACCTATTAGCTAGATTATATGTTTAAACATACATGTTCTCCGCTGTAATATACCTATTTTTTCAGCGGTAATATAGTCTAGCTAACAGGAATAACCAAAAAATAAGAATAACCAAAAATATAATGTAGCAGTAATATACCTGTTCTCTGTTGTTTGCTGAAAGACCCAAACGCGATACGAACAAATGTGAAAGTCAGTTTGATCATATTAAAATGTGGATTCCATTAAACCACTAAACAGGCTCGAATGATAAACTCTAGCTCAAATTTCACCATATCCACCATCCAAAAATAAAAATACTAAAGACTGAGCAGTGCAGTTCCTACGTTCAGTTCAGCACCTATGTTCCGTTACAATATAATGTTTTATAATATTTGACAATAAAAAAAATTCATGAGTTCGCATTATGTGACTTTACCCTGTCTTATGATGTTTTTGTGATGAACTTAATGCTCCAAGGCAGAGAGGGCATTTCTAAACCTGCAAATTTAAAGTTGGGGCCGGATCTCCAACATGAAATGGGATTTAGGATGCTAGATGGTAGGCCTTAAATTCCATGAAAGCTAACCTTCATGAAGACAAACACTGCATAATTTAACAAACATTGAATAATTTAACAAATAATAGAAAAGGAAAATGGAAAAAGTATGCCTAGTTCAAGAAACACTGCATAATTGAAAACAAACAGAGACACTCATGAAAACAAACACTCATTTTACAAACACTGCATAATTAAATACTAAATTTTTTTAGAAAACAAAACATAAATGATACTCCTAAAAAACAAAAGATGTTGGTGATAGTACAAAAGAAGCTTCAAGCTGACCAACATAGTGGTCCAACGAGATTATAAAGGTTTGTTTTTCATAGATAAATAGAGACACCCATCTTACAAAGACATGACAATTAGGATTGATATTTTGAAAAATAGTGACCAACATACCCTAGAGGACACTTATTCAACCTAAAACAACTCTAATAACAACTACTCTAGAAGACACAAATCCCAAACCAATGACCTGATGAAATCATTTCAAGATCAAAACATTGTTCAAATATAACATTGCGTAAATTAATTTCTCAAAGTAAAAATTAATATACATCAAACTGAGTAATATTTCTGGAAAGCACCCTTATCCATAACTATATGAACACCAAAAAAGAATATCACTACCAAATTTTACCTAAAAATAAAAATTAAACACGAATGAGAGATTACACACCATAAAAAATTTGAAAAATAGAAAGTTAGTACCTAAAATATAAAATAGTGAAAAAAAATCCCTAAAAGTTAAAACACATAATAAAGCCCCAAATGTGGAACACAAAAACCCTAAAAAGATGAAACAAAAACGTGAGATAGAGATCAAGAATAATCGCACAAAGAAATCGCACCAAACCCTAAAAAGACGAAACAAAAACATGAGATACAGATCAAGAAGAATTGCACAATGAAATCGCACCAAACCCTAAAAAGATGAAACAAAAACAAGAGATAGAGATCAAGAAGAATCACACAATGAAATCGCAGCATGATATCCGAAAATAAATCACACCATCAGATTTGAAAATAAATCGCACCATGAAACAAAAAAATTGGATATTACAAAACTAAGGATGATTATGTTTATGTGTGTATAAGAGATAAGGAGGTTAACTCTAGGGGTGCGGTCGAGAGGAGCAAGGAGTGACGTGGAGGAGAGGAGGGGCTGATTTGTGAGAGGGAGAAAATGAGGAGAGGGTAAGGTTTGGGGGACAACATCGGCTGAGAGGGATAAAATGAGGGGGTCGGGGTAGGTTTTGGTAAGTAGAAAAAGAGAAGCAGAGAATGAAGTGGTTGGGACCAAAATACCCCAAGTTTTAAATTAAAGTGTAATTTTGGTAAGTAGAAAAAGAGAGGGCAATCAAAGATGTGAGGGGAAAAAGAGGTATTGTAGGGAAAAAATTATCTCATGACATCATCAACTCAACTTGTGACATACTTAAGTTTTATACTTTATTTTATATATATATATATATATATATTCAATGCATTGAGAGAGAGTACATAAACAGAGACCGTGTGGTAGCAGCTAAGTTCAAATGTCCATTCAAAATCAATTCAATTATTTGTCGTCTACCATATTGGAATCCATTTACATTCTAACCTAAGAAATATTGGTAAACATGGAAGAAAACAAAGATACAACATGTGTTCCTATTATTGAAAAACGAACACAACAGCGAGAATAAAAAAACAGATTACTTATGAAATTGTTGTGTGGAGAAAGAGATATTTTGGACATACCGAACCATGGGAGTTGAAGACAAAAATCAAGTTCGGTTGATAGAATTTGAGACGTAGGTCAGTAGAACCATGGGATTTTAGAAGAAATGAAAAGATTTGAATTCAAACCTACTGGACAAACTTCTTCTGTCTACTCTATTTGCTGCCTTCATCTATCTACTCAATTTGCTATCTCTAGGTGATTATATCGAGTGTACGGCTGCTAATGATACAACTTCAAAAATTATTGAGCAGTACAAGGGGGTGGTCATCTGTAGAAGCATCAAGAGACAATGAAAAAAATATTATGATGGCTCTCTGAAGAAGAGCGTAGAGGCAATTGATGTCTTTATTATTGTTAGTATATATATATATATATATATATATATATATATATATATATATATATATATATATATATATATATATATATCAGATTCTTGCAAAGATAAAAAACAAAGTGGAAGCAGGAACAAACCTTTTCTAAAAAGTCATAAAGAGTTGCATGGAAATCTCAAAAGACTTTTTTTTAGAAACCGACGGGTTGCTTGGCAATCTCGAGAGGAATATTATTGGAGAAATCGAAAGGAAGGAATGGAATTTGAAGGTTCTTTTATTTAATCGGTTAAAGGCAAAATGTTTAACATCATGCGTTAAATGATCTTATTAAACTCTCTTTCTATTATTTTAGAAGTATAAATATAGATATTGTACTAATAAAACTTAAGCGTCTGTTTGGTTGTTCCCAAAATTGAAAATTAATCAATTTAAAATGAACTCATTCATGAATTGTATTATTATTAGTGTTTGGTTATAAGAATGAGCAAATTCAAAAATTAACCAATTCTTATTGATTCACAAAAACTAAAATTAGTCAATTTTACTAAAAACTTGATGCACAATTTATAATTATAACATTAATCTTAAATGCACCATTCTCATAGAGTACTATCACCATCTCTCTCTCTCTCTCTCTCTCCCCCTCTCTCTCTCTCTCTCTCTCTCTCTATATATATATATATATATATATATATATAGGGAGAAGTTCACAAGTGGACCTAAAAGATGAACTTTTTAATGAAACTTAACAAAATAACACCTAATAACTCATTACTTTTAATTTCTATGTTGTAATTGGTCCGCGCTAGTGGCAACGAATACGCATGTCGATCGACCCCTAGCTCCCTCACCCCCCGCCACACCCCCACCCTCACCCCCACCCCAACCACCACCCTCACCATGGCAGCCCTTATGTCAGCAGGTGCTGCCATTATTCTCAAAATAAATCTGAAATCATTAAATCCATTTATATCGTGATACTTTATTCTAAAATCTTATTAAAAATGGGAGCGTATGGATTGGTTCGGATTAATATGGAATTATTACCCCATGCTCATTCTATATTTTCTCCTTGGTTGATGATAGTAGGCACAATACAAATAATTTATGCAGCTTCAACAGCTCCCGGCCAACGTAATTTAAAAAAAAGAATAGCCTATTCCTCTGTATGCCATATGGGTTTCATACTTATAGGAATTGGTTCTATAACCGATACGGGACTCAATGGAGCCATTTTACAAATAATTTCTCATGTTGGGGTGGGTGGGGGGGGGGTGAGGGAGTTGGGGATCAATCGACACACGTGTCCGTTGCCGCTGGCGCGAACCAATTACAGCATAGGAATTAAAACTAATTAATTGTTAAGGTTCATTAAAAAATTCATCTTTTAGGTTCACTTGTGAACCTCTCTCTCTCTCTCTCTCTCTCTCTCTATATATATATATATATATATATATATATATATATATTATGATGAAAAATTATCATGTCTGGTTCCTTTGGGGGATGAATTTATAAGAATTCGCCTATCGCAATAATAAAAAAAACCTGACTTGAATGATCCTGTATTAAAAGCTAAATTGGCTAAAGGTATAGGTCATAATTATTAAGGAGAGCCAGCATGGCCCTGTACAACATACCTCACTTAACATACTTATGAACATACTCATTTAAAAAAATAGTAAAAAAATGTATTTTTCAACCAAATTTGGTATACATGATCTACATAGTAAGGAGATCATCTACTAAAAAACTAATCAAAAAATTCAACCTTGTAGTGGGTGAAATGAAAAGTACGCATATATGTGTATTTTCGACCGTTCAAATTTTTTCTATCATCTCACCCACTTCCGGATTGAATTTTTTGATATTTTTTTTTGATGATCTCCTTACTATGTAGGCATATATGTGTACACTAAATTTGGTTCAACATTTTTTTACTATATTTTTTTTAAAATGAGTATGTTCATAGGTATGTTAAGTGAGGTATGTTGGAGAGCCTGACTGTATATATATACACACATACACACTCATATACATATATATACACATATCAAATGTAAATGAGTACATTTTTCTTTTTCAAACACATCATAAATTAGATTTAAACTCATTTAAAATGAATACATCGACAGCTTATTCATTCCCAATTGATCTATATATAAAATTAAATAATTTACGCAACCAAATGGGCGCTAAGTATATTAGAGCATTTAAATAATTAAAATATTAATACAATGATACTCTTTAAAACATAAACATCCTCCTCCTCCTCCTCCTTAATCCCATCATATGTGGTCAGTCACATGGATTCTCCTTTTTCATTCTAATATATTATAAGCAATATTATCATTCAAGTTTAATGCATTAAGATCTCTCCTAATAGTTTCCTCCCATGATAGCTTAGGGTGACCCCTTTATCTTTTACCCTATATTTTCAATAATCGTCCTCTTATTATAGGTTCATCTATTGGTCTATGCAACACATGTCCATACTATTTAAGTCTACTTTCTCTTAATTTATCGCTAATGGCAGCTGCTCCTAACTTTTCTCTCACGTAATGGTTTTTAATCATGTTCTTTCTAGTAATTCCTAACATCCATTGAAGCATACTCATCTCACTAACATAGAAACTTTGTTCATATTTTTTCTTTAGCGCCCAACATTCCGCTCCATATGTTGGTTTAACAACTGTTCTATAAAATTTTCTTTTTAATTTATTAGTTATCCTCTTATCATATAACACCCCACTTTCTTGTCTCCATTTTATCCAACCAGTTGATATTCTACTCATAACATACTCATCAATATCCCCATTACTTTGTATTAATAAGCCTGAATAATGAAATTTATTAGTTTGGTTTATCACTTTTTCTTCAATCTTTAACATTATGTCATTAGACGCCTCATTATTAAATTTACATTCCATAAATTCAGTTTCATTTCTATCAAGTTTTAGTCCCTTAGACTCTAAGGCATTTCCCCAAGTATCTACTCTCATCGCTAAGGCCTCCTTTGAAGTGTTAACTAAAACTATATCATCCGTAAACAACATACACCGTGGGACATCTTCTTGTATGTTCTTAGTAATCTCATCCAAAACTATGACAAATAAGTAATGACTTTGATGTAGACCCACTTTAATCGTAAAATCATTAGTTTCTCCACAAATAATTCTTACTTAAGTCTTTGTGTTATCATACATCTCTTCAATAATTTTAATATAACTTATATGGACCAGTTTCCTCATTTAACTCCCACCATATTATATCCCTATATACTCTATCATACATGGACCATTTCAATAGTGATAAATTAACATTTAAAGTGTAACTACTAAATAACATGCTTAAATGATTAATTCAACCAAAGGATTATTTTAGAGACAAAACCACAAACCCCAACCAAGTAGGATACAAAACTTGAAATATTAACAAACAAGGTTTAGATAAAAAAACAAAATATTCAAAGTGCAATGCCCTGAGATAATAAAAAAAACGAAACAAGTAGTTCTTTCTCACTATTCCAATACTGTTGTAGCTAGAAATATTAGAGTATTTATTTTTTCTTTAGTATTTACAGGTAAGGAGTAGTAATGACACTTAGAACCTAAACTACTCATCCCCTTTAAATACCCCCATGTGTTCCTCATTAGAGGTAGACTTGAATTTTGAAATAAAAAGAGTATTTCTCTCTCTAAAGTGTGTTTAGATATTTTTAGGAGCCTTTTGATGTGTACTTTACGTCAAATTGGTATCAGAGCCGTTGTTGCTCCACATTGGTGTTGGTGTATCAATGTATTTTTTAATTAAATTGTACGCTACTCGCAATGGCTCCAAAAATTTCCAAACAACAACAAAAAAAGATAAATCAAGAATTGATAGAGAGCATTCAAGAGTTGAAACAATAAGTAGCCCAACCCTTCTCTTTTCTAGACCTAAACCCTAACCCTAGCCTCACCCTCTCCGCCCAAGAAAGCCCTACCAACCACCCCGCTTCCCTAACCCTTATCCACCCGTCGATCTAGTACAGCCCAACCGTGCCCTTGCTGTCCAGGTCGCAGGCCACCCCTGCCTTCCCACCTCACTGCCAACCACTCCAGTACCCTTCTACTACCCCCGACCTAAACCTTAGTCGACCCAACCCCAAAAAACCCATCAAAAACCAACCCAACCTAAACCTGATCACATCCTGGACGCTGACCACCCTAGGTGGCTGCACGTACCTCTGCACCCCAAACCGAGCCTGAAAGCCTAGGGTTTTGCCCTAGTTCTATTCAGAACCTACCCAACTCCGAACCCTTCTAACCGCTCCAAAAACATGGTTTTTGACCCGGGTTGAGACTTCTAGGGTTGGTATGAGAGAGACGAGAAGAAATGAAAATCAAGATTTGTGGGATATGCATTCCTCAAGTTTCAAAAATTATTTTTTAACCCCCCAAGTTTTTGGAACCTTATTTAGAATTTCCTCACGAGTCCCCAATTTTTTTAAACTCTCGAGGATGTGCTTGGTCTTAAGAGGGGGAGAGTGATGGACATGGGCCATTTTTAGGGTTTTATTGCATTTTATTGTATTTTGGGTTATTTTATCTTATTTTATCATTATATTTCTTTTTTTTCTTTAGTATTTAGAGGTAAGGCATAATAATGTCACCTTTGTAATTCGAGCTCCACCCCTTTAAATACCCCCATGTCAGCCTTATTAGAGGTAAACTTAAATTTTGAAATAAAAAATAGTATTTCTCTCTAAAGTGTGTGTTTAGATATTTTTAGGAGCCTTTTGACATGTATTTTATGCCAGGTAATACTAATTTTGGGTTGTTTGTAGAGAGACAATGTCCACATCGAAGTAACTAGTACAGTCCCAACAACAAACTGAACTGCAGTGACATATATGGAATATGAAAAGACTTTCAGGACCTGTGAATAATAAGTATATTGAATTACGACGTTGTTTCTTCAGTATTAAATTCAGACCTAAATTTAATGCATTATAGTAAAGTATAACTCGTGTCCAACAAAATTTCATCGTTGATTTCCATTACCGGTGGTGCTTAGCCTTGATAATGGTCCGCTGGTGGAAAATACAGGGGAAGTGTAAAGACATTCGAGTGGAGAATAGCAATACCATGTGGTTTTGGAGCGTTATCTACCATTTACTAATATTTATAAAAGAGACTGTTGTTCACATATTGAGAGGAGAGGGAAAGGACATGTTTACATGAGTTTTTGGACTCCAAGAGGGTATATCATATATATACTTTACCACAACATAATTGGGCATTGTTTGAGTCGTTAGGGTTATTAGACGGCGGAGATATGAAAAGTTGGATTGAATAATAATTAGATTGAAGATAGAAGGTGAAGGGCTTATGTTGTTAAGGGGTTTGGAGCTCCATGTATTAAATGAGTGAAATAGGTATTAATATCAAAATTGAAGGTTTCATTTGTAAATACACTAGTTAGAAACCCGTGCATTGCGCGAATTATACCTTAGCATAATCAGAAGAAACCTAATAATTGCCAACACTTAAGAAATGATGGAATAAATAAGGAGATAGATTAAAATCTTAGATTATTATGATGACTAAACATGCGGAAGAAATAAAGCTACATAATATCATGGTTCAACATATTATGTTTGAATGGAGACAAAAATAATTTTAAAAACTTAATTTTTGAGACCTACATAAAATTATTATCTATACAAAAAAATGCCCCTCATAAAGATTCCAATGGAATATGAAACTCCTATCCACCAATATGTCATAAAAATCAGTGAGAAAATTGTGTTTTATATTTTATAATTGAAATAAGAGATGGAAACCCACAAAACCCACATTTTTAAAAATTTTTAAGACATCATGGGATCAATTATCCATATTAAGTATCAATTAATGGTAGTACCTCTGATAAGCACCCAAAAGTGTCTATTTTATACCCCGAATAGATACATTTTAGTCGCTCGTTTTAATTAAAATTGGCCTTATGTGCGTATTTTATCATTTTGCAGGTCAATACGCAGTTGCGGTACAAATAATGCTAAATCAGTACAATTGCAACTCAATAGCGATCAAAAGCATGTATTGAAGAAATCAAGGAGATCGCGAAATCTGGAGTCCAATCTGAGCTTGCCCCAATGAGATCCGATGCCGCGAAGCAGTCCCGTGACCTAAACCCGAGCCTACACCATTCCCCGAGCCCGGTGTGTGTTGAGTTTGTACCTTTATTATTTTTCTAGATTTTTGTTTTGAGTCATTTTATTTTTAGGAATTATTTTAGATCTAGTTAGAATTTTTTAGGATTTATTTTCTATTTTTCTATTTCTTTATTTTTAATTTTGATTTTTATTAGTTTTTAATTTTTAATGTTTATTTTATTTTATTATGATCAACTTTTTAGGAATTTATTTTTATTAGATTCTATTATATATATATTTTTATTTATTTATTTGTTTTAGTTTTAATTTATTAGGATTATATTTTTCTAGGTTTAATAAAGTTTTATTTTATTTTAGTTTGAAATGTTAGTTTTTTTTAGTTTTATTAAATTTTAATTTTTTTTATTTAGTTTTCTTTTATTTATTTTTAGTAGGTGTCATTTTTTTAGGGGTACGAATTAAACACACACACACATAACACTCCTAAACCAACCTGCACCCAAACACACCCCTAAACCAACCTACACCCAAACACACACACCTAAATCAACACACACCCAAAGACACCCCTAGATCTATTATTCATCATCATCCTTCCAAAACCACACCCGATTCTCTTTCCTCCTCCATTAACACTACCCTTAACTCCTACCCCATACCCTTATTCACCCATCCAGACCAACAATTCCACCATCGGAGTCGCGTCGCCCCATTCGGCGGTGACCCACCATCGCCAACAGCCCGGCCCGAACCCGAAAATCAACCCCGCTCTGGCCCGGATCCATTTTTGGCCTGAACCCGGAAACCAACCCAAACCTCTTATAACCTCTAGCCAAAACCCGAGTCCGACCCATACTCGCGAACCCGTTTTCCCCAATCCGAGACCCATTCCCAAATCCCAACAAATTCGGAACTTTCTCCATTTCAAATCCACAACAAATCTTGACTTGCCACATCCAAATCCCAAAGAAATCTCTCAAGGCAAAGCATCGTGGGTATGGTTTTAAAAGAAAAGGGAACTCTCATTTTAAAAGAAAGACTCTCAACAGATAGAAAGCAAAAAAAACGTAGAGAGAGAAAAATAGACTGTATATTATATACAGCTTAGGATCTTAAAAAAAATTCAAAAAATTCCAAAAAAATTAGTTTAGTGTTAGAATAATTTTTAGGTTTGTTTTTTATTGTTATTGGTGTAATCAAGTGCTGGATTAGTGAGAAGATTGAGACGCATTTTATGAACGCGATTCGACAAGGAGACTAGCGTATTGTATTCTATTTCTCTATTCATTTATGCCATCTTTTGATATGTTATTGAATGTTGTTTATGCACACATGAGAATGTTTGGCTAAACACCCCGTTCAGGGGTGGGATGCACTGCGAATGATGTTACTTTAATTAGTTGATTCATTAATTTTATATTTCTAGGTAAATTAATCTTTAATTGTCACCAATTAATTTATGTAACGAGAGTTAGTAAATTAATTGAACAAATTAATATTTGAATTTAGGAATCAAACTAGAGATAGGTTTTTCCTATATTTGAACATTAATTCGGTGTTGAAATTTAAGGGTTGAAATTATTTTCGTTAAATTGATCCTAGCGGGTAATTTTCTTAAAATAATGTAGTCCTAATTTTTCATCGTGTGACAATTTTAAATTAATTTTCTGAAAAATATATTATTAAATTTATAATTTTAACGAGAGTTTGATTATCGATTTAATATTATCTCGAAATATTTAAAAATTAATAAATTGAGAAATTAAAATAATTGAAAAGGCAGTGTAATCCCATCTCTTGACCTTCTCACAATATTTCACACTCGGTTGCACATTTTTATTCATTCTTTAGTCCTTTTATAATTTTTAGCATTTGTTAGTAAATCTTTCCCTTGAAATTGTTTTTAAAAAAAAATAAAAAAATATTTTCATAAAAAATATTGGAATTGCACGTTTTCACATTAATTGTTTCACCTTGAAAGTTGGATTGATACCCGTACTTACCGCAATACGAGTTATTTTTAGACAAGTTTTGTAGGTACTCAAGGGAATTTTGAGAGTAGCTTTTGCACAACAACGACAGATACCGTATACGCAAAAAGCTAGTTATCAAATGGCGCCGTTGCCGCTTTCTTGGCCTGGAGACATGATTGAAGACTTGTAATTTTATTTATCATTTTTTTTATTGTAGTTATTCCTCCTCCCTCCTCATTAGACTGGTTGTATAGGATTTTTAAAGTTTGGCATTTATTTGGTGCATTTTGACACCGATTTTTGTAATAATTATTCTTAAAAAAAAAAGCGAAAAGGGAAACCGGACAAGGTAGAGAGAGAGCGTCCAAGACGAGGATTTTTGAAGCCTCTCTACTTTGGGTCGGCAAGACTCCCGGGGACGACTGAGATAGGCGAAATCTCCCCCCGGTCGACTCAACTCGGTCTTCACCCCACGTGTGTAAAAACCATGGGAGGTACATTTCTTTATCCCTCGCGACTCTCCTGCCAGCGAGTTCATTTTTTGTGTGATTAATTGCTCCTATGTGCTTTTAATTTCTGCATCGTACTTAAATTGAATGGTTTGATGAATTAATTTACCTAAGACCTGGACTCGGTCATTGCAACGAGAAGGGATTTTATCACCCGACTCACTCACTTATCCATTGTGTGCTACCCTAGCTGTCATTAAATTTAAAATCAATCAACTAGCTAGCCCCGTAGGAACACATTTTTGCAACAGGCGATCACAAAGATAAATTCCGTGCATTTTTTCGCCCGCGGACTTAATTATAATTTGACTACCCTTTTCACTAATTTCGAAGCTAATAATTGGCTACGTGCTCGTTAGGATTTTATCTTGACTCGTGTGTGTCCAATTCCATTATTTCGGTAGTCGAGTTTTGTTAGTTCGCTCAAATCAAAAGTCCATTTTCTCCCCCTTTTCGAAAAAATCCCAAAAATATTTTCCTTTATTTTTTAAATATTTTCAAAAATCCCAAAAAGATTTTCTTTTTTTTCATATTTAAATTACCACAAAGATTTTCCTTTTCTTATTTTCGAAAATCACAAAAATATTTTCTTTTCTTTTGAAAAATATTTAAAAAACAAAACAAATATTCCTCTTGTCATGGCCGAAGAACGTCCTTTACGGGAATACTTTGGCCATTTCCCATTCTCTCGAAGTTTGTTTGATGATAAGCCTGAATCGAACATTCATTCATTAATTGATGGCTTTCACTCTCAAACGCCCACTATTGATACTCGTGTGTCGTCCACGCCCACATCTCCTATTCCACCGCCTTCGGTGCCGAGTGTCAACCCATCCCATGCTTCACCGTGCACATACTGCTTTCTTAGCGATCACTTGTCCCATGAGTGTCCCTTTATATTCTCTCCATCTGAATCCACCTTGGAACGTGTGTATCCGTATGACACTGTTTTGGACCCGCCCTCGATGTATTATCACGACCTATCTAATGTCGAGGGGTATGAGTACCCAAGCTATTCATGGAGGCCTGATCATCCTTCCATGCAATATGAATCCCAACACCATGTTATGGATCCTTATGGTTTCCAACAGTCGTCATCACCACCTCGTGCACCCCATATCTATCAGTCCACTTACTATGCTCATCATGCTGATCACACTTTTGTCCCTCACGGAGATGCTTCTCCCGTGAATTCTACACTTGACCTTGCTCCACACACTTCATATGAGTATTCTCCACATCCTAGTGTCTCTAGTGAGTTGTGTCCACCTCACCCACCACCGCCACCCTCCACCACTTCAACACCATCATCCACATCCGCTCTCGAGGCACTCTTGCAACACTTCATCATCGAGCAAGAGAAAACCACTCAAGCTCTCCAAAAGCTTGACCAACGATTATATGATTTTGAGTGTGCGAACGAGACGGATTCCACTCCAAGTCGACCCTTTATTACACCTACGTGGGATGAGGATGTGTCGTCTTGTGCCACGGATTTTGAGTGTGACCAACCCTATCTTCCTGAGAATCTCGACAGTGAGACCACTCCGTGGTCCGGAACCCAAGTTGATAATTGTGTTGACGTATCCCTTATTTATGAGACTGATCCTACACCGCCTTACCTTATCGAACCCACCATTGCGGTTTGCCTTTCCCCTTCCATAGAATCCTTACTTATGCCCGAGCCTACACCTATTGAGCCCACTACGTGTGTTCCCGAGGAACCACTTCATCCTAGGTTAGCTTCGGCTACGAGTGCTCACCATTTTCTTGATATCGAATCCGAGACGGTTTCTACTTCTCCAGATATGGATACTACCGCATCATATTTGGCTTTCTTTGAGCCGAATATTGATGTAGATTCATCTATCTCGGATCTTAAAGCCTCATTAGACCCTTTCACGACCTCGGATGGTGACTTAATGGTGGCTAAGTTGATCCCTCCCTCGTTCACTTTCCTACCTCCTCCTGCGAGTACCCTTGAGGATCACTCCGTACCTCGTGAGGAGTGTGTCTCTCCCACTCGTGAGTTCGATCATCTTCCCACACCCTTTGTCCCACCCGACCCACCCATTGTCCCTCCTACCCCACCACTTGGTTTGGACCTTGTTATTGCACCTCACCTGTTCCCATCTACGTATTTAGGTCCTCACCAACATCCATCCTCCACCCTAGTGCTCCACGATCCCATTTGTGCACTTTTCCTTGACCCCACCATCCCTATGAGTATTCTTGCTACTCTCCACTTTCGTGACACCGAGATTATTACTTTATGCACACCACTTCCTTGTGGTGTTGATGTTTTCCATCTATCGCTCCCTGGTGTGTCACGGCGCGACCATTATCACTGTCCATTTATAGAACGGTCCTACACTTTCTCTGAGGCCCACCCCATTATTTTTTCCAAACTATTTTGCCTCCCCCACCAACTTGAGCACCATTCCTATAGGGCCCTTGTTGCCCTCACCTTTCGGCTCAATAAGGCCCGAGATCGGCGCCTCTTCCCCCTCACCCTTACCCATCTTTGTCTTACCCTTCTACCCACCCGCCCCTGGTCCACCGATGCTTTGCATCGAGTGATGCACTTTGCTATACAAGTGCATTGACCTCTTCTTTAGCCTTTATCCAATAAGACTGACGCTTCAGTCTTGTTTGGGGGTGATTCTCATCACCCAATTTTTTCTGCCACCCGTGCTTTCCTAGTTCCTATCCTTAGGGTGAGATTAGTTCTGTCTGGCTGAAGACGTTAAACTTAGCGCTACCGGGAGGCAGCCCGTTGTTCATTGTTTCTGAGTATGAGTCTTATCCTGTTTGGGGGTGGTGTTTCACACCACCCAATGCTTTTCACATTCTTTATAGACTTGTACGTATTTTTGTATCGCATTTGTTCTTCAGGTTCTCACTTTGCTTCAGAATGCGGTACATTTCACTAGTGGTTCATTATGGTACTATCTTTCCTCCCTTGTTCCTTTCATTTTTATATATGGTTTTAAACATCGAGGACGATGTTCTCTTTTGTTTGGGGGTGGGAAATTTATCAAAATCGTACCTCTTTTGAAAATTTTCAAAAACAAGTGATTTTAAAAATTTTGTGCAGTTAAATTTAAATTTTTATGATATGATTTGTCTATCAGCCCTCTTTTAGAAATCTCGGAATACCTGTGTTTAACTCAAAAATTGCGCTTTTAAACCTTAAATTAATTAATACCTCTGAAAAGCGTACTTGCACCATGAATTCCTAAACTCGGCAATTTTACACTATCACGTTCACAATCAAAAGTTGAAGAGTAACTATATTCTCAAGAAAGCCTTAAAAGATCACTAGTGGCGACTTAAACCCGTGAGATTTGAGCTTTTCTCATTTTTGAGGGTTTTTACGTATCTCAGAGTCACAAGTTGGCTCAACTTTCATTGGGTACTACATTTAGTCGTTGCATGATCTCATCATTTTTTTCAAATTTGGCATAATCACTGAGAATGACATTACTATCGAGTTGTAAGAAACATGTGTCTTGTAGTTTGTCCTGAGCACTAAACGATTTTCCATACGCTTACCATTTTTACCCTTCACTCCACCTATTATCATTCCATGATTTCCTTATCCATATGTCTCAAATACCATCCATCATTGCCATCATTTTTGAGAAAAAGAGTGTTTGAAATTTTCCATGTAAATTGTCTTCATTTGAGCTATGAAAAGAAAAATATATCGCAATAAAAAAAAAAGCAAAGAAAAAAAATTATATAGAAAAGAGGAAAAAGAAATATGTGATCATAAATTCAAATGATGAAGACAATAGTCAATCAAAGTGTGTCACACTCTTCTCAAAATACCCCATCATTCATCTTCTTCATTTTCCCCTCATACCTTTCATAAACCCCAATTTTCACCCTTGGTAAAGTGTTCGGGTAAACGAGAAGATTATATGGTGAATAATTCGACATTCTCGACATAGTGGTTAGCATTTGTTCATGAGATCAAATTTCTTTCATGTACCCGTCCTTTTATATAAAGTGTGTGAGACGTTTGAACTTGTTTACATTTACTCACATCCTCACACACTAGAGAGATACACTTACCCAATTCTCAGAGAGTTCGATTCAGAGATATATATCCAGTGAGAATTGAAGTCAAAGCGTTGATTCTATAAAGGCGATCTCAGAATTACTCTAATGATACTTAAGATTATTTCACATTACACACGCTGAGTTTTAGGAAGGATCACGCTTTTGGTATTAAGTAATTTCATATCTTATTTTGATAGTTGAATACGGTGTTCCTTAATGTTCTTTTTAAAGTTGGATTGTATAGCGTTTCATCGTCAAATCAGAAACTGCATTTAAATAAGTTTTGAATTTTGTGGGTATATTCACTGCAAATCCTCACGAGACACCACTCGTCCTGTAGGGCAACCTACAGGTTTAACGACTTGTTGCACATGCTAAGTGCAATCGCCAGTGCCTGCGAAAGTGGCACACTTTTGGATACTTATCTCTATTTTCTCTCTAATTTTTGCTCGAGGACTAGCAATGTTCTGTTTGGAGGTGGTGTGATAAGCACCCAAAAGTGTCTATTTTATACCCCGAATAGATACATTTTAGTCGCTCGTTTTAATTAAAATTGGCCTTATGTGCGTATTTTATCATTTTGCAGGTCAATACGCAGTTGCGGTACAAATAATGCTAAATCAGTACAATTGCAACTCAATAGCGATCAAAAGCATGTATTGAAGAAATCAAGGAGATCGCGAAATCTGGAGTCCAATCTGAGCTTGCCCCAATGAGATCCGATGCCCTGAAGCAGTCCCGTGACCTAAACCCGAGCCTAGACCATTCCCCGAGCCCGGTGTGTGTTGAGTTTGTACCTTTATTATTTTTCTAGATTTTTGTTTTGAGTCGTTTTATTTTTAGGAATTATTTTAGATCTAGTTAGAATTTTTTAGGATTTATTTTCTATTTTTCTATTTCTATTTCTTTATTTTTAATTTTGATTTTGATTAGTTTTTAATTTTTAATGTTTATTTTATTTTATTATGATCAACTTTTTAGGAATTTATTTTTATTAGATTCTATTATATATATATTTTTATT
The DNA here is from genome assembly GCA_949130495.1 of Sambucus nigra. Classification (NCBI taxonomy): domain Eukaryota; kingdom Viridiplantae; phylum Streptophyta; class Magnoliopsida; order Dipsacales; family Adoxaceae; genus Sambucus; species Sambucus nigra. Next base: position 386,175,515 of record OX422215.1, on the reverse strand, counting down.
TATTTATTTATTTTAGTTTTAATTTATTAGGATTATATTTTTCTAGGTTTAATAAAGTTTTATTTTATTTTAGTTTGAAATGTTAGTTTTCTTTTAGTTTTATTAAATTTTAATTTTTTTTATTTAGTTTTCTTTTATTTTTTTTTAGTAGGTGTCATTTTTTTAGGGGTACGAATTAAACACACACACACATAACACTCCTAAACCAACCTACACCCAAACACACCCCTAAACCAACCTACACCCAAACACACACACCTAAATCAACACACACCCAAAGACACCCCTAGATCTACTATTCATCATCATCCTTCCAAAACCACACCCGATTCTCTCTCCTCCTCCATTAACACTACCCTTAACTCCTACCCCATACCCTTATTCACCCATCCAGACCAACAATTCCACCATCGGAGTCGCATCGCCCCATTCGGCGGTGACCCACCATCGCCAACAGCCCGGCCCGAACCCGGAAATCAACCCCGCTCTGGCCCGGATCCATTTTCGGCCCGAACCCGAAAACCAACCCAAACCTCTTATAACCTCTAGCCAAAACCCGAATCCGGCCCATACTCGCGAACCCGTTTTCCCCAATCCGAGACCCATTCCCAAATCCCAACAAATTCGGAACTTTCTCCATTTCAAATCCACAACAAATCTTGACTTGCCACATCCAAATCCCAAAGAAATCTCTCAAGGCAAAGCATCGTGGGTATGGTTTTAAAAGAAAAGGGAACTCTCATTTTAAAAGAAAGACTCTCAACAGATAGAAAGCAAAAAAAACGTAGAGAGAGAAAAATAGGCTGTATATTATGTACAACTTAGGATCTTAAAAAAAATTCAAAAAATTCCAAAAAAATTAGTTTAGTGTTAGAATAATTTTTAGGTTTGTTTTTTTATTGTTATTGGTGTAATCAAGTGCTGGATTAGTGAGAAGATTGAGACGCATTTTATGAACGCGATTCGACAAGGAGACTTGCGTATTGTATTCTATTTCTCTATTCATTTATGCCATCTTTTGATATGTTATTGAATGTTGTTTATGCACACATGAGAATGTTTGGCTAAACACCCCGTTCAGGGGTGGGATGCACTGCGAATGATGTTACTTTAATTAGTTGATTCATTAATTTTATATTTCTAGGTAAATTAATCTTTAATTGTCACCAATTAATTTATGTAACGAGAGTTAGTAAATTAATTGAACAAATTAATATTTGAATTTAGGAATCGAACTAGAGATAGGTTTTTCCTATATTTGAACATTAATTCGGTGTTGAAATTTAAGGGTTGAAATTATTTTCGTTAAATTGATCCTAGCGGGTAATTTTCTTAAAATAATGTAGTCCTAATTTTTCATCGTGTGACAATTTTAAATTAATTTTCTGAAAAATATATTATTAAATTTATAATTTTAACGAGAGTTTGATTATCGATTTAATATTATCTCGAAATATTTAAAAATTAATAAATTGAGAAATTAAAATAATTGAAAATGCAGTGTAATCCCATCTCTTGACCTTCTCACAATATTTCACACTCGGTTGCACATTTTTATTCATTCTTTAGTCCTTTTATAATTTTTAGCATTTGTTAGTAAATCTTTCCCTTGAAATTGTTTTTAAAAAAAATAAAAAAATATTTTCATAAAAAATATTGGAATTGCACGTTTTCACATTAATTGTTTCACCTTGAAAGTTGGATTGATACCCGTACTTACCGCAATACGAGTTATTTTTAGACAAGTTTTGTAGGTACTCAAGGGAATTTTGAGAGTAACTTTTGCACAACAACGACAGATACCGTATACGCAAAAAGCTAGTTATCAACCTCCTTATAATATATAACCATTATGATTTAAGACTCTATAGTTTGAATAAAATAAGTATGTTGCTATAGGAAAATTTGATTCTATCATTTACTAAAAAATCGAGACTATTGTGTATGCGTGGTTAAAAAATTGCATGTTTTTCAAAACAAAATTACCATTTTAATGGCAATGTAGCATACTCTTAAATTATACAATTTTTTTAATATACATACTTAGTTTCACGATTTTTATTATTCAGAGTTATATATATAATAAATACACATATATGCCTCTGACCCAAGACCCTACTAAACCCATTTCCTGAACCACCAGTCCCACTCAGTTCCAAGCCTAAAATCGAACACCATCTCCTAGACCTATTCCACTCTCTCTCATTTCTCATTAAACCTGACACCCAGCAACCCATTTTTGTCCCCAACCCGAACCTACCCAGAACCCACCTCACTGCCATACACGTTTAACCCCCACCCTTGCTATCCAACGTTACCTGTCAACAAACCCCAAACCCCAACTCACCTAGACCGTTGAAAAGTAACCCACATTAATGTATCATTTCTCACTGCCTAAAGACAAAACTTTTAACCCCCTAGTTGTATCGAAAGAAATGCAAGAGATTGTGCACGATGTCACTCCGAATCGCCTACTAGAGATGATCTAGATCGAGATTAAATAAATCGGAGCACTAAGTAGATTTTTTAAGTGGTGAGAATAGGGAAAGGATTGGAGCAAAGATGATATATTTTATTAGAAAGATTTTAATTTTTGCCCAAAATTGAGTTATTGTCCAACCTCCATTCTTACTTTTAAGAGCATTTGATTCTTCAGAAGTGTTATGGGATATGGGGAGGAAAAGTGGAAGAGAATTAAATAAAGGAAGAGTGATATGTGTAACGCGCGGGAAAGATTAAATAGAATATGGGTAGATGTACGAACAGACAAAGAGAGAGAAATAAGAGGATGAAGAGATCCAAGGTCACAATATGAGAGAGAAAGAGGGAGAACCAAAAGCCATGGTGGAATCGTTGCAAGAAAATGAGGGGACATCTGGGAAATAGAGGAGAGAGAAGAGTGAGTTAAGAGAGATGATACGTGGACAAATCTTTAGCCCAACAACATTTAAAATGTTGTTGTGTGTTTTACAGTATATATTAGATATATTAAACTAGCATGTAGTCCACCTGGACATTTACAAATAAAATTTCTAAACAGTACACTTGAAACATGTAGAAGAGGTATTCTTCAACTTTAAACATCCAAATTGGGAGTAGTTTAAACATATTACTAATTTGAGAGGACCAAAAAGTGATCTATTAGTGTAAGAAAGAGAAGAAACTAAGAGTAGAAATATATGACCTTATTTCTAAACAGAACGCGTTGATAACATTTGTATGGACCTATTGAGTCCAAACCAAACCATATTGAGTCCAAACTAAATCATATTCCAACTATTTCAGTATTGTGTTAAAAAAATTATAACTATTCCAAATAATCCTTATAGTGGATCGGGTGAAGTTTGGTGAAGATGTTTGCTATCTTGTAAAAAAAGTTATTTAAACGAATATATATTAACTGACCCATCAATATTTTTTTATTACATAAACTTCCCTTAATTTAAGAAATCAGGTTATCTTTAGTAACAGTTGGTATGGTAAGAATCACATTTGGATTTCAACCACATTATATTTCACTCTTTTGTGAAAATTTAATTGTAATTCTACGAATATATTACATGAGATTATTCATAATTTAATAGTCATAATCATGTCACAAAAAATGAAATTATATGAAGCTCAAAAGTATCCTAACATATTATTAGTGTAATTTTCAAATACATAGGGATAATCTAAGTCATAAATCTAATATAAGAGAATTTGTAGTAAATCAAAATATAAGGAGGAACCATTTTGATCTAGAAAACAAAAACATATGTACCGATGATCATCCAAATTTAAATGTTTTTTTGGTCAAGATTTCTAGAAAATTCTTACTCCATTTTTTGATATAGCATTATACTGCACATGAACATTATTTATCTTTTTCCATAAATGTTACAATTTACATGGACAAATAAAAAAAGGGGGTGGTGGGGGCCAAATAATGAATTCTAACAAAATAAAAGTCGCTCGATTCTTTACAACATATTTTATCACTGTAAAAATCTTAACATGATTTACTTTGGTAAAAAAATAAAAGTAAATCACCAAAAAAGGTTTTCTAAAAACTAGAATGGATATCAAATTCAATTATAAAATAAAAAAAGAATAATAATGGGAAATAAATTTAACTCAAGATTTATAGTGTAGTATATATAAAAGAAATAAGAGAACAAAAATGCAATTAATTTCACCATATAATAAGAAGGGATAACACAAATTAACTGTAATACAAAATATAAGCCCCATTTCATCAAACTCTTCAAAGGTATTTAAAAACAACACTTTAGAAGTTTATATTTTGTATTATATGGAACAAATAAGGAAGATAACCCATTTAAGAACTGTAGAATACCACCCTTTTGCAATCCATTCAAAATACCCTCTTTACTCACAACACTCTGGTGTTGGCTTCTTGGCACCCCCGCTCATATACAGAATGCATGCAACCAATCTTGTGAGTTGGTTCGTGTAGTCCTTTTCATCTTCCTCTATGTACCTATAGCCACCCCCAACACCAGTGTTGCCATAACAATCAACATCACAATTACCCTCCTACTCTTCTCCATTCTATATCTTTCTTTATCTTACCCACTTTACTTTTCTTTGTATCTATCTACTTTGCTCTTGCTCTTGCTCTTGCTCTTAAGGGTATGTATATCGGTGTTTGCATACAGAATAGCGGTTAACTTTGACCCTTATCTTTTACAGGTTGATTACTGTGTATTGTTCAACTACCAATGCAACCCACTTATTGGGACACTAATTCTTTCTAGCCTAATATCTATCCCCAAGACCTTTTGACTCTCTATACACGTTTCAATCTTTAATTATCCAATCTTTAATTTTTCAAGATAATAAAGACCCAATGTGCATTTATTGGTGTGTAAAAATTAAACATCCAAAAGTATCAAATAAGGGTGAGAGGCAATTGGAATATTTATTAAGTGTACATGTGTCGTCGTGTGGGGACGACAAATATTGACGCTGTGATGACAACTTTAGGTATGTACTATAATTCGATTGGTGAATCATTATTGAAGGACTCTTGTTTTTACCATTTCCTCAAACACTTCATCAAATCTCGAACTTGTAAGCTATTTTCACCTTAGTTTCTCCAGTAATCATGATCGTAGGAAGGAATTTAAACCTTTTGAATATTAAGAGAAAAAAAACTAGTAACCTCAAATATAATTATCATAGCAAACAAAATCATTGTAATCATTTAAGAATAAAAGAATGTAGATCCTAAGCACTTGTAAAGTTAGCTGATTGACATATCTTATGTTAGAATTTGTGTTGGATCGTACCAAGACCACATAGCTATCAAATGTTATCCCAACAAGGATTTTGTTTACGGGGTGTTTTGGAAATCCAATCCCATGCCATGAAATTGAAATTGGAAAATTTTATTTTTAACTGTTAAAATTTTTCTAATTCCAATTCAAGGCATATAATTGGTGTTCCCAAACACACCCTAAGAGTTTGGAAATAATGAAACATCCATAATATATAGAGAATTTCATGCAGGCAGAAGTCCGTGTATAAGAAATCTCTATCTCTCTAAAATGCAATATCAGAAGGTTATCACCGCATCCCTTGAATTTGGATTTTCAGACTAAACGTTATAAAACTATTCACAATATACAAAACGTTAACGATAGTGAAATTCATAGCTATGGAGTACTTGAATTCCATGGAAATCCAGTAGGGTGGTGGGCGATAAGTCATAACAATGATCCTTTTTCAGATTTTCCTTACCTGACTTCACTACACATGAATCTACATGATTTACAAATAAAAACTTGAAACAAATTAAATTTAAGGCAAAATCTCATGATTTGCCTAAATTCAGATTCAGAATCACTTTTATGCATGTCATTAAACATGTTATACCAGATTCCATAAAAACAGATGCATGGGTCCATTATATATAAATACATCGCATTGAAAAATATATTAGTAATATTTTACATAGATAATTAGATATTGATCAAGCTACATATCATTATATTCATTCCTAACAAGATCATGCTCACACAACTACAATCGTTGAGATGTGAATAACATATAAAGACTTAAATTGATCGACAATTCACTACCAACCTGGACTTTGGGAATATTGGTTGTTTTCTTAAGCTCGTGTACAAAAATAGTCTTTGCCACCACGACTGACGACTTATAAAGAAGAAGAAGCAATTATTTTATGATTCATATTTAAGTAAAATAAAAGAAATAGGTATTTGAGGGAAAAATAAACAAATTATGTTTGTTCTTAAATGATATAAAGCGGTCTTTTTTAAATTAATTGTAATTGTTTAATGCATCTAGAAGCTATACAAAGATATAGAAATATGTTACAAGTTATTATAATACACTATTTTCATTCATTTAAATTAATGGGATTATAATTGATTTTAGTTATATCTACTTTCGTGTTTATAGTATTGAAATCCAGAGGAAAATGTACATGCGTTGTTATCCTGACATGTAATTCTAGTTTCATGTGAGATAAATCTTGCATATATTGTTTAAGAAAGAATATGCCATTTATTGCTATTCCATTCAATGAGACAAATTAATTTCCATTTCCTTTTTCCTGTAAAGGTGGAGAATGTAGGATATGAGAACAATGAACTTGGTGAAATTCTGATCTTTTTGGACTTAATTCTTCCCTGCTTAGATTTTCTTGTAAACTATAGATAGAATGTAGGATTTAAGAATAGGTTGCGTGCTCACATATTCCAGTGAAGATGTACAATACAAAAAAGAACCAAAAAATAAATTCATATTATGTTTAAGATAGTATTATAAAATAATTAAATAATAAAAGACTCAAACAATACAAATTAACAACTCTAAAACAACTTAATCAAGTACCAATTTATAACGTCAACATTATTTCAACAATGATTTTCCAAATGAGTTTGATGATTCAATATCTAGACAAATACATGAACTTTAAACATGTTTTCTAAATGAGGCTGGTCTTCAATAGTACATTGGAAATCCATTTGTAAATCTAACACATCTACTTGACTGATCAGTCTCTTTAGTGAGTGTACAATCACCCACAAGTTGGGATTCTTAAGTTCTCTCGAATATAACACTTGGTTGGCCTCGAAAGCAAGAAATACAAGCTTGTCTAAGTCATTGCTCGCACTCTTAAGATTATTAAAATTCACCATCACCAAATTAGAGTTCGAACAGTCTCGACAACCATTGGTCTTATCTTCCACTCTAACACAACCATAATAAAATAGTACCTCCTTAATTATTATATAATCAAGCTCAATATCCCCATACCACATAGTCCAAGTATTCATGATATTTTTATCATTTTTTCTTGCCCTGAATTTTGTCCCCACTTTCATGCAAACACCGCTATGTTGTGTTACAATGCTATCATCATGGCACTTAGTTTAAAATACAAAACTATTGATGCGATAATTCTTATATGTATTAACCCTAGATATAGCCCTTGAACTAATCACCACAATAGTGCCTTTCATTTTGTCTCTCTTGAACTGGCTAACTGCACAGAAGAACAAAATAAATTATAACACCAAACTACAATGTTACCATTAATAATGAGCGAAATATCTACGTACTATTATTATAGACTACAAAACTTTTCGTATATCCATGGTATGAAATAAGTTTGCTTCTCTACTTTTGTTATTTTGATCCTCGCTCCTTTACCATGACAATTGGACTTCAATATGCTTTAAATTCACTACAATGTGTTCACACGAGTTTCAATATAAGTAATAATGTACAATATTAGTACACGTGTAATACGAACTTGTGATAATACTCAAAACTTTAATATTCATCGAGTCTATCGACATTAAGACGAAATGGTATCCACTGACGTATTTATTAAAATCATTTTGGTTCCAACATCACAATCTTATCGCCAAGCAAAGACCCTTAATAAGAAAACTCTTCATGTTCCTTTAAGAATGCTTCACGAGTCCTTCGATGATTTCCCTTTAGGTGTTTGGCATATACTTCATGCAATAGCTGTAAGGACATTTTTGTCCATGAGCATTTTATATGTCGTACACCGTTACACCGTTGAGAAAATTTCAGAATCATACGCTCATCAACGGAATCCGATTATCAAAGGCAGAAAAGGAATCAGGGAACAGACCGGACCGATCCATCCCATATAAAAGAACCGATCCGGTTAATACGGACCAATCCGCCTGCTGAGGTGAGGCCAGTATACCCCGGATCCATAGCGAACCGATAATGCCAAAAAGCCAAACCGATCCGATGCCAACCGAACTTATCCGCCTTCAAAAAGGAACCGATCCGATGTCACCGGACCGATCCGCCTAAAGATACCGGACCGATCCGACGAGGATAATTTCAAACAGATCGTGTTCAGATCATGTTCCAAATTTTAGGGCTCAAGTTCTCCTATTTAATCCCACTACGGGAAGTGGTTTTTCTAAGACTTCTATACACGATTTTCAGAGTAGAGAAAGCCTCAAGTATTCACCTATTGAGTACCAATACTCTAGGTATTTTGATTCACACAAAATCCATACATTTGTGAATCCTTTTGGTAACCTAGGAACGCAGTTTTTGCAGTTCAACCCTTGTGGAGGAGACCGTTCTTCTTCTCCATTGCAGCCCTACTGGAAAGGGATAATTCCAGCCGTGACTACAGAATCCGATACCTGAGGGTAATTCTTAGTCAACTTGTATTTTCATTTTAATCCGATTGTAAGCCGTTTTCTTACAAATTATAGTGAAAATAAATGGTTTTGCCCCTGTGGGGGATTTTTCCTCAATTATGTGTGTTTGAATAACTCTTGCATGATTTCATATTGTTTCAATCACACCTAACTGCATGTTTAGGGTTTGTTTGAGTTAAAAGGTGTTTTAAATATAATTTGATCATTTGAACGCGAGCACACACGTTCTCAAATTGGTATCAGAGCAGGTTACGCTAATCTATCGCGTATTCCTATTTTCCGCAAAATTTTTCTAAGATATCAATTTTCTGAAAAAATTGATTTTTGAAAAAGTGCGTGCTCAAATGGAGAAGTCATATTATAAAAGCCTATCTTTGACGGGACAAATTATGCTTATTGGAAAGCCCTTATGAGGTCTGCTTTAAAAGCCATTGATGAACGTGTCTGGATTTTGGTTGAACGAGGGTGGACTCCTCCCACCGTGACTGTTGATAATGTGACCAACTTGAAACCTGACATTTCTTGGACTGATGAAGAAATTAAATGGTCATCTTTTAATTCTAAGGGTCTAAGTGCTATTTTTGGGTCTGTCACACCTGATGAGTTCAAACGCATAATGACGTATACCACGTCAAAGGAGGCATGGGATGTTTTACAACTTACCCATGAGGGTACGAACGCTGTTAAAGAGTCTAAATTACAAAATTTGGCCACCCAATTTGAGACTATCACCATGTCTGAGTCCGAATGCTTTGATGAGTTTTTTGCACGCTTGTCGGACATTGTTAACACTAGTTTTAATTTGGGTGAGGTAATTGATAACACGCGTGTCATTAAAAAGATTTTGAGATCTCTCCCAAAACACTTTATTCCTAAAGTCACTATTTTGAACTCTTTGGGAAATTTGAAATCACTTAAGTTGGAAGAACTTGTAGGAGATCTTCAAACTATGAGATTGACATGTTTCCCAAAACCATTAAGGCTAAGGATAAAGGCATTGCTTTAAAGACTCATTTTAAGAAAAAGAAAGAAATAGTTTGTGAGTCCGATTCTGAGGGAGATTTTGATTTTAATGATATGGCCTTGTTTGCAAAAAAATTTAAAAAATTTCTCAACATGAACAAAAATAATTCTTCCAATAAAAAGAATTTTTTTGAGAAAAATTAAAAGAAAGGAAAGGCCAAAGAAAGTGGTGAGAAGGAAAAAGAAAATAAATCCGATGAGGAGTGTGAGGAAGATTTTGAGAACGTCACTTGTTTTGAATGTGGGGGTAAGGGACATAAGTCGTTTGAGTGTCCTACGTGGCTTAGAAAGAAAGGAAAGAAAGTAGCTATGCCCGCCACACTTAGGGATAGTAGTGATGAGACTAGTGGTGAGAAGTGTGTAGATTTTTCTAGTCGTGTGAGCACACCCACCTTGTCCCATAATAGTGCACACGAAAGTGATAGTGATGGTTTGAGCGCTTCTAGTGAGGGAGAAAGTGAGAGTCAAAGTGGAGATGAAAGTGAGCTCCAAAAATCTTTTAGAGATTTGTACACCGAGACCTTGAAAACAAAGAAGTATAATAGGGATTTAGGTCGTCGGGTTTTAGATTTGGAGAAAGAGAAGGAGGTTTTGAGAAAGGAGAAGTGTGATTTGACCGACACGTTGTCTAGTCTGACGACACGTGTATCCCAACTCGAGAGTGATCTCGAACGTGCCAGGGTGGTCAAAGTCAAGTTTGAGAACGCACCTAAGAAGATTGAAAAGGTGGTTCTTAAGGGTAAAGGTGAGAAGTTAGGAATAAGTTATGACGGTGCTTCTGCTTCCCGATTAGCACCCGAGCCGATTCCCACTTTAGTGACAGTTTCACATGTGTCTCACCCTAACCCACCTAGGCGTCCCATTCCTATTAGGAAAGTGCATCCTAGAGTTTTTGAGAGAGGTGTTCCTATGCCTATTTATGTTTGCTCACATTGCAAGAGGAGAGGACACCTTAGGGAATTTTGCTTTAAGTTGGGGTATGCATCACGTTTTGCTTCTACACGTGTTTCTGGCACACATGCACCCACACATGATACTTTACATGCTCCCGGAGACTACATGAGAGAGATTGCACATTTAGGTGAGCAAGTTAAGTTTTTAGTCAAAACTTCACAAGAATTGATGGAGGTTTTTCATAAGCTGTCACCACCTTTGGAAAACCCCTCCGCACCTAATGATTGAGGTTTGACTTGTTTACTAGCATAGGGAGCTTTTCATGATGTCATTGTTTGCCTATTGCTAGTATGTATCATTTTTGTATAAATTCTTGTTTTTGAATTTAAAAAAAAAATCCAAAAATATTTATGTTTTTACTTCTTTTATATAATGAGGATGTAAGATAGCCAAGTCACAACTTCATTCCATTTATCCATGTGACTGTTTGATAGAGATTTGAGACGCTACATCATTTCATCCATGTGCTTTACTTAGTATGGAGTCTTTGAGATGTAATTAGTGATATCTTCCTACATGTTTGACTCCTATATCCTTTATTGCACACATGCACGGCTATATTTGATTGTTGCACTTGTCAATCTCATGTTGGCTTGAGTGTTTCCATCTCAATCCTGTCTATACAATGTATAAAATGCGATAAAACTTGACAAGATTGGACTGCATGTAAAAACTGTTTTGGTGAGACTGTGTGTTTTTGAATAACGGAGAGGGGCTGCGAAAGGTCATTATCTATCCTTTGCGTAAAAGCCACCGTTAAAAAGGACCTAAAAAATGGAGGAATTTTAATATCCGAGGTCCAAAGAGGTTAAAAGAGCCCGAAAAAATTTAAAGGCAATAAAAAGCAATTCATGCCAAATATGGGCCACTTAGGTTTCACCATCAATTCTCCAAAGTTTGAGAATTTAGAATCCCTCTATTCAAAATTATATCTGAGGGAGTTTGGTTGGAGAATCTTTAAACGGGTTTGCACTTCCTTGAAAGTCCTGAAAAATCATAAAATCATTTTGGACGTTATTGGTGTGAAAATCACTTTGAGCTTTGATTTGTTGATTTGATTGAGTCAATATCTTATACTGTCATTCTTTTTCACCAAAGGAAGCATTTGAGTTCATTCGCTAGGAATATCCAATATTCATCGTGCACATATGTCATGTTTGTATGCTTTGATTTTCCTATCGAATTTGATCACACCACTTCATTTACGCTATCATCGACTTCGTTGCTTTCTGTTTATTCATGGTGTGTTTTTATCCTAGTGACACCCGCACTTGCTTATTTGATTTATTTCTCTAATTTGTCTATTTGGGGACATCATAAAAAGGGGGAGAAAGAATTATCATATTATGGGGGAGTTTTTGAGATGTTACTTATGCTTCTATCATATATTGATATCCATGTTATCTCATTTCAAACTCGATATGTCACGTGGTATTTGCTTTGTCTCATGTGTGTAGGTATGAAGATTGAAGATCTATATGTTGCACACCCTGATGAGAAAAGTGTTGAGATTCCTGAAGATTTGAAGATCAAACGATGCAGTCTTATTCACTTGTACTCTTTCAGTTTTGGGTTCATGGAAGGGTAGATTTGTATAGGCATTTTTATTTTGATAATTCGGATGTTTGGTTTTATGTTTGTACCGGCATAGACATAGGGGGAGATTTGTAAGGACATTTTTGTCCATGAGCATTTTATATGTCGTACGCCGTTACACCGTTGAGAAAATTTCAGAATCATACGCTCATCAACGGAATCCGAATATCAAAGGCAGAAAAGGAATCAGGGAACAGACCGGACCGATCCGTCCCATATAAAAGAACCGATCCGGTTAATACGGACCGATCCGCCTAAAGAGACCGGACCGATCCGCCTGTTGAGGTGAGGCCCCGGATCCATAGCGAACCGATGATGCCAAAAAGTCGAACCGATCCGATGCCAACCGGACTTATCAGCCTTCAAAAAGGAACCGATCCGATGTCATCGGACCGATCCGCCTAAAGATACCGGACCGATCCGACGAGGATAATTTCAAACAGATCGTGTTCAGATCATGTTTCGAATTTTAGGGCTCAAGTTCTCCTATTTAATCCCACTACGGGAAGTGGTTTTTCTAAGACTTCTATACACGATTTTCAGAGTAGAGAAAGCCTCAAGTCTTCACCTATTGAGTACCAATACTCTAGGTATTTTGATTCACACAAAATCCATACATTTGTGAATCCTTTTGGTAACCCAGGAATGCAGTTTTTGCAGTTCAACCCTTGTGGAGGAGACCGTTCTTCTTCTCCATTGCAGCCCTACTGGAAAGGGATAATTCCAGCCGTGACTACAGAATTCGATACCTGAGGGTAATTCTTAGTCAACTTGTATTTTCATTGTAATCCGATTGTAAGCCGTTTTCTTACAAATTATAGTGAAAATAAATGGTTTTGCCCCTGTGGGGGATTTTTCCTCAATTATGTGTGTTTGAATAACTCTTGCATGATTTCATATTATTTCAATCACACCTAGTTGCATGTTTAGGGTTTGTTTGGGTTAAAAGGTGTTTTAAATATAATTTGATCATTTGAACGCGAGCACACACGTTCTCAATAGAAAACCGACTCAAAACCAATATAAGACTCTATAATGGACCCCTCAACATATCATTTATTTCTTGGTAGATGTTTAAAGTCCCCGATCTCTCTATTCAGATGGGAAAATAAATGAACATTACAAAGTCGTTAACATTTGCATGTTGAAATTCAATATAAAATAAGTTGTTTTCCTTTTGAACGAAAACATCCACCAATCTGATGTACGTCCACATATCAATGATTCATCTAGTAAATACACCATAAAGAAGATGCAAATATCAAAGAATGTTAGTGGAAAATATATTTCCGACATACGCAATGCTTCCACAATCATGCATTTGGCTATTTGGACATCCTTTTGAATTTACACCTTTGATAATAATATATTGGAGAAAAAACTCAACTGTGGGATAGATTTTTGTAAATCTCGGTGTTTAAGGAAAGCATGTTGAAGAAAAATGGGTAGCAAATATTCATTATGACATGATAGTCATGTGACTTCAACGAGTGCATACTGTGTGGATTAAGAGTGATAATGCTGCTCAAGTTTGATGAAATAATCGAAGGAAGCTTCAAGTGTTTCAAAAATTAACAAACCATTTCTTCTCCTCCATATTCAATGTAAATGGTGCTTTGGATTTTATCTCTTTACCAGTATGTCCATCTACTTTCATCCATTGAACACTGTGCATATGCTTATTCTCCATATCCAATCGAGCATTTACTGTATCCTTTGTTTTGAGTTTACTATCGAGGATTGTGCTTATTAGATGATGTGCAACATTATTCTTTATGTGCATCACATCAATAACATGTTGGACTTGATGTGAAATCCAATATTTTATATCAAATAAAATGGAACTTTTATACCATGCCTCTTTAACTTCAATAATATAACTATTAATTACATCACCGACCTTTCGCTTCTTTATTAAGAACTTTTGGGATCTTGCGAGGAATGTACTCAATGTGGGATAAATTCTCTAATAGTGCATCACCATTTAACTGACTAGGAGGGTGTCTATATTATGTTGTTTTAAGCCGCAAATAACCTCCTTTCATGAATGAGTGATAATTATTGAGAAACATACGATTGTTTGTGTAAACTGTCTTTTAGCTATGCTCTAATCAGATGGACAGATTATTATCACCTCAAACAAGATAAGATTTGTAACCACATATTATGTATCCAAATAAATTCTTATATCTGAGAAAATCATGAATCCCCCACATAAGCATAACTCTCCATATGTGTAATACCCCGTATTTTTATGGCTTTTAAAATTGGTGATTTATTGAATTTAATTGAGATATTAATTTAATATTAATCCGGCATTTTATTTAAATATTTACTAGCGTGACGAGAGTTAATAATTATTGGGAATTTTTTGAATATTACTGTATGAGAAAAGTAATATATGAGATTTATTTTATTGAAATTGTCACGAGTGAATAAAATGGCAATTATGGAAGTTTAATTCGGGACGCGCCTGTGTCGTGTCAGGACTAAATTATTATTATTAAAGTGAATAAATTATAAGTCATTCGTATAGTTGTTTTGAGTGCGCCAAAGTGTCCGGAAGGGTCGAGATAGTCAGAAAAGTGTACTCGCTTGGGTCTCGGGCCATTTTTAGGCCTAATTGACACCCCAGGAGGGTATTTTAGACATTTGGTATTTTTGGGTAATTAAACCCACGAATTTTCTTAGTATTTATTAGCCATTTAGAGTTGTCTCTTAGGTTTAACAAACACAAAGCCTAAGCCAATCATTAAAGAAGAAGGTGAAGTGATTAGAGAAGAAGGTGAAGAGATTTGAGAAGAAGGTGAAGAGTTTTTCAAGCAATCCAAGGCCTAGAACTCACACGATTGCACCGCCACCACCACCAAAATGTAGATCGCATGATGAGGAACGCATCCATATAATTTTCATTAACAAATCATATCCTTGAATCCTAGACAAGTATCTATCTTGTTAATTTCCAAGTTAATATACTTTCCATGTTAGTCTAGGAATGAAAATCATATGTTTTAATTGAAGAATTATATGTTTGGGAAGAGAATTCATATATGTTGAAGGTAGAATCCATGTAGTCTAAAATATTGATCATATGTAGAGGATTACCCATGGATTTATTATAATATTTGGGAAGAAAATCTTGATTAAATTAGAGGGTGGTGATTTTTCATGCAAATTTTGGTTTTATAAAGAGATTTGAGATTAAACCCATTTTTGATTGATTCGTTGAGGATTTATTGATGTCGTTACGTTAGAAATTGTTTATGTACATTGCTTATACCCTTGGATTACTTTGATGGGAGTTTGGGATGAAATTATAGAGGTTTGGAGGGGTTAAAATGGTTGAACCCCTAGGTTGAATATTGCAGAAAACTGGGTAAGAACTGCTTGATCGATCGATCGACTCAAGAACATCGATCGATTGATGATCGATCGATCGACCCCCTTTACTCGATCGATCGACCCCTCTTGGAAAACTGCATCTTTTTCCCCTTTTTGTTTAGTCCAGTTAAAATGCTTAGGAACCCTTGATTATTATTGATAGAGTATAATGGGTTATGAAGATGACCGATAGGGTCTAAGTAGACTCAGTTGAGTGAAATTAATATGAGATGAAATTTTGGGTTAACGGGGAGTTATTTATACATTAGGAATTGTGCGTACGCTTACTAAAAGATTGAGATTCGTGAAGGATTTAGACTAGAAGGTAAGTGAGGGTATACCTATTGAAATTTATACTCAGTGAGAAAGAATACTTCAAGAGATGAGAAGTAAGAACTAAGTAAATAATAAATGAGAATAAAAGAGACGAATCCGTTATGAGAAATAATTGAGTAAAATTTGTGTTGAGAATGGATAATAACAATTATGGGTCGTGGGCGAACCTAATTTGGAACATATGAATATTTATATGTATGAATTTGTGATTGTGCATATATTATGTAGCTGTGTATGACATACCTAGCTTACTTGCTATCGATGGGAGGTTTGCGCATGAGGGCAGTCATATCCTGATGAATCCATGGGATTTTTGATTTGTCGCTCGAGAATATAGGACTGTGAAAGACTTATCGGTGAGTTGATAAGTCCGCTGACTATGGGAACGTAGGTATGTGCGTGACCCGTGGGTATGAGAACTATGTTCGCCTCTAATTTTTGTGTTGATATTTCTGGTTCGAGGAATCTTTACTGAACCTATAGTCCCCTATACAGCGACGTGATGTATTGGGATAAGATAGTAGAGTAATGCAACACCGCAGCTGTGTCTCGGGGTGAAGTATAGTATATATATATAATATAGTGAATATATATATACATGTAATGATATCTACTATGTGGCTAAAGTAGAAATGTATGATAGTTATGTATGAAAACACTTAGTTGAATTGAATTAATAAGAGACTTATCCATGTTGAATATATATATGTTTATAACATGATTATATGTATTATAAGGTTAATACGTGGAAATAATTTGGTCGATAAAGAATGGATACTTGTGAATAATCTAGTTAGCGTGGGAACTATAGCTAGGATGTCCTAGAGGTACGGTAGGAGTGGACACTAGATGAAAGGTGATGATTCTCAAGAGAGTGTCGCATACTAACATGGTTGTGATATTAACCGGTAAGCATTTTAAATACTTGCTAAACTATTTTAAACTGTTTTACACTCGAGCTATGACCCGTTTTCTGTCATTTCTTTCTCTCTTGTATATAAATATATGTATGTATTACAGGTGCCCAGCCACAGGGGCGTCATGCTTAGGTTCTTTGGATTGGACATGCTGCAGCTTATGTGGGAGTTGCAGGCCCTTGCTTTAGACGACTTCGTCATTAAATCAGTTCCTACTTTAGATCTTCATAGTTAGGGCATGTGTCGCCCAATTTCCTATTCCGTTTAGATCTTGTCAAAGATTTATGTTCATTTATATTTTCAGTATGCAATGCTCCTTGGGAGTTAACTCTTGTCAGGATAATTTCATTTATGGTTCTTAAACTTGGTTTGGATTATATAGATGGTTTAATTCTTGTGTGTAAATTTCCATCCTTAGTATTTATGTAATTCTTAACTATTGGTATTAAAAAAGTTATTTATTGGTATTTAATAAAGGAAAATTGAGGTTTTAAATGGTTTTGACACTTAGCTTAATTATTTAGGGTATTCAAATTGGAAATATTAATTTACGACAGTGATGCTGAGAATGAACCAATCGTTCACCTTGATTTTAATTTAATAAATGACTGATCACCCGGTATTTAATTAGACGGGGTGTTACAGGTGGTATTAGAGCATCATGTTCTAGTGTCCTTTAGGATATGTGCGACTTATTATGCATCTAGCGTATCTTTCTTTGATATAGATCCCTATGTTTAGGATTGTTTATTTCTTTGGTAAGATTCCGTTCTCTTGCTATAACGTATATATTAGTGAATATTATTTGCGTTCAGGCTTGTTCGTACAAGAATTATGGCAGGTGAGGGCCATTGGACGGATAGCGGAGGTCGTACTTAGGAGGTTATGAAGTATGTTCGAGGATGATGACCGTAGTCGAGGTCACCTCTATTATGGCACGAGAGGCATGGACTGTAAAGAAGGTTAGGACGCATCCTACAAATTCCAAGTGCTGCTATAGTCGAAAGTGATGCCAAATTTGACTCACCCAACGTGGTGCGCTTGGGAGAGGATCAAATGGAAAATTGAGGAGAGTCATCAGTAGAAGTTCTAGAAATGCAGGAATTGGGTGTGTTACCCAACGAAGGCAATATATTCAAAGGCTTGGACATATAGTGGAGGGTGGTTAACTAGAACTGAAAATTTGGGGTAAAATTTTTCTTGACTCATCGGAGAAAAGTTAAAATAGTGGGAGTCAATAACCACCGTCTGCGAATGAGGGTACATTTTCTATCTATGGAATTATGGGGCGCATAATGATTGTCATTAGGACCTCACATTCATTTGTAGCTATTAGAATTGCGTGGACCAAAGGATTACTAGACTTGGACATTGGCACTGTTGTTTATGTAGACTCACCGATGGGTAGTGGGATGCCTATTATTATTTTTATATATCATAACGCGAGTTTAATTTTATCGGGGATTTACTTATTATAGATATATCCGAGTAGGATGTGATTATCGACATGGATTGACTTGTTGTATATGAGACCAAGATTGATCATTATAGCCAGCGTATTGTCTTTGTTACGAGAGTGAATAAGTAGACTTTTATATAAATAAATAAAACCTGTTGGGATGTTATATACTATAGACTAAGGACCTGAGGAGTTTTGATGAGAAACTATTTTAGGTAGTAGTGTATCGAGGGGGTTCCTTGTTTGGATTTCACTTTGCGAGACACCCCACACATTAAACTAAAGAACGTTTGGAGTCGAAGTAAGTTAGGTCTTTAGAATATGAATTTATAACCTTTGCCATTATATGTATATATTTATATTAATCAGAGAGTTATGAGTTGTAGCATGATTTGAGGAAAATTGAATCGCCAAATGAGAATGTGGAAATCATAGAAATACGGATTATCGACTAAGTAGTCAGTTAATTATGGGTAACCTTACAGAGGAATCCCATTCATTTAGACCTTATGATGGAATGTACACACATTGGGTGTATGGGCGCCCTGGATGGTTGGATTGTAGTATTTTCCATATTCGTGACACAGTAAGTATTCTTAAGGTTAATGAAAGTAGAAGTTGTGACTTCTAGATTTAGTTGTTTGATGACTTAGGTAAAGTTTAACTCAAGATAATTTAAACTAAATGGTAAGGCTTGGAGTATCACATTAGTGGGGGTATTCGGTAATGTACTGTATGGGTGGTACGATGGAAATTACATGAGATGTGAGATTAATACTCGGAGTTGTCCTTACCAGTTACGCTTTATTTTTACGAATTTCGGGACGAAATTTCGTTATTAGGGGGGAAGTATGTAATACCCCGTATTTTTATGACTTTTAAAATTGGGGATTTATTGAATTTAATTGAGATATTAATTTAATATTAATCCGGCATTTTGTTTTAAATATTTACTAGCGTGACGAGTGTTAGTAATTATTGGAAATTTGTTGAATATTACTAGATGAGAAGAGTAATATATGAGATTTATTTTATTAAAATTTTCACAAGTGAATAAAATGGTAATTATAGAAATTTTATTCGGGACACGCCTGTGTCGTATCAGGACTAAATTATTATTATTAAAGTGAATAAATTATAAGTCGTTTTGAGTGCGCTTAAGTGTCCGGAAGGGTCGAGATAGTCAGAAAAGTGGACTCGGGGGGTTTAGTTTGGGTCTCGGGGTGTTTTTAGGCCTAATTAACACCCCAGGAGGGTATTTTAGACATTTGGTATGTTTGGGTAATTAAACCCACGAATTTTCTTAGTATTTATTATCCATTTAGAGTTGTCTCTTGGGGTTAACAAACACAAAGCCTAAGCCAACCATTAGAGAAGAAGGTGAAGTGATTAGAGTAGAAGGTGAAGAGATTTGAGAAGAAAGTGAAGAGTTTTTCAAGCAATCCAAGACCTAGAACTCACCCGATTGCACCGCCACCACTACCAAAACGTAGATCACATGACGAGGAATGCATCCATTTAATTTTCATCAACAAATCATATCCTTGAATCCCAGGAAAGTATCTATCTTGCTAATTTCCAAGTTAATATACCTTCCATGTTAGTCTAGGAATGAAAATCATATGTTTTAATTGAAGAATTATATGTTTTGGAAGAGAATTCATATATGTTGTAGGGAGAATACATGTAGTCTAAAATCTTGATCATATGTAAAGGATTACCCATGGATTTATTATAATATTTGGGAAGAAAATCTTGATTAAATTAGAGGGTGGTGATTATTTATGAAAATTTTGGTTTTATAAAGAGATTTGAGATTAAACCCATTTTTGATTGATTCGTTGAGGATTTATTGATGTCGTTACGTTAGAAATTGTTTATGTACATTGATTATACCCTTGGATTACTTTGATGGGAGTTTGGGATGAAATTATAGAGATTTGGAGGGGTTAAAATGGTTGAACCCATAGGTTGAATACTGCAGAAAACTGGGCAAGAACTTCTTGATCGATCGATCGACTCAAGAACATCGATCGATTGATGATCGATCGATTGACCCCATTTACTCGATCGATCGACTGCTCCTGGAAAACTGCATCTTTTTCCCCTTTTTTTTAGTCCAGTTAAAATGCTTAGGAACCCTTGATTATCATTGATAGAGTATAATGGGTTATGAAGATGACCAATAGGGTCTAAGTAGACTCAGTTGAGTGAAATTAATATGAGATGAAATTTTGGGTTAACGGGGAGTTATTTATACATTGGGAATTGTGCGTATGTTTACTAAAAGATTGAGACTCGTGAAGGATTTAGACTAGAAGGTAAATGAGGGTATACCTATTGAAATTTATACTTAGTGAGAAAGAATACTTCAAGAGATGAGAAGTAAGAACGAAGTAAATAATAAATGAGAATAAAAGAGACGAATCCGTTATGAGAAATAATTGAGTAAAATTTGTGTTGAGAATGGATAATAACAATTATGGGTCGTGGGCGAACCTAATTTGGAACATATGAATATTTATATGTATGACTCTGTGATTGTGCATATATTATGTATTTGTGTATGACATACCTAGCTTACTTGCTATCGATGGGAGGTTTACGCGTGAGGGCAGTCATATCCTGATGAATCCATGGGATTTTTGATTTGTCGCTCGAGAACATAGGACTGTGAAAGACTTATCGGTGAGTTGATAAGTCCGTTGACTATGGGAACGTAGGTATGTGCATGACCCGTGGGTATGAGAACTATGTTCGCCTCCAATTTTTGTGTTGATATTTGTAGTTCGAGGAATCTTTACCGAACCTATAGTCCCTATATATCGACGTGATGTACTGGGACAAGATAACAGAGTAATGTGGCACCGCAGCTGTGTCTCGGGGTACAGTATAGTATATATATAATATAGTGAATATATATATATATACATGTAATGATATCTACTATGTGGCTAAAGTAGAAATGTAAGATAGTTATGTATAAAAACACTTAGTTAAATTGAATTAATAAGGGACTTATCCATGTTGAATCTAAATGGAAATATATATATGTTTATAACATCATTATATGTATATGTTGATACCAAATTTATCCTGCTGACGTGGACCAATTATGTGGAGACACGTGTCAATCTACATGGCACTCACAAATATTTATTTTGAACAACACATTGACTCCGAGGAACTCAACCTCCCCAACCAACTCAGGCGTTCCGAGCAACAAGCGTTCTCCGAGGAACTCTACTGTACCGAGCAACTCATGTATACCGAGCTACTTAGGCAGTCCGAGCAGCTTAGGCGGTCCGATCTGCATCTTGTACCGAGCATTCATATCCGGATAATCAAGAGGATGAATGCGCATTAAATGCTCATTATTATCACACAGACGCATACGCCTATTGAACAACTGCGTATTATTCTTTCATCTGTACCGCCTTAAGGCTATAAATACATTGTAACCTCCTCATTAGCAGGGGACTCAGAATTTCTTGGTAAACCCATTATCGAGAATTCTGCAAACAGTCAGCAATAACACAAACAGTGGACGTAAGCCATTCTTTCAAGGCTGAAGCACTTTAAAAATCTTTTGTCTTATTTATTTTTATCTGTGATTAAAGAATTAGATTAAATCTAGTTTTTTACATCAACAGATTAGCACCGTCTGTGGGAAGCGACTGTAATTATCATTTTTCACTAAAATAATTCATCACCAATGGCTGATAATCCTGAATCCAGTAATTGAAACGTTGGAAACCCCCCAAATACATCCACTCCTCCAAGTGTCCAAGATCTGGCTGGAATAATGGCTAATTTAGCTCAGGACCAGACCGCCATGCAAGAAACAATGCTACAACTCATGCAAACTATCCAGAGTGGAGCACCCGCCCAGTCGGGGCAACAAAGCATTCAAAGAAATACCCGATTGCCGTCTTCACGAACTAGACGAACATACTCCCAGAATAATCTCATTCTAGACGCACCGATTCATATTGTACTGAGAGATCTAATGATCCTTCTTATCATCTTGGAAGGAATTCCTCGGTACGAGCTACAAACACTCAACAAAACGTCACTCTATCTCCAAAAAGGACCAGTGCTCTTGAAAGATTGAGTAGAGTTTCTCCTTTTGATCGTTTGGGTCCTAGAAGGAATAAAAGTCCCCCTAGGATGGTGTCGAGGAACTCTCAATGATCGTCTGATTTAAAGGAAGGTTCTACCCAATCCCGACCAGCTGCTCGTCGTGAAAGATCCCAAGAGGAAAATTCAACACGATCAGTTGCTCGGACCAACAGGCCCGAGGAGGGAAATGATGCATGGAAAGGCTCTATTTAGAGGTTGGAGGATTGACTAGGGGAAATGGCTAAGGCCAAAAATCCTCTACAAAGAACTTTTGTCCAAGGGACACCTTTTATCCAAGCAATTGTGGATTTTCCCACACCATCAAAGTTCAAAGCACCTGTTGTGACTCCTAAGTATGATGGGAAAACTGACCCTGTCCTTCATATAGAACAATACCAAGCTGCTGCTGATATTTATGTCGTGCCAGATGAGATGAGATGTAGGGCATTTTCAGGAACTCTTACCGGATCTGCTCAAATATGGTACAATAATCTTCCTCGAGGAAGATTTCAACTTTCTTTCAACGGCCGAGCGCTTTATTGGAAATTTCTATTTTGGAGAAAAACCAGTTAAACGAGTAGCACATTTGTTAAGTGTTAAATAAAAAGAAGGAGAGAGCACCAGGGATTAGATAACTCGTTTCAATAACGAGAAGCTCGAAGTTATTGATTACGAGGAAAAGATAGCAATTACTGCTTTGATGAGTGGACTATTGCCAAATAAATTGTACTACACTTTGTCCAAAGATCCACCTAGGACCATGTTAGAATTAATGGAAAAAGCAGCCAAAATCATATATGTCGAGGAAGCTATGGCTGCAAAGAAGAGCATGGACACTAAGGAGACCAAAGTTGAGGCCGAAAAGATTGAGAAGAAAGATCAGAAGAATAATGGTGGTAACAAGCAGTCAAAAGCAAAGCAAGCATTTGAACAATTGAAGAAATTTAGAAACTATACTCCTTTGAAGGTAGATATAAACCACGTTCTGGAAGAGATCAAGAGCAGCGAGGAGTTAAACTAGCCTGAAAAAATGAAGACAGATCCTGACAAAATGGATAAATCCAAATATTGCGAGTTCCATAAGGATCATGGTCATATGACCAAAAACTGTATGGCTCTCCAGAATGAAATTGAAGAGCTCATCAAGCGAGAAAAATTGAACAAGTATGTGGATCGCCGAAATAGTGGAAAAAGCAATGATCAAGCAAGGCTGAGGTCTAGATCTCCTCGACGAACAGAAGATAAGAAAAGAAATTATGAAGAAGACCTAGATGAAGATCAAGACGACCCCGTTCTCCCCAAAAGACCAAAAAAGCCAGAATGTGATGTATTTTCTATCCGTTTTGGATCATTTGATTGCAATGTTATTACTGGTGGAGATGTAGGAGGTGGAAACCTTACTGCAGAGAGTAAAGCTTACCCCAATGAGACTTAAGCTTGTTCATATATTCAAAGGATAAATCTAGTTGAGGATGATCGCCCGAGGAAGGTAAACAAAGATAAACTGGTCATCGATTTCTCTAAGAATGACCTCGCAGGTGTGCTATATCCTCATGATGACCCATTGGTGATCAAAATGAGGATAAAGGAAGTAGTGATTTTGCGAGTCTTGGTGGATAATGGCAGCTCGACAGATATTATTTTCTACCCATGTTTTGATAGTTTAAACCTAAAGCTATCCCAGTTGGAGCCATATCATCGGCCCCTCCTCGATTTTACTGGCGAGAAAGTTTTTCCACTTGGGACGATCAAGTTGGATATGTTCATCGGTACATGGCCTGCTTGTCGAACAGAAAGAGTGTGCTTTTTTGTGATGGATAAAAATATCCAATCAGCTTACAATATCATCGTGGGAAGGGTAGGTTTGAAGAAGTTCGAAGGAGTCCCATCTACTGTACATCAATACCTAAAGTTTCCAACCAACTTTGGAGTAGGAATTGTGAAGGGTGACCAAAAAGTATCTCGGGAATGCTACTATTCATCTACCGAGCAAGAAGAGCGTGAAGAATCCAGAAAGAAGAATACTACTTATCAGGTTGATGAGATAGAAGACGTAGAGATTGAGACTTTAGACCCAAGAGATGAGTCTCAACTCATTAAGGGTCAGTTCATGGAGGCTACTGAAAATATTGTTCTGGACGATGAGCATCCAGAACGAACAACTCAAATTGGTGCCTCACTAGATGTATTAATAAAACAAGAGCTGATAGCGTTTCTAAAAAGCAGAAAACAAACTTTTGCATGGAGCCACGAAGACATGCCAGGGATAGACCCAAATTTCTTATGTCACGAGCTCAATGTGAACAAGGAAATCAAGCCAGTAAAATAAAGAAGAAGAGTGTTCAGCCCCAAAAAGAACCAAGCTATACAAGAAGAAGTCGAGAAGCTCCAAAAAGCCTGTTTTATTGAGGATGTCAAATATCCTGATTGGCTAGCTAATGTGGTGATGGTGAAGAAGAAAGATAACAAATGGAGGATGTGTGTAGACTTCACCGATCTCAATAAGGCATGCCCAAAGGATCATTTTCCTCTGCCCCGAATCGATCAACTAGTGGATGCTACCTCGGGGCATGAATTGCTGAGTTTTATGGATGCTTACTCTGGTTACAATCAGATTAAGATGAAGCCTGAGGACAGGGAGAGTACCTTTTTTATTACCCCTAGGGGAACTTGTTGTTATAATGTTATGCCTTTTGGATTGAAAAATGCAGGTGCAACATATCAGAGGCTGATGAATAAGGTGTTTGCAAAACAAATCAGTTACAACATGGAAGTTTATGTTGACGATATGCTGACGAAGAGCAAGAAAGCTGCTGATCATCTAGATAAATATCAAATGAAGTTGAACCCTACCAAATGCATATTTGGAGTACAATAAGGCATGTTCCTCGGGTATATTGTCAACCAAAGAGGAATTGAAGCAAACCCTGAAAAGATCAAGGCTCTATTGGGACTACGATCTCCAACGATGAAGAAGGAAGTGCAAAGTCTCACAGGGCGAGTTACAGCACTTAATAGATTCATATCACGAGCAACTGATAGATGTCTAACATTCTTTAAAACACTCTGAAAGACTTTCGAGTGGAATGATGAATGCGAGAAGGCCTTTCAAGAGTTGAAGAAATACCTGGGAGCACCTCCACCGTTGTCCAGGCCAATGATGGGAGAAAGATTGTACTTGTATCTGGCAGTTTCGGAGAATGCAGTTAGCTCGGCATTGATAAAAATGTAGGATGGAGTGAAAAAACCAATTTATTACACTAGCAAGGCCTTCCGAGGAGCAGAGATCAGATATCTAAGACTAGAAAAGTTGGCACTAGCGTTGATCGAAGCGAGTAGAATAATGATGCCATATTTCCAGGCTAATACCATAGTTCTGTAAACTGATATGCCCTTGAGGCAAGCTCTTCATAAACTGGAGAAATCAGGGAGATTGATGTACTGGGAAGTAGAACTTGGTGAATATGACATAGTTCACGAGCCTAGATCATCGCTTAAAGGGCAAGCAGTAGCAGATTTCATCGCAAAATTCACTTATCCTGACACCTCCGAGGAATAAAAGCTGAATATCAACCAATCTGTGGATGTTACAGGATCGTCAAATTTAAACTCCGACCAACTTAAATCGGTTTATGATCAAGAGGAGATGGTCGACGAGCAGCAAGAAGTGTTAGGGGAGGATATAAAGAAGAAGCAAATATTCCACCGAGGAACTCTTCCGATAAAAAAATTGAGGATGAAGTACCTATATAGAATCTGTATGTGGATGGCTCATCTTGCAGTACGGGATGTGGGGCAGGGATTATTTTAAACAACTCGGATGAAATCGATGTGGAGTATGCTATGCGCTTTCAATTCAAAGCCTCTAATAATGAGGCTGAATATGAAGCTATGATTGTAGGTCTTAGTTTAGCAAAAACCATGGGGGCAGAGCAGGTCATCGTATTTAGTGACTCACAGTTGATCGTAAATCAAATGGTGGGAGTGTATGCAACAAAGGGAGAATTGATGATCAAGTATTATGGGAAAGCGATGGAGATTATATCGAGCTTTAACGTTGTGCAATTAATTAGAACACCAAGATAGAAGAATGCAATAGCAGATACTTTAGCTCGGTTAGCCTCAGCCACACGCACCGAGCTACGAAGAGCAATTCCAATAGAGATTTTGACTAGCAGGAGCATCGACGAAGATCTGATGATGAAATTTATTACCCTTGATTTAGGACTATCTTGGATGGATCCCATCAGGGCATATATTGAAGAAGGAGTTTTACCAACTGATAAGCTCGCGGCCAAAAAATTGAAGTTTAAAGCTGCACGTTATGTAATAACTAACGACATTTTATATAGACGAGGAATTATAGCAGGTCTGCAAAGATGTGTGCATCCCTCCGAAGTGAAAGATTTGATTGAAGAGGTCCATGAAGGGTCCTGTGGAGCTCATGTAGCAGGTCGGACACTTTTGCAAAGAATAAGGACCCATGGATATTATTGGCCGACGATGAGGGTTGATTGTATAGCCTATGCCAAAAAATGTTACAAATGTCAACGCTTCTCCTCTATTCGAAGAGCTCCCCAAGCATTTCTAACACCCATTACTTCCCCTTGTCCATTTTCCATGTGGGGAATAGACTTGGTCGGGCCACTCCCAACGACCAAAGGAAGGTTCAAGTACCTCGTAGTCGCTGTGGATTATTTTACTAAATGGGTAGAAGCTGAACCCCTT
The DNA here is from genome assembly GCA_949130495.1 of Sambucus nigra. NCBI lineage: Eukaryota > Viridiplantae > Streptophyta > Magnoliopsida > Dipsacales > Adoxaceae > Sambucus > Sambucus nigra. The sequence continues at coordinate 386,148,306 of OX422215.1, read as the reverse complement.
ATTGATATGACATATGACAAGGTGTATCAATTTATATGGAAGAACATCATTTGTAGATATAGTCTTCCTCATGCATTCATCACAAACCATGGAACTCAATTTGATAACGAGGAGTTCGCTGCATATTGTCATCAGTCAAACATATTGAAAACCCACTCTGCACCAGGCCATCCCCAGAGCAATGGACAAACTGAGGTGACGAACATAACGCTACTGAATGGTTTGGAAAAATGACTAGATGATGCGAAGGAAAACTGGATTAACGAGCTACATTATGTGCTGTGGACTTATCGTACTACACCACGAGCAGCAACAGGAGAATCTCCATACATGCTGGCATTTGGAAGTGAAGATGTTATACCTACCGAGCTGGGTCTCCCCACACATAGAGTGCTGAATTTCAATTCTCCTATCAGTGACTTGATGAGAAGATTAGACTTGGATATGCTCGAGGAAGTTAGAGAAGAAGCAGCAATCAGTAATGCTGCATACCAACAACGAACAACTCTGTTCTATAACAAGAGGGTAAAAAAGTGTGATTTGAAGGAAGGAGACTACATGCTAAAGAAAGTAATTCAAAAGCATAATAAATTGGAAGCTAACTGGCATGGACTCTACAGAGTAACAAAAGTTGTTCGCCCAGGAACTTACAAGATTGAAACCTTAGAGGGGGAAGAATTTAAGAATGCATGGAATGCAGAACATCTACGTAAGTATTATCAGTAGTAGGGATTCCTATGTAAATGAAGTTTTCTTCAGTATGAATAAAGTGTTGAAGTTTTTATCCAATTCTCTCCTTTTTATGAAATTTTTTCCGATTATTAGTGCTACACACTACGCATCAAGTTCTGAACAAAAATCCTACCAACTACGGTTGGTCGGTCCATCAACTACGGTTGGTCGGTAAAACAAACCCTCCCAACTACGGTTGGTCGGTCCACCAACTACGGTTGGTCGGTAAAATAAACCCTTCCAACTACGGTTGGTCGCTCCACCAACTACGGTTGGTCGGTAAAATAAACCCTCCCAACTACGGTTGGTCGGTCCACCAACTACGGTTGGTCGGTAAAATAAAACCCCTCAACTACGGTTGGTCGATAAAATAAAATCCACCAACTACGGTTGGTCGGGAATAAAAATCCACCAACTCCGGTTGGTCGGAAACAATTATTTAAGCAATATCATGGGATGGAAGTCGTTTTGTGGCTTATAATTAAAAAGTGATTAGTCACCATAATCAAAAAATAAAATAGAATATCTTTACTTATGGAATATCAAATTAACACCAACTCTAAGTTGTTCGGAAAACAAAATATCACCAACTCCAGTTGATCGTCATATAATTATTACAAACTTAGAATGGTCAACAATAAATTTTCACCAACTTCAGTTGGTCGGCAATTTAAAATAACACAAGACATTTTTGTTTCCTCACAAGATGTACATACACATTCATCAGAGAATAAAATAGATATTTTATAAAATAATGACAATCAAGATTGCAGAGAAAACTAAAAGTTCATTCATTAAAATCAGAACATATTACATAGAGAACAAATTATATATTACATCAAAAATCCTATTCTACTGGCTTTTTCCCTTATGGCTTTGAAACAAGCTCTACTCTAGCAGGAGGATCATCTAAGGCGTAAGGAGAATTTATGAAGTTCATATCTCTGAGCATCATAACGTTCATTACTGATGGCCGATCAAGTAAGTGCTCCGGGCGGGATATCTCAAAATTAGAATGAAGACTGTAGTCGCCAAGAAACTTTGAGATCAGACACTGAGGAATTGCCCTAGCTGGAATCCAATTCATGTCAAGATTAAATGGAGGCACTGGCAAGTCAAGCAACCCAGGATCATAATAGTCCCATAAATAATGGATCTGCTCCAATTTTAACACCCCCAACGCATTCAACTATCCTTGCTTATAACCTTCGTTATTTGAATTCTGGATCCGATCATCGAGGTGATAAAGGGCTTCATTATATCTAGCCATCCAAAACTCTCTGGGCTGTTTAAGAAACTGATAGGTCAACCACTCTAGTTGCTTGTGGAGGTTCTTCACTAAAAGTTCTTTATTCTTCAAGGTAGAGCTTTGTGCAGAGAGTTGCTCGTCGAGGTTCAAAATCTTTTTGAACATCTCAGCTAATGCTTGATTCTTCGCCACCAACTGGAATGCTTGATTCTCTAAAGCTGCTTGAGTTCTTGCCTCTTCAATAGTAATAAGAGAAGCTCTTGCTCGTCCCCGAGAAGCTCTTGCTCGTCCATAAGCAGATGTAGAGGGTCTAATTCTCTTTAAAGTTTCCAATTCATCTCTCAAATTGGCATTTTCAACCTACAAAAATGAGAAACCTTCGTCATTGACACGGACTAAGGCTCCCGAGCTAGATGCTGCAGATTTCAGTTGGGATATCTCTCCTCGCAAGTTATTATTTTCCTGCTCCAGCAGTTTCGCGATCTGCCTATGCTCTTCAACCTTGGTCTTTAAATTCCTCTCCTTAATATCAAAAGCAGTGATGAACTTATCATATCCTTTTTCAGCATTTAGCTGCTGATACTTTTTCTCATACTCCTGATGCAAAATGATAGAAGACTCCTTGTATTGTTGCTGAAGTTCCTCGATGATACCCCGGAGATCTTCAATCATCTCATAGTATGCCATATTATTGGCAACTGCACGGTCAAGCAAGCACTTCAAATATTAATAGGCTTCGACTTCTCGTTCCGAAGTGTCTAGACCAAGGATGTCGATGATTTGAGCTTCATTCAAGTCAGCATGGCCAGCCTTGAAGTAGTCATTGCATTTTTTCATCAGTTCAGTATCGTGAGCTGACAAGAGCTCCATTCTAGCCATAAGCTATTAAAGAAAAGAGACAGAAAGAATCAATAAAGATGCAAACAGAGCAAGTAGAAGAAAAAGTCAATATGAACAGACGAAATTTTGAATTTTATTATATCACAAAGAGAAGTACAAAGCCTAAAATTACATTCAACAAAAAAATAAAAAGCAAAGAGAAAGGTCCGAACAACTCTAAACCTTCTCCTTGCTTCCTAAGACTTCCTCGGGAGGCTTGGACGAAGAAGAAGGTTGCTCGGAAGGCAGAGAAAGATGATCGGTAGATATGTTAGTTGGTTGGGGCTGCTCGTAGCGAAGTTCAATAGTAGGGACCTGATCCCCAATCATCATTGAAGATTCTTCAGAGGAAGCTTCGTCCTCTTCTTCTTCTCATGAGAGGGAAGAGGACTATGAACATGGCATTGAAAAAGTTCAGAACTCTCAGAGACCTTTAACTTATGCAGAGCAGTAATCCATCCATCCCTGAAGTATTTAACACTAGCAAACTCCATCTGGGAATACATGGAATCTAGGCCTTTGTTCCAACCTTTGTCCTAGCTAGCGCTAAAGGACTTCTTAACAGCAAGTTTTCTCTTTTCCTTTTCTGAGGAAATCCTCTCAGTATGAAGTTCCTCGGTAGCATTCATCTTCCCTTCTATCTACTGCCTTTGACGATCAGCGTCACAAAGTCTAACAACTTCTTCTTCAGTCTTCTTAAGCTTGTTCTCTAGATCTTCAGTGTTCTTGAGCTTCTCCTCAAGCTCATTATTTTTCTTCTTAAATTCTTTCACTTTCCTCTCCAACTCCTGGGAGGCCTCCACAGCTCGATCTTTTTCTTGCTCGATGGACTTGAGTCGTGTCTCCCAGGCCTCCTTATCTTCGTCATATTTTTTATGAGAGTCCTTTAAGGACTGAGTCAATCCATTAAAAGCTTCCTCTATACCTCCCTAGGAGCTTGAAGCTTTGATAGCCTCATCCTTCTTCAGAATAGTATTGAAACATGTTACCAGATGGAAAAAGAAAATAACTGTAAGTCAGTATAGGGACATAACATTAAAAAATGAAAGTTTAGATTAGTAATACTTACTGAGGTAATATGTAGATCTGCCAAAGTGGTAACCCTATCCCGAGAAAGAATGTCCTCAACACCTTGGATCTCAGGAATAATCCAAGACTTCACCGAGCTCATAACAAAGCTTGGAAGAACAAAGGTGGGAATACCACCTTCAACATTTAAAGACTGAGAGACTGCTTCAACTGGTCTCTCAAGAGAGCTTTTCTTCAACCTCCTCGTAAGAGGAGGAACATTCTCAACCAAGGATGTTGTCTTGGTCGGTGATATAACGATAACCTCACTTGAAGGAGAAACATCTACAGCCTTACTCGAAGCCACAGGGGGCTTCTCGACAATCTACTTAGTAGCAACAGGAGGGGATGCATCAATATTTCTCATCCCTTCTTCTGGGACATTTGGCTTATTTTTCTTCGCCTCTCCAGCAGTAGAGGCAGACTTATCAAAGAAGGCAGGAGCTCTTATTCTCTTCATTCTGTCACTCAAAGGAATATTTGATTCAAGGGAAGAACCTTCAGAAGCTGGTATTGGGTCGATGTCACCTACCACTAGACGAGCAGTAAAAGATGAAGTGTAGCTCTTGTACTACAACAAGTACGAGGCTGATCTAATATATTCATCAGTAACAGTTTGGTGCAAATTCCAGATAAGTTTCAAGTGTCTCAAATTGACATCAGTCTCTTTGGGGGATTTTATTTTGCTGTCAATTGCAAATAAACAAAAAATTAAAATATCAATGACGCATTTTATCAAACACAAAGAAAACACAATCTCAAAAATAAAATAAAAAAACCCTATCCCATTTCCATAGGGAGGGCATCTAGGACCCTGATACACATCATCTCCATTTAATGGAGCATATTGCCAATTATTCATAACAAATCCATGCTCGAAGTAATCCCTGTTGGCATCTGGGAGATTGACAACTAAATCCCTATTTAAAAACCTAGTTTTTAAGTAAAAAGTACTATCGCTGACAACCCATCTATAACAAAAACATAATATCTGGAATTCCTAAACGGGTTCCATGAATTTGATTTAACCTATGAACTCCATTAACTATTCTCCAAGTGTTTGGCGCTATTTTTGCAAGAACAACATCAAAAAACTGACAGAACTCCAAACATAAAGGATTTGGAGGAAAAGAAAAGCCGTATTCGGCCACAAAGAGACTGGGGAACCAATGTCCCTCAGCCAGACGAAAATAGTCAGAAGGTTGAGAAAGTTCTTCCAAAGTAACCCATGAAGGAATAGAAAAATTAGAGCGAAACTTATCAAGCAACTGAACAAGGTAAACCATGATGAACAGAGAAAATAAAAAAGAAGGAAGAAGATCTTACAGGAAAAGGGTGGATCAGTTGACAACGAACAATGGAAGAAATGAACGCACAAGATAGAGAGGAAGCAAAAAAGTTCTAAGATGCAGATTTGAAAAAGTAAAAGAGGATCGAATTTTCTGAAGCGTTTAAATACTTTACCTTGGGAATAGAGAAAAATAATGATTACCAGGATGGACGATTGCGTATCCGGCGGCTATAAAGAAGAAAATGGCATAAAAAATGAAGCGGTTATGGGAATTCAAAATATTTATAAAGAGTGATATTGTGCATTTATAAAGGAGTTGTATACAACGAATGCTTTCCTAGAAACCATACAAACCGAAAATCTAAGCAACAGAATGTTCCATACTTTTCTTCAACATCAAACTACGAAACATTGGGGGCTTCTGTTGATACCAAATTTATCCTGCTGACATGGACCAATTATGTGGAGACACGTGTCAATCTACATGGCACTCACAAAAATTTCTTTTGAATAACACATTGACTCCGAGGAACTCAACCTCCCCGACCAACTCAGGCGCTCTGAGCAACAAGTGTTCTCTGAGGAACTCTACTGTACCGAGCAACTCATGTATACCGAGCTACTTAGGCGGTCCGAGCGGCTTAGGCGGTTCGAGCTGCATCTCGTACAGAGCATTCATATCCAGATAATTAAGAGGATGAATGCACATTAAATGCTCATTATTATCACACAGACGCATACGCCTATTGGACAGCTGTGTATTATTCTTTCATTTGTACCGCCTCAAGGCTATAAATACATTGTAACCTCCTCATTATCAGGGGACTTGAAATTTCTTGGTAAACCCATTATCGAGAATTCTGCAAACAGTCAGCAATAACATGAACAGTGGACGTAGGCCATTCTTTCAAGGCTGAACCACTTTAAAAATCTTTTATCTTATTTATTTTTATCTGCGATTAAAGAATTAGGTTAAATCTAGTTTTTTAGATCAACAGTATTATAAGGTTAATACGTGGGAATAATTTGGGCTATAAAGAATGGATACATGTGAATAATCTAGTTAGCGTGGGAACTATAACTAGGATGTCCTAGAGGTACGGTAGGAGTGCACACTAGATGAGAGGTGATGATTCTCAAGAGAGTGTCGCATACTAACATGGTTGTGATATTAACCGATAAGTACTTTAAATACTGGCTAAACTATTTTAATCTGTTTTACACTCGGGCTATGACCCGTTTTCTATCATTTCTTTCTCTCTTGTATATATATATGTATGTATTATAGGTGCCCAGTCACAGGGGCGTCATTCTTAGGTTCTTTGGATTGGACGTGCTGCAGCTTATGTGGGAGTTGCAGGCCCTTGCTTTAGACGACTTCGTCATTGAATCAATTATTACTTTAGATATTCATAGTTAGGGCATGTGTCGCCCGATTTCCTATTCTTTTTAGATCTTGTCAAAGATTTATGTTCATTTATATTTTTGGTATTCAATTCTCCTTGGGAGTTAACTCTTGTCAGGATGATTTCATTTATGGTTCTTAAACTTGGTTTGGATTATATAGATGGTTTAATTCTTGTGTGTAAATTTCCATCCTTAGTATTTATGTAATTCTTAACTGTTGGGTATTAAAAAAGTTTTTTATTGGTATTTAATGAAGGAAAAATGAGGTTTTAAATGATTTTGACACTTAGCTTAATTATTTAGGGTGTTCAAATTGGAAATATTAATTTACGACAGTGATGCTGAGAATGAACCAACCGTTCACCTTGATGTTAATTTAATAAAGGATTGATCACCCGATATTTAATTAAGCGGGGTGTTACAATATGAAGGACTCTTTTCTGGACATGTATCATAAGTCGACACTCCTTCTTTCCATAACTACTTCAACCCATCTACTTTTGGTTGAAGAAAGACATTAATGTCTTGACCTGGTGACTTTGGCACAGATATTAATAAAGATAACATATGAAACTCTCGCTTCTCGCACAATGATGGTGAGAAATTTAATGGCGCGATGATGACATGATAACAACTAGAACTAGAAGATTGTATACCACATGGATTAAACCCATCAGTTGCAATTACTAGACATTGAACTATTCTTTAGCAAAATATGTTCAATTAGTTTAAAATTTCTCCACTAAGATAAATCAAAAGGATGTTATTGGAAATCCTATGAACTAGTTGCTTGATTATGCCATGTCATTTCACGTTCTATCCACAGTATAGTGTACAATCTAATAAGTCTGGGAATTAGAGAAAATTGCCTCAATAGTTTCTTACGTTCTTTACATACTGTACTCCCTTTCCTCATGGTCACTTATTATCTCGTCTCTCCAAATTAAGGACATTCCTACTTATCTTCATTTTCCTTCCAATGAAAAATATAATTATTGACGCATGCATGAATAAAATTATCCTTTATCCCCAAGTCTTTCATCATAAGCTACACGGGCTGATACTTTTCTAGCAATGTGTTTCTGTTCGAGAAATACCTTTTCAATATAGATAGAAGTGCCATTACACGATTTCCCAACCATCCAAAATTCTTCTTTATATTGTACAATTCTATGATTGCAGAAAGAGTTGCCTTAGAGCCCTCATATGAAGGGGGCAGTTTCTCAATTGTCAATCTCTTATATTCATCGTATTTTTTATTGCCTGCATACGTTTCTTCAGCAACCCTTGTTTAACCTCCTTTAGTATCCACATAAGTACTTTCACTCACTTCGTAAAATATATCAACAAGTTCCCCTATATCAAGCCCTGCATTGTTAATGATTTCTTCTTAAGTTATTTCTTCAGCAATTCTTATTGATGGGTGCTCTTTTAAATTTATGGAAGACTTTTCACCATGTAAAGCCCATGTTGTATACGACTGATCTATACCGTGCCTTAGTAAATGTGTTTTAATTTCTATCACGGTAAACCACATCCTATTTTGACACTTCAAACACCTATATGGAAACATTGATAGTAATTACTTTCAGTCGCAAAGTCGATAAAATCTGACTCCTTGTTTATACACTACGATAAATTTATTCTTTTCACCCATCCTTTCTTTTTTAATTGGACAAGACATTATGTAACACAAAGGAGTTAGTTATAAGAGCATATCGTATAGTAAGACAATACATTGATATGGAAACAGTAAATGATTATCTAAAACTATATTATGTTTCACATATATAACTCTTCAAATCAAAAGACTACAAGCTAAATCGAGTAACAAAAAAACTTGGTTGACCAAAGTAACCATGCTAAGAAACATGAACACCAAAAATTATACTTTGCATTTACATTAGAGTTTATCAAACGCTACATTGGGGCCCAACCATACTATTATGTTAAAATAGGATAAAATGCAAAGAACTCCCTAAACTGTCATGCCTATTTTAAGTACATCCTAATGTTGAATAATCTCCAAAACTATGAACAAGATGCAAATACCCCCTTACTTCACTCCAAAGCCTTTGTTCCATATTTGTTTCTAATTAATTGGACGATACATGGAGATGCTATTACAATTCATTGTTAAACTTGAGCAGAACAACTACAACATACACACCATTTTTTATAAGAACAACTCCTTCTTACCCATTCTGAGTATTTGCAAGGATTTTTAAGTTAATGATTGAAAATTTTAAATTTTTTAAAGTTAAGAAACCTTAAAATGTGGAATTTAGAATTTAATGGAACTAAAGTTAGATTAACTTGGTTCGATTTTAACTATGATTGAGTAGTGTACTATCATAACTATCAGTACACATCCACTACCATGAAAATATATTATTGGTAAAGTAAATTTAGACACATCTTTACAAATTTTAATTATATATCGGGGGTGAAATGTATGAATAAAGTTATTACATCTGAAATCTCAAGCCCCAGTTAATGTACCTAAAGTTACCTTTAAGTATGCTTGTGTAATTACGCTTAAAAGTAGTATATGGTAGATTATATATGTATTTGTGCTCCTTTCTAAAAGAAGTTCATACTTTCCTTCTCTTTTTTATTCTTACCAAACATCCGAGACTGAATTTTGAACATATAAGGCTATCATAGGGGCATACAAATCACTCAAATAAATGATAAAATTGGGGTTGTTGATCATTATCTCCGCACTAAATGTCACCATTTTGATAAACTTTATTACAAACAAACCCATCTATTTACACCTACAAATAGAAATTTTAATAAATTCAAAATATATGCATATTTTCCTAAATATCAATCGGTTAAATGAGCAATAGGCAATGAATAAACAGATAATTGTAATTTTACAACATAATTTCAATTTCAATGTGTGTGTGTGTGTATATATATATATATATATATATATATATATATATATATATATATATATATATATATATATATATATATATATATATATATAGTTATTTAGAAGGAAGGATGAAGAAATATTACCACCATAGTAGAGTAAAAATTTGTCGAGCTAAGAAATTTACGGACCGAGAGCTACGTGATTGTTAATGTAAAAAACTAGATTACTCTAATTATTTAATCACAGATAAATAAATGAGACAAAAGATTTTAAAGTGGTTCAGCCTTATATGAATGGCCTACGTCCACTGTTATGTTATTGCTGAGTGTTTGGGAATTCTCGATTACAAGTGCTATCAAGAAATTTCGGTCCCCTTGAATGAGGGTGATACAAGGTATTTATAGCCCTTAGGCTGTACATGAAAGGGTGTTACATTAAATGATACACATATGAAAGGGTAATTAACTTAATGTTCTTCAAACGTGCGCGTCAAGATGATAAGCATTCAATGAATAGTTGAACTGTTGATTATCTGGCAATTAATGCTGTGGTCGAGATGCAGCTCGAACCGCCTTAGTTGCTCGTCGTCCAAGAGTTCGTCGGAGCATTGGAGTTCCTCGGAGGATAAGAGTTCCTCGGAGGGTTGGTGTTCCTCGGAAGACTGGCGTTCCTCGGAGTATACCTGTTGCTCGGAGTGAGTATGTTGGTCGGGGGAATAATTTTCCTCGTTGCTATTGTGCCACGTAGATTGACGCGTGTCTTCTTATTATTCGTCCACATCAGCATACTAATTTTGGTATCAACAGAAGCCCCCAATGTTTCATATTTCGAACTTTGAGGAGTATGGAACATTCTTTCTCGGTATATGGCGATATTAAATGACCTTCCTGGGTTTTAGGAGCCTTTTCTTGATTTTTAAATTTCCTTCCAAATTCGCAGAATCCGCCTTTTTGCATTTTTATAGGCGCTTCGATCTTCGTGCCCTTTTTGTCCTTTGAGCCGCCGGTAGCTTAATAGTTTTCTTTTTGTAATCATTTATTTCGCCGTTTCCTAAGGCAAAGTATTTAAGCTTCAGAGGCAATCACATCGTCTTCTACCTTTTCAATTTCTGCTTTCGAGTTTTCTATAGCTTTTCTCTCTCCTGTGCGTCCATCCCTTTCTTCGTTTGTTTGTCAACAGATCTCCTTTTTCCCTGTAAGCTCTTCTATCTTCTTCTTTTATTCATCATGGTTTACATTATTGAGTCTCTTGAGAAATTCCGTTCTGATTTCTCTATTCCATCTTAAGTAATTTTGGAGGTTCTTTCTGAGCCTTCAAGTTATTTTGATTTGGCTGAGGGACATTGGTTCCCTAGCCTCTTTATTGCTGAATGTGGATTTTCTTTTCCACCAAACCCTTTATGCATAGAGTTCTGTCAGTATTTCGACGTTGTCCCTGCAAAAATAGCCCCCAACACATGGAGAATAGTTAATGGGGTGTATAGGTTAAATCAAACTCATGGAACTCGTATAGGAATTCCTGAGATCATGTACTGTTATAGATGGGCTATTTTAGACAATGTTTATTATTTAAAAACTAGATTTTTGAATAGGGCTATAGTAGTCAACCTCCCTGATGCCAACAGGGATTATTTTGAACATGGAGTAGTTGTAAAAAATTGGCAACATGCCCCTTTGGTTGGAGACGAAGTATATGAGGGTCCCAAATGCCCTCCATATGGCAATGGGATAGGTTATTTTCATCTTATTTTGTTTTTTGAAATTATGATTTCATTGTGTTTGACAAAATGTATGACTGATATTTCACTATGTTTTTATTTGCAGTTGACAGCAAGAGAAAAACTCCAAAAGAAACATAAGTTAATATCAAGCATTTAAAACATATCTGGAGTTTGCATCAGAAGGTTGCAGACGAGCACATTAGGTCTGCTTCATACTTGCTGCAGTACAGGAGCTATACATCCTCTTATACTGCTCGTCCTATGGCTAGCATTAGCGAACCATTGCCAGCTTCTGAAGACTCTTCACCAGACTCTCACATTCCTTTGAATCAGAAGATGGGCAAGAGAAGAGTTCCTGCTCTCTTTGAAGAGACCTCCTCTGCTGGAGATGGAAAGAGAAATAAAGCTGATGTCTCAAAGGGGACAAAGAAAATGGATGCTTCCCCTTCTGCTGCTCCTCAGAAGGTCGCCGAGAAGCCCCCAGTGGCTCCTGTACAGAAGGATACGCCTGTGGAAGTAATCACTATCTCTCCAACCAAAAACTCTTCTTTGATTGAGGTTATTGAGAAGACACCGAGGAGATTGAAGAAGTCTTCCTCGGTTAGTTTTTCTGAAGTTATTCCCCAGCTCTAAACTAGTGGAGCTGGTGTTCCAACCATTATTCCCCCGAGCTCTGCAATGAGCTCGGTAAAGACTTGGATTATTCCTGAAGTCCAAGGCATCGAGGAAAACATGCCTAGGGATATGCTGACATCCCTAGCTACTCGTCACATTGCCTCAGTAAGTTTCTTCTTATTTTGAATTCTTATTTCCTTCTATCAATATATGTATCTCGGCACTAACTCATCATTACCTTCTTTTTTCAGCTGGTGAGTTGCTTTAACACCATTGTGAAGAAAGATGAAGCGCTCAAGGCTTCAAGCTCCTCGTCTGGACTAGAGGATGCATTCCAGGGTTTGGCCCAATCTCTGAAGGAATCCCGTCAGAAGTACGACGAGGATAAAGGTGAATGGGAGAAGAAACTGGCTGCATCTGAAGCAGAGATGGTGCAGTTGGGAAATAAAGTGAAGGACTTGGAGAGGGAGAATAAGAAATACTCCGAGAAGCTCACTACCTTCGGGGATCTTGAAAATAAGCTGAAATCAGCTGAGGAAGAGTTGACCCTTCTGCGCGAAGCAAATCGTCAGAAGGAGGAGTTGAAGGCCAAGCTGAAAGCCTCCGAGGACCTTCTATCCGAGAAGCTCTCCTCGGATAAAATGAAAAGAAAGAAGGCAATAAAGAAGTCTTTCAGCACAGGTTGGGACAAAGGGTGGAACAAGGGAGTAGCTGCTATGATGACTCAGGTGCATTATGGAAGTTTGAAATACTTCCGAGATGGCTGGGTTGCTACTTTGCAAGAATTGAAGGTGAGCGAGGACTCTGAGCTATTTCAACAGCATCTCCCTGGTCCTCCCCCAGCCATCGAGGATGAAGAAGAGGACGAAGCTGCCTCAGAAGAATCTTCATTGGTAGTGGGTGATATCATCCTTACCCAGCCTGCTGACGAGGAGATTTCATCTCTGCCGGCTCATTCAGAACAAGTTCCAGTTCCCGCCGACCAACTCATTATTTCCACCGAGCAACCAAGCTCCTCGTCCCAGCCTCCCGAGAAAGTCTTGGAAGATAAGGAAAAGGTGTGAAGTTGTTCGGTATTCTCTTTCTATTTTTCTTTTACTTGTACTTTGTATCCCAGATCTTTGTAACTTTGCCTTATGATCTAATAAAATTTCAGTTCTTTTCTTCCATATGATTGTCTCTTCTTTATCTGCACTCTGTCTTGATCTTCTTTTTCTTTCTCTGTTAGTTTCTGGCCAGGATGGATCTTTTGTCTGCTAATGACACAAAGTTGATGCAGCAATGCCATGAATATTATAAAGCTGGTCACACAGACCTCAGTGCATCAGAAGTTGCCGACATCCTTGGCCATGGTACTTCAGAGCAGGCAGTAGAAGCTTATCAATATCTGAAGGGCTTACTTGATCGAGATGTGGCCAATAACGTGGCTTACTATGATATGATCGAGGAACTCCAATATACTCTAGAAGATCTTCAGACTCAGTACAAGGAGTCAAATGCCTTGTTACATGAGGGGTATGAAAAGAAATATCAACAGCTTTCTGCCGAGAAGGGCTACGACAAACTCCTTGCTGGGTATGATGTCAACGAGAGGACCCTAAAGGGAGAAGTTGAAGCTTGTAGACAAATTGCTGAACTGCTGGAGCAAGAGAATAATAATTTGCAGAAAGAACTAGCACAATATAAGTCTGCAGCCTCTTCTTCAACAGCGATAATCCAAGTGACCGATGAGGGATTTTCCTTCTTAGAGGTTGAGAATGCTAAATGAAGGCAAGAGTTGGATATCCTGCGAAGATCTGGTACTTCTACTTCTACTCAGGGACGAGGAAGAGGTTCTCGTGGGCGAGGAAGAGTTGCCCAGGATGTTGTCGAGGAACGAAGTACTCCACCTGCTCGGGGTCGATCAAGAACTCCTCGTAGTATTGAAGAAGCTCGTACTCTGTCAACATTGGAAACCCAAGCGTACCAACTGAATGCAAAAGATCGGGATTTATCTGAAATGTCCAAGAAAATCCTAACTTTGGAGTATCAACTTACTGCGACGAAGTCTGCTTTAGAGAATAAGGACATTTTTGCAAAAAGCCTTCATGAGCAGTTGGAGAGACTAACCTTCCAATTCCATAAGTAGCCCAGGGAATTTTGGATGGCTGGGTACAACGAGGCATTATTCCATTTAGATGCTCGTATCCAGAATGCCACTAATGAGGGATATAAACAAGGCTGGTTGAATGCCTTATGCGTGTTGAAACTTGAACAAGGACATTACTTGTGGGACTATTATGACCCCGGGGTGCTTGACTTGCCTGTGACACCGTTCAATTTGGACAAGGAATGGATCCCAGCTCGTGCCATTCCTCGGAGCTTAATTGCACAATACCTCGGTGATTACAATCTTCATTCTCAGATCGAGGTATCTCATCCCGAGCATCTTTTGGACACACCTTCAGTAATGAATGTCAGAATGCTGAAGGACTTGAATTTTATTAATTCTCCTCAGACCTTAAATGATCCTCCTGCTGGCGAGGAACCTATTTCAAAAGCTGAGGGAAAGAAACCAATAGAGTAGGGATCTCAATGTAATAGTTAGTATATATGTAATTTGTAATTCGTTTTGAATTTTAATGAAAGACTTTCATTTTCTGTTCGCAATCTTGATTGCTATTGTCTTGTAAAATACTTTACATCTGTGCATATGTATAAGTTAAAAAGATAACAATATTGTGTTGTTCATCGACCAACTTAGTAATAAAAAAGTTACAAGTATTAGTAATGTTGCTCGATCACTTAATAATAAAGTAATGAGTATAAAAATGTTTAAAATTTTTCCAACCAACCAAGGTTGTTAAATTGTGCTCGTCGACCAATTATAATTAGTGAGAGTTTTTATCCCCGACTAACCATACTTGGTAATTTTTTTATAAAATGTGTCCGACCAACCAAGGTCGATAATTTTATCCTCTTCGACCAACTACAGTTAGTGGATTTTTTTCCCCGACCAACCATACTTGGTTCAGTTTGGAATATTTTATTCTTCGAGGAACTTTTATATTTTCTGTAATAATCTTACCTCCCGACCAACATAAGTTGGCATTTGAGAGCATATTTTGTTTTCAAGCCAACCGAGATTGGCATTTTTAAGAATGTTGTTCTTGCCCTTTTACCAACCGGAGTTGGTCATGGGTTTGAACTATCATGTCCACTAACTCTTTTACCAACCGAAGTTGATCACATTAATGTACGCCTCCTATCCAAAGGAGTATAGTTTGTTCTCACTATTTTACCAACCGAAGTTGATCACGCTCAAACTATCATGTGCACTAGTTATTTTACCAACCGGAGTTGATCACGCTAGTGTATGCCTCCTAACCAAAGGAGTATAGTTTGTTCTCGCTATTTTACCAACCGAAGTTTATCACGCTCGAACTATCATGTCCACTAGTTATTTTACCAACCGGAGTTGGTCACGCTAGTGTATGCCTCCTAACCAAAGGAGTATAGTTTGTTCTCGCTATTTTACCAACCGAAGTTGATCACGCTCGAACTATCATGTCCACTAGTTATTTTACCAACTGGAGTTGGTCACGCTAGTGTATGCCTCCTAACTAAAGGAGTATAGTTTGTTCTCTCCCTTTTGCCAATCGGAGTTGGTCGTGGGTCTGAACTATCGTCTTCTTTTTGCTGTCGAGCAGCGTAGTGTTGTACACTAGTATTCCCCGAAAAACTTTCAATAAAAGGAGAGAAGATGGTGAAACATCATCATTTTATTCATATTGATAGAACTGCATTACATTTTACATTACTGATAATACTTCCGTAGGTGTTCAGCATTCCATGCATTCTTAAATTCCTCTCCTTCTAGAGTTGCTATTCGGTAAGTTCCTGGTCGAACAACTTCTGTAACTCGGTAAGGTCCATGCCAATTTGCTTTCAATTTATTGTTCTTCTGAATGACCTTCTTTAGCACGTAATCTCCTTCTTTTAAATCGCATTTCTTCACCCTCTTGTTGTAGAACAGAGCTGTTCGTTGTTGATATGCAGCATTCCTAATGGCTGCTTCTTCTCTAACCTCCTCGAGCATGTCCAAATCTAATCTTCTCATCAAGTCACTAATTGGGGAATTGAAATTCATCACTCTGTGTGTTGGGAGACCCAACTCAGCAGGTATTACAGCCTCACTTCCAAATGCCAGCATATATGGTGATTCTCCAGTTGCTGCTCGGGGAGTTGTTCGGTAAGCCCACAATAATGATTGTAGCTCATTAATCCAATTAGCTTTAGCCTCACTTAACCTCTTCTTCAAACCATTTAATAATGTTCTATTCGTCACTTCAGTCTGTCCATTGCTTTGAGGATGGCCTGGTGCTGAATGACCCTTCAAAATGTTTGACTGATGACAATAGGCGGCAAACTCCTCGTTATCAAACCGTGTTCCATGGTCTGTGATGAAGGCATGAGGGAGACCATATCGGTAGATGATATTCTTCCAAACGAATTAGTACACCTTCTCGTATGTCATATCAATCAGAGGATCAGCTTCTACCCACTTAGTAAAATAATCCACTGCGATGACGAGGTACTTGAATCTTCCTCGGGTCATTGGTAGTGGTCCAACCAAATCAATTCCCCACATGGCAAAAGGCCAAGGGGAAGTTATGGGTGTCAACAATGCTTGTGGAGTTCGTCGGACGGAAGAAAAACGTTGGCATTTATCACATCTCTTAGCATAGGCTATACAATCAGCCCTCATCGTTGGCCAGTAGTATCCCTGCGTCATCACCCTTTGCAACAGTGTCCGCCCTACTACATGGGCTCCACAGGACCCTTCATGGATCTCTTCAATCAATTCTTTCACCTCGGAGGGATGTACACATCTTTGCAAACTTGCCATAATTCCTCGTCTATACAAAACAGAATTAGTTAGTACATACCGAGCAGCTTTAAACTTCAATTTCTTGGCAGCGATCTTATCCTTCGGTAATTCTCCTTCCTTGACATATGCCCTGATGGGATCCATCCAGGATGGTCCTAAATCAAGGGAAATAACATTGATCGCCAGGCCTTCATCTATGCTTCGACTTTCTAACACCTCCATTGGTATCGTTCTTTGCAACTCGGTACGAGTAGCTGATGCTAGTCGGGCCAGTGCGTCTGCTTGTGCATTCTCCATTCTTGGTATTCTGATTAACTGAATGGCATCAAATTCTGCCAACAACTCCATCGCCTTTGCATGATACTTGGCCATTAATTCTCCATTAACTGCATACGTTCCCATCATCTGATTCAAAATTAATTGAGAATCAATGAATACCATCACTTGTTGCGCTTCCATAATCTTTGCTAAATTAAGACCTGCTATCAAGGCTTCATACTCAGCCTCATTATTGGAAGCTTTGAATTGGAATCGTAAGGCATATTCCACGTCAATCTCGTCTGGGGTGTTCAAAACAATCCCTGCCCCACAACCTGTTGTGCAAGATGACCCATCTACATATAATTTCCATATAGGTAACTCGTCTTCAAATTTCTTTTCTGACAAAGTTCCTCGGTGAAATATCTGCTATTTCCTTTCATCCTCCCCTGGTATTTTTTATTCTTCATCGACCATCTCTTCTCGCCCTTTTACCAACCAGAGTTGGTTTGGGTTTGAATTTGATGATCTTTCTACATCCACAAGCCCTTTTTCCAACCGGAGTTGATCTGGACTCATGTCTGTTGATCCTGTAACATCCACAGGTTGGTTAGCGAGCAACTTTTGCTCCTCGGGGGTATTAGGATATGTAAATTCTGCTATAAAGTCTGCTACAGCCTGTCCTTTTAATGACGATCTGGGTTCATATACAATATCATATTCACCAAGCTCTATTGCCCAATACATCAGTCTTCCTGATTTTTCTGGCTTATGAAGAGCTTGTCTCAATGGCATGTCGGTGTATACAACGATGGTATGGTCCTGGAAATAAGGCCTCATTCTTCTACTTGCTTCAATTAATGCCAATGCCAATTTTTCCAACTTTGGGTACCTGATCTCTGCACCTCGGAAAGCCTTACTTGTGTAATAAATTGGCTTCTGGACTCCATTCTCCAATCTGATCAATGCCGAGCTGACTGCATTTTCTGATACTGCCAGGTATAAGTATAACTTTTCTCCCATCACTGGTCTGGACAACAATGGAGGTGTTCCCAGATATTTCTTCAAGTCTTGAAAGGCTTTTTCACATTCATCATTCCACTCGAAAGTTTTTCGGAGTGTTTTAAAGAATGGAAGGCACCTATCAGTTGCTCGAGATACAAATCTATTGAGCGCTGCAACTCGTCCTGTAAGACTCTGCACTTCTTTCTTCGTCGTTGGAGATCGCAACCCTAAAAGAGCTTTGATCTTTGCTGGATTTACCTCAATGCCTCGCTGGTTGACGATATACCAGAGGAACATTCCTTCTCGTACTCCAAAGGTGCACTTCGTCGGGTTGAGCTTTATCTGGTATTTATCCAGTTGATCAAAGGTCTAACCTAAGTCAACTAGATGCTCAGCAGCTTTCTTGCTCTTTGTCAGCATATCGTCGACATAGACTTCCATGTTGCAACTAATTTGTTCGGCAAAAACCTTGTTCATCAGCCGTTGATATGTCGCTCCTGCATTTTTCAAACCAAAAGGCATAACATTATAACAATAAGTTCCCCTAGGGGTAATAAAAGAAGTGCTTTCCCTGTCTTCAGGTTTCATTTTGATCTGGTTGTAACCAGAGTAAGCATACATGAAGCTGAGCAGCTCGTGCCCCGAGGTAGCATCCACTAGTTGGTCAATTCTGGGCAATGGGAAGTGATCCTTTGGGCAGGCCTTGTTGAGATCAGTGAAATCAACACACATTCTCCATTTATTGTTTTTCTTCTTTACCATCACCACATTTGCCAACCACTCCGGATACTTCACATCTTCAATGAATTAGGCTTTCTGGAGCTTGTCGACCTCCTTTTGAATAACTTGATTCTTCTCGGGGCTAAATACCCTTCTTCTCTGCTTTACAGGCTTGATCTCCTTATTCACATTGAGCTCCTGACATAAGAAGTTTGGATCTATTCCTGGAATGTCTTCATGACTGCACGCAAAAGTTTTCTTTCTATTTCTCAAGAAAGTTATCAACTCCTGTTTTATTGAAGCATCCAATGACGAACCTATCTGGGTTACTCGTTCAGGGTGTTCGTTGTCCAGAATAATATTTTCTGTAGATTCTACCACCTGTCCTTTTACAAGTTGGGATTTATCTCTCGGATCAAGTGTTTCAATTTCTGTACTTTCATCCACCTGGTAAGTGGTAGTCTTTTTCCTTGACTCTTCAAGCTCCTCTTGCTCGGCAGATGAATAATGGCATTCTCGGGCTACTTTTTGATCACCTTTCACCACTCCCACTCTGAAATTTGTTGGGAATTTTAAACATTGATGTACTGTAGATGGGACTGCTACGAACTTCTTTAAACCAACTCTTCCCATGATGATGTTGTAGGCTGACTGCACATTCTTATCCATCACAAAGAAGCGTATTCTCTCTGTTCGACAAGCAGGCCAAGTTCCAATGAATATATCCAACTTGATCGTCCCAAGTGGAAAAACTTTCTCGCCAGCGAAACCCAGAAGAGGTCTGTGATAAGGCTCCAATTGAGATAATTTCAAATTTAAACTGTCAAAACATGAATAGTACATGATGTCTGCCGAACTGCCATTATCTACCAGCACCCTTGAAATCACTACTTCTTTCATCCTCATTTTGATCACCAAAGGGTCTTCGTGAGGGTAAAGAACAACTGCCAGGTCATTTTTTGAAAAGCCAATAACCAGTTTCTCTTTGTTTACCTTCCTCGGACGATCCTCTTCGGCCAAATTTATTCGCTGAATGTACGAGTAAGCTTGTGCCTCTCCGAGGTAAGCTTTTCTTTCTGCAGTAAGATCTCCTCCTCCTGCATCTCCTCCTGTAATAACATTACAATCAAATGACCCAAAACGTATGAAAAATACCTCTCATTATGGCTGCCTTGGTTTCTTGGGAAGATCGGGGTCATCCTCGGCATCATCTTCATGGCCTCTCTTCTTTTTCTCCTCTGCTCGACGAGGAGATCTAGATCTTTCTCTAGTTCGATCATTATTTCTTCTTTTACCTCCCCGATCAACATACTTTGCTAGCTTTCCTCTTCGGATGAGTGTTTCAATCTCGTTCTGAAGAGCTATGCAATTTTTAGTCATATGGCCATGATCTTTGTGGAACTCACAATATTTATCCCTGTTCCTCGCATCAGGATCTGACCTCAGTTTCTTCGGCCACTTTACCTCCTCGCTATTCTTGATTTCTTCCAAGACATGATTAATACCCATTTTCAAGGGAGTATAATTATCGAATTTCTTCAGGACTTCCCATGATGACTTATTATTTCTGGAACGCTTGTCACCGCCATTGCCCTTATGCTCTTTATTTTTAGACTTGTCGACATCCACGTTGGTGTCTTTATCCATATTCTTCTTTGCATCCATAGCTTCCTTGGCATTCATGATTTTGGCCGCTTTTGCCATCAACTCTGACATAGTTTTAGGTGGATCTTTCGCCAAGGTGTAATACAACTTATTAGGCAACAACCCACTCATCAAGGCGGTGATTGCTGTCTTCTCCTCGTAATCTATGACTTCCAGCTTCTCGTTATTGAAACGAGTTATGTAATCTCTAGTACTCTCACCGGATTTTTGTCTAACACTTAACAAGTGTGCTACTCGTTTTACTGGCTTTGATCCAAAATAGAAATTGCCGATGAACAACTCGGCCAACTGAAAGAAAGTTGAAATATTACCCCGAGGAAGATTGTTGTATCATATCTGGGCAGCTCCAGTAAGAGTTCCTGAGAACGCTCTGCATCTCATCTCATCTCATCGGGGACAGCATAGATATCGGCGACAGCTTGATATTTCTCTATATGAAGAATAGGATCTGTCTTTCCATCATATTTAGGGGTCACTACTGGTGCTTTAAACTTTGACGGTGTAGGAAAATTCACAATGGCCTGGACAAAAGGTGTCCCTTGAACAAAAGTTCATTGTAGGGGATTCTTCGCCTTAGCCATTTCTCCCAATATATCCTCCAACCGCTGAAGGGATCCTTTCCACGCTTCATTTCCTTCCTCGGGCCTATTGGTTCGAGCAATAGATCATTCTGAAGTAGCCTCCTGAGATCTATCTTGACGAGCAACTGGTCGTGATTATGCTGATCCTTCTATTAGATCTGATGGTTGTCGAAAACCCCTCGAAATGGTCTTAGGTGGACTCCTATTCCTCCTAGGGCCTAATCGACTGAAAGGAGACACCCTACTCAGTCTTTCTAAGGCACTGGGTCTTTCTGGAGAGAGAGTGATACGTTGATCAGTATCTGTAGCCCTTATTGATGAAGTTCGCCCAGGTTGATAAGAGAAATCATCAGACTCCTCATTACGATATGACTCAGTACGCCTGGATCGTGAAGAAAGTAAATACGTTTGCCTCTGACCACTTCGCCGTCCTGAACGTGCAGGTGCATCGCCATGAAGGGTTTGTATGAGTTGCCTCATTGTTTCTTGCATGGTGGTTTGTCCTTGAGCCAGATCTGGAGGTGCAGAGGCATTTGGAGGATTTCTAGCATTTCCAGCATTTCGATTGCTAGATTCTGGATTATCCGCCATTGATGATGAATGATTTTTGGTGAAAAACGATAATAACAATCGTTCCCACAGACGGCGCCAATCTATTGATGTAAAAAACTAGATTACTCTAATTATTTAATCACAGATAAATAAATGAGACAAAAGATTTTAAAGTGGTTCAGCCTTATATGAATGGCCTACGTCCACTGTTATGTTATTGCTGAGTGTTTGGGAATTCTCGATTACAAGTGCTATCAAGAAATTCCGGTCCCCTTGAATGAGGGTGATACAAGGTATTTATAGCCCTTAGGTTGTACATGAAAGGGTGTTACATTAAATGATACACATATGAAAGGGTAATTCACTTAATGTTTTTCAAACGTGCGCGTCAAGGTGATAAGCATTCAATGAATAGTTGAACTGTTGATTATCTGGCAATTAATGCTGTGGTCGAGATGCAGCTCGAACCGCCTTAGTTGCTCGTCGTCCAAGAGTTCCTCGGAGCATTGGAGTTCCTCGGAGGATAAGAGTTCCTCGGAGGGTTGGTGTTCCTCGGAAGACTGGCGTTCCTCGGAGTATACCTGTTGCTCGGAGTGAGTATGTTGGTCGGGGGAATAATTTTCCTCGTTGCTATTGTGCCACGTAGATTGACACGTGTATTCTTATTATTCGTCCACATCAGCATACTAATTTTGGTATCAATAGTGATGATCAAACTTGGAACCCAATTTGGAACCGACGATCATGTATGTGAGATATAGAGGGAAATATGATAAAACTTAGATATTTGTGGATAAAAAAAATCTAAGAAGGAATAACCAAAATAAGACTTTCCAAACTTGATGCCCATTTTTTTTTGCGAACACTTTGTTTTACATATTAGATAAATAAATTTAAAAGGAAAAATACATTAAAATTTTATATAAATATAGTAAAAAACAATTGTAACAGACATGGGTCATTACTAACACTTATATACCGTTAAAAATTCCTAAAGGACTCTAACTGTTACAAAAACAAATACAAGTCCGTTACAAATGTTTCCATATGGTGTAGTGAATGATGTTGGGACGCGGTTAGTTGTGAACAATTCATATGAATCCAATTTTTACATACGTTTTTTTAAACCCTATTTCGATACACGAATGAAATGAGAACTTATTTTGTTATAGTATCATTGGATAGTTATATTGAGACTTATTGACTAAATTGAGTAGCTATTATATGAAAAATGGTTGTTTGGGGATATAATCCTAGTATCAATCAAATAATGAAATGAAAATGCCTGTTGTAAATGAATGGGTGTGTTGGGTCCAGAACAGGAAAATTCTTTTTGTTTAAAAGGTTTAACTCTTTTTGGTGTATTAGCGAAATGCATCAGCATTAAGAGATGTTAGTTGTCTGTTGGTATAGTTTGGTTGTTGGGAAATTCACACAAATCCCATTTGAATATTGATCGATTAACGTATTATGAAACCTTACGTAGAAATTTGGAATTTTCTCTTATATGCATATGATAAGAAATCATAAATTTAATGAATGAAATAATACATTCTTTAAGAATACAAATTTGTATGTAAACTTATATTATTGGAATTGGAAGTTGGAGTTGATAGTTGATATTATTGGGAATATTGTGCTAAAAATTTAAAATTCTTATCCTATGTTGTTGGAGAAAAAATTGTACGTTGGTTTATGGGGATATTGTATTGAAGGATTGGTTATGATCATAGATAGTGAAACTATTAGGTATTTAGTGTGGGTGAATGCTGCAAGATTTGGGATTGTTGTAAGTAAGGAAAATATGATTGGATGAATAGTCACACATTTGATTGAAGGATTTCTCCTACGTGTTTATCATCAAGGGTGTTTAAATTATTGAAAGAAATTATCAGGAATGGAACTGTGTGTAATAATATCAAGGATGTTATGATGATAGATGTATTTTCTTAATTTTACTAAGTAGATAATGAGGAGAGTAGGTGTAGGTTAGAATGTTGAAAAGTTGACTTAAAATATTTACTCTTGGGAATTACAATGCTTGAGATTTTATAATGGTGTATTTGTCGGAGTTATTACTGATGAAATAAATACATGTAAGGTTGGAATGAAAGAAGGGGTGCACCCATCATAATTGTATTACTATAAAGTGTAGAATTCAGATATTCCTTTATAAATCCCTATCCAGTAAGAGTGTTGAAACAATAGATGTTAAAGGAAAAACAAGGTTATTGTAAATGAAAATCTCAAGAGGGAATGAGAATACTTGAAAAAATAACAACACAATTAATAGAGATTATAATTTGATTTGTTAATCATAGAGTAAGCTATGAGTTCCATGAGGGAAAAGTGTGCTGGTATAAGTAGCCTTAAAATAAAGGATATATTAGAAAATTAGTCTAGTTTTTGTCTCAATAACTACCTAACCTAGACATAAGTGTATCATAGGGTTCCTTGTTTGGATTTCATTTTATGAGACGTCTCACGCATGGAGTCTAGAAAAGATCGTAAGGTGAGAGTTTTATGATGTTTAAATTCTTGTATAAATTTAGTTTTGCATCTCTGATAGTGTGAGGTATAATGTCGACTGGATATGCAATAATCGTATATGCAAGGCCTATATTGGATGACTACTTTGACGGTTATTATTGATTTGGTGGTGAATCTAGAGTCGACTAGCTATGGATATATCATATGTACAAGACTTAAATTGTTCATCGGTAGTGATGGTTTATCTTACCTCGGTTTACAAGGGAGTTTGGGCCGGGATATTGATCGAAATTGATATTGTTATGAATGGAAAGGTGATTATTTAGACTCATATGAATACAAGGAGATTATTTTAACTCATTCTTATGCGAGGAGATTATTTTTACTCATTTTGTATGAGGAGATTATTTTGAGTCATATGCATATAAGGAGATTATTTTGACTCATTCTTATATGAGGAGATTATTTTGACTCTTTCTATATGAGGAGATAGTTTGACACATCTTATACAAGGAGATAATTTGACTCATTTTATATGAGGAGATGGTTTTTGACTCATTTTATGTGAGGAGATGATTTTGACTCGTTATAAACAAAGAGATAGTTTTAAATCACTCTACATTAGGTAAAATAAATTTTTAGGTAATATAAATTTTGACTTAAGTAAGTAATCGATTTATTATGAATTCCGAGGATGGAATTATTTTTGTGAGGGAGAAAGATTGTAATACTCCACAATTTTAAAGATTTTTTAATTAATTAAATAATTAATTAATTTTAAAAATTGGTGAATTTGAAATAATTATTTTAAGTGAAAACTCAAATTTTATAATTGGTTGAGTGAGAAATAAAGTTTTATAATAAACTTTGAAGTTGGAACAATTATATGCAATTTAATTGTAATTTAGAATTTTATTAAAGTAAATAGTAATTTAGAATTATACTAAAATAAAAATTAAACAAATAGAGAATTCTACTTAAGAAAATAGGTATAACGGTAACTATAGCATAGTTGGGGAGAAATCTAGGGTTAAGGGCATAAGAGGAAAGGCACAATCAGGAGGAGTTAGTATAAAAGCATAAGGAAACCCTCATAAAACTCTAAATCCTATTATAAACTCAAAAACCCATAACAACCTCCATCAAAACTTCACAACAAATCATCTTTTCAATTCACAAGGCTTTTGGGGATATTCGTGAAGAACAATTCAATTATTTATTTGAGGAGGACTCCTTCAACACATTTGGAAATTTCTCTACACAAATTGGAATTTATATTCTTCAGATAAGGAAAAATAATTCTTGTCCCTCCTCTCATGATTGTAAATAATGACAACCAAATAATATTTTCATGAATATATAAAAAAATATATAGCGATAATTAGCGTTTATCTCATGTATTGGAAATATTGAGATTTTTGATAAATGAATGAATAAATCCAATTCTTGAACAATTATGTATTAGTTAACTAGTTTGATTGAACTGAATTGGAAAATTGAATGTTATATTCCAATTGGGTTAAACTATTTGAATTGGATTGAGTTAGGAAATTTTATGTTAATATGATATTTCCATTGAAATTGGTTTAGACTAATTGAATTGTGTTAAGAGAATTATAGTTTTCCATTAGCATAACTTATTTACAAAAATTATGTGGTAGACTACTCTTTGAATGTTGTTGATTGTATCCCTCCTAAATTGTAATATTTAAAGTTTGATAGGAAATTATATGTTGTAATCCCCCAAATAAAAATGAGAACATGATAGTTTTTGGAAGAATGGGAGAAGATGCTATGTAAACTGGGTGGCTTGTTTGAGCTGGGGTATCCCAGATAGTGTGTTGTCATAGTAGAGATATGTTGGGTTAGCCTAGGCCTGTGATGGTCGTGTATTCCCCAAAGGAATATTGTATTTTTTAGACTTGTATTTGTTTTGCTCTTAGTTCTAATATACATAATTCCCCCCCCCCCCCCCCAAAAAAAAAAGATGGACCCTTAAAATCACCCTTGGCCATATTTGGGTACTATTATGGATTGACACTGCATTTTCAGACGAGAAATGGTGTCTTTTTAGTTCTCGGTTGTAACAAGTTAATTACAAAATACCTCTTTGTAATCTGAGTTCTGTGTGCTGTGTGGAGAACCTTATTTCGTACCCATACGAATGCCTCCATGCACATGACATATATTTGGCACTGTTCGCACGATCCTAGTAAAGTTCCCTAATTTTAGTTAAATATTAAGGGCCCGTGTTGAAATTTCAGATATACACTTTTACTAAATGAACTCCTCTGATGTGGGAAATCGTGGGTGGGTTGGGGGGGGGGGGAGTTCTAATATTTGGTTATTAGAAATATATAACATGAAGGGTGTGACACTGTTAGTGCACATTTTATTGACCTTAGGCATAAGGGAGAAGGATGATGGTTAATGGATGAAAGGAACATTTGGATACTGTAGAAGGGTGTTATAAACAAAAAAAATCAAAATAAAATAAATATGTTTTTTTATTAAATAACATCCGAGAGGTACCCGCGAGGCCACCCAGAAGTCCAAAAGCCACCGCAAGTGTCAGCGCCGCGGCGAGTCCCTACGCCACCGCAAGGGTCAGCGCTACCTCAGGCGTCCGCGCCACTTCGGGCGTCAGCGCCACTTCAAGCGTCGGCGCCCCGACAAGGGTTGGCGCCGCCTCACATGTCAGCGCCGGTTCAAGCATCAGCGCTACCTGAGCCATTTCGAGCGTCGGCGCCACTTCGAGCGTCGGCGCCGCAACAAGGGTCGGCTCCGCCTTACCTGTCAGCGCCGGTTCAAGCATCAGCGCTACCTCAGGCGTCAGCGCCACTTCGAGCATCGGCGCCATTTCGAGCGTCGACGCCACAACAAGGGTCGACGCCATTTCGAGCTTCGGCGCCGGGACAAGGGTCGGCGCAGCCTCACGCGTCCGCGCCACTTCAAGCGTCGGCGCCACTTCGAGCGTCGGCGCCGCAACAAGGGTTGGCGCAGCCTCACCTGTCAGCGCCGGTTCAAGCATCAGCGCTACCTCAAGCGTCAGCGCCACTTCGAGCATCGGCGCCATTTCGAGCATCGGCGCCGGGACAAGGGTCGGCGCCGCCTCACATGTCAGCGCTGATTCAAGGCTCAGCGCTACCTCAGGCGTCAGCGCCACTTAGAGCGTCGGCGCCACTTCGAGCGTCGGCGCCGCAACAAGGATCGGTGCCGTTTCGAGCATCGGCGCCGGGACAAGGGTCGGTGCCGCCTCACGCGTCAATGCCACTTCGAGCTTCGGCGCCGCAACAAGGGTCGGCGCCGTTTCGAGCATCGGCGCCGGGACAAGGGTCGGTACCGCCTCACGCGTCAGCGCCACTTCGAGCATCGGCGCCACTCCGAGCAACGGCGCCAGGACAAGGGTCGGCGCCGCTTCAAGCGTCAGCGCCACTGCAGGGGTCACTGCAGAAATGATTATTCGAGAAGTGCTGCTACAGGAGTTTTCATCATGAAACAGCAGGCTCTAAATGAACAACAGCACTAACACTTTACTTTCTTGCACAGGTTGCCTAGTCGAGCAAGCAGGGCTCGAACAGGCGCGTCGGGACCTCCTGGGAGTTTTGGCTTGGCGGCTGAGGGACAAGGTATGTTGAGCAAGCTCAACCACTTAGCACTATAGGATTGAGAGAATACTAGTAGGAAGACCCAGAATCCACTCGAGGCTACGCACACTGCACACTTAGTCATAAATGAAGCGAGTGGCCAAAGAGTTGGCTACTCACAAGAAATAAACTCTTTACAAGAAAAATGACTTTTCCAGAGGAGGGGGTCCTCGAGGTCCCTCTCAAGAAAAATAACACTTTTTAGAGGGAGTGAGGCCTTAAGGTCTCCTCTCTCAAAGATTTGCAAAATTGCACCACAAGTTACCGTTTCAAAAGATAACTACCAAATCTGCTATTTTGTCTCCATTAGGGGACATATGTGCTTTTTGAGTTTTGGTCGGCGCCAGGTGGCGCCTGCAGAGGGGACAGGCAGCTGCCTGCAGGTAGGGACAAATGGTACACTTCAGACATTGTTCCCCACCAACTCTCTCAATTTTGGCGCCCAAAATCGCCAGCTCACCCCTTACGCCCATGTATAAATAGACCCCTGGGCAAGGTCAAAAGATAGACAAGAAAAATTGCACTGTTACTCTGCTAAAATATCACCAGACCTACCTAGTATTCTCTCCCTGCTCATTCTCTTAGTGCTGAGTGCCTTGTTCCTTAACTCCCCACTGACAGCCATCACTCTCAGGTGTTTCCCTTTAGAAAAATTGCTATTTTTGCTGTGAAAGTTCATCTTCTTGCAGGGAGTGAGTTGAAGCTTGAGTTCCATTGTTACCAGAAGGAGAAGTTTTCTTCAGAAGCTGCACCAGGAGACCTTGAAGACTTGCAGACAGTGTCCATTGGAGTGGGTCACGCCTCACCCTTTCCAGTTATTCATAGACCCCAGTCTCACTACCCTCCTACATTTGGCGACTCTGCTGGGGAGGTATCCTCATTTCCATGGACAAAGAAGATTTCAATGTCTCCAAGCAGTTGGTTTTTGAGGATATTCAATCTGGTAATGGAGCTCACAGTGACCAGACTACTCAGGAAGAAGTGGTGGTGATCGGAGCCAAGGCGCCAGCGCCTCAGGGAGGCCAGACCAGTTCGCCGGCAGGGGCTCCAATGGCAGGTATGAACCTTATGGCAATGTTTTTTGACTTTTTAAAGCAAAACAACGTGGATCTATCAAACTTGGGTCAAGGTTGTGTGACACCTGCTGCTGCCCCTTCTGGAGGGGTAGCCACTCCTATTACGATTCCAACAGAGATGATTCCGGCTCGGAAGGCGGCGCCGGAGCATGTCCTGGCGCCAACAGGTTCTCCAGTTCCTAAAACCACATATTTGGAGGAATCACCCTCCAAGGCTGTTACTATGGAAAAAGTGAGGAAGCTCCTCTCCTCCTCTCAAAGAGAGGGTTCCTACCTATACGAGGAATTACAAGACCCCTATCCACAGGAAGTAAGTGAGAAGCCATACCCTGAGGGGTATATTCCACCAAAATTTATCAAGTTTGGCGGTAGGGGGGAGAACCCTCGAGAACACGTGAAGAGGTTCGTCGAGTACCTGGGAGTACACGCTGGCGACAAGAGCCTGAGATTGAGAGAGTTCTCTAAAACTCTCACTGGGAAAGCCTATACATGGTATTCCCACTTGGCGCCTAACAGCGTCCCTAGTTGGGAAGAGATGCACAGGCAGTTTCTCCAAAAGTTTTTTGTAGCGGAGGATGAATTTACACTGAGGCACCTGGCGCAAGAGGTCCAGAAGCCAGGAGAGGAATTGATGCATTACATCAAGCGATTTCGCGAGAGGGCCTTAGATGTTCACGAGGACGTGGCGGAGGCCAGGTTGCTACAAATATGTGTGGAAGGACTCTCGGAAGAGTACAAGCTGCATTTGATCAACGAAACTAGAGATGGGACTTTCAGAGAATTCACCAGGGCTGCCAGCAACATCGTTATGATAATCAAACCAAGAACCCCGGGTTGGAGGACACAAGTTCCACCGACTCCCAGGAGGTTTCAAGTTACGAGGAGGCAGGCGGTTAACTATGTGGACGGGAGTAACAAAGGGAAGAAGGGAGGTCCCGGGGCCAGGACTGACAGTCCCGGCAACAAGAGAAAGTTCGGGGAGGATGTCCCGCCGCCACTACCGTTCAGCGTAGCGGAGGCCATGGATTGTTACCGCACCCTGGTGCGAGAAGGCGTAACAGGACCCCCAACCTAAAAGTAGAGACCCCCACTGCAGCTGACAAGGCCAACCCGAAGTACTGCGAATTGCACCAACGAGTGCAGCACTCTACCAAGGATTGTTACTACTTGAGAAGGATCATTGGTGAGCAGATGGCCAGAGGTACCTTGCAGATACCCCCCGTGGACGTTAACGAGAACCCCCTCCCTACGCATCATTTTGGAACTGCCAACATGGTAGTTGCCTATGACGAAGAAGCTGCGAGAAGTCTTGCGAAACGGGAGGACGGCGAGCAGTTATGCGAGGAGTTAGAAAATCTGTCACTAAGCAGACTTCAGCTGGAAAGAAAGCAAGAGGAGTGGTTCTTCACTCCGGAGTATGAAAGCGGGAGCGGGGAAGCTGAGGAAGTCGGTCTCTCAGAAGGCGAGGTAGACGTCATCCTCGCTCTAGACGAGGGAGGGACCTCTGAGGCGGAGTATGTTTGCAGTGCCCAGACGTACGAGGTAGACTTAGATTCTGAATGTGAGGCCATAGCAAGGAGCCCCAAGTTCAAGTGGTTTTTTGACCAGATAGGGGTGAAGTACGACACGAGGGTGTCCATCACGAGGAAAGTCTTGGAGGCGGTGCAGCAGCATGGAGACCCTTCGCTAAATTGGCAGGGGCCAATGGGAAGGATGATTAAGAAGTATACCTCTGAAGTGGTGTTTTCAGAAGCGGATAGGGCAGTGCCTTACTTCCACAATCGCCCGTTATACGTCACAGCCATAATTAATGGAGTCTTGTTTCCTAGGGCATTGATGGATGGAGGAGCATCCATTAACATTATGCCCATCAGTACGTTATATGAAACGGGAATTGACCAGGAGAAGGTGGTCCCGGTACCGCTAGTAATCTTCAGATTCGACAACGCCGGAATGCAGGCAATCGGATATGTGAATGTGGGAATTAAGTTGGGAAATTTCACCTCCCACATCAAATTTCATGTTATTAACGCTGACACCAGCTACCAATTACTCATTGGAAGGGTGTGGATGCACACTCATGGCGTAGTGCCTTCCACCTACCATCAGTGCGCGAAGGCAAATATTAGAGGTGCAGAGATAGTGATCAAGGCCACGCAGAGACCCTTCGCAGTTGAGGAGGCCCACCTGGTAGATGCCGCCTTTTACACCGAGTTGGACGAGGAAAGAAAGGTCTCTACGAGAAAGCTAGCAGGAAGCGAGATAGCTGAGGGAAGGGTCCCGCAGAAAAAATCCGTTCATGATCGTCTAGGGGAAAGAATGATTCCCCATATAGAAAAAGGCAAGAGGAAGGTAGAGGAGGTAGCTAGGCCTCCTCGAACTTGCAAGAAAGTGGTTTTGCCCAATGGAAAAGTCATCTACCGTTTATAACGGTCTGCGCGGGCGATGTTCTGGGACGAGAGCATCGACCCGGCGCCCGAATGTTTTATTGTTGATGAATCCCATATTGTTGAGCATGTGGAAGAACCAGAAGAGGCGCCGGAGTGCATGCAAGACGGACCCAGAGAGCAGCTGCAGGAGTTAGAGGAAATCAAGTTGGGGTCGGAAGAGGGCGAGAGTAGACCCATCCTAATTTCCAAGTGCCTGGAACCGAAGCAGAGGGAAGAGCTCATTGAGCTACTTAAGGAGTTCACTGATGTATTTGCTTGGAAGTACACGGAGATGCCGGGAATAGACGCAGAAGTGAGCTCTCATAGATTGAACATCCTTCCCAACGCCCTTCCGGTAAGGCAAGCCACACGCACATATAAAGCAGACCTTGATTTAAAAATAAAGGCTGAGGTGGATAAATTGTTAGCGGCAGGGTTCATCAAGCCTATTTAGCACCCCATATGGCTGTCCAGCATAGTGCCAGTGGCAAAGAAAGACAAGACCCAAATCAGAATCTGTGTAGACTTTCGCGACTTGAATAGGGCGTGTCCTAAGGATGAATTCCCACTACCCAGCATAGACAGCTTAGTGGATTCCACCGCGGGACATGAGATGTATAGCTTCATGGACGGGTATGTTGGATATAACCAGATTAAGATGGACCCCGCCGACGCAGAGAAGACTGCCTTCCGCACGCCGTTAGGGAACTTTCACTATACAGTCATGCCCTTCGGATTGAAGAACGCTGGGGCCACATACCAGCGGACCATGATGGCAATCTTTCACGACTTATTTCATGACATACTAGAATTCTATGTGGATGATTTGGTGGTGAAGTCTAGGAAAGAAAGCAAGCACATTCAAGATCTCAGGAGAGTATTCGAGAGGTGTCGTCGGTATAAGATGAGAATGAACCCCTCAAAGTGTGCCTTTGGGGTTACTGCAGGGAAATTCTTAGGTTTTGTGGTAAATAGACAAGGGGTGCAAGTGGATGCAGAGAAGATGAAAGCCATTGTGATGATGCCACCCCCCAAGAGTCAGAGACAACTTAAGAGCTTCCTGGGAAAGGTATCTTACCTGCGGAGGTTTATACCTGCGTTGGCAGAAGTAACTCATCCGTTCGCGCCTCTACTAAAAGACAAAGCCAAGTGGGTTTGGGGAGAGAGGCAAGAGAGTGCGTTCAAAAAGATTAAAGAAATCCTAGCCTCTCCGTCCACGATGATTCCCCCCGAAGCCGGAGCGCCACTGCTGCTCTACCTCACTTCTACAGAGAGGTCGATAGGGGCCCTCTTGGAGCAAGAGAAGGAAGGAATGGAAAGGCCAGTTTACTACCTATCAAGAGTAATATCCGGGACAGAATCAAGATACACTAGCGTTGAGAGGCACTGCCTGGCGCTGGTATTTGTAGCCCAGAAGTTGAGACACTACCTTCTAGCCTTTACCATTCACATAATCATCAAGTGTGATCCCATCAAGTACCTCCTCGCGCGGACTATACTCGTGGGACGAGCAGCAAGGTGGTTTTTGATCTTGTCAGAATATGATCTAAAGTGCGTAGTACCTAAAGCCATTAAGAGCCAGGCGGTAGCAGATCTGCTGGCCCACTTCCCGAGTGGGGTTTTCGAACCACCTAATGAAGAGCTACCCGAAGAAAGTTTCCAAGCGTGCATGGCGGAGGAGGTGAAGAAGTGGTTTATGGAGTTTGATGGTTCAAGTGCCCAAGGAACAGGTGGGGCTGGCGTCATACTGTCAGATGGGAAGGAAAAGATTACCCTCTCTTTCAAGTTAGATTTTAAATGCTCAAATAACGAAGCTGAGTACGAAGCCCTCACTCTAGGGATGTTGGAAGCGCTCAGAAGAGGGATCAGGGTACTGTGTATACGAGGAGACTCCAATCTGGTAGTAAGGAAGGTCAATGGAGAGTTTTCCCTTAAACATGCCAACTTAGCGCCATACAGACACATCATCCAACGACTGCTGAGACAATTCTTGGAAGTAACTGTGGAGAGGCAGGCGCGAACGATGAACAGGCACCCTGACGCGCTCGCCACCATAGCACAAAAGTTGGACATGGAAGAGTCAGAAGCAACCATCACCGTTAGGCGGAGAACGGTGCCTACTACCGTAAAGTCCCTATTCCCAAGTGACGAGCCGGAAGACTGGAGGCGTCTGGTGGAGAGGCAACTGGAAACCAGAGAAGGGGCAATGAAGATTTTGGAGTTAGCCAACTATCATGTGCTGCAGGGAACTCTCTATTTCAAGAGTCCAGGAGGGTTTCTGGCACGGTGCGTAGGGGAGCAAGAAGCCAAAGAGAGGTTAATAGAAATGCACCAGAGGCACTGTGGAGATACAGATATCCCCCTTTACAGAAGACTGCAGCGAAGCGGGTATTTTTGGCCCTCCATGAGCGTAGAAGCGGCCCGCTTGAAACAGAGTTGTTTAAAGTGCCAAGCTAATTTTGATCAGCCGACGGAAGCTAACTTCGTGGAAGCCTTCGAAGATTGGAGACAGCCGTACCTAGCGTATCTGAAGAATGGGGAGCTGCCCGCCGAGAGAGCGGATGAAATTTACCTCAGAAAAAGGGTAGCACGTTTCTACTTGGTCAAAGGAGAGTTGTATAGGAAAGGGTATAATGAGAAGGCGCTAAGGTGCGTGGCCAAGGAGGAAGTGGAAAGGGTGCTGAAAGAAGCTCATGAGCCCTCCCACATGGGAGGCGCCAAGCTGTATGATCAGCTGATGACGTTGGGATACTACTGGCCGACCATGGAGGCTGACTCCATTGGATACGTGAAAAAGTGCAGAGCATGCCAGGTGCACGGAAACATGGTGCACGCCCCCTCCGTCAGCCTACAAAGCTTGGCAACACCCTATCCCTTCCACACATGGGCATTCGACCTGGTGGGTAAGATCGCCCCAGCATCTCATGGCAAGGCCTTTATCATTGTGGCTACAGAATTGTATACCAAATGGGCGGAGGCCATTCCTTTAAGGAGGGTCACTGCCCAAGTGGTAACCCAGTTTATAAAGGAGTATATCATATGTAGGTTTGGTATACCCAAAGTGATCCTAACGGATAATGGGAAGCAATTTGTATGCAAAGAGATGGCCCTCCTCACCGACAAGTATAAGATTGTGCATAATAGCTCAACCATATCCTACCCCAAGGGCAATGGCCAGGCGGAAGCTACTAATAAGACCCTGATAAATATTCTGAAAAAGATGCTAGAGGACATGCCGGGAGCATGGGATGAGAAGTTGCCTATGGTGTTATGGGCCTACCGTACTTCGAAAAGAAAGCCAACGGGGTTCACTCCCTTCTCTCTAGTATATGGGACCAAAGCTGTCCTACCAGTGGAACTGGCGGTACCTTCAGCCAGAATTTCTCTTAGCAATGGGCTCATCCCAGACCCAAGGCATGTGCAACTGGAGGCGCTAGATGAGCACAGGGACAAGGCGAGAGAGAATTTCAAGGTCTACACTCAGCAACTGTCCAGGGCCTATGAAAATTTAGTTAAGCCTAGGGAATTCCAGGTGGGAGATCTAGTCCTACGAGCATCAACCCACCATCTCCGTAGCATGTCGGCGTCCAAATTCAAACCTAACTGGGAAGGCCCTTTTGTTGTCAGAGGAGTGGGGAAGTCGGGCTACTGCCAGATCTCAGAACCTGAGAGTGATTGCCTCCAGTCCATCAACTGCAAGTGGCTGAAGAGGTACTATGCTTAGTAGCAACTAACAAGTTTTGTTTGCATGTCGACAACGGATGTCAAGGATTGCTCCTACGCCAGAAAAGTTTTTTTGTTTTTTTGAAGCAATACTACACTGTAAACGATAGACAAAAGTAAAAGAAATGAAATAGCAACGTTTTTGGTCATTTTGACGTTTATTTTGCTTACTCATTTATACATACATATACGCTCCCTATTAAGTTAGAAGAGAGTAAAGAAAAATAAGAGGTCGGGAAATTTGCTCACTACACTTGGGAGGTAAGTCCATCCTAAGAGAAAGTATACTGAGCAAAGTCCCCCAGACATAAATTAATATAATTTTATGATAAAATCAGGCTTCCCGAAAGGGGAGGGGGTCACCCTCCTCCCCAACGGCGCCTCTATGACTATAAGCAGTAATATGTAGGAATACCCCCACAGACAGGAGGGTCAACCCAAGAAAGTCACATGCCAACACCTCACAGTTACAAGAGGTGCATTTTCAAAAAAATGTGTACAAAATGATAATACATAACTTTTCATATCAATGCAAATACCCCGCAGTATATGGGGTAGCCACCAGTAGACTAAAGGCTCACAGAAATTAGAGCAAGTCATGTACAACAAACACCCACAGCATAAAAGGAGAACAAAAGAAAAAGAAAGTGCAGAAGAAACAAAGTGTCTCATACATGAATGATAAGTGATGTACATATAGAATTCTGAGCACTACAAAGCAAGAAGTAGCCTATCGGCTAGAAACCACAAAAAATAAATCATCGCGCGCGATGGCGCCAGCATATGACGGACCAACCTCCCGTAGAAACTCTTCCTCCAACCGGACGGATTTAGCATCATCCTCCTCATCGCCAGACTCAAGTCTGGCAAGCTTCACTGCAGTAGGGCGATCTGATTCCGGATCCTCGTAGCCTCAGCGTGTCGTTGCTCAACCCTGGACTGCCGGGACGTGCGAAACCTCACTATCTTCCGGAAAGGAACACTCAGGAAGGGGCGAACCCCTGCGTCAAGCCAATCCAAACGAAAATGATAGAACTGCTGTAAGTCGCGGAGAGCATCCAAGAATAGCAAGATAGAAGAGCTAGTCAGCTTAGCAGGGGAGGTAGCCAAGAACTCATGAACATGGCTGGCAAGAGCCCTCAGGTTGAAGGCCGTAAGACTGTCAACCTGGAGTATACTCTGAGAAGTGAACGTCTCGGGATGGTGCTCCAAGATGAGATCCAAGAGCTGAAGCTCATGTACCCTGAAGCGGCCTGGTAACTCCTCATGCCATAGCCTACTAGAAATAGTCGCAGCGTCCTCTGTTTCATCATCGCCCTCGGAGTGGCGAGATCCCGCCTCAGAGGGAAGAAAAGAAGACTCCCCACCAGAATCAGCATCACCGACTAAAGGAGTGAACTCAGAACTGTGATCTCCCTCCGCGGTTGCCCCACTACCAGTCTCCACAGTTACCGGAGTATCCTCATACACCTGGAAACAATGAGACAAGGGTGTTATAGGAATTCTTGCACAGTATATGCAAGAAGAAAAGAAAAGGGGAATAGTAAAAAGAGGGGGTACGCCAGTCTAGTACCTCTCTCACAGCTGCCCCGCTGCCAGACTCCACAGTCACCGGAGTATCCTCACACACCTGGAAACAATGAGACAAGGGTGTTATAGGAATGCTTGCACAGTATACGCAAAAAGAAAAGAAAAGGGGAATAGTAAAAAGAGGGGGTACGCCAGTCTAGTACCTCTCTCACAGCTGCCCCGCTGCCAGACTCCACAGTCACCGGAGTATCCTCACACACCTGGAAACAATGAGACAAGGGTGTTATAGGAATTCTTGCACAGTATACGCAAGAAGAAAAGAAAAGGGGAATAGTAAAAAGAGGGGGTATGCCAGTCTAATACCTCTCTCACAGCTGCCCCGCTGCCAGACTCCCCAGTCACTGGAGTATCCTCACACACCTGGAAACAATGAGACACGGGTGTTATAGGAATGATTGCACAGTATACGCAAGAAGAAAAGAAAAGGGGAATAGTAAAAAGAGGGGGTATGCCAGTCTAATACCTCTCTCACAGCTGCCCCGCTGCCAGACTCCACAGTCACTGGAGTATCCTCACACACCTGGAAACAATGAGACAAGGGTATTATAGGAATGCTTGCACAGTATACGCAAGAAGAAAAGAAAAAGGGAATAGTAAAAGAGGGGGTATGCCAGTCTTATACACGGTACCTGAACAATGCCCTCCGCAACGGTCATAGAAGGAGGAGCAGGGGCCCCCGTAGGGGCAACAACACTGATTGATGCTCCAGAAGAGGTTGCCTCGGTAACCAATACTTCCGAAGAAGCTACCTCAACCTCAGGCACCGTAGGGATAGCTACCTGAAGAGGCGCAACGACAGGACAAACCAGCCCTTGTATAGGGGCTGCTGAAACATTAGTGGCAGGAGCCGCACTCGAAACAGCGCCAAGGGATAACTGCAACAAAGTAAAAGAGGGCTACGATAAGCACATACTGGACAGATAAGAAAATAGAACTAAGAAAATAAAAGAATACCTGAACCCCATCTAAGGGGGAAGCGCGGAAAAAGACGGTCTGCGCAGTAGGGGCTGTACTGATGGCCTGCAAAGAATGAAAATGCGTTGTTTACTGCATGTTCGAGGAAAAGGAGATCCCATTGCTTCAACAGAAAGGACTGACCTGAAGTGTGGGCTCACTGGTGGAGGCCACGGTAAATATTGGGCCACGAGAAATCGCCTGAACCAAAGATCTACCATCCATAGATACGCGGACCCTAGGGATAGAAATTCTCCCCGAAGAGGACAAACCCGGGGCGATAACGCCAGCTAAAGGAGGAGCCCCTTCCTGAGAAGAAAATCCAAGAGTCATTAAGACTCCTGCTGAGAGGAGACAAATATTCAAAAAAAATAAGTACTACCTCAGATGAAGAGGCCTCCAGGGGCTCAGCTGCAGAAGTACCCGCCGCCGAGACAAGAGAGGACGATGTGGCAACGCCCGAAGGCACAGCTCTCTACGCATGATAAATGGGTAAATAAAAAAAAAGAAGAAGGAATACAAAAGGAAATGACGCAATGAAAGTTTTGAAAATAACGAGGCATACCTGAGGAGAAGGGGAAGCCACAGGAGTGGTCCGAGTGACGGTAAAATGCACGGACGAAAGCTGCGAGGAAGCGACAGTATACGCAACCAAAAGGCAGTTAGGAGATGAATAAATTACAACAGATGTTAAATGAACTGAGGAAACAACAAACCTCTCTAAACAGTCCCCGGGAGGAAATGAGCATGGAGTTCCTCTCCCGCTGAAAGGGCGTCGGTCGTAGTGGGGGAAGAGGAGAACCACCTGCCTCGATGGAAGTGGCCTGCACAAATATAACAGAATGCTTTAAATGAAAATATATACATATATATGATGAAGGGAAGAAAGAAAATCGTATGCAAAAAATATATATAGACAAGTGAAGGGAGAACGCTTACAGTAACGGGGCGCGTAGTCTGGCTATAAGGGAGATGGGTGGGGCTGACCCCCCCAGGAGAACGGGAGGCCTCATCATCGCTAGAAGACTCTCTGGAGACTGATAACAAAGTATAAGTGTCAGTAGTGCTTTCGCTATGGAAACCCAGGCCGCCCATATCACCCGAAGAAGAACTATGGTCGTCATAGGAAGGGGTGCTTCCATAATCAACTAGTTCCTCTTCCAATGAAGGGGAGGGAGATGAAAGAACTCCGCGAGAACTGGTTCCACTAAGTAAAGGAGGCTGTGATATAGTACCTTCTGCAATAGGAATGGACGCGACCCGCGTCTTCTGAGAAGTAAGGCTCGGTGAGGAGTAACCTTGGTCCACCGTAGAGGAAGCAGCTATGCCAGCGCCACTTCCTTTCTTTTTCTTCGCAACCCGGGTCTTCACAGGGGAGGAAGGAGGAGAAGCAGTAGTAGCAGGAACAAAATTGGAAACATCGGTGTCAGGATGCTTCCTTTTGCTAGCAGTAGAGGTGCCCGCCTTCCCTTTGCTTTTTGGTTGGCTTTTAGACTTCACAGGGGGAAGCTCAGTCGACGGAGGCGGAAGTGACTCGTCAAAGAGAGGTTTCACTAAAATAGGGATGGCCTGCTCCAAGGGTGGCGTAGAGGTGGTACTGAGAAACCAAGGCTCTTTCTGCGTCCGCCTGACCAAAAACTGAGCTCTGGTATATTTAATGGGGTTAGTCTCATGAGGAGGGCCAACTACACATTCTTGAATAAGACGAACCTGCTGCTGCCAAAGAAGGAACCAGGATGAAGTGAATGAAGGCTGATAATCACTGGTAGGCACATAGAGACCACCCAAACCACTGACCCTGCGGAATAACCCCTGAAGAGTAAAGCTCGCGCACGCCTCGGAGAATGCCTCAGAATGACTGCTGTAGGTAGGAAGAGGAGGAGTGTGGACACCCTGATCATAACCAAACTGTCGTCTTGCCCTCTCGGAATGGTAAAATTCAGCACGGGGACCTAACTCGGTCCAAGAAGGAAGGTGACAGGGTAAGAGCATCGTCATCACATTAATATGGGGACACGTGGAAACTGACCCCACTGCGGAAGGACAATAGAAGGTTCCGCCATCCCCAGGGAAAGAAAGCCAGCTGAAAGTACCCCCAGGGCGCTTGGTATAAGGCCGAAACTGAAACTCCTCGATATCATCAATCAACATTCCCAAAGACTGCTTGGGAGTTTTCTTATGCCACCGAAGAAGCCTCGCAGCGTCGCTATGACAAGCGTGAGCCCCTGAAGTAAAGTGGGGGAAATGCTCAAACAAAAAGGCCATCAAGAGAGGGGCGTTGACATGGTTAGCAACATCATACCGACCGCATGACCTCTCTACATCTATGTGTGCTCGGTCTATCCAGGTGTAAAGAGAACCCAAGGTCAGAGCAGCTATAGGTACTGGTCTACCGCGAGACAATCGCACAGCCAACCTAAAAAGAAGTTCGCGGGGATAGTCTTCAGGCTTACCTGGAAGAAGGAACCGAGTCAGGAACGTAACAAGGAAAGCGGCTAAATGTGCAGGAGAGTGAAGCTTAGGACCATCCTGGGATCTGGGCGCTGCACGAGAAGTCTCCCCCTTTGGCAACTGCTCAAAGTCTCTGAACCAATATCTTTGCCATTTGGCAAAGGAATGCTTGGAATGACCCGTTACATTTATGGCCACATATCTCGAGCACTCCCCGAGAGATGACCGTAACTCCCCCACTAAATCCTGCTCTAGGGAGTCCTCGCAGTCATCAGTGAAGACCTGTTGCCCAAAGAAAGGAAGGGCGTACAACTCACATATATCCTCGAGAGTAACAGTAAATTCCCCCCATCCCGTGATAAAGGTGTGAGACTCCATACTCCACCGGGACAATAAGAGATTGAGCGAAGAACCGTGTTTAAAGAGGGTGCAGGACTTCAGACTGCTGACGGCGGTGAAGAGCCCCACCTCCCTGAGAATAGCCGCGTAATCAGGGACGCTCAGAACATAGTCAACCCAACTGGCCCACTCCTCTGTAGGTCCACCGGGGGTTTTAACCTCAACGTTGGAATAAGGAAAGTCGCCTCGGTCAACTCGGACTCGGAGAATGGAATCCGGAGAAATAGTAGGAAGATCAGCAGACTCGGTTAACCCCACGTGAGACCGATCGAGAACAGCACTCGAAAATTTTTCCCCAAAACCAGAAAGCGAAACCATGAAACTGTCAGCAGGGCCGAAAAAGGGAGCACGACGATAAATACCGAAGTCCCGCCCTTGACGAATGTGCATATAATCCTTCCATGCCTGAGAGGAAGTTGGTGTAGCTGATGAACCACCCAGAGCCATTGGCTCAAGAAAAGAACTCACCCTAGTAGGGACTCCGAGCGAGAGGCCCCTGGGGTCCCCGGTCGCAAAAAAAGAAGTAGAGGCAGAAACCCCAGCAATATCAGGCGAAGAGCCCCTGGTCAGTAGCCTGCCCTCCGTAACACCAACAGTCAACGAGACACCCGGGGTCACGGAACCCCCGTGGTGACGAAATGTCGAGACACCCCCTTCCACGAATGAGAGACCCGTAGACGCGAGGCCAGGTCGCGAGACCCCCAACTGCTGACAAGAGGTCACTATACCATCATGGGGCGAGACCCCTTCTTGAGAAAAAAATAATAAGGGCGTCGAAACCCCCAAGGTCGAGATACCCCCACTGACAGAATCGACTTCTGTCGAGACCCCCAAGGTCAAGACGCCACCAGACGCCAACGGCGGAATGCGCGAAGAGACGCTGCCAACGTGGTGATGCGTCGAGATAACCATAGAAGGCGAGAGACCTTCATAAACAGAAATAGCAGGCGAGGAGGTCTGAGGAGCGGACTTTGAACACGCAAAGTCTTGAATGGTGCAAGACGTATCTCGCCGAAGGACATTAATGCCGCAAGGTGTTGAACGGGGCGAGAGACCCCCGGATGAGGGAGCTACTAACGAGGAACCATTGTTCATATCCGCGCCCAGATGGGGCGAGACCCTCTGTTCCTCGCGCAGATCGGACGAGACCCCCTGTTCAACCAAGAAATTCAGACCCGCGCCCAAATAAGGCGAGACCCTTTGCTCCTCGCGCATATCGGACGAGAACCTTTGCTCCTCGCGCAGATCGGATGAAACCCTTTGTACCCTTTGTCCCTCGCGCAGACTGCAAACAGTCGAGACCCCTTGTCCTCCGCGCGCGTCGCAAACCATCGAGATATCCCCCGCCTTCAGCAAAGCTTCAGTTGAGATATCCCTCAACTCGGACGAACCCAAATAAAAGATCGCACACGCCGGCTGAGAGGGCGAGGAACCCGCAAGGGTTCTCGGCTCAGAGTCCGAGGAAGCAGATGAAACATTGACGCCAACAGTCGAGACCCCTTGTCCTCCGCGTGCATCGCAAGCCGTTGAGATATCCCCCGCCTTCAGCAAAGCTTCAGTCGAGATATCCCTCAACTCAGATGAACCCAAATGAAAAATCGCACATGCCGGCTGAGAGGGCGAGGAACCCGCGAGGGTTCTCGGCTCAAAATCCGAGGAAGCAGATGAAATATTGACGCCGTCAGTTGGACGGGGACAAGGGTCGCCGGCGATAAAGCTATCGGCCATAGAAATGGTCGAAATGGATGATGGAAAAGGAATGGAGTTTAGAGCTTTGGGTACATTAGAGTTGCTTACATTTGGAGAAACCTTCGTTGGTTTAGGATCCATGGATGAGAGGGTATTATAGTTGGGAAGGTTAGAGCAAAAAAGAAAAGGAGATGGGTGGCTATGGTGTTTTAAAATAATCCCTCTCTCACTTTCTCTCACTACAAACCCAAAGATGACTATGTCTTGGTTGAAGAAGATGAAAGACCCCAAGATAAGGGGCTTATGTTTTTTCACCAAAATGGAAAAACGTGCAGGAGGGCAAAAAAAGTTGATGATCTTTTTTCCCAAATGATGAGATGACAGTTCCCACACTGACGCGTGGGTTCTCAAAAAAAATTAAATACCTCGGATAAAGGGCCACAGAATTTAATGATCCTAGGATCCCTCAGAAAATATATATATATATATATATATATATAAATATATATATAATTGTTGAAACCAGATTTATAGAGTACAAAGTTTTTTTTAGTCTACCCAACCAAAAAATCTTTGCACGAGGGGCTAATGTAGAAGGGTGTTATAAACAAAAAAAAGCAAAATAAAATAAATATGTTTTTTTATTAAATAACATCCGAGAGGTACCCGCGAGGCCACCCAGAAGTCCAAAAGCCACCGCAAGTGTCAGCGCCGCGACGAGTCCCTACGCCACCGCAAGGGTCAGCGCTACCTCAAGCGTCCGCGCCACTTCGGGCGTCAGCGCCACTTCAAGCGTCGGCGCCCCGACAAGGGTTGGCGCCGCCTCACATGTCAGCGCCGGTTCAAGCATCAGCGCTACCTGAGCCATTTCGAGCGTCGGCGCCACTTCGAGCGTCGGCGCCGCAACAAGGGTCGGCGCCGCCTTACCTGTCAGCGCCGGTTCAAGCATCAGCGCTACCTCAGGCGTCAGCGCCACTTCGAGTATCGGCGCCATTTCGAGCGTCGACGCCACAACAAGGGTCGGCGCCATTTCGAGCTTCGGCGCCGGGACAAGGGTCGGCGCAGCCTCACGCGTCCGCGCCACTTCAAGCGTCGGCGCCACTTCGAGCGTCGGCGCCACTTCGAGCGTCGGCGCCGCAACAAGGGTTGGCGCAGCCTCACCTGTCAGCGCCGGTTCAAGCATCAGCGCTACCTCAAGCGTCAGCGCCACTTCGAGCATCGGCGCCATTTCGAGCATCGGCGCCGGGACAAGGGTCGGCGCCGCCTCACATGTCAGCGCTGATTCAAGGCTCAGCGCTACCTCAGGCGTCAGCGCCACTTAGAGCGTCGGCGCCACTTCGAGCGTCGGCGCCGCAACAAGGATCGGCGCCGTTTCGAGCATCGGCGCCGGGACAAGGGTCGGCGCCGCCTCACGCGTCAATGCCACTTCGAGCTTCGCGCCGCAACAAGGGTCGGCGCCGTTTCGAGCATCGGCGCCGGGACAAGGGTCGGTACCGCCTCACGCGTCAGCGCCACTTCGAGCATCGGTGCCACTCCGAGCAACGGCGCCAGGACAAGGGTCGGCGCCGCTTCAAGCGTCAGCGCCACTGCAGGGGTCACTGCAGAAATGATTATTCGAGAAGTGCTGCTACAGGAGTTTTCATCATGAAACAGCAGGCTCTAAATGAACAACAACACTAACACTTTACTTTCTTGCACAGGTTGCCTAGTCGAGCAAGCAGGGCTCGAACAGGCGCGTCGGGACCTCCTGGGAGTTTTGGCTTGGTGGCTGAGGGACAAGGTATGTTGAGCAAGCTCAACCACTTAGCACTATAGGATTGAGAGAATACTAGTAGGAAGACCCAGAAGCCACTCGAGGCTACGCACACTGCACACTTAGTCATAAATGAAGCGAGTGGCCAAAGAGTTGGCTACTCACAAGAAATAAACTCTTTACAAGAAAAATGACTTTTCCAGAGGAGGGGGTCCTCGAGGTCCCTCTCAAGAAAAATAACACTTTTTAGAGGGAGTGAGGCCTTAAGGTCTCCTCTCTCAAAGATTTGCAAAATTGCACCACAAGTTACCGTTTCAAAAGATAACTACCAAATCTGCTATTTTGTCTCCATTAGGGGACATATGTGCTTTTTGAGTTTTGGTCGGCGCCAGGTGGCGCCTGTAGAGGGGACAGGCAGCTGCCTGCAGGTAGGGACAAATGGTACACTTCAGACATTGTTCCCCACCAACTCTCTCAATTTTGGCGCCCAAAATCGCCAGCTCACCCCTTACGCCCATGTATAAATAGACCCCTGGGCAAGGTCAAAAGATAGACAAGAAAAATTGCACTGTTACTCTGCTAAAATATCACCAGACCTACCTAGTATTCTCTCCCTGCTCATTCTCTTAGTGCTGAGTGCCTTGTTCCTTCACTCCCCACTGACAGCCATCA
The DNA here is from genome assembly GCA_949130495.1 of Sambucus nigra. Classification (NCBI taxonomy): domain Eukaryota; kingdom Viridiplantae; phylum Streptophyta; class Magnoliopsida; order Dipsacales; family Adoxaceae; genus Sambucus; species Sambucus nigra. Next base: position 386,103,931 of record OX422215.1, on the reverse strand, counting down.
CTCTCAGGTGTTTCCCTTGAGAAAAATTGCTATTTTTGCTGTGAAAGTTCATCTTCTTGCAGGGAGTGAGTTGAAGCTTGAGTTCCATTGTTACCAGAAGGAGAAGTTTTCTTCAGAAGCTGCACCAGGAGACCTTGAAGACTTGCAGACAGTGTCCATTGGAGTGGGTCACGCCTCACCCTTTACAGTTATTCATAGACCCCAGTCTCACTACCCTCCTACAGATACTTTTAAGATAATAATTATGGGCCTAATATAAATTCACAAGTAATGTGGTGTGTCTCGGCTCCGAGCCACGGGTTTATTATACTCGATATAGACGAGTAGAGAGTTGTATGGGCATATGTTTAAGTATATAAACTTCTATAACAACATATATTTAATTATGAAGATTTCTATAATAGTTATCCTAATAATTTTTGGCTTTATTATTTATACTCATGATTGATAGTTTTACTACTTGAGTGCGTAGCTATTATCTTAATGCGGTGGGCCTGACCTATCGCATTGTTGCAGGTGCTTCAGAGTACCCGTTGTAGTTTTCTTACTCAAGAAAATTGTTTTCCTCTCCAGTCACCGCAGAGCTTTGAAGATATAGGAGTTGCATCTACCTTTAGATTTATTTCATTATGAGAGACGTGAGGTTCCTTTTGCTCATATTAATTATACTCGATTGTGGATATAGTATGGATTTTAGGGAGTTGTATGTATTGTTACTGTCAGGTAATATATGTTATAATTGGGGATGTAATTAACTTGTATCCGTTATATATCAGTATTTGAGGATTTCTCATATCAATCTTTATTGTGATTTATCATTTTTCCTTTGTTCTTATTACATGCTAAGGATAATATTCATTTGTTTAGGCAACCTGCATAATTTTAACAAATAGGCTTAATCAACCTAATTACTAAAAATATACGGGGCGTCACAGTTGGTATTAGAGCATGGTCCTATGTATTGAGGGTTATAATTATATGCTAATTTTTCACATACCGTTCTTCGATACATTTTGTGGATTTGTACTCTTCTTAGGCTTTGAGTCTAAAATGCTTTTTTCCCTATCTTTACAGATGGTGAACACTAGGATAATAGAAGCTGGGGGTTCCCAGATGGCTAATATAATGAGGGGTTTGGTGGAATAGACCGAACAAGGTCAGTTTATTGTGAGAGCCAAAAAAATTGACAACAATCATTAGTGAGGACATGGAGACTGGAGTTGAGATTGGAATCCAGAGAGCTAGAACTCAGCTAGTATAATAACAAGAAATTCTCGTATCAGCTTGGGACAAAGTGAGGGAAAGTTTTTACAAGGTTAATCTGCCCACATTCTTAGGGGATTCGACCCAATGGTGGCTCATCAATGGATGTGAGACTTGGAGAAACACCTTAAGTGGTGGAATTCATAGAGGTGCAGAAACAAATGTTGTCTACCTTTAAGGTAGTCAATAATGCTTTTCAATGGTAAGAGGGTATTACCACACCCTATGAGAAGGATCGATTGAAATATAGAGAATTTATGTTGAGATTTGATGTCAAATATTTTTCGTATGCTATTATATTTGTTAATTATTATAGAAGCAAGATTCACATAATATGATCGAATTTGGACAAGGGTTCAAAAATATATCTACAATTGTATCAAAAAAAGTGGATACTGAGTAAAGGAAGAAGGATTATGTCATTCGAGGTTTTAGTGGGTCGATTAAGAAGTTTATTTTAGGAAACCCAACTTTCACACTTATACTCAAGAAGTTAATGCTGCTTTAATACTTTGGCAGGATCGGGTAAATTCTCATAAGAGTTTAGCCAAGAGGGGAGACATTAATAGTCTAGATATAACCAATATATGTATAGGTGATGGTAAGATTAGAGGATTAAAAGAACCCTTATGAGGAACATTATGACAAGAGGAGCTGAGTAGAGTATGGTCAGATGCAGGGCAGTAGAGACAAGTAGTTTACTCTCTTTAGGTTGTGTTACTTATTTGGTAGATTTGTGGTGGATTTGGAAGTGACGACTACTTGTCCTATTTGTTTCGAGTGTAATAGAAACAAGGGTTCAATATAACCCTGAGATGATTTCGCTAGTCAATAAATCTCCCATAAGAGACAAGCTTCCTCATACGTGTGGAATTTCTTTAAACACCAATCGGTGTGCCAAGCCAATGGTCCAACAACGCTGCGAATTACTCAGTCTAAGATGCCAATTTTAAATTTTTTAACGATACTTTATTGGTTCACTTTTTTTGGGTGGGTAAAAATGAAGAAATTCAGTGTGCTAATATCCTAAGGGTAGTTGAATAGGAAATACTCGAAATTCATTGTCAATTAAAATTTCCTTGTTTTAAAAGGAAGAAATAACAATTGATTTGAAAAATGAAATTAAAACTCACACTTACTTAGGAAAATCATCAAACACTTAACCTTAAAATTATTATATCCAATTTTAAGTTCATGGAAATTGTTATGATAACAATTATAATCTAATTCAAAATCCTTTTAGTTTAATTGAAACAAAACAAGATGAGACATCTACACCTAGATTTAATTAGATCCAAATTCAAGTTAATTTGTGATTTAGGTGATATCTAGTCAAATTAGTTCAATTCAATTGCAATTATCTAATATCTAAACATCTAGAAACCTAAATCAATTATACATTTGAGATTATGTGAGGTTATGTGATGTGAATAAAAGTAAATGCGAGAATAAGCACAACACCAAGATATACGAGGAAAAACCCCAACTTATGGTGAAAAAATCGGGACACAACAACTAATACAATACAAACACGAAGTATTTTACAAGATCAATCATTTAACTAGCTTGAGTTCCCATCTAAAAGCTTTTGTAATACACCAATCCTCTAAACTCCACCCGATCTAGCGACAAAATGTTTCAATTAAAGTGAGGTAAAATGAAATCTCATATAGGATTTCTAGAGAGAGAAATAAAAGCTATTAGATCTAAAAAAAATTCAAAGGAAAGTAAGTGCTCTAATTCAAAACGGAGCCAAAATGATTTTTATAGTGAAAACACGTGTTTGAATGTTTCTTATGAAGTCTGTGTGCATGAAGGCTCTTTAATCGTGCGCATTACCCTAAAAAATGACTGAGATTTGAACCTACTAGCCATATCCGTGCTCATGGTGCCAATTTACCTCTCTGCACATGGTTTTGGTCATAATACAACATCTTTTAAAAACCAGCCAACAAAAAGGCACCATACGTATGCATTCACAAAATATGACTTTTCTAAGATAAAAATAAGTGCAAAGAATGTGGAAAAAAATATGTGGGCGTAGATAGGGTATCCTAAAGTGTATCAAACATCATATACCATATCCGAAAAACTCCAAAAATCCAAAGGAGTCTCTGAGTTAATGAAGCAATGCAATGCAAATTGACTCGGACATGAATAGAGGCATGTAAGAGAATAAATTATCTAAAAAAATAAGGACCCCTAAAGATATGATCCCAGACTAAAATAAGAGCTCATACTTGTAGGATAAATAAAATATTTTGATATGTAATGTAATACCCCTGTATTTTAATGACTTTTAAATTGGGGATTTATTAAATTTAATTGAGATAAATTAATTTAATATTAACACAAAAATTTATTTTAAATATTTACTAGCGTGATGAGAGTTAGTAATTATTGGGAATTTATTGAATATTACTTAATGAGTAAAGTAATATGTAGAATTGAATTTATTAAAATTATCACGAGTGAATAATATGACAATTATGAAAATTAAGTCGGGACGCGCCTGTGTCGTGTTGGGACTCAATTATTATAATAAAAAATGAATAAATTATAATTCACTCGTATGATCATTTTGAGTGCGCCAACGTATTTGGAAGGGTCGAGATAGTCAGAAAAGTTTACCCGGGGGTTTAGTTTTGGTCTGGGGGAATTTGTAGGCCTAACCGGCACCCCGGGAGTACGATTTAGTCATTTTCCAAATTAGCCCTTAGTCAAAGACGAAAATTAGGAATTAAAATCTGATGTTAGGAGAGTCTTCTAGGGTTAATATTCTCAAAAGATTAGAATGACAGTGAGAGGAAGAGAGGAAATAGCCTTCCAAGAATTCAAGGCCAAGAACTAACCAGATTACATCACCACCACCACCTCAACACAGATCAGAGCGAGGGGATCAAGTCTATACCTGTCAAATTCATGGAATCAGACCTAAGATCTTAAGGCAAGTATCTATCTTGCTAATTCCTAGTTGATATTTCATCCATGTTAGAATAGGATTAAGAATACATGTTTTTATTGAAGAATTATATAATTTAAAAGATTTAAATCGCATGTTTTAGGAGCAATTCATGAAATCTAGAAGCCGTGTCATATGTATAGGATTACCCATGAATTTGTAATGGTTTAACAGAAATAAATCTGGAAGAAGAATGGGAATTTTTGAAATTAATACAAAACTCGGGTTCTTAATAATTTTGCTGAATTGACCCGTTTAATTCGATGTCTTTGATGAATTCATACATGTTTTACGTAGGAAATCATGTAGATAGGTTTACATAACACTTGGTTTAATTATTTGGGAGATTGGGATTCATTAATGGTGTTTTGAAGAGGTTTTATGGATGATATTCATAGGTCGGATTAGCAGAATCTGGCAAGAACTGCTCGATTGATCGACTCAAGAATGTCGATCGATCGACTGATCGATCGATCGATCGCCCCGTCCTGGAAATTGAATACTTTTTTCCTTTTTAATTAAATTGGTTAAAACATGTAGCATCCCTTTGGATAGCATTCAAAGATTAAAATGGGTCATGTAGAGGACAAGTTGGGTCTAGGTAGGTTCCGGTGAATATAATTTTATACGGGATGTAATCATGAGTTAATGGGGGTATGACCTTTATTAAAAATCGTGCGTACGTTAAGTAAGGTATTGAGATATTCAAGAAAGACTTAGACCAGCATAGGAGTGAGGGTATACCTACTGAATTTACCTTTAGGAAGAGAAAACACATCTAGGGACGAGGAGTAATTATGTAATGGTTTTAATTGAGAATGAAAAGAGTTGAATTCATTATGTGTAAGAATTGGGTAATTTGTATTACATATGGTTAAAAATATTATTATGGGTCGTGGACGAACCTAATTGAAAAATGTGAATATTTATATATATATGATCGAGTGCTTGTGTATATATTTGTGTATAATCATATACGCGCTACTTGCTATCACGGAGGTTGCCGCGCCCGGACAGTCTTATCTGGATGGGACCTTTATGGGGGATATTGACTTATACCCTAGAACATAGGATTCCTTGGTAAAGGATATCTGAGAATGATAGTCAGGCGGTCCTAAGCGACGTGAGGGGTATGTGCTGACCTCTTAGTGACTTGGAACTAACCTTCGCCTCCATTTTGTGCATTTTGTGTTAATGGAGTTTGAGAGTGATTCTGAACTAGTATTTCCCTTGGTACGATAGATATTAGGACTTGATAGCAAAGTATGCCAGCACCATAGATTTTATGTGGGGTGACGATAGTATATATATTATATGAGTGATTAATATATATATATATATATATATACATATATATGGAATACTTCTACTGTGCGTATAAGTATATAAGTAATCGAAAAATGCTCCTAATCATAATAAGTAGTCGAAACTTCATAACAGTGTTGAGAAGTACATAATTGGCTCAAATAACTCTTAATAAGATGTTATTTTAGTTTAATCTAAGATTTTTGACCTTGCGAATTAGACCTTATGGGAGAAGTATAGAGTTAGACTTATGAGTTATTTTAGCAGTACGATAGGCGTGCACACTAGATGAGAGGTGAGAATTCTCAAGGGAGTGTCGTGTACTAACATGGTGTTCATATTATCTAGTAAGCATTTTAAATGGTTGCTAAAACATTTTTTAAAACTGTTTTACACTCGGGCTCTGACCCGTTTCCTATCATTTTTATCTCTCTTGTATATATATATATATATTACAGGTGCCCAACCACATGGGCGGCGGGCGTAGGTTCTTTGGATTGGACGTGCTGCAACTTATGTGGGAGTTGAAGGCCCTTACAGTAGACGACCTCTTCCTTAATTCAGCTCTTGATTTAGTTTTCCATAGCTAGGGCATGTGTCGCCCGATTTCCTATTCCCGTTTAGACTTATTAGAGATTTTGTATTTGTTTATGTTTTCAGTAGTCAGTACTCATTTGGGAGTTATTTCATGTCATGTTGATTTCACTTATAAATATTGACTTGGTCTGAATAATCTAGTTAGCATGTTTCTTTTGGATGATTGTTGTCCTTAGCATTTATATTATTCTTAAACTGGCTTATATTTAAAAAGGTTTTTACGATGGAATTTAATAAATGAAATAATATTTTAACTTGTTTTGACACTTAGCTTAATTAATTATAGGGTGATTAAAATGGAATAATTATTTTCGACGGTGATGCTAAGAATGAACCACACCGCTCACCTTGATTTTAATTTAATAAAGGACTGATCACCCGATATTTAATTAGGCGGGGTGTTATAGGTGGTATCAGAGCATCAGGTTCTAGTGTCCTTTAGGATCTGTACAGCTTATTTCGCTTTCAGCTTAGCGTCATTGATATAGAGCCCTATTTTGAGGAATGTTGTATTCTTGTATTTACGCTTACGTCTTCATCTATTTGAGATTTAATAATAACTATAGAATAATAAACTTCCTTCTCATTTCAGATGCCTCCAAGATGAGCACCTCGAGACAGAAATGCCCAGCCCGAGCAGCCAGCAACTCCGGCTCAGGGAATGATGAATGCAACAGAAGTAACCACTATTGTTGCACAGGCGGTGAATGCCGCACTAGTGGTGGTGTAGCAGTCTCCACCCCAGGTTCAGGCCGTAGCGCCAGTGCCAGCACAGCTTCCCATAGAATGGGAGCGGGTCAGGGATGCCTTTCTGAAGGCGCATCCCCCGGAGTTCTCGGGTAGCTCGAACATCGTGATCACCAGCCAATGGAAGGACATCCAGAGGCATCTACGTATGTATGAGTGAACTGACGTGCATAGATAGGTACTGTCATCCTTCAAGCTAGTGGGGGCCTCTTTGCAATGGTGGAAGTCCACCACCACCTTGGAAGAGAGGGACAGTATGTCAATTCAGTCATTTTGGGTACGATTTGACCGTAAATATTTCCCATCCGTCGTGCAGACTGAGATGAGGAAAAGGCTACTGAATCTTAAGAAGGAGAGTATGACCGTTATTGAGTATAAGGAGGAGTTTATGAGACTTCTCACTATAGTTTCGGATGAGGCACCCACTGAGGAGAAGAAGATATTGCTATTTTTAGATGGATTGGCCTGGAGGATTCGTCAGCACCTCATAGGTAATCTATCATTGAGCATTTACACTGATGTACTAAATACCGCTCTGTTGCACTGCCAGGATCGTCGCTTCCATCAGCAGGGGAGCAAACGGGCAGGGGAGCCTAGACAGTAGGGCCGAACTGGAGGTAGTGGTGCTGGTGGAGCACCATCAACTCAATGGCAGACCCGTCATAGTGAGTAGAGTTCCCATCAGGGGGACCCTGCCAAGCGATTTCGATCCAATGATTCCAGACATGGATTTGGTTGACTTAGACAGGGCCAACAGGGCCAGTCCAGTCAGCATGGCCAGCAGGGCCAACATCGTCAGTATCAGGGTCAGCAACAGGGCCATCAGGGCCAAAACATTTTCAGTAGGGCCAGAGGTGGGGTGGTAACGACCAATAGGGTCGTGGTAAGCCGGGACAGAGGGGAGGGAACTTCAGGGGCAGGTGTTTTGGATGTGGCAAGAATGGACACAGGCTCCAGGATTGCCTAGAGGGGAATAGGGCTCGACAGCAGCAGGGTGCCTGTCATTAGCCACAGAGGCCACTCTTTCTAGTGGCCCTCCCCCCACCAGCTCAAATGCTATCCCTACCAGCCATCCCAGGAGCCCCGTTCAGCAGCGATAATTACAGTATGGACGTGTCTATAACGTCCACCAGCCTGCAGCACCTCAGGCACCACCTATGATAGAGGGTACATTTCCTATCCATGGCACTATAGGTCGAGTCTTATTTGATACTGGGGCGCCACACTATTTTATAGCTACTAGCTTCGCACGAACACGGGGCTATTAGATACGACAGAGAGTACCGTGACATGCACAGATTCACCACTGGGAAATGGGTCCTTAATTTTCTTTATATGTCGAGGTATAGGTATAGAGATTGGTAGCTTGATTTTACCTACGGACATGCTAGTTTTAGATATGCATGAGCACGACGCCATTATTGGCATGGATTGTCTCGCTACGTACAATGCCATAATAGATTTTTTCGATAGGAGTATTATCTTTGTTATTCCTGGTCAGGAGATGTTTCTAGTGGCGATGCCTCTCCTAGAGGGAGGATCTTCCACCCATTTGTATTACATAGAGGAGAATACCTCTAAGGAGATTGTGATTCCCCTGGATTCGATTCTAGTTATTCGTGAGTTTTTGAATGTATTCTAAGAGATACCGGGCCTACCTCCTAGTTAAGAGATAGATTTTGTCATAGACTTAATGTCGGGCACTCGACCGATAGCATGTGCACCGTACCGCATGACTCCAGCAGAGATGAGGGAGTTACGGGATCAGATAGAGCAGTTGTTGGGTCAGGGCTTCATTCATAGGAGCATCTCACCTTGGGGCGCTCTGGTGTTGTTTGTGAAAAAGAGAGATGGATCGTTATGATTGTGCATGGACTATCGAGATTTGAATAAGGTCACGATACGAAATAAATATCCGTTGCCCCAAATCGATGACTTATTTGACCATCATAGAGGAGCAACCTTTTTTTCGAAGATAGATTTAAGATCGAGATACCATCAACTACGAATTAGGGAGCAGGATGTGTCAAAGACTGCTTTCTTGATGAGATATGGGTCCTATGAGTTCAGAGTCATGCCATTTTGGCTAAAAAAATTCTCCAGCCATATTCACGTACTTGATAAACCGTGTTCATAGAGTTCTTAGAGCAGTTTATCATCGTCTTCATAGATGACATCCTGATTTATTCACAGACTGAGGAGAAGCATGCCAAGCACTTGAGATAGGTTCTTCAGACTGTACGAGAGCATCAGCTGTATGCTAAGTATGAGAAATGCGGATTCTGGTTACAGGAGGTATAATTTCTAGGACACGTTGTGTCAGAATCGGGGATATTAGTTGATCCGAGCAAGGTATCGACGGTGAGGGAGTGGGGATAACCCACGACGCCGACAGAGGTTCTTAGTTTCTTGGGGTTAGCTAGGTGCTGCAAGCGATTCATTCGAGGCTTTTCAAAGATAGCGGGTCCATTGACGAATCTGACTCACAAGGGAGTACTGTATGTATGGGATGTTTCCTGTCAATTGGCTTTTGATGAGATAAAAGATAAGCTGACTTCTACACCAGTTCTTGATTTACCCAGGCCGGGAGTGGAGTACCCGGTGTATATTAACGCCTCTATATAGGGACTCGATGGAGTACTTCAGCAGGAGGAGCAGGCTATAACTTATGCCTCCCACAAGCTTAAGTCTCATGAAAGGAATTACCCCACCTACGACCTGGAGCAAGCAGCAGTTATGTTTGCATTATGGATTTGGACACATTACTTGTTGGGGGAGAAGTTTCACTTGTTCATAGACCACAAGTCACTGCAATACTTATTCACTCAGCGGGAGTTGAACATGCTTCAGTGCAGTCGGATGGAGTTTGTGAAGGACTACCAGTTCAATATACAGTACCATCCAGGGAAGGCTAACGTAGTTGCTGATGCGTTAAGCTCTAGGCCGATAGGTGAGGTAGTGGAAGTATGGAGAGCGAAGTGGAAAGAGTTGGGACACCAGGAGGCGGTAGCCCATTCCTTTATATCTGTTATTATAGTCACATCCGAGATTTTTATGAGGGTGATACAGGCCCAAGTAGTGGATACATTTTGTCAGGATCAGATTGTACGGCTCTTAGCTGAGGGTGCTGAGTCATATTCAGTGGGTTCTGATGGGGGCTTGAGGTTTAATGGGAGATTGGTGGTCCCGAAAGGACATGATTTACTTCATGCAGTCATGACACAGTTGCACGGATCTAGATTTACGGTACATCCCGAAGGGGATAAAATATACCAAGATATGAGGCGACAGTACTGGTGTAGTGGGATAAAGAAGGACATTACAGAGTTCGTGTCCAAATGTACTACCTGTCAGTTGGTAAAGGTGGACCACCAAATATCGCCAGGGTTACTTTAACCGTTGGAGATACCTACATGAAAATGGGAGAGAATTTCCATGGATTTCATTACTGGGCTGCCTACATCACAGTGGGGTCACGATTCCATATGAGTTATAGTGGATTGGTTGACCAAGGTAGATCATTTTCTACCTGTGCGAACAAACTACACCACATGACAGTATGCACAATTATTTATTGCCGAGATAGTTAGGATACATGGGGTACCCTTGGATATTGTGTCTGATAGAGATAAGATTTTTGTGTCGCGCTTCTGGGAAACCTTTCAGTAGGCCATGGGTACAGAGTTGAGATCGAGTTCATCTTATCACCCACAGACGGATGGACAAATAGAGCGTACCAATCAGATGCTTTAGGATATGCTACGCACAAGTGTCCTTAATTTTTGAGGGGGTTGGGAGCCATATGTTCTACTGGTGGAGTTCGCTTATAATAACTCCTATCAGTTCACGATCGACATGGCCCCATTTGAGGCTTTATAGGACAGACCTTGTCGTTCTCGCACTTAATAGTTAGAGGTGGGGGACAACAAGTTTCTCGGACCAAAGGTAATTCAGGAGACGTCAGCTAAGGTAGAGTTAATCAGGAGTCGCATTTGGGTAGCCCAGGATAGGCAGAAAAGCTACGCCGATGCAAAGCGATTCTTCTGGGAGTTTCGCGTGGGGGACCAAGTATGACTGCGTGTATCTCCTATGAAATGAGTAATGAGATTTGGGAATAAGGGGAAATTGGCTCCAATGTACGTAGGACCATTTTCCATTATCGAGAGGATAGGGACGGTGGCATACATATTGGGGTTGCCAGAGCACTTGCACCGTATTCATGATGTATTCCACATCTCGTCATTGAGACGATATCTTCGAGATGATATGGCCCACACTCACATCGTGATAGAGGAGATTGACTTACAGCTCGACAGTTCTTATGAGGAGAGACCAGTGGTTATCCTAGACCGTAGCGAGAGGAGATTGAGGTCGAAGGTAGTTCCACTTGTACGGGTCCAGTGGGAACATCATAACGTAGAGGAGTCCACTTGGGAGTATAAGGCAGATATGCGCAAAAAATATCTAGATTTATTTTTACTAGGTACGCCTTATTTTCCGAATTTTGGGACAAAATTACGTTGTTAAGGGGGAGTATGTAATACCCCGTATTTTTATGTCTTTTAAATTGGGGATTTATTAAATTTAATTGAGATAAATTAATTTAATATTAACCCAAAAATTTATTTTAAATATTTACTAGCGCTACGAGAGTTAGTAATTATTGGGAATTTTTTGAATATTACTTAATGTGTAAATTAATATGTAGAATTGAATTTATTAAAATTGTCACGAGTGAATAATATGACAATTATGGAAATTAAGTCGGGATGCACTTGTGTTGGTCGGGACTAAATTATTATAATGAAAAGTGAATAAATTATAAGTCACCCGTATGGTCATTTTGAGTGGGCAAAAGTGCCCGGAAGGGTCGAAATAGTCAGAAAAGTGTACCCGGGAGTTTAGTTTGGGTGTGGGGGCATTTTTAGGCTAATTCGGTACCCGGGGAGGGCAATTTAGTCATTTTCCAAGTTAGGCCTTAGTCAATGATGAAAATTAGGAATTAAAATCTGATGTTAGGAGAGTCTTCTAAGATTAATCTTCTCAAAAGATTAGAACGACAGTGAAAGGAAGAGAGGAAAAAGCCTTCCAAGAATTCGAGGCCAAGAACTAACCAGATTGCACCACCACCACCACCTCAACGCATATCGGAGCGAGGGGATCAAGTCTATAGCTGTAAAATTCATGGAATCAGACCTAAGATAAGGCAAGTATCTATCTTGCTAATTCCTAGTTGATATTTCACCCATGTTAGAATAGGATTAAGAATACATGTTTTTATTGAAGAATTGTATAATTTAGAAGATTTAAATCGTATGTTTTAGGAGTAATTGATAAAATCTAGAAGCCTTATCATATGTAGAGGATTACCCATGAATTTTTAACGGTTTAATAGAAAGAAATCTAGAAGAAGAATGAGAATTTTGGAAATTAATACAAAACTAGGGTTCTTGATAATTCTGCTGAATTGACCCCTTTAATTTGATGTGTTTGATGAATTCATACATGTTTTACGTAGGAAATCATGTAGATAGGTTTACATAACACTTGGTTTAATTGTTTGGGAGATTGGGATTTGTTAATGGTGTTTTGAAGAAGTTGTATGGATAATATTCATAGGTCGGATTAGCAGAATCTGGCAAGAATTGCTCGATCGATCGATCTCCTTTCATCGATCGATCGACTCCTCCTGGAAATTGAATACTTTTCCACTTTTTAATTAAATTAGTTAAAATATGTAGGAGCCCTTTGGATATCATTCAAAGATTAAAATGGGTCATGTAGAGGACTAGTAGGGTTTAGGTAGGATCCGGTGAATATAATTTTATACGAGATGTAATCATGAGATAACGGGGGTATACCTTTATTAAAAATTGTGCGTACATTAAGTAAGGTATTGAGAGATTCAAGAAAGACTTAGACCAGTATGGGAGTGAAGGTATACTTACTGAATTTACCTTTAGGAAGTGAAAACTCTTTTAGGGACGAGGAGTAATTATGTAAAGGTTTTAATTGGGAATGAAAAGAGATGAATTCATTATGCGTAAGAATTGGATAATTTGTATTACATATGGTTAAAAATATTATTATGGGTCGTAGGCGAACCTGATTGAAAAATGTGAATATTTATACATATGATCGATTGCTTATGTACATATATTGAATGTATATATTTGTGTATAATCATACCCTCACTACTTGCTATCACAGAGGTTACCGTGCCAGTGCAGTCTTATCTCGATGGGACCTTTATGGGGGATATTGACTTGTACCTTAGAACATAAAATTCCTTGGTACAGGCTATTTGAGAATGATAGTCAGATGATCCTAAGAGATGTGAGGAATATGTGCTGACCTCTTAGTGACTTGGAACTATGCTTCGCCTCCATTTTGTGTGTTTTGTGTTAATACAGTTCGAGAGTGATTCCGAACAAGTATTTCCCTTGGTACGAGAGATACAGGGACTTGATAACTGAGTATGCCAGCACCATAGATTTTATGTGGGGTGCCGATAGTATATATATTATATGGGTGATTAATATATATACGTATATATGGAATTCTTCTACTATGCGTATAAGTAGATAAGTAATCTAATAAATGTTCTTAATCATAATAAGTAGTCGAAACATCGTAACAGTATTGAGAAGTACATAATTGGCTTAATTAACTCTTAATAAGATGATATATTAATTTAATCTTAAACTTTTGACCTTGCGAATTAGAACTTATGGGAGAAGTATAGAGTTAGACTTATGAGTTATTTTAGCAGTACGATAGACGTGCACACTAGATGAGAGGTGATAATTCTCAAGGGAGTGTCGTGTACTAACATGGTGGTCATATTAGCTAGTAAGCATTTTAAATACTTGCTAAACATTTTTTAAAACTGTTTTACACTCGGGCTCTGACCCGTTTCCTGTCATTTTTCTCTCTATTGTATATATTTTATATATTACAGGTGCCCATCCATAGGGGCGGCAGGCATAGGTTCTTTGGATTAGACATGCTGCATCTTATATGGGAGTTGGAGGCCCTTGCAGTAGACGACCTCTTCCTTGATTTAGCTCTTGATTTAGTTCTCCATAGCTAGGGCATGTGTTGCCCGATTTCCTATTCCCGTTTAGACTTCTTAGAGATTTTTTATTTGTGTATCTTTTCAGTAGTCAGTACTCATTTGGGAGTTATTTCATGATATTGACTTGGTTTGAATAATCTACTTAGCATGTTTCTTTTGGATGATTGTTATCCTTAGCATGTATGTTATTCTTAAACTGGATTATATTTAAAAATAATTTTACGATGGAATTTAATAAATGAAATAATATTTTAAAATGTTTTCACACTTAGCTTAATTAATTATAGGGTGATTAAAACGGAATACTTGTTTTTGACAGTGGTGCTAAGAATGAACCACATTGTTCACCTTGATTTTAATTTAATAAAGGACTGATCACCCAGTATTTAATTAGGAGGGGTGTTACATGTAATAAGTCAAGAAACACTTTTATACGTTTTCATTCCCCCTCTAATTCTTCCGTGGAAAAATCTAAAAACATTCCAAAAGACCAAAATGCATGCAAATCCCACCATATACAAATAAAGTCGCGATAATCAATCTACATCACCCACAACCCTGGAAAGGACAATAAAGAATAATACTGGACAAAAAATTAGAGATTTGATGTATGATATCAAATGAGATGCTCAAGATTCTGAATAATGATGATGCACCTACAAAACTCAAAAATACAAAACGATCAAGCAGGTTACATTAATGTGAAAGCAAAGGCCCCTACATTGGAATTATCTTTGAATATATGAAATAAATGTAGATAAAATTTTCTCTCATTTTTACACTATTTGATAAGATAGAAAAGATAATACTAAAATAAGTTAGACAATAAATCACAAAATATGCGAGGGATAAAATATATATAGCAAATACAGGAATATGACAATCAATCGCATGCAGGAGATACACAAAATCTCTCTCCCCCTAAATTACATGTATGATAACTAATAAAACAAATAACAAGATATCAATGATAAAGAGATATAGTCAATGATAAAGCAAGAATGTTCATATGATATCTATAGATAAACCACACAAAAAACACATACTAGCATAAAAGAATATGTATCATGAAGTTTAAAAAAATGTAGCATGGAAAAACATCCACAAATGAATCACCTCTCAAATAAAGAAACAAATACTCCCCTTAAAATAATATATCTCCCCTGAAAGAATATCACTTCCCTTAAATATATGCATTCAAAGAGATAAGGAAAATCTTACAACTTTTTACAATAAACTTTGACACATTGAAAATTTGTCCTTACAAATCTCCGCCTTTGTCTATTTCGAAACAAAATAAAAAATAAAAAAATACTAGGCCGTTAATCTCTCTAATACTGAATCCCCAAATCCAAAAGGAAAAAGTACAAATTGACACTTGACCTACTCTATCTCTTGAGTAGCATTGTTCTTATGAAACTCTCATCGCTGAAACTTGCACACTTAACACAACTTTCAAGTGCAAAGAGAATATAAAATACATAAACCGAATATGAAATATATAAACTCTCGTCACTGAAACGTACACAATTTTGTTCAGGAATAAAAAGGTAAGGTGAATAATATGAAACAACTTCTCCTCATTAATGTGACACATATGATCATAAAAGAAACAAATATATCATGCGATGTGAAGTTTAATGGCAATGATAAACAAACTCGGCAATACAAGCACAAATACTCCAAACGATATAAATTTCATTAATTTGAGACAAATGATGAACATGGATTAAATGCAAGCAAAGACTAAAAATAAAGCATAATATATTGTGGAAGCCCATTTTTTACAAGTTCATGAGAGTAGCCGACCAAGATAACTCGAGTTATTTTGTCGGCCCAAATCATAATTTAATTTCTACACGGGCAGTTTAGTTAGAGGAGGATACTCGCATATATGGTCAAATCAGGTGCCAAGAATTTCGATCGATATATTCAAGAATCTCATGGCTACTCCACGAACTATGATGGAGTTCCTTAAACAACTCAAACTCTATAATAGATATACCTATAAATTATACACCCTGACCCGAGGCAAAGGGATGAAACATTATAATCGTTAAGAGACACTTAGTAAGAATAAATAACCTCTCCATGGACGTAAGCAAGTTGCCGAACCACGTACATCGTTGTTATGTGTGATTCCATTTACTTTCTAATATTTGTGATTGTTTTCGTAGATCCTTTATTGTGAATTTTTTTGCATTCACAATTGGCATCGTCTGTGGGAATTAACTTTTATTCCTACGAAAGCATTCAACACCAGAAAGTCATCAATGTCTCACCACATCAACAAGATTCCACAAGCCGGTGATGTTCCGAAAGATCCACCCCCTAGGGTTAGGTCTGAAATTCGCTAACATACAAACCCAAGGTTTCACTAGTAACGGCAACCTTCAGAAGAAAGCCATGGACCTTCAAGTCCCTCTCGAATTTCTAGGTTAATCGATGCCTATAAAGCCCTAATTCGAGAATAGGAAGATGCAACTTGCCGCCAAGAAGAAGAAAATCCTCACCTTAAGAGGTGACTTGAAGGAATGGAGAGAGATCTCCCCAGAAACACAAGGCATTGTAGAGACAAAACTCTTAGCCCTCAGGGGAGGCTCCCCCAACCGAGGAAGGAGTACTAGGCACGATCACGAGAGAACCTGAACGTGATAGATCAGAGAGACCATGATCAGAGCGTGGCCACCAGGAGAGGCACCACAGGAATAATGATCGACCAAGTGAGGATTTGAGGATTCTGGTTCCTAGGGAGATGGACAACATCTGGCGCACCGAGGAGCCAGATCGACTAGAGATTTTGTTAGAAGATCTCTAAACTCTCAGATAAAGACCCCATTTTAAAGGGAAATTGAACATGACGAGCCCCCTAAGAAATTCATTATCCCAAGGTAAAATGTCTACGATGGAAAAATAAATCCCATAGGCCATGTCAGGTAGTATCGACAGAAAATGACCTTATGGAGCCACAATGACGCACTAATGTGCAAGATATTCCCTTCAGCCTACATGATATAGCGCGTAAGTGGTTTGAGAGGCTCCCCTACTGGTTAATCAAGAATTTCATGGCACTAGCAGAGGCTTTCATGACACGATTCATAACATGAAACTCCCATCCTAAGAGGATGGATGCACTACTCACTATGAAGAAAAATCCTTAGAAAAACCTTAGAGATTACTCCAAAAGATACTCATAGATCTTTAATGAGATAGAGGACTTCTCAGAGAAAGTTTCCATAGTATCCTTCAAAACCAGCCTACCGACCACCTATCTGCTGCACCAATCTCTCACCAATAAGGAAGCCATAAACATCGATGATTTTATGGCCTGTATCAAGAAGTAAGCCAAGGTCGAAGCCGTGATCTATCCTAATGGGGGAGACAATGGTTGAGCGAAGGAAAACAAGGTGACAGAGAAGAATGACACCCTAAAAAGGGAAGCAAGAATGGGGGCAAGAATGGATCCAAAGGTGGAAGTAAGAATGACCCCTCCAAGGCATTCCAGGCTATTAACAAAGTCTTCAAGGAACCCATTTACAAAATTCTCAGCAAGATCAAGGATGAGCCCTTCATTAAATGGCCCTAGAAGATAGGTGGTGATCCAACTAAGAGAAAAAACACATTGATGTGCGCATTCCATAAGGAGGGTGGTCATCGAATGCAAAGATTTGAAGTCACATCTAAAAGAGCTAGTTCAGGCAGGGCATCTTAGTGAGTACGTTGATAAGAAGATAGATAAGGGCATAGCCAATGGAGACCAGAAGTCAAACAATGTTCTCGATGACAATACAGGACTCGAGTTTGTAATAATTCATGGGGCATCAGACTTGAGACAGATTTAAGGGAATGCCGTTAGAATGGAACTCAAGAAGGTGATTTCCATGATGGAAGCTTTTCAGATCAATCCAACCAAGACTCAGGTTAAAAAGCACATGTGACCAGAAGATGTTGATTATACGAAGCACATAGTGTTCACCGAAGAGGACTTGGTCATAGTAAGGATCCCACATCATGATGCATTCGTAAGCACGCTCAGGATTTCTAATTAGGATGTCGACAAGCTACTAGTAGACCAAGAGATTTCATCCGAAGTGATGTATTTAGACCTATTCCATAAGATGAAACTAAGTATCGCCGCCCTCAAAGAAGCCAGTATTCCATTGGTCGACTTTACGGGAAGGATTACCATGCCATTGGGAAAGATCCCTAAGCCAGTCAGGGCATGGAACATCTCGAAGTTAATCGAGTTCTTAGTTATGGACATTGAGTCCCCACACCATACAATTTTGTGCAGAGGTTGGCTCCACGCCATGAAGGTCGTTCCATCCACTTATCATCAAATGCTAAAACGCATCACAGATTGTGGAGTGGTCAAAATTCACGACGACCTGGCTACAACTCATAAATGCTTCATCGCTGCTATCTACCCGAAGAAAGAGAAAAATAAGGAGACTAAGAACGCCTAAGAGAAAGCCCAAGAAGGGACTGTTCTCTCCAAATAGGAACTATGGTATGGTCGACCAGGGGTGGAAGGGACCAGGGTCCACCCCGCAGATAGGGTCATTGAAAGCCTAGAAGAAGTTGTAGGCAATGAAAACTTGATAGAAAGGAAGTTTTTGATTGGATATGATCTTATCGAACAGGAGAAAAAGGGAAATGGTTGCATTCCTTAAAAGGAACATAGATGTTTTTTTTGCAGGGGAGCCTTTCGAGTTTCTTGGGATTGACCCCAGCTTGGCGTGCCACCACCTACACGTCGATCCTACTTTTAAGCCCATCACTGAGAAGGCTCATCGAACATTTCCTAAAAAATCCAAGGCAGTGGAGAAAGAGGTAGGGAGGCTACTGGATGCAGGATCCATCAGGGAAGTTCAGTTCCCTATATGGTTGTCAGACCCAGTGGTGGTTCCCTAGAGCAATGGAAATTTGAGGGTGTGTAACACCCCGTAATTTTGAGGATTTAGTATTTAATTATTTTTGGGAGAAATAAAATATTTAAATTGGAGAAACTTAAATTTATGATTTGGAGAATTTATTTGAGTGGGAAGAATTATTTATATTTGGCGACTTTAAGTTAAATTGTTCGAATTAATGTGTGTCGCATTTTTGAGGCCAAAATTGGAGAATGTTATAAAGTATTTCAGATGAAAATTCTGAGTGCGCGGCTAACTCCAGATGGGTCGAGATAGTCAGAAAAGAGTACTCGGGGGTAGTAATCGGGTCACGAGGTATTTTTGGGCATAGCCGAGCCCACACGGGGTGATTCAGGCCATTTTAATTAGGCCCATGTGGCCAAAAATGGGATTAGTGGTTTAAACCTAATTGGGGAAGTGTTGAACGGAAGTTAACATAAATTCTAAACCTAGGGCTTGAGAGAGAATTTGGGAAAAGCAAATCAAGAGCCAATTGGGAATTTTTGGAGCCAAATTAAGGGACAAAAGTGTGTGTTCTTCATCAACACCTTAACTACATCAACGGATCAGACTCTACGAATAATTCTAGGCAAGTGGTTAACTTGCTGTGATTTTAAGTTGTGATATCCAATTCATATTATAGCACGTGTATCAACATATATTTTGGGGATAAATTTCGGATGAAATGGGTTTTGAGGAAATCAGTTTGAGAATGAATTTTAGGCAAGATTTGATGTTAGTATATGATTTGATAGTGATAAATCTGGATGCTATTTCAGTCCCATTAACTGTTGTTGAGTAAAAATGAGTTTGAGGTGGTAATCGTAAGAAACGAATATACGAAATCGTAACATTTACGAGTTAGAAATTGTTGACTGTTGATGAATTCCGTGCATGAATATAAATCGATAAGGCAATTTAAAAATCATCTTAGGAAAGATTATATGAGAAAGGTGATTATGGTTTTGAATTTTGGGATAAAAACCTTGAAAGGTTAACAATGGAGAAACAAGGCAGCGGCGAGGAAGAGAACTGATCGATCGATCGAACGATCAATTTGGTCGATCGATCGACGATCCAAAATCGCTGGCAGTTCCGCTTGTTTAGGTAAATAAGAGGTGGATTTTATTGGATTTGTAATTAAGTTGAATTATTTAGTGAATAATAATTATGAGGTACTTTTTATCAATTATAGACGAATATAATTGGGTTTTAAAAAGAAAAGATTTGTGACACCTTATAGATAAATTTAGGGAATTAGATTCCAAATTAATTATATTCGGATTGAATGAGCAAGTCCAGGAATATTGGTTGAGCGACGCCAAGGTGTTAAATTAATTATGGAGATAAACAAATTAATTTGGAGTCGGAATATAGACTCAGGAAATATTAAGTTATGGGCCAAGTGAGCGAGTCTGGTATGCTGTTTGAGTGGCATAAGGTAATAAATTAATTAATGTGTAAATTAATTAAATTAGAGTCGAATCATAGACTCGGGTAAATATTATATAAATAAGTGTTCAAGTATTTATATTAGAGTCGGACCATAAACTCGGGGGAAATATTATATTAATTGACATGTGAATTAAATAAATTAGAGTCGGACCATAGACTCGGGAAGATGATAAATTAATAAGTGAGAAAATTAATAAAGTTAAGTTGGGCGAGAGACTTGGGAAATTTCAGGCTAGTGTAACGGGTCTTGAGTACACGGTAAAGCTGAGGTCTATATTATATATACACGGTGTAGTGATAGTATATATATATGTGTATATATGGTGTGTGCTATTAAATATCAGTGACTAGATATTTATTTAATTTATATACTCTAGTGCTATCAAGGGAGGTTTCGTGATGTAGGTGAATCCCCTTGCTTGAGGAGTAGGGTGAGTATATCCCCAGGTCATAGCGTCCGGTATATGGGTGAGGGGTTTATTTCACTTTCAGGGAAGGAATATGACCGCCTCCATTACGTTTATATTTTGGGCCAAGTTGGTGAGCGATTCCAACTTGGGTAACTAGGTTATGTGAGCACACCTAGTGAGATAACACTTTAGAGGGAATCATCCGGTGAGGGTATACTCGGAGGGATGGATATGCGTACGATATATGTGTGGATGTTCGTAGCAAATATGCGTATATAATGGTAGGAAATATTATATGCGGGTAATAATACAGTGTGTGTTGTATTTACTTTATATAACATGTGTAACAGTTATATGATATTATTTAAAAAGGAATTAATGAAGTTAATTGGTGGAATAACTTATAATCCATTAATAAATTATTATACTCGGGTTAGGTAGTGTGGCAAGGGGAGTTTACACCAGGACTAGTTGGACGGGGTAGTACAACTAGGTGGGGTTAAGGTAACAGTTAGGTGTGCACAATAGTGGAGGGGTGAGAATGTCCTCAAGAGAGTGCAACACTAACTTAAATATGAAGCGCATTCATGAATTTTAAATTACTGAAGTTAATTCACTTGCTAAATATTTTCAAAATGTTTTGGGTTCTAACCCTTGCTATAAAACTATTTTCAAAACATTTTAGGTGTCCAGCCACAAGGACGCCAGGATTGAAATTCTATTCAAGGGACACGGAGCTACGAAATATGTGGATGCTAGGAGGAGTTTGGATTAGACGCATCATTCGTTCATTCCTAGAGTAGGAATCATATATCAGTTTCAGTTTTATTTAGGGCATGCTGCCCAGAATTTTCAGTTGTAGTTTTCAAATTTATTTATTCAGGTGTTAGATGTTTGTATTAGACTATTTACTTTGGTGACCGATGGTTTATTCGGTATGTAGTTTATTTTTATTCAGTTTATTTAATTCAGTCGTGGTGTATGAATCATATTATCTTTCCGCATGTTATTGGTTGTTTAATTAAAAAGATAAAATTTTGCACCAGCTTTTTGGAATAATAGGTGGTTAGTAAGTCTTAAAAAGGTTTTCGACAGTGATGCTAAGGATGAACCAATAGGGATTCTTATTTTAATTTGGTATAGGACTGATCACCCAGTATTTTATTAGGCGGGGTGTCACAGATGGTATCAGAGCATCAATTTCTAGTGTCCTTAGGATCTGTGCGGCTTTTCACGTTTCAGCTTAGCGTCCTTTGATGTAGAGCCCTATCATAGGATTTTTATATGCTTATACGTATGCGCGTTTACGTTCTTCTTATAATTACTTTATACTTGAGGGTGAACTCATACGTTTCGATTCCCATTTCAGATGCCGCCCAAGAGAGAGAGAGCAGCTACGGTCGCAGGGGGAGATGAGACTAGGGAGGCTCATCCGGAGCCAGAGTTATCCCAGCAACTGCCAGAGATGATTTTAGCTTCACAGGTAACTGAATTAGTAGCACAAGCAGTTCAAGCGACGATGATTGTAATGTTAAGGTACTTTCCATGAGATCAACCACAGGCGTTAGTGGTACCAGATGTTCAGGTACACCAGGGGTAGTCGGAGTGGAAGAAAGTACGACAGGTCTTTCAAAAGGTCCACCCACCAGAGTTTTGAGGGGGTTCAGATGTGGTGCTAGCGTGTCAGTGGAATAGGGATATCCAACGTCACCTACGCATGGTAGATTGCAACAAGGTGCAGAATCAAATGCTAACCACTTCTAGGCTAATGGGAGCAGTGCTTTAGCGGTGGGAGTCGATCACCATAGTTAAGGAAAGGGATACATTAACTATTGCAGAGTTTTGGGTTCGGTTCGATCACCAGTATTTCCCGCCAGCAGTCGAGGCTGAAATGAGGAGAAAATTCAGTGAGGTGACTCAGGGGGATCATTCATTGGCCGATTACGAGGAAGAATTCACTCGTTTGGCAAATTTTATACGGGATGAGGTACGCAATGAAGAAAGAAAGAAGTCAAAGTTCATGGATGGGTTAGTATGGAGGATCGGGTAACATCTGATTGGTAATCCCGTATTAGTAGCTTATACGGACATCGTAAATGCAGCACTCCTGCACTGTTAGGAATATCACTTCCACATGAGAGGAAGCAAGATGGGAATGGAACCCAGTCAGTCGGATAAAGAAGGAGGGAACAATACCAGTGGGGTATCCCAATAGCAGACATGGGGACATCAGGGGTAGGATTTTCGGCAGGGGAATCAGGCCAAGCGATTTCGATCTGGGGGCTATCGACAGGATGGCCAGGACTTCCGACAGGGCCAGCAAGGAAGGGATCAGTGGCAGGGTGAATTTATTAGGAGGTGTTTCGTTTGTGGGGAAGTGGGATACGTGAAGAGATATTATGCTAAGCGAGGCAGGGGTCAACTACAGGACGAGGTCCTGGATGTACATCCACTACAACAAGTCATGGGTGCGTTCGGGCAGGGGGAAGCTGCTCAGGAACCCGAGGATCAGCCATTGCAGCTAGAGTATGGAGGTAATCATCTTTTTATCCTATGGGCATGGGGTATGTTTTGAGTGACAGTGAGGGTGTCACAATATAAGAATTATTTTCACTAGAGTTCGCGGGTAAGTCGAATTTAGTGGGTGCGATGGCTATAGCAAGCATATTATATATATATTTATGTGGGAGTGTGGATTTCTTTAGTGTTAACCGCAAGAGAGTGGGGGTATGCACAGAGATGGGATTGGTATTATGCGAGGGGTTACTACTTTTGAGAAGTATGGAAGTATGGTAGATAATTTTTATGTCGACTGGATAGCGATGGATTTGAACTATTGTAAATAGTGGGGGTAAGTTTTGGTGTTCGTGACACCAGGGTATGAATGATTTTTACTAGGTAACACCTGAGAGGGCGTCTAGCATATATATATATATATATATATGTGTGTGTATATATGTTGTATTGTGTGGTGCGATAGACACATAGTGAGGTCTTGTGTTCTCATATTTTATCCTGGTAAGTAAGGGAGTATACTGAAGTGAATCCAGGTGGTTAAATTTATTTTTGAGCTGGGAGAGATAGCTCGGGGTTTATTTTGCGCAAGAGCTAGTGATAGTAAGGGGGCAATATTTTATGTTGTCTTTTGTAGCATAAGAGTAGGCGTGTATGCTTTTGTGTTAATAAACAAGTATGGACTGAGGGTTTGGGGGTAGGTACTATGGACTGAGGGTCTAACAGATCCCAACGATCGACAATGTTAGGTAGTAGTGTATCGGGGGGATTTCTTATTTGGATTTCGCTTGCGAGACGTCCCACGCATGAAACTTAGCGCAGCGTTGGAAGTGGGGAGATGTTTGGTCGTTAGTACATGGGTTGGGTACCTCGATTATTATTCATATATGTGATATGACTACGGGTTGGAAGTTATATTACGGGGGACGGCTAGCATAGTCGGGTAACTTATGTGCGGTTAAGCATGGGGATAGGGTGTATGGGCACCCGGGTTAATTAAGGCAACTTTTGTGCGATCAAGCATGGATACGAGGTGTATGGGCGCCCTGGTTAATTAAAAAGCATATTTGTGTAATTTATAGTTAGAAGCGGGAGAGATAGATATAGAGAGCTTAGAGGCACATGACTAGAGAGTGATATTCGAGACTTGGAGCACTAGGCTCATTTTAATTTTGAGGACGAAATTCCTTTGTAAGGGGGGGAGTATGTAACACCCCGTAATTTTGAGGATTTAGTATTTAATTATTTTTGGGAGAAATAAAAAATATTTAAATTGGAGAAACTTAAATTTATGATTTGAAGAATTTATTTGAGTGGGAAGAATTATTTATATTTGGCGACTTTAAGTTAAATTGTTCGAATTAATGTGTGTCGCATTTTTGAGGCCAAAATTGGAGAATGTTATAAAGTATTTCCGATGACAATTCTGAGTTCGTGGTTGAGTCCGGATGGGTTGAGATAGTCAGAAAAGAGTACTCGGGGGTAGTAATCGGGTCTCGGGTATTTTTGGTCATAGTCGGGCCCACACGTGGTGATTCGGGCCGTTTTAATTAGGCCCATGTGGCTAAAAACGGGATTAGTGGTTATAAACCTAATTGGGGAAGTGTTGAACGGAAGTTAACACAAATTCTAAACCTAGGGCTTGAGAGGGAATTTGGGAAAAGCAAATCAAGAGCCAATTGGGGATTTTTGGAGCCAAATTAAGGGACAAAAGTGTGTGTTCTTCATCAACACCTTAACTACATCAACAGATCAGACTCTACGAACAATTCCAGGCAAATATTTAACTCGTTGTGATTTTAAATTGTGATATCCAATTCATATTATAGCACGTGTATCAACATATGTTTTGGGGATAAATTTCGGATGAAATGGGTTTTGGGAAAATCAGTTTGAGTATGAATTTTAGGCAAGATTTGATGTTAGTATATGATTTGATAGTGATAAATTTGGATGCTATTTCAGTCCCATTAACTGTTGTTGAGTAAAAATGAGTTTGAGGTGGTAATCGTAAGAAAGGAATATACGAAATCGTAACATTTTCGATTTAGAAATTGTTGATTGTTGATGAATTCCGTGGATGAATATAAATCGGTAAGGGAATTTAAAAATCATCGTAGGAAAGATTATATGAGAAAGGTAATTGATTGAGATTTGAATTTTGGGATAAAAACCTTGAAAGGTTAATAATGGAGAAACAAGGAAGCGACGAGGAAGAGAACTGATCGATCGATCGATCGATCAATTTGGTCGATCGATCGACGATCCAAAATCGCTGGCTGTTCAGCTTGTTTAGGTAAATAAGGGGTGGATTTTGTTGGATTTGTAATTAAGTTGAATTGTTTAGTGAATAATATTTATGAGGTACTTTCTATCAATTATAGGCAAATATAATTGGGTTTTGAAAAGAAAAGATTTGTGACACCTTATAGATAAATTTGGGGAATTAGATTCCAAATTAATTATATACGGATTGAGTGAGCAAGTCCAGGAATGTTGGTTGAGTGACACCAAGGTATTAAATTAATTATGGAGACAAACAAATTAATTTGGAGTCAGAATATAGACTCGGGAAATATTAAGTTATGGGCCAAGTGAGCGAGTTTGGTATGTTGTTTGAGTGGCACAAGGTAATAAATTAATTAATGTGTAAATTAATTAAATTAGAGTCTAATCATAGACTCGGGTAAATATTATATAAATAAATGTGCAAAGTATTTATATTAGAGTCGGGCCATAGACTCAGGGGAAATATTATATTAATTGACGTGTGAATTAAATAAATTAGAGTCGTACCATAGACTCGGGAAGATGATAAATTAATAAGTGAGAAAATTAATAAAGTTGAGTCGGGCCAGAGACTCGGGAAATTTCAGGCTAGTGTTACGGGTTTTGAGTACACGGTAAAGCCGGGGTCTATATTATATATATACGGTGTAGTGATAATATATATATGTGTGTATATATGGTGTGTGTTATTAAATATCAGTGACTAGATATTTATTTAATTTATATACTCTAGTGCTATCAAGGGAGGTTTCGCGATGTGGGTGAATCCCCTAGCTTGAGGAGTAGGGTGAGTATATCCCCAGATCATAGCGTCTGGTATATGGGTGAAGGGTTTATCTCACTTTCAGGGAAGGAATATGACGCCTCCTTTACCTTTATATTTTGGGCCAAGTTAGTTAGCGATTCCAACTTGGGTAACTAGGTAATGTGAGCACACCTAGTGAGATAGAACTTTAGAGGGAATCATCCGGTAAGGGTATACTCGGAGGGATGGATATGCGTACGATATATATGTGGATGTTCGTAGTAAAGGTGCGTATATAATAGTAGGAAATATTATATGCGGGTAATAATACAGTGTGTGATGTATTTACTTTATATAACATGTGTCACAGTTATATGATATTATTTAAAAAGGAATTAATATAACCCATTAATAAATTATTATACTTGGGTTAGAGTAGTATAGAAAGGGGAGTTTACACCAGGACTAGTTGGACGGGGTAGTACAACTAGGTGGGGTTAAGATAACAGTTAGGTATGCAGAATAGTGGAGGGGTGAGAATGTCCTCAAAAGGATGCGACACTAACTTAAATATGAAGCGCATTCATGCATTTTAAATTACTGCAGTTAATTCACTTGCTAAATATTTTCAAAATGTTTTAGGTTCTAACACTTGCTATAAAAATATTTTCAAAACCTTTTAGGTGTCCAGCCACAGGGACGCCAGGATTGATATTCTATTCCAGGGACACGGAGCTGCGACATATGTGGATGCTAGCAGGAGTTTGGATTAGATGCATCGTTCATTCATTCCTAGAGTAGGAATCATTTATTAGTTTCAGTTTTATTTAGGGCATGTCGCCCAGACTTTTTAGTTGTAGTTTTCAGATTTATTTATTCAGGTGTTGGATGTTTGTATTGGACTATTTACTTTGGTGACTGATGGTTTATTCGGCATGTAGTTTATTTTTATTCAATTGATTTAATTCAGTCGTGGTGTATGACTCATATTATATTTCCGCATGTTATTGGTTGTTTAATTAAAAAGATAAAATTTGGCACCAGCTTTTTGGAATAATAGGTGGTTAGTAAGTCTTAAAATGGTTTTCGACAGTGATTCTAAGGATAAACCAACTGGGATTCCTATTTTAATTTGGTATAGGACTGATCACTCGGTATTTTATTAGTTGGGGTGTCATAGTGTGCATCGATTTTACTGACTTGAATGAGTATGTCCTAAAGATAGCTTCCCTCTCCTGAAGATAGATCAACTGGTTGATGCACATCAACACATGAAAGGATGAGCTTCCTTGACGCTTACTCGGGATATCATCAGATCCCCCTATATAGGTCTGACCAAGATAAGACCTCCTTTATAACCTTAGTTGGTTTGTACTGTTATAATGAGCCTTTTGGCCTCAAGAACGCAGAGGCAACTTGCCAAAAATTGGTAACCAAGATGTTTAGAAAACAAATGAAAGAGACAATGGAAGTATACATTGATGACATGCTTGTCAAAATCAAGAATAAGTCCGATCACCTCTCAGACCTAGCAACAACCTTCAAAATCCTCAGGAAGTACCGAATGAAGCTTAATGAAAGTAAGTGTTCATTCGAGGTCTAATGAGGAAAATTCTTAGGCTACCTAGTGAGTAAAAGGGGATTTGAGTCCAGCCCAGATCAAATCGATGCTATCACCAAGGTCCACCCTCCTTAGACATTGAGAGATGTGCAGAAGATTACCAGAATGCTCGCTGCGCTTAATCACTTCATCCTCAAGTCTTCGGAGCACTGTCGACCATTTTTCCAGATCCTAAAGAAAGTTAAAGGCCTAGTATGGAATGAAGACTACTCGTAATCTTTGGAAGAGGTCAAGTCTTACCTTAGTAAGCCCCCACTATTAGTAATTCCGGATGATAGAGAACAATTGGACCTTTATCTGGAAGTATCAGACCATGCTGTAGGCTTTCCCTTAGTTTGTGAAAAAGGAGGGTGAACACCATCCGATTTACTATGCCAGTAAGATGCTACTGGATGCCAAGCAATGGTACTTGACTCTGAAAAAGTTTCCCTATGCCCTAGTGATCGCTTCAAGGATATTAAAGCACTATTTTGAAGCCCATTCGATAATAGTAATCACCTTTTACCCACTCAAGGTTGTTCTATAAAGGTCTGACCTCTCTGGGAGTCTTTCATTGCGGTAGGTTGAGCTCGAAAGATTCGACATTCGCTTCCATCCCAGAACGATGATCAAGGGACTGATCCTAGCAAATTTTACTGCTAAATTCATAGGAGATCGACCAGCAGATCAGCTGAACGAAGTGCAATTAGTCATATATGATGCAACGTCCAAAGATTGGACATTGTATGTTGATGAAGCCTCAAATTTCAAGGGGGAAGAGTAGGAATTTTTCTCGTTACCCCCAAAGACATAATAATTGAGCAGGGAATTAGGCCAGGATTTAAATCCGCCAATAACGAAGCTAAGTATGAAGCGTTGATCGTCGAATTGCGAATATCCAAACTACTGGGGGCATGTTGCCTCAATGTATTCAGTGATTCCAAACTGATCCCCACGAAGGTAAGTGGAGACTTCAATGCCAAAGACGGTCAAATGGTAGCATAATTTAATATAGTAAGAGGACTCGTGGAAGATTTTGAGCAAGTGGAAATTCAACAGTTCCCATGAGGATAAAATAGTCACGTTGTTGCCTTAGAAGCACTAAGCTCGGCATTTAACTCTGACCTCAGAAGGATAATATAGATTGAGTTCCTCGCGTAACCCAGTATCGATCATACAGTCGTAGTAGAGCAAATCCTCCTTATAGATAAAGCCCCAAGTTACATGGATCCTATCATCAATTATATACAGAGCGACGTACTGCCAGACGATAAGAGGTTGGCCCATCAAATCAAAATCAAGGATGATCGTTACTACCTTAACCCTGGAGGTAAACTCTATAAGAAGTCATTCATAAGCCCTTACCTCCAGTGCGTTCAACCATAAGATGTCAAACAAGCACTTAGCAAACTTTAGGAAGGCATATGCGAAAGTTACGCAGGTGGAAGATTGGTAGCCTTTCGTGCGATCAAGGAAGGATATTGGTAGCCTCACATGCAGAAAGATGTTGGAACATATGTTTGCAAATGTGAAAAGTGCTAAAAGCACCTGCCTATGGTTCACCAGCCTGCCAGCGACCTAAAGTCACTTACCAGCCCATTGCCATTTGCCCAGTGAGGGTTAAACATCGTGGGACTGCTACCTACTGCATCTGGGAATTGTAAATACCTGTCGATCGCCACTGATTACTTCACTAAATGGGTTGAGGAAGAATCATTGGTGAACATCCGAGACTCTGAAATGACTAGGTTCATATAGAGAAACATCATAAGTCATTTTGGGATACCAAGAAACATCATCACTGACAACGGTACAAAATTTGAAAGTGGTTTCTTCCAAGATTTCTACGATGAGCATGACATCAAGAACCACCTCGGTTTTGTGGCATATCCCCACAGTAATGGGAAAGAGAAGGCTTACAACAAAACCATGATCGATGGGATGAAAAAGCGATTGGAAAAAGCTAAAGGCATTTCTGTGGATGAATTCCCTCATTATCTATAGGCCTTTCGCATAATGCCTAGGAGACCAACCGGGGAGACACCCTTTGCCCTCGCTTATGGCATGGAGTATGTCATCCCTCTGTAAGCAAGCCTCCCTAATATGAGAACCACACTGGTCGACTAAGGCCTCAATAATAAATACTTACGCACTAAACACGACCTAGCAGATGAGTAACGAGAGCCAACCTTAATCAAGTTGGCCTCCTACTGAAAATAACTAGCCAAGCAGTATAACACAAGGGTCAATCCGAGGAAGTTTTCTATAGGAGACTATGTCGTCCAAAAAGTCCTCGGCAGTGCCATAAAACTATTAGATGGAAAACTGAGACCAAACAGGGAAGGACCATTCAGAGTGATCGTAGATGATCTTCAAGGAGCATATCATCTGGAAACGCTGGAGGACAGGGAGATACTAAGATCATGGAATGCAGCCAATATTAAGAAGTTCTACTTTTAGATCTTCTTTTTTATCTTTTAACTAAGAAGAATTTTTAGTTTTTTATTGCTTGAAAAGATAATTTGCAATGAATAAAGGCCGGATTGGCCCATCTATTCTCAAAGTTTATAATGGCTGCTTAACTCATCTTGATTATATCTCATGAATTTGCACCTTTTTCAATAATAACTCCATTCTGCATGTCTAGAATATTTAATGAATAGGGTTATCAAGTTAAATACAAATACTTCGAATTACCCTCAGGGCCTTGTTGTGAAAACAAGAGGCCTCATGAGTTGCTCCAGTAACAAAAAAAAACCTAGTGGGGATCTTTAGGCAATAAAGACAACTTTGGTTGGTCGGTAACATCAGTTGGTCACAAAAACTTGCATATTGGACTGGAAGAATATTTAAACCTATAAAAGGAAGAATGCCAACACTTAAACATCATTTAGTCGGTTCAAAAAGCCCCCCAAAATGATTCAAACTAAGTATGAGTCTACCTAAAGCCCACAATCGATCAATCAATATCATTTTGGTCAATAAAAGTACCAAGTAACCTTAGAATAAACAAAATCAAAACATGTTTATCAGCACATGCTCAAAACATAAGAAAGTACTTTATTAATAATACAAGGTTACAATCACAGACCAAAAAGAAATACATAAGGGCCTAAGAGGGGCCAGGGCATCGAGTAAGATATCTGCTATAATCGCCCTCTGACCATTGTCTAGCTTTGGGGAAAATTATTTGACATGTTCGTCAAGATCTTGAACTAAAAGTTGGGGAGAAATTTCATCGGTTGGGATCCATTCATTATCTCTCGAGAAAGGATTATGTCAATATGTAGGACATTCAATCTGGTACTTATACCAAAGCTTGGATTCTTTTGGGGTTCTCGCCTCTTTAAGAGCACTCAGTCATCCTCAAGAAAAAGCATTACTTTCAGCCTCTTTGAGTTTTGCTGAGGCATCTGCCTAACCAATATTATAACCTTCTCCCCAGACCTTTTTGGTTCCCACTTTAAATAAGTATATAATTTTCTTGACATTATCTTTTATCACCCCTATGAAATATTTCCAGCTCACCACCTCTTTTCACAAAGCATCATTTTCGGACTGCAGGACCTCGCCCACTTGGTCGAACTCAATCCTCTCCAGCAATTAGGCCCTCAGGGAATTAACTTCCTCCTAAATAGAGGCCCCTATCTCCTCCATCTCCCGGAGATCATATTTTAATTTTGCAATCACTTCAGTCTAGTTTTTATATTGTTCATTCCTAGCTCTTAGTGACTTGCAAATTTTTACGAAGGCTTTGCAAGCCTGTAGGCTTCTGTCAGGTCCAAAAATTCTCCCTAGTTGAGAATTAGGAGAAATATAGCGATCTAAATCAGCAGACTACAAATAATACACATCAGACCAGAAGCAAGTATATTAGCATAAACAAAAATAGGCCAACACATGAGCAAGGGGGAGACTTTCATTACCACATAACATAAAAAAAGGCCAATGGCCAATACATGAAGTTCATTAACATAAAGGTACAAATCAATAAGACTAAAATTATATAAGGAAAATAGAAACTCTTAGTCCATAGATTCCTAGTCTTTCACCTGGTCTCCCTCAACTATTGCTTTCCCCTTATCAACCACCTGCTAGTCTTGGCCAACACCAACACTCCCACCAACCGCAGTAGAAATGATCTCAGTATTGCCATCAGCCTGGTTGCCGCCTTCTCCTTCTTCTTCCTTTTCAATATAAAGGTCAGGACCAAGAGAATAAAGACCAAAAAGTTCATAATCTGTAGGTGTTCCAGCAGCCTTCAAGCCCTAGTCCCATCCCTTCTTGGAGGAAACCTTGCAAGCATAATCCATCTGGCATTCAACATCCTCGCAAGATTTATGAAAATCTTTGTGGTAGATGCCATCCTTGTCTTGAGGAAGGTCGATCTCCAGTTTGGCAACCTCATCAGTTAAATTTTTATTGGTCTCCGTAAGCTCAAACTTCTCGGCAATCAGCACCTTCTGAGTAGCCCCCAGAGCATCATAGTCCTTGGATATCATATTCTTCTCATTCTCACATGACTAGAGAGCATTAACATGGGCCACTTTCTCAGCCTCCAAGGTTTTCTTCAGCTCTTCCTCCCTTCTGAAGCCATCAGATTTATTGTCTTGAAGGGTAATAAAATCAGACAGTATCTATAAAAAGAAGAAGAACAACAGAGAATCAAAATAGAAATGGGAAAGAGTAAAGGAAAAAATAGATATGAAAGACTTACCAGAGCCATTCCCTATGCATTCTTGAGGGCGAGTTGAGCTGTCCCCAGCCTCGATGAACGCTCGTGATCAGGAGCGAGCACCGAGCTCTTTAAGAGGTCAGAGGCCAAAAAGGTGGAATCAACCACACTAGACCCTGATGATTAGGGATGGTGGGCACTCCAGCAGATTGCAAGGTTAACCTCTTCTTAGCCTCAACCTTTTCTCTCTCTTTCCTCTTCTTCTCTTCTCTTCTCTCTCTCTCTCTCTCTCTCTCTCTCTCTCTCTCTCTCTCTTCTTCTTCTTCTTCTTCTTCTCTCTTATTCTCTATTTCCTTCTCTTGATCTCTTCTTTTATCAGATGGGCCTAAACCACGGCCCTTGGAAGAGTCTATTACATAATATTTTAAAGCAGGAATCCTATCAGAATGGTCCGCATGATCGTCATCATCATCAGGAACCCTTAACCTCCTCCTCTTCTTCTTCTTCTTCTTCTTCTTCTTCTTCCTCTTCTTCTTCTTCTTCCTCTTCTTCTTCTTCTTCTTCCTCTTCTTCTTCTTCTTCTTCTTCTTCTTCTTCTTTCTTTTCTTACTTCTACTCATCCTCTTCTCTTTTATTCGCTCTCTTCCTCTTATTTTTTAGAACTTTCCTCCTCTAAAAGAACTGGATCAGAAGGACCTACCTTTGGAGCTCTTAAAATTGGGACCTGGTCGACTAATTGAGCAGTGAAGCTGGTAATCACTAGTGTTGGCTCCACCCCTGATAGTACGAGTACATTCTCTTCGATGCATAAGATGTATATACATATATAACTGAGAAAATAAAAGGGTATATCAAGGAAGTGGATCAGCAGTCCACTACTAAGAACACGCCAGTCCGATTCGGGGGAGTTATTGTTGGGGAGATCAGTGAATAACCTGCTCCGTCCCTGTTCTCCTCACTTTCCCTCACTTGTCCGCTCGCTCCGCCCTTCTTCTTCTCCCCCTCCTCACACGGTCACCTCCCCTTCTCTCTCTATAGGATCTTCGCTCCTCTCTCGCTGCCCTAGTCCCTGTTGTCGAATCAAATGTAGCCCCCTCCCTATTGCCGAAGCAGAGCATTGAAGCAGCCCCCTTCCCTTTCCTAGTATGCTGATTAGTTTTTTCAATAGTCTATTGATAATAGATCTAATTAGTTGATTAGTTTTTAGTTGTTAATTAATTTTTAGTTGTTAGTATGGTAAAATTTTTAGTTATCATTGTTAGTATGCTAAAATTTTTAGGAGTATGTTAGTATATGCTGAAATTTTTGGTTCGCCTTTGAATTTTGATTCCAAGGATTTAAATCAGAAAAATTACGTCGTTCGGGCCAAATTCCTGTATCGAGAACTCCGATTATAACATCAGACCCATAGTATGATGAAGCATTAGCAGTAAAATAGGAAAAAAATAATAGCACTTTTATGAAATCAATTTGTACCAAAAAGGTCCATCTTATTATTATTGTGTTTGTTCCTTTTGAAAATCAATTGATCCAGCCTATGCGGCTCATTTCCATTTTCCACGAAAAGAATAAACTTATGAAATTAGAATCTTATACCAACTCCAACACCATTAACAGTAGAACAATATGTGATTCATATGTGCGCCTTGATGGAAACTTAAATCATGCATATAGGGATTCTTACATATGTATGATCTAATTTGAAGTTTGTATAAGAATTGGGGTTGATTTTTGCAGCAAGAGATGGATGATCTAGAATCGCAACATCCAGAAACAGCGGAGACCGTTGTTGCACGGGATGATATATTTGGGCAAGTTATGGGACCTGAAAGACATGGGCGTGTGCGCACATTTGGACTCGGTGTCTCTCCGAGTATGATATTTGGACCATCATATAAGCAATCCCAATCTGAGTTGAGAGATATTGAGACACGACATCAACAAGATCTAGAGAAGATGCGACGTGAGATGGAGGTTGAACACGAGAGGATGCGACGTGAGATAGAGGCAGAATATGAGAAGAAGCAAGCTGAAATGAAAGAGAAAATGGAAGCTCAAATGCAAGAACATATATTTGCTATGGAATCTCGAATGAATGAACGTGTGGAAGCTCATATACAGGATTTTATGGAGTCTCGCATGCGTTCTATGGGTGATTTTATCCAATCTACGCGAGATGTTTCTTTAGGCTCTAAACAGGTCAACTTTTATCAATCTTTGGATGTATGAATACAATTTCTTAATTTTATGCATTACACCTAATATTTTGTATATTCTAATTGTTAGGTTCCTGTCAACGCTAATGTTGATCCTGTAGCATCACCACAGTTGCAACCTTTAACAACCGAGGTTCAATCACAACGTCGATCGCAATCCTCAATGAAGGCACCACCACAAATCATATCGCGAACTCAACTTCGTAACTATTGTGGGGTTAGTATTTTTTCCTCTAAAATTCTTCATGGCACATTTTAAATCAAGAACATTAATATTTTCATCGTTTGATGCATATAAGATCCATTATATATGTATGATAGTTATACTCGTTCCAATGGCAATTCATTGAAATTGGTGGAAGGGATTGATTTATTTGTGGTTTAATTTGGTGGTAGTTGTTGTTGTTGAGTTAATTTTAAATGTTAAAACAAGTTGGGTTTCATGAATAAACAAAGGAAACTCTGGCGATTTTTTTTTAAAATATTAAGCGTGAAAAACATGTTTTGCTACTATATAACTATTTACTTTATCAACATCCACATGTTATTATGACTTCACTTATTCGAATGCATGAAAAAAAAATAGAGTGTATTATAGTAGCTAACAATGAAAAAAAGTAATTTACAAAAAATTACGTCTATTTTTATAAATCTTTTAATAATGCATTGATCACAATTTGTCATAAAAAATGTTAAAACTTTAGGGATCTCTTTTGAAAATTAATCTTTTAACTTGGACATAAAAAAATGTTACCAACCTAGATTGTGTGGCTTACATTTTTTATTTGGGTCGGGTTGCAAACTTCATAAGCTATATGGAAATATTATTTACTAACATATTACATTTTTGTGGTTCTTTTATATTTGAAAATATATTTTAAAGTTATATATATCACTATTTTTTAGTTTGATCATAGAAGAAGTTGATTTGAAAACATTGAAGCTAATTACTATCCCTCTTCCAACTATATTTTTGTTCAAATTTTAGGAGCGGATGAAGAAGGCAAAAAATACCAACTAATTGAAATGTTTGAATTTGGAAGTAAGTCCCTAACCACCTTTCATTTTTCTTTTATGCATCACTTTTACCTTGAATTATTTAATTTTTAATACTTATTTTCTTTCTTTTTACAGGTGGTTTTGTCATGCCCATGGACGCGGAGACATCGTATTGACTGTTTTGAACATCACTCTAGCATTTTTTTGATGATAATATATGTTTCATATTTTGTTTGGAATATTTGGGTACAAATTTTTGGCTTATTAGTAGACAAATTTGGGATGTTTGAAGATATGTTTTCTTCATTTTATTTTGGGATGATTAGATATTATTGTATATAGGTTTTTTTGGTTGATTGAGAATCTTTTTGAGGGCGTCATTATAATATTAATGATGTGTACTTCGATATTATATGACACTTACAAAAAAAAGTTGGAATATAGTATGAGAAAATTAGTTAACATTCTAATGTTTTCAAATGAATGATTGAATTGGGTTAATATTTTAATTTAATATTCCCGACGCTTTTTGGGAAAGGTTGAGACAAAACCGACGTTTTTTTAAAAAAAGGTCGCATTTATACCCCAAATTCGGACAATTTCCGACGGTTGATAAACATCGTAGGAAGCGTCGGAATATCTTTAACCGACGTTTTTATTAAACGACGCTTATTTCCCGACTGTAGATACGCCGACGTTTTATAAAAACGTTGCTCAAGCGTCGGCAATTTCGTTCCCGACGTTTTTAGAGCTTATACCGACGTTTACAAAACGTCGCGAAATCCAATTTTTCTTGTAGTGATATCACATATAAAAATTTATAAAATAAACACCTAAGTTAACAAATTCACTTAATAATACAGAAACTAACTCATATAACAATATGTCAACAACATTTGGACAGGTTAGCTATCATATGTGCGGCATTCCCAAGTATGTGAGATGTGCAGCTTTGCCTGCACCAAGGCCTCGAGTCTTGGTTCGGGTGTTCACAGAAACAAAGACTATATTAGTCTCGAATGCATGTTTCTCCACATCAGTTCCAAAAAGGACGTTCTTTCCACGGATGTTAGCTACAATTCAACTGCTAATCTCATGTTGGAAAGAGTACATAGATTAAAAATAGTTCAGGACATTTAGCTCATGTCTTAAATGAAAGAATACCCACTGTGACAAAAAAAGTACTAATGAGAATAATATTAACAACTATTATTAAATTGAACTAATAATGTAATAATCTAATTGTTATTCATTCAATTATATAAGGGCATAAGCGACATGTCTGAATATATAAAACTATGCCCAGCACTAATATGTTCAACTATACTCACCACAGCAGAGCGTTTTATTATAAAGGAATGCATCTTCCCGTGCCAGTTACTAATGAGTCATACGCAAACCACTTATTTAACGTATAAACCAAGGCAAATAGGTTACCTTGTCCCTTCGAAAGGAACCATAGTGCTGTAAGCTATTACACGAACCATCCTTGAAAATTTTAAAGAAATCACAGATTATTATGTTTCAACGAAAATATAACATGAACCAATATTGGCCAAAAGTGGACACAAAGTTTGAATTACAAACCCTTTAAATGACTTAAAAGAGAACATGTGATGGAAGATGAAATAGAAAGTTTGAATTACGAAACCTTTAAATGACTTAAAGAAAAACATGACGGAAGATCCAATAGAGACATTTTTGTTATCGTGTGCACATTTTTTCAAATAGAAGTGGACTCACAGACCTTGGGCAGAAACTAAAGCTTCATACATAGATATCTTCTTTACTTTTATCTTTCCACACATTCTAAAATAGTAGGATCACTGCACTACTTGCATTTCGCTTCACATCAACACTCTCCATTACCAAAATTTAAAGGAAAAAACATGGCAAGCTCAAGAAATCTGGTCGAAGGTGAAGAGTACTGTATACAATGAATATGAATGTCATGGTTTTGGGAACCAATTTCGGAGAAGTAACAAAGTAAGAAGAAATTCTACATACCTGTATACAATTGGAATTTGTCAAAAAAATACCTTTTGTAAAAAAAACATTTCAATACCTTACAAATACAGAGTTTTACCCGAATCAGTGCAAAAATCACCGATTTTAACCACCGATCATGTCTTTCTCTCTCGATTCAGTGCTGAAATTACAATTTGCCAAAAAAATGCATTTTGTAAAAAAGAAACATTTCAATACCTTACAAATACAGAGTATTACCTGAATCAGTGCCAAAATCACTTATTTTAACCACCAAAAGCTTTAGTCGGAAATAATTTTATGGACGGAGAATGTTTGATGGCGCTGAAATGGGTAAGGGTTTAATGGGAGAGGTTTTGACAGATGGGTTTATTTCTTTTAGAACTGAAGATTTTTGTTTGGCAAAATTGTTACCTATAATTTATAGGAAGTGAAATACGTACATGTTTAGAGAGAGAAAGAGATATAGGGAGATGAGGATGAGCCTCTCTCTTATCTTAGCAGTGCTTTAAAGAGGGAACGACGGGTGGGAACTCAAGGGTTACTTAGGAATGAGATGGATAGACCTTGGGGGATTATTTCATAGAGGTTTAAGGGAGATGGATAGACCTTGGGGGATTATTTCATAGAGTGTATAACATTTTACAGGAAAGAGAATGGAGATGAAGGATCTTGGTAATGAAGGGGCTCAATGAGTTGTATCGAACAACTGTTCTGTGTATATTAATATGAGCTTAAGGGTTAATAGGGGAAACTAATGGTCAGTCCACCTGGATAGTCTCGTTGAAAACGACTCCTAAATGCATGTATAGGATTTAGAGTATTATTAAATGCTTTGCCTACGTGGATAGGCTGGTTGGAGAGGAGTTTTAATGCCTTGTTTTGCATTTTATAGTAGTAATAGATTTGGAAATGTAGTTTTTCAATGATAAAAGATGTTTGATGTTTTAGTTTGCATTGACCAACTTTTACAGAAAACCTTACATATGACCAAAATTAATATTCCCTAGCTTGCATCGTTCATCATGGGGATTTAACATTCATTATATGTATTATTTTACTCATATGAAAATGATTAGTAGACCTACTGATTATAAAGGGTGTAAAAAATTCCTTTAATAGCAATTACCATTCTAGAATGTGGTTGTTGAATATATTTTGTGTGTAATAGATTGTGTCAAGCAACACACTATAAATAGTTTTGATTTATTACATTTCGCCTCATATCCAAATAGTTGTGAGTAAGATGATATATATAAATACACAATTTTAATCATAACTAAGTGGGATGTAATGCTGGTACAAGAGATAAAACTTGTTAGTTATTTGAATTGGTATTTGAATTTTGAATGCCTATAAGTCTAGGAGAGTATCTCAGCTTATATGATTTAATACACCCCCGTAACTTGATGGGATCATGTTTACACCTGCAACTTGTCCTGTAAAAATTGAAAACGTGTCGTTGAAAGTCCTTTGGTGAATATTTCTACAATGTGATCTTTGGTAGACATGAATTGCACTTGTAGACCATGACTCGTAACTTTTTCCCCAACAAAGTGAAAATAAATTTCAACATGTTTGGTTCGGGCGTGAAAAGCTGGGTTGGCTGATAGGTACTTGGACCCAAAATTATCGCACCTTAGGATCAGTGGAGCGAAAGAAGCAAAACCAGGTTTCGTGGGGAGAGCTTGAATCTAAGTAATTTCGATTTTGCATCAATAATGATTTTATATTGAGCTTTGGTAGAGGATCGTATGATCTTCTGCTTGCAGGAGATCTATGAGATAAGATTTCAACCAAGATATATAGCAAAACCGAAGGTAGACTTGCCGTTGTCAACACAATCCTCCCAATCTGAGTCAAAAAATGCTTCGAGGACGGAGGATGATGACATGGTAATACGAGGACCATGGGATACAATGTGTTTAAGATAGTGGAGAATTCTCTTGATAAGGGACTAATGATCTTCATTGGGAGCATGCATAAATTGATATGCTTTATTGACAACGAAAGCAATGCCTGAGTATGTCAATGTCAAATATTATAAGCATCGCATGACGTGGCAGTATTTGCTCAGATCTAGAAATGGGGCACCTCCTGTCTTAAAGAGTTTAGTCATGAAAACAAGGGGTTGAGAATAGGATTTGTGTTAGCCATGCCGGTCCTATTAAGACGGTCTAAAATATAGTGGCATTGAGATAAAATTAAACCTGAGGAAGTGGGTACCGATTCACTGCCCAAGAAGAAGTGAAGTGGCCAAGGTCCTTAATGAATAATTCATCTTACAATAGTGTGATGAAGGCTTTAAATTGTCAAGGGTTGTTTCTTGTGAGTAAGATATCGTCCACGTAAATTAAAATGTAGATGATGGCGCCATTCCATTTGCAGATGAATAAGTTGCTGTCAGGTTTCCACGCAATAAAATTATAATGCTAGGGGATAATATAAGGAGTTGAAACCATGATCGATGAGATTTATTTATTCCGTTGAGTAAGCAATGAAGTTTACACACATGGTTGGGATGACCCTTATTTAAAAAACCAGGGGGTTGTGACATGTAAACATCCTCATTTAGAATCCATGTAAGAATGCGTTATTGACATCGACTTCATATCTGGACCACCCGTGACAAAGGACGAGAGATGACAAACTACAAATGGCTGTGGGCTTGATAACCAGGATAAAAGTTTCATCTTAGTCAATGTCGTGTTGTTGATGAAATCATTTAGCGAATAGTCGAGCTTTGTAACAAAGGAACTGTCGGCATGCTTCTTTATTCGAAAAACTCATTTACATGTATGGGTGAAATGGCACAAGAGCCCATGTGCTGTTGGAGATGAGAGCATTAATTTTGGCTGTCATGGCTTGGAGCCAACATGGATCTTGATTTGCCGATGAAAAGCAAGTGGGTTCCTTTGTTGGCACAAGTGAGAGCAGTAAGATGGGGAGATTATTTAATTATGTTGGGCCTTAAAGTCGTGGTGTTGGTACGACGAAGGGAGTGTATAGATTTACATGGGGATGAGTGTAATGGATGTTTGAGATCAAGTTGTAGTTTAAGGCCGAAACGTTTACGAATGGGGGAGGGATTTCGGGCGTGTCATGTCGGGTTCGTGTCAAGTATTAGTCAATTCTAATTCGATCCATTTAATTAATCGTGTGAGATGAACAAACACTAACCCGATCTATTTATTATCGTGTCGTGTTCGGGTTGACCCGCATACCCATTAAGTAAAATATAAAATAATTTTTTTCTTCTCTCTTAATCAATTATACCAATCATACGCCTACAATAACTTAAATTTAATTAATTTCAACTTCTTTCAACACATAAATAATTTATCATCCGATTCTCCATGAATTTTATAGAATGTCTATCAAGATATATAAATTATCTAATATATTCTCCATAAAATACAAGTTAAGGGGGTCTATTCGTGTCATTTTCGAGTTATACGTGTTTGACACTAATCCAACCCGTTTAATATTCGTGTTGGCGGGTCGTGTCATATTCGGGTTCGTGTTAAGAAATCGTCAACCCTAACCCGCTAACTTCGTGTTGAGTTCGTGTCAGGTTATCGTGTCGTGTCAAAAATTGTCACCCCTAGATGGATAGGATTGGGATGATATTATGTGTTGGGTAGATGAGGAACTCTGTAAGGAGGGGATTGGGATGATGTTTGAATTTTGTGATTATTTTAAAAAAAAGGTTAATAAAGGTTCTTTTTTGAGATTGTGTAAATACTTTATATTACTTTTCGTTTACCATATCGAGGGTCTCTTTAGTGATTTGAAATAAGTAGGGAAAATATAATCGATTTGAAGAATCCTTACAAAAGTCATAGTGCAATAATTTGCTTGAGAATTTTACTTCAGGCATATACTTACAAACTACATAATTATATAAATTTAGAAGGGAATAAAACTAACTAAAGTTCATATACAGATATGTCTCATATTTAGATTTAATAAATATTGTACTTGGTTGGGTGGAACCAAATACACTGGAATAATTAAGTGAGTTTATCACACGATTGCGCGCGCGCGCGCGCGCCCGCACACACACACACACACACACACACACACACACACACACACACATATATATATATTGTAATACCCCATAATTTTTATGACTTTTTAAATAGGATTAATTATAATTAATTGTGATATAATTGGAAATTAATCCGGATTTAAATGTTACTCGAGAATAAAGTAATATCTGATTTTTGTTGAATATTACTTAGTGATGAAAAGTACTATATAATAACATGACTTTATATATGATTATGACATTATATGTTGTCACGAATTATGTGTACGACAATTTCGGTAATTAAGTCGGGACGCGTGAGTATGTTGTGTCAGGACTAGATTTTAATGAAATAAAAGTAAAATATTATTATGTCATCCGAATGGTCGTTTTGACTGCGCTAAAGTGTCCAGAAGGGTTCAATAAGTCAAAAAATTCTACTTGGGTGTTTGATTTGCGTCTCGAGGCACTTTGGAACCGAAAGGAAACCTCGGAGGGGTATTGCGATCATTTTACAAGGGATGTGAATAGT
Organism: Sambucus nigra; assembly: GCA_949130495.1. Lineage (NCBI taxonomy): Eukaryota > Viridiplantae > Streptophyta > Magnoliopsida > Dipsacales > Adoxaceae > Sambucus > Sambucus nigra. Next base: position 386,061,612 of record OX422215.1, on the reverse strand, counting down.
AACTAGGGAAATCTGAGTTTATTTTATAAGTAAAAATATTAGATAACTTAGGTTCATTCACTAAAAACAAGAGGAAAGGGTTTATGGGAGATTGAGAGACTTTCTATGAAAGAAGAAGAGACTTTTCTAGGAATCCAAAGGACAACCACCTTGCACCACCAAGAGCCACCACCACCCCTGTTGAAAGTTGGCTGGAAAAAGAGAGGACCACTAGTAAAGTATCATCCCCAACGGATCAGACCTACAATCTAAAGGCAAGTGATTAATTAATGCAAATTTAGAATGTATTTTGTCCATGTTAGGTTGGTTAGAAAATTATTAAAAGATGCATAATCAAAGATGAATTATGGTGATGTTAATTGAATATTTAAAAGGAGAATGATGTAGGATTAATTTTCTTTTGAGTATGGAATTTAATCCACGAAATTTGGGAATTATTGATGAAGAAAATTTTAGTTTATATGATGTTCTTGGAGAAATAATAAAATATGAGTTTTCTGGAAATTATGAGAAATAATATGTTTGAATCCAAACTTCTTGATGATTTTAGGTTGTTTGATTATTAGATATCAATTATATATCTTGGTATATCATATGGGACGAATTGTGGGTAGTTTGTGATTATTTGATAAGGATTTTGATGATTAAAAAGTATGAAACCCGTAGGAATTTTCTGCAGAAAATTTGGGCAAATAACTGTTCAATAGATCAATCAACTCAAGAATGTCGATCGATCGACCAGAATCATAGATCGACCTAGTCCCCCGGGAAATGTGAAATATTTTTCTTTTTAATTGTTGGCTAAATCGCAAACTTTTAGGAATCTTTGATGATGATTAAATGAACTGAATGGGACTTAGGGAATGGAAGTAGGATTTACTTAAGACCCGAAAAATATTATTTTGGGATTGTGAATGAGGAGAAATTAACAAGTGATTAATTAAATGAGTTATTTTGGAGAATTATATTACTTGGGATTTAAATCAGATAAATGATAATTTAAGGTTAGGACCAGTAGTAATACAGTCATAAATTACTGGTATAACCTTAGGTATAATTGGGATTAACCTTAAGAGGTGGAATATAGGGTTAAGAGTGAATTAGGGATTATCGAGGAATAAACCTAATCAAAGTGAATTTAATTCATAGAAATTCGGGAGTCGTGATGACATGGTATTGTAAGATGTGATGTTTACCTACTGAATTTATTTGAGGATTAAATGATCACCGCCGTTCGGTTAGATAAGTTCGGAAATATATAGTTTGAAGATTAAAGTCATAATTGAAAAATACGTAAGATATTCGGGATATAATTATTCTACGTATGGGATTTATTATATGGGTTGTGCGTATGCCCAATGGTTATATATAGGTATGATGAATACCTATTATTATTATATATATAGGTGAGAAGATTGCTTGTTATTATCATATGGTTATGTGAATACATTATTGATGTTATATTTATATAGGTGGAATGTATACTTATATTATAGTTCATTATATGTATGACATACCTACGCTGCTTGCTATCGGGGTAGAGGTTTCGCATTGTGGACGGTCTTATCTTGTGCGCCCATTTGGGAGGATTTTAGATTCGTGCCCTGAGCATAGGACCTTGGACACGTGCTATCAGTGTATTTGATAGTTTCGACGGCTGAATGGGAGCGTAGGTATGTGCGTTACCCATTTGGTTGGGGAGTATGCTCGCCTCCAATATATTTGCGTTATGATATGATTAATGAGAGATGACGAATCAATAGTCCTCTATACATTGACATTATGTATCAGGACATGATAACAGAGTATGCATGCACCATAGCTGTGACCGAGGAGGTGCCGTATTAGTATATATATAATTAGTGTGATATTATATATATAAACTGTGATGTAATCTACTGTGTGACATTGTAGATACAGAGATGTAATCTTATCTGTGAAATTGTAGATTAAAAATATAAACTGTGATTTAATCTACTGTGTAATGTTGTAAATAGAAGTAAATAATGAAATCTGAATTGAATTAAGTAAGTGAACACTTAATTCCTAGGTTGTAAGAAGACTAGTTCATATTAAAGAGAAATGAATATGAATAATTATATTACGTATGGTATGGGACATACGGGGTTATGATATGGTTTAGAATTATGTTGAGAAAACTAGTTAGGAGGGAACCTTAACTAGGAAGTTATTGAGATACGTTAGATGTGCACTCTAGATGACAGGTGAGAATATCAAGTGAGAGTCATGAACTAATATGTACATAATAAATGCTTAATTGTACAGGTTAATGCACTTTCTATTTTGACAAAATATTTTACACCTCTGGCTCTGACCCGTTTCCTTGCATATTCTCTTCTCTATTATATCTTGTACATCAGGTGTCCAGTATCAGGGAAGCCATCATTGATTATGGATGTACCGATGGGTTGTAGCTGCTATCAGAGATACAGATCTTATTTAGACTCTTCCATTCTGTTGATTCACATATTTGTAGGGTCTACTTCCATTTAGGGCATGTCGCCCAGGATTCTAGTTATTCCATTTATGTTCGAGAAAATTGTAAGTACTTATGTTAATACTGTTGAGACCAGTTTTGTGTGGTTGTAATAAGATATTTTTACTAGAGAGTTATTCCAGTCATATTTATTCGTGCGTTATATATAGTTCAGTTGTGATGTGTTAGTACTTCATTGTTATTCTGTTGTGTAGAAATTGTTTTATTAAAAGTTGAATAGTTTTTAACACTTAGCTTAATTAACTATTAGGTGATTAATAAATAAATTATTTCCGACAGTGATGCTAAGAATGAACCAGTTGTATACCCTTATTTAATTGGGTATGGGACTGATAACCCGGTATTTAATTAGGCGAGGTGTTACATGTATATATATATATATATATCAAGCCAATAATAAATTTTTGGGCCCATATACCTTATCAATACCTCTCTATTATACAATCCGGGTCCATAATTATATTTTCTCAGGCATGTCCACTTCACTTAGATCCGTTTTAAAAATAAAATGTATTGTTGTTTGTCAAGTTGTCTAATAGAAATATGTTCAAATAAGATTTAGTTTAAAATGTGTAAGAAATATTTTATCATATGAATGGGAATAATAATAAACTTTAAGAAAAAGGTTGAGTAAGTTAGAGGAAAAGTACTTTGGATGGGAAATCATATGAGTGGTGGAGAAACAAGTTTCCTTTTAAATAATAAAAATGGTGGTATACATGTATCTGATGTTAAAGCATGATAGTTGCCATGTGCTGGAGTCAAATGTGAATCTAATTTTTCCTACAGATCTTTAGCAGTTGGTATGGCTTCAACAACTGATGTCCCAAAACGGCTCAGAGGTAGGTGAAAGTTGTTCCATCTGGCGACAGTTTGGTGATATGGGGAGAAATACCAAGGTTGATATTCGACATGAGAAGACCATTACTTTGTCATCTCGTATTGCTCCGAGATTGGTATGTCTACTTTAGTTAGAATACTTCATTACTTATTTTTCAAGTTATGTGTTTTTCTTAATTTAAACATCTTTAAGAACCTATGTTTACTTGTTCACATGCTTGATTAAATCTGTATTTGTATTGATATTATTAATTATTATGCAAGTAAAGATAACCCACATGTTCAGGCAGGGTTTTTCTTAATTAATTTCCACTGGTTAAAGGAATATAGTTGTATTTAAACATTAGTACATTCGGCACGTATTAATTGCTAACGGTTAAAGGAACACAAATTTACAAAAAGATGAGTAATATTTATTAGTACATGTTGCAAGTATTAAAAAGATCAAATGGGATACATAAATAATAATAATAATAATAATAATAATAATAATAATAATAATAATAATAATAATAATAATAATAATAATAATAATAATAATAATAATAATAATAATAATAATGTGTGAGTCACTAATTTCTTTTCTTTCCTTTTTTATGCCCACTCATGATATGCACGTATTAAATTAGAGTTCGTGTTTATATTTCATCAAGTCATAATTGGCAAGAGTATTAAAAGTAGACCTTTTCATATATCTACTTGTTATCATTTATGTTTACTACTGCAAACATGTTAACTCCAAATTCATGAGAAGTTTAAGTTAATCTATTTGTTAAGCTATTGTTATCAATGTCTCGTATAGTTTGAATACCATAATGTTCCAATTCGGGTAGGTATTTGATAACTGCAGGGTTAATCCTATTTTTTTATTATGAAGGACTAAAATAAAATAAAAACCACCTTCATCGTGCATCATTATCATTTTCCTCCATGATGCGAGTGAGCATTTCATTCGATAGAATGGGCGAGTGTATGAAGCGGAGGATTAAACATTACTAAACAATTACAAATGACTACAATATTTAATAAACTAAACATTACCAATGCAATGATAACTTAGATGATATTGTCATTATATAGACATTCTTTCCTGATTCTGACTAGTTTTCAAAATTTTTGGAAGGCCATGAATCATTTGGAGTGGGATGCCTTGCATGGGGTTTGCGTACAAAAGAGATGGGCTTAGATGCATGTTGTACAATATCAGGGTTTGCGTAAACTTAGAGATCAAAAGATAAAGGAATGACAAATATAGGACTCACGATGGATGTTTGCTTTAGAATTCCTTGAAAAGATAGGATGATGATTCTAGTTCCTGAGAAAATTCAACAAGAATTATATTCAAATCAATCTTCAACGGTGCCATCATTTCTTTTAGTACGATCTACAGTTTTCCAATCTAGTCATGCACAACATAATTCTCATCTTGTAGCTCACTCTGTTGGAATATTTTATATATTTCAAATAATTTAATGTGGGCTCACATACTAAAATAGTAATTATATTTAAGCTTCAATTTATATTGGGCAAATAAAGTGATCTAATTAGGTAAGATCAAAAGACATTAGCACTAAGTATGGAATCTGAAATGTGTGGTTACCCAAAAGTCACCTATTAGTTACTCAAGAGTCGTGTTACTCAAGAGTCACCTAATTAGAATTTATGGGGTTATAATTATATGTTTATAAATATAATGAAGGGTTTTGGTCCCCAAGGCTAACACACTCAAACACTCTTCTCCTCATCCCCATCAATGAGAGAGAACTTATAGAGAGAGAGGGATTAGTTTGTAGAAGACCTCCAACCCCCAAGTCTCAATCACCACTATGGATTCAGTTACAAAGTTTCTAAAATTCCTTTGTTAGGTAATCTCCATAATCAAGTATGTTGATAAATTTTATTTAATATTCCAACAAGTGGTATCAGAGCCCCTTCATATTGGATTATTGGGATTGGTACTGTGATTGTAATTTAGAAGTGTTTTTTTTTATCATACATATGATCTAGTTAGAACCCATATGGATTTTAGGATTCTATGTGGAATTTATGTATGATTTGTGATAATTTTCAAATCATAGTCTCAAATTGATTAAGGATTGTTCATCCATAGTGATTTTTCAATTTTCTAAAAAGGGTTAAATTCATAATGGATTTGGATGGATTAATTCAGTGTTTGTTGAAGATTAATATGAGATATTTTTTTTCTCAGATAAATTTATTTTATGACAATTTTTTCCACTTCAGTGTTTTTGGAATTAATTCTAATTCAGTGTTTGTGGGAATTCTTTCCAAATCATTTTTTTGTAAGAATTATTTCCAAATGCATTTGTTTGTTTTTTTTTTTTGGGGGGGGGGGGGGGATAAGACAAGTATAAAATTAGGAGGACCAAATACTTGCATATTTAATTAAATATCATTTGGTTTAATATTTTAAATAAAGTTTGATTCTCATTCGGGGTATTTAGAAAAAAATACCAAAAATGTATTATATCTGAAATTAATTAATTAAAGTAATACGTCGCCAAAGTAACCTCTATTGCATAGATAAATTTATTTTGAGATATAAAAATGATGTTAATATATTTATTATTCCTGCGGTTAATAATCGGACCAAAGGAAGATTATTATTTGGTTGAATAATAAATATAGATGCAGAATTAAATATGTGATAATTCTATAGTTTTCATGTGGACAATTAATCGGCCCAAAGGAAGGTTAGTTGTTTGACCGAATTCTATAATGTACAATTAATCAACCCAAATGACGGTTAGTTGACCGGATTTATTAGCAATATTTTTTTCTGGACTGAGAGTTCCCAAAAGATACTCAATTTCTAGCCGAGCATTATCACTCCAATGGTAGCATTATCAACGCATAAAATGGTCCTTTTTAACTCTAAAAAATGTGAATATATATAACACTCAAACTCACAAAAGTGGACCATGGAGACTTAAAAACAAGTTATATAACGATAATAGTCAAGATTTTAATCTCAATCATCATAATAAGTCTCAATAAACTATCAAAACAAGTGTGACAGTGCAATTTAAGACGTCATGGGAATTGATAGTCAAATCTGTGACTTTGATCACAAGTGAGTTCAAATCATGTTATAAGACATCAAGGAATAGTGATAATGGGAAAGTGAAGAAACATGGGAATTCCTAAGTATGAAATAAAAATCTTTAAGGTGTCCGATTTTTGGACAATAAATGAACACATAAGGTTCACGGTGAACCACCTTAGGATGAGATTTATGGGCAATTCTCGACTTTTGTTGATTATGAAAAAAATTATAGCAAAATTTCCACAAATGACCCTTTTTATAACAAAATATATAAGTGTAGGGTTGTGAAGGTCTTTAAAAAGTTTCTTGACCCTTTCAAAAGCAATGATCCCTTAAAAATATTTTTGTTATTTGCTTTTTTATTCAAAAAACTTGGAGAAACAAATACATTTTTATTCAAAACCTAATTTTTATCATTCACATTTAAAGAGGATTGTACCATACTAATTTGTTTATATGTTGAAACATTTTTCACAGAAGTTGTGTTAGATTGAGAAGAACAAGGCACACATTTGTCATATACAATTTGAATCATTTTCAAATGTATTTTGTTAAGTTTCTTTGAATAACCTTCAAGATCCACTATATGAAAAATATCCATTTACAACGTTGTTATAAATTTATTTACATCACTTACAAGTGCACCATTGTAAAACTTTTTTTATAATTGGTTTCATGTCGCTTTTCTTAAGAGGGTACCCATTTACATCTCTTTTTTAAATAACCGTCTGAAATATTATTGTAGAAATCGAGCAATATCATTATTTGAATCCCGCTCAAAGACACTTCTCCATTCCAGAAAGTGTAACCCTTTCATCACGATTTTTATGCCCACTCTTCCATATCCAACTTTGGCCCTCGGCCATCTCTCTCTTTGTTGGATATTTCTCTTTGTAAGTCATCTCTCTCTCTCTCTCTCTCTCTATATATATATATATATATATATATATATATATATATATATATATATATCGATGCCGTTTCATTATCAATTATCTTTTCAGCAATATAGTCAGATAATCATGAAAGTAACATTTGATAATTGCGGCACGAGATTCGACTGAGTGATATATGACATTTGAGTTTTTAATTGATAATGACATTATGTTAAAAAGAATTTGAGTGTCAGACTTATTTATTCTTTTTCATTCATTTTTTCCATATCGTTAATGTTGTAAATGAAACTTGTGCAACTATTACAGCTTTCTTTATTCGATCGCACCTCTGATCTATAAGGTTTTCCTAGGGAAAAAAATATTAGTAGAGTTTAAAATAATCATATGAAGTTCTTTAGTTTAAATTTCAATTTTTCCCAAAACAGAAAATCATGTTTTTCCCTCTCCCAATTTTGCAAGTTGTGTTTTGGTCTTGTAACACCTCGTAATTTTGAGGACATTGAATTTAATTATTTTGGGGAGAAATAGAAATTATTTTAATTTGGAGAAATTTACATATATATCATTTAGAGAAAGTATTAAAATTGGAGGATTTATTTAATTTCGGAAATTGAGATTTAATTATTCGGATTATTTTTGTGTTGCATATTTTGAGGTCGAAATTGGAGAATGTTATAAAGTAATTCCGATGACAATTCTGAGTGCATGGTTGATTTTGGAGAGTTCGAGATAGTTGAAAAAGAGTACCCGGGGGTAGTAATTGGATCTCAGGGCATTTTTAGGCATAACCGGGCTCATACAGGGTAACAAGGGTGTTTGGGCCATTTTAACTTGACCCACAAGTATAATTTCGGGATTAACACATTAAAACCTAAGTTTGAGAGTTTGAGGTGGACACAACTCCAGAGGATAAATATCATAAAACCCAAATTAGAAGAATTGTGACAGACACAACTCAAAAAGAATATCTAGTCCTGTAGAGAAGAAATGAGGGATAACTTTGGGAGCTTTTAGGAGACAGATACATCATTTTCTTCAAGGGAATCGGACTCTACAAATTATACATGCAAGTAGCTAATTTTCTCCAATGTAAATTTGTGATACCCAATTCATATCATAGTGGGTGTAATAAAATCAATTATTTTTGGGTTGGGTTGGCATATAAATTGGGTTTTCAATTTATGGAACATCACGTGCGAATTTGGTATTGTGAAGGATTAATCTCTCTAGTGTACTGTTGGGGATTTAGACTTGTGTTGATAAAATCCAGATTCTATCTCGTTAAATTGAGGATTAGTGAAATCAATTTGGGTTAGAGGTGTTGTAGAATCATGTAGTTAAAATTAGAACTTTTGGAGAAAAAAAATCGTATTCTGTCTAGTGACAAAGTTGGATCAGTATTTTATCAATCTGGGTTTTCATTTTTGAGTTTTGTCCCACGTGAATGATTGGGAAATTTTAGAGATTTATTTATCAAGTAAATTGTGGAGAAACTATATATTGTTTAGTGGGTTAATAATGAATTTGGAGTTTGAATTCGTTTAAGAGTTTGTTTAATTATTAAGGAATTTCATAGCCATCGTATTGGTTTACAAACGATTTTAGTTAGAAAATTATGGGTTGTTAAGATGTAAGTTTTATCAATGGCGGACGAGGAGGAAGAAGAAAGAAGAGGAGAGAGAAAATATACCGATCGTTTGAACGACCTGGTAGGTCGTTCGCGCGACGTGTCGAGTCGCTCAAACTACGTAGACGGTTGTTCGAATGACGTGCGAAGATGAGGACCAGTTTTGGTTGCATTTTGTTTGGGCCAGAGGAAAGAATTTTTATGGGTTTAGTAATCCAGTAGAGGATTTTGGGTTAATATCAATTATGAGTTTAAATGAGGAACTTAGTATAATTATTTTATGTAGAGGAAAAAAGGATGAAAATCTACATTAGAGATTTTGGAGAAATAAATTCTAAGGATTAATTTAAGGACCGAGGGAAAGTGTCTAGATATTTTGGGAGGGCGTCACCATGTTGAAATTAATTAATGAGCAAATTAATTAACTTAGAGTCAGGATTTGACTTGGATATTTTAGGCTAGTGCTACGGGTTTTGTGCATGAATTAGCCGGGTTTAAATTAAATATATATAGACATATGCAGTGATGATATATATATATATATATATATATATATATATATATATATATATATATATTTGTGTGCTTTATAAATATTGGTGTGAATAATATTTATGGAAATGCATACCCTTCTAATGCTATCATATGAGGTTGCGCGATGTGGATGAATCCCTTCGCTAGTGAATGCAGGGTGAGTATAGTCCCTAGGTCATAGTCGTCCAGGATTTTATTATGTAATTTATTTTCTGGGGAGAACCGTTTTGGGGTATGATTTGGTTTCACTTCCGGTGAAGGAACTATGGCCGCCTCCGCTACGTTTATTTTTGTTTCGAGAGCTAACCGAGTTGGGATGTCCAGGTGGATGAGTATAAACGGGTTAATATCATTTTAGAGAACATCTGGTGAGTGTCTAATTGGGAGGATGGTTTTATATACGACATGTGTGTGAATGTTGTAATATGATGATACGTATATATGGTGCAGATTTATATACGGGTAAAATACATGTAGTGCAACTGTATTATATATGTACGTATATAAGAGTGTAGATATTTATATTCGGGAAAGTTACATAAGATAAAAATGGATTACTTGTATATAACTAGTGAGATGGTTATACAGTGCAATTAAAGAGGATTAATTAAGTTAATAACTTACAAAGTAAAGGTACAAATTACTCGGGCTAGAGTAGAGTGTCAAGGAGTTTTAGAATAAGGCTAATTAGACGGGGTAGTATAACTAGGAGGATTAGGAAGAAGCATTAGGTGTTCAAAATAGTTGAGGGGTGAGTAATATCTCAAGTGAGTGCGATACTAACTTAAATATGAAGAGCATTCATGCATTTTAATTGTTGCATTTTAATTTACTTGCAAAATATTTTAAAAAGGATTTGGGCTCTGACCCGTACTTGTAAAATATTTTCAAAACATTTTAGGTGTCCAGCCATATGGACACCAAACTTGATGATCTATTTCAGGGATGCGTAGCTGTAGCAGATGTGGATGACTGCAGGGTTTGGACTTAGTCGCTTCAGTTACTTCATTCTAGAGTAGGGTGCAGTTCAGTTTTTCTTTTGGGCATGTTGCCCCATCTATTTTATTTCAGTCAGACTTTGTACTCAGTTTATTATTTTTGTTAGATTATTATAGTGGATTTTGGATTTTTTGCCGAAGGTTTATTCGGCCAGTCATTTATTTTTATGCAGTATTGATTTAGACTCATTGATTGTGTGAATTGTTTAAATTTATATTTATATTTTTGTTGTTTAATAAAAAAAGAATAAAATTTTGACATCAACTTTTGAATACTAGATGGTTAGTAAGTTTTAAAAAGTTTTCGACATTGATGCTAAGAATGAGCCAGATGAGAAACCTCTTTTAATTTAATAAAATGACTGATCACTAGGTATTATATTACGCGGGGTGTCACGGGTCTCTTACAATTTTGATTTACATTGTTTATAACATTTTGTGCTAATTTTTGTAATCTATTACCATATTGAATTTGTGGTGTGAAATTTTGTAGGATACATATTTGACAAAATACCCAAATGGGGCAATTTTCATGGATTTTATTTGTCTTATAATACAATAAAATTTCAACTTATGTTTATTAATAATTATATTTCATTTTTTTTGAGAAAAATAGTGTTAATAGTTTTTTCTTGAGTGATCGATCCATCATGGGATTGAAGGATTATGAAGAAGTTGATGCAAAAATAAATTGTTATGCTTATGAACTCCACCTTAGAAAAGTTCATCAATTTAAGTACCGCCTTAGAAAGCCATTTGTTTGAACTATTATGAGACATTTTAGGCTATTAAAGTCTATTTTCAAGTTTATACCTATTTTGCAAAGTTCCCTACTAAAGGTTTTCTAAAGCTAAACGCACAAAAAAGCATATGTTGGTACCCATATGATTATTTATTTATTATTGGGTCACGTTACTTTATTTATTAAAGGACTTTATGTTCAGTTTATGGTTATAGGCGCACTTCGTTAACTCCGTAGATGTCGATCTTAAAGGTAATTACTAGGATAAGATGAATGCTCCTTTGTCTAATGACGGGTAGGAGAATTTTGTTCATTTTTCTTAACATAACATTAAACTATCATATGATGAGTGAAGAAGAGTTTTATTAAAGATTTGGAAATGTTGTTTGTCAATGATAAAATATGTTTGATGTTTTAGTTTGCATTGACCAACTTTTACAGAAAACCTTACATATGACCAAAATTAATATTCCCTAGCTTGCATCGTTCATCATGGGGATTTAACATTCATTATATGTATTATTTTACTCATATGAAAATGATTAGCAGACCTATTGATTATAAAGGGTGTAAAAAATTCCTTTAATAGCAATTACCATTCTAGAATGTGGTTGTTTAATATATTTTGTGTGTAATAGATTGTGTCAAGCAACACACTATAAATTGTTTTGATTTATTACATTTCTCCTCATATCCAAATAGTTGTGAGTAAGATGATATATATAAATACACAATTTTAATCATAACTAAGTGGGATGTAATGCTGGTACAAGAGATAAAACTTGTTAGTTATTTATATTGGAATTCTAATATTGAATCCCTCTAAGTCTGGGAGGGTATCTCAGCTTATATGATTTAATACAACCCCGTAACTTGATAGGGTTCATGTGTGCACCTTCAACTTATCCCATAAAAATTGAAAACGTGCCGTTGAAAGTCCTTTGGTGAATATATCTATAATGTGATCTTTTGTAGATGTGAATTGCACTTATAGACCATGACTCGTAACTTTTTCCTGAACAAAGTGAAAATTAATTTCAATGTGTTTGGTTCGGGTGTGAAAAACTGGGTTGGCTGATAGGCACTTGGACCCAAAACTATCGCACCTTAGGATTGATGGAGCGAAAGAAGCAAAACCAGGTTTAGTGGGACGAGCTTGAATCTAAGTAATTTTGATTTTGCATCAACAATGGTTTTATATTGAGCCTTGGTAGAAGATCGTATGATCTTCTGCTTGCGGGAGGTCTACGAGACAAGATTTCAACCAAAATATATAGCAAAACCATAGGTAGACTTGCGGTTCTCAACACAATCCTCCTATTACGAGTCAAAAAATGCTTCGAGGACGGAGGATGATGACTTGGTGATAAAAAGACAATGGGATACAATGTGTTTAAGATAACGGAGAATTCTCTTGACAAGGTACTAATGATCTTCATTGGGAGCATGCATAAATTGATATGCTTTACTAACAACGAAAACAATGCCTGAGTATGTCAATGTCAAATATTGTAAGCTTCGCATGATGTGGCAGTATTTGCTCAGATCTAGAAATGGGGCACCTCCTATCTTAGTCATGACAAAAAGGGGGTGAGAATAGGCTTTGTGTTAGCCATGTCGGTCCTATTAATAAGGTCTAAAATATAGTGGCATTGAGATAAAATTAAACCTGAGGAAGTGGGTACCGATTCACTGCCCAAGAAGAAGTGAAGTGGCCAAGGTCCTTAATGAATAATTCATCTTCCAATAGTGTGATGAAGGCTTTAAATTGTCAAGGGTTGTTGTTTGTGAGTACGATATCATCTACGTAAATTGAAATGTAGATAATGGCGCCATTCCATTTGCAGATGAATAAGTTGTTGTCAGGTTTCCACGCAATAAAATTATAGTGCTAGAGGAAAATATAAGGAGTTGAAACCGTGATCGATAGGATTTATTTATTTCGTTGAGTGAGCAGTGAAGTTTACACACATGGTTGGGATGACCCTTATTAAAAAAAACCATGGGTTTGTGACATGCAAACATCCTCATTTAGAATCCATGTAAGAATGCGTCATTGACATCGAGTTCATATATGGACCACCCGTGACAAAGGATGAGAGATGTCACACTATAAATGGTTTTCAGCTTAATAACCAGGCTAAAAGTTTCATCTTAGTCAATGTCGTGTTATTGATGAAATCCTTTAGCAACAAGTCGAGCTTTGTAACAACGAAATTGTTGGCATGCTTCTTTATTCGAATTACTCATTTACATGTATGGGTGAAATGGAACAAGAGGCCATGTGCCGATGGAGATGTGAGCATTAATTTTGGTTGTCATGGCTTGGACCCAACTCGGATCTTGATTTCCTGATGAAAAGAAAGTGGGTTCCTTTGTTGGTTGAGAATCACAAGTGAGAGCAATAAGATGGGAAGATTATTTAATTATGTTGGGACTTAAATTTGTGGTGTTGGTGTGACAAAGGGAGTTTAGAGGTTTACATGGGGATGAGTGTAATGGATGTTTGAGATCAAGTTGGAGTTTAAGGCCGAAAGGTTTACGAATAGGGGAGAGATATTCAGAGGGTGTAGCGGCGAGAGTTGACTGGTGGAAGAAGGTGGATAGGATTGGGATGATATTGTGTGTTGGGTAGATGAGGAACTCTGTAAGGAGGGGATTGGGATGATGTTTGGATTTTGTGATTTTTTAACAAAAAAGTTAACAAAGGTTCTTTTTTGAGATTGTGTAAATACTTTATATTATTTTTCGTTTACCATATCGGGGGTCTCTTTAGTGATTTGAAATAAGTAGGGAAGATATAATCGATTTGAAGAATCCTTACAAAAGTCATAGTGCAATAGTTTGCTTGATATTTTTACTCCAGGCATAAAATTACAAACTACATAATGATAAAAATTTAGAAGGGAATAAAACTAACTAAAGTTTGTATACAAATATGTCTCATATTTAGCTTTAATAAATATTGTACATGGCTGGGTGGAACCAAATACACTGTAATTATTAAGTGAGTTTATCACACACAGACACATGCATGCACACACACGCGCGCGCGCACACACACACACACACACACACACACACACATATATATATATATATATATATATATATATATATATATATATATATATATATATATATATATATATATATATATATCAAACCAATAATGAAATTTTGGGCCCATATACCTTATCAATACCTCTCTAATATACAATCCGGGTCCATAATTATATTTTCTCAGGCATGTCCAGTTGACTTAGATCCGCTTAAAAATAGAATGTATTGTTGTTTATCAAGTTTTCTAATAGAAATATGTTCAAATAAGATTTAGTTTAAAACGTGTAAGAAATATTTTCTGATATGAATGGGAAGAATAAAAAACTTTAAGAAAATGATTGAGTAAGTTAGAGGAAAAGTACTTTGGATGGAAAATGATTGAGTGGTGGTGAAACAAGTTTCCTTTTAAATAATAAAAATGGTGGATTACATCTATTTGATGTTAAAGCATGATAGTTGCCATGTGCTGGAGTCAAATGTGAATCTAATTTTTCCCACAGATCTTTAGGAGTTGGTATGGCTTCAACAACTGATGTCCCAAAATGGCTCAGAGGTGGGGTGAAAGTTGTTCCATCCGGCGATATTTTGGTGATAATGGGGAGCAATACCAAGGTTGATATTCCTCATAACAAGACCATTACTTTGTCATCTCGTATTTCTCCGAGATTGGTATGTTTACTTTAGCCAGAATACTTCATCACTTGTTTTTCAAGTTATGTGTTTTTCTTAATTTAAGCATCTTCAAGAATCTTTGTTTACATGTTCACATGATTTATTAGATCTCTATTTGTAGTGATATTATTGATTATTATGCAAGTTAAGATAACCCGTTTGTTCAAGCGGGGTTTTTCTCAATTAATATCCAATGGTTAAAGGAATATAGTTGTATTTAAACATTAGTACATTCTGCAAGTATTAATTGCTAACGGTTAAAGGAACACAAATTTATAAATAGATGAGTAATATTTATTAGTACATTCTGCAAGTATGAAAAAGATCAAATGGGAGTAATAATAATAATAATGTGTGAGTCACTAATTTCTTTTCTTTCCTTTTTTTTGCCCACTCATGATATACACGTATTAAATTAGAATTCGTGTTTATATTTCATCAAGTAATAATTGGCAAGGGTATTAAAAGTAGACCTTTTCATATATCTACTTGTTATCATTTATGTTTACTACTTCAAACATGTTAACTCCAAATTCATGAGAAGTTCAAATTAATCTATTTGTTTAGCTCTTGTTGTCAATGTCTCGTATAGTTTAAATAACATAATCTTCCAAACCGGATATGTATTTGATAACTGCAGGGTTAATCCTATTTTTTTTATTGTGAAGGATTAAAATAAAATGAAAATCACCTTCATCATCCATTATAATCATTTTAATCTATGATGCGAGTGAGCATTTCATCTGATAGAATGTGCGAGTGCATGAAGCGGAGGGTTAAACATTACTAAACAGATACAAATGACTACAATATTTAATAAACTAAAACATTACTAATGCAATGATAACCTAGATGATATTGTCATTATATAGACATTATTTCCTGATTCTGATTGATTTTCAAAAATTTTGGAAGGCCATGAATCATCTGGAATGGGATACCTTGCGTGGGGTTTGCGTACAAAAGAGATCGTCTTCAATGCATATTGTACAATATCAGGGTTTGCGTAAATTTGGAGATCAAAAGATAAAGGAACGACAAACATAGGACTCACAATGGATATTTGTTGTACCATTACATGAAAAGACAAGATGATGATTCTAGTTCCTGAGAAAACTCAACAAGAATTATATTCAAATGAATCTTAAAATGTGTCATCCTTTCTTTTAATACGATCTGTAGTTTTCTAATCTAGTCATGTACAACATAATTCTCATCTTGTAGCTCACTCTGTTGGAATATTTTATATATTCCAAATAATTTAATGTGGGCTCACATATTAAAATAGTAATTATATTTGTGCTTCAATTTATATTGGGCAAATAAAGTGATCTATTTAGGTAAGCTCAAAAGACATCAGCAGTATGTATGGAATCTGAAATGTGTGGTTACCCAAAAGTCACCTATTAGTTTCTCAAGAGTCGTATTACTCAAGAGTCACCTATTGGTTACTAAAGATTCACCTAATTAGAATTTATGGGGTTCTTATTAGATGTCTATAAATATAATGAATGGTTCTGGTCCCCAAGGATAATTTACTCAAACACTCTCTTCCTCATCCCCATCAATGAGAGAGAACTCATAGAGAGAGAGATGGATTACTTTGTGGAAGACCTCCAACCCCCAAGTCTCAATCACCACTATGGATTAAGGTACACACTTTCTACATTTCCTTTATTAGGTAATCTCAATAATCTAATATGTTGATAAATTTTATTTAATATTCCAACAAGTGGTACCAGAGCCCCTTCATATTGGATTATTGAGATTGGTACTGTGATTGTAATTTAGAAGTGATTTGGTTTGATTTATCATACATATGTTGTAGTTAGAACCCATATGGCTTTTAGGATTTTATGTAGAATTTATGTATAATTTGTGATAATTTTCAAATCATAGTCTCAAATTGATTAAGGATTTTTCATCCATAGTGATTTTTAGATTTCCTAAAAAGGGTTAAATTCATAATGGATTTGGATGAATTAATTCAATGTTTGTTCAAGATTAATATGAGATGTTTTTTTTCTCAAATGAATTTTTTTTATGACAATCATTTCCAATTCAGTTTTTTGGAATTAATTCTAATTCAGTGTTTGTGGGAAGTCTTTCCAAATCATTTTTTTGTAATAATTATTTCCAAATGCAGTTTTTTTTGGTGGGGTGGGTGGGGTGGGTGGTGGTGGTTGTGGTGGGACTAAGGCAAGTATAAAATTAGGTGGACTCAATACTTGCATATTTAATTAAAAATCATTTGGCTTAGTATTTTTAAAAAAGTTTGATTCTCACTCGGGATATCTAAAAAAATACCAAAAATGTATTATATTTGAAATAAATTAATTAAAGTAATCCATTACCAAAGTAACCTCTATTGCATTGATTAATTTATTTTGAGATATAAAAATGATGTTAATATATTTATTATTCCCGCGGTTAATAATCGGCCCATAGGAAGATTATTATTTGGCTGAATAATAAATTTACATGAAAAATTAAATATGTGACAATTCTATAGTTTTCATGTGGACAATTAATTGACCCAAAGGAAGGTTAGTTGTTTGACCGAATTCTATAATGTACAATTAATCAACCCAAAGGATGGCTAATTGATCGAATTTATTATCAATATTTTTTTCTGGACTGAGAGTACCACTTAGAAGTTAATATTTATGTCCAAAGACTAAATGTTAATGTTGTGCAAGGTCTCTTATTGATGGGCCCACCATTCCACCATTATAGTTATATATAATTTATGTCCTTCATTTATCACTTTATTTTATTATAATATTCCATGACATAAATTTTAATTTGAAGCTTTTGTAATTTATTTGTTCTTTTGGATTAAGTTACGGCTTATTCTGTTAATATTACCGCCAATATGACCTCAATTCATGTGCTTAACGGCACAAACTTTAAGAACTGGAAAGAGGACATCCTAATAGTTCTCAGTTGCGTAAATTTATACTATGCGATGAGGAAGGAACAATCCGCACCTCTTACGAATAAAAGTTCATTTGAGGTAAAGTGAACTTTGAGAAGTTGATTAGACACATATTCTTCACATTTATCCCCTTAATTTCGGTATTTTTATGATCCCGTGCAGAGTAAATAGCTTGGATTTGTCTCATATTTATGCTACTAACCTCTTTTGGCAAGTATTTCATGTTTTGTGTATTTCTCATATGCTTTATAGGTATTTCATGCAAGTTAGTGCGAAGGAGAACTCAAAACAGTGAAAGAAAGCAAAAAAATGTGAAGTTTAAGGGCATTTTTGTAATTTTTCAGCCTTAGTCCGTAGGTGGGTCCAATTATAAAGTTGAATATATTCTAATTACAAGAACACTGGAAAAACAGCACCTCAATCCGAGCTACGGTGAAGAAGTTACGAGGTATTGAAGTTGCGAGATAATGAAGAGTCATTTTCAGAACTGAAGAGTCACAACTCTTGAAATTTCTTGTTTAATTCATTTTTATTAGTTGTAAAACGTGGGTGGGCAAGGGAGGAGTCACATTTAGGTATTATAAAAGTTTTAAAATGTGGGGAGTCAAGGGAGGAGTCACATTTAGGTATTATAAAAGGGTAAACCCTAGAGAGGAGTTTTTTTGGAGAGTTGTCGTTGTTGGTTAGAATTTTATTTTCTGAAGCATTAGTTTTCTAGAGATAGTTTGTAATTTGGAGATAAAGGAGTATTCAAGACTCAAGTTTCATTCACCATCCAAGTTTTGATTCCAGATTTAAATCTTCATTCCAAGTATCAATTTTTATTCTCTTATTTGTTTCTCTATTTTATTTTCAATTCGATTCTCAATTATTTTACAATTTTCTTTTGAAGCAATGTTTCTTAGATACATAATTCCATGGATAGTTATGATTTTTTTTTCTTCTCATAAAACCATGTCTAGCTAATTTTTGAAGGGCTGGGATACATGAACCCATCCTGATGCAAATTACCCATGTAGGAAATAGAGTTTAAATTAAAAATTGACAGAATCGTGTGGGAAATTATACGACCATAGTAGATCTTTTAATCTCTCTTGCCCTAGGTACTTGGGATTCTTAAGAATACTATGCAAGTGTAATTACTCTACACCGCTTTATAGTTGCCTTTGATTTCGTATGATGCGGGCTAGTTCCCTCATATATAGAATGCTTAGGATCTCTAAAGACTGGATTCGGTTAAGATTTTAATTTACAATTCTAGTATTCTATATGGTAAATTACCAAGGATAGGGGGATTGTATTCCAGCCTATTTCCCCTCATATTCATTTCTATTGTCTTTTCAATTCTTAGTTGGTTTCTTACAAGTAGTTCATTCTAAATTTTAATTTCACTACCAATTGACAATTTAAAAACCACAAATCATCATCATCATCATCTTTTCTTTTCTTTTCTTTTGAGGAATCATTTGAACGTTAGATAAACTTTTCCTACGTTATTCAAAGTTGTCATCCTTTATCCCCTATGGATACGATCGTGACTTATCGGAATTATTACTAACGCGATAAGCTTGCACTTGAGCCTGTAAAGCACGCACTTTAGACACATTTGTGGTCGCGTCTAGTTTTTGGCGCCATTATTGGGGATCAAGTTGGTGACACTTAGGAAAGTGAATTTAATCCTAAATTGATTCATTCATAATATATATATATATATATATATATATATATATATATATATATATATATATATATATATATATATATATATATATATATATATATATATATTTCATCTCATCTCTCACAAGATTACATCCAAAATCCCTTTTTAACCCAAGTTCACGAAAATCCTATTGCTAAAGCTAATTCTGACAATTCTCATACCACCGACTCTCCACACTTTTGAGTTCCACCTCCTTCACCTCAAAATTCAATCACAAGTCGCACTTTGAGTCAAACACTGAGTGAGGGTTCTGAATCGTTTGGTAGCAATATGTTTGTACACGGTAGTGTTGGTGCTGGTGCTGGCGAGGAAGAGTTACCGTATCTTTCCATGAAAGATCTCTTATTTCCTGAGCGAACTGTTACCCCTGGTTGCATTTTACTCCCGTATAATGCCGGTCTGTTCCACTTTTGTAATGGGATGATTCAAATTCTTCCTACATTCCATGGTATGGATTCTGAAAAGCCATATCTCCATATTAGAGAATTCGAAGATGCGTGTGAAACATTTGGTGATCAAACCTGCCCACAAGATGTCATCCGGCTAAAACTTTTTCCTTTTTCCTTAAAGGATAAAGCTAAGACATGGCTATGGTCTTTACCCCCGAATTCTATTTTATCCCGGAGACATATGCAGACTAACTTTCTCTCAAATTTCTTTCCACTACACAAAACCAACTCTGTCAAAGCCCAAATCCAAGCTTTTCAACAAAATGAGAATGAATCTTTCGACAAGAGTTGGGAATGTTTTCAGGAGTTAGTTAGCGCTTGCCCACATCATGGGTTTGAAAAACATCATCTCATTTCATTTTTTCATCAAAGGCTTACTGTAGCGTCTAAACAACTTGTGCAAACAATGTGTGAAAGACCATTTTAGGAGCTAGACTCGAGCGATGTTGAGGCTCATCTGAAATATGTAGCAGAGACTACGTAAGCCTGGGATGTTTCTGACCCAAATAGTCAAAATAAAAATAGATAAGTGTCCAACTCGCCTATTGCATCCGGTATTTATCACTTGGACAAGGACACTACGTTAGATCGTCGATTTGAACAATTAGAAAAGAGTTTCAAAGATATACTTGAGGTACGATTGAGAGAAGCTGTTGGACCCATCCAAGCAGAAAAGGAAAAAATGTGTGCAATTTGTGCTGCTGGTCATTCTACCAAAGGATGTTTTGCAATACCCTCCTATAAAGCGATGTACACTGAGCAAGTAGAAGCTATAGGGGGTTTCGAGAGAATTTTAATGTACCTCAGGGGACTACATATAATCAATCCTGGAGGAATCATCTTGGTTTCAGCTATGGGCAACTACAAGGTGTGCCCAATTCACATGTTGCTATGCCTCCACCTCCTCCGCAATTTCAGTAGATGCCCCAAATGCAAACCCCCATGCAAGTACCATCTCATAGTCTGTATGTTACTCCACCTAGGCGATCTTTTGAAGATAATTTGAATCAACTCATCCAATCTCAAAAGGAGAACAATGCTGAGTATGATCGAATGTTCTCGGAAATTCATACTAGCATCTCTAGGTTGAAATCTGCCTTGAATATCCAAGAGAAGGGTAAATTCCTGGCTCAAGGTGAAAGACCTCTTCAAGAGAAAACTAGGGTTAGCTCCACACCCCATGACCATCCTGAGCAGTGTAGCGCAATTACCACTCTACGTAGTGGGAGAGTAGTTGACTTGTCACTTCCCCTACGAGACGTAACTAAAAATAAGGAGGTTTCGCCTGGCACGAAAGAGGTCGAAGATGCCCCTTTACTTGAGAGTGATAAAAAAAAATAACACTGACGAACCCAAGGACATGGTAAAACCCCCACCGCTACCCCATATCCTCAACGGTTGGTCCCGCACTCCAAAGAGACTTCCCGGGACGTTATTTTGGACGTCCTCAAGCAAGTAAAGATTAATTTACCTTTTCTCGAGACTATACAGAAAATTTACGCATACGCTAAGTTCATTAATGATATACTCACGGTGAAATGCAAGCTAAAGGTAAATAAGAACGTCTTTTTGGTCCAGAATGTCAGTTCAGTTTTATCGAGTGACCTTCTGCTAAAGTATAAAGATCCGGGTGCACCCACCATCTCGTGCATCATGGGGAAGAATCGAATCGAAAGAGTGCTAATAGATTTAAGGGCGAGTGTTAACATTCTACCCTATTCCATCTATAAGAAACTAGATTTGGAAGCCCTTAAGCCCACAAATATGACTCTCTATCTCGCGGATCATTCTGTGAAGATGCCTTGGGAAATCGTTGTGGATGTGATTGTCCAAATTGACACTTTCTACTTCCCGGTGGATTTTGTCATTTGGGACGAGTAGCCCTCCATTCTCCGGAGTAATCATGTTCCCGTTATCCTTGGTCGCCCATTCATAGCTACGGCTAATGCACTCATTAATACTCAGAGTGGGCGAATGAAATTAACATTTGGGAACATGACCCTCGAGACAAATATTTTTAATAATATCAAGAACGAGGGTGATGAAAGAGAACCACGAGAGACGGATCGTTTAGAGGCAGCACACGAGTATGGGAGGACCCACACGCAAGAGCCAGTAGGGGTATGCCTTGTTACATCAAGTGAGAGCACCGATTGAAACATGTAGCGAAGGGTAGGGGAGGTATGCATAGTAACTAAAATGAAGAGTGTGAGTGAGCCCTTGAATGTGAGAGAGAGAGAGAGAGAGACAATTTAGAGGGAATCGGGAAAGGTTTGTATGAGTGCTTAAAGGAGAGTGAATGGCGAGACACGATAGATACTTTTCTCCTCGATTGCTACCCACCCACATCACCTAATAATTTTGAGATGGAGCGAGTAAGGAAGGATGTGGAAACAAAGAAAGAAAGAGAGCTAGATGAATTGAGCCTCGTGGAATTTGAGGGAGAATTCGGGCAGGTGGATGAGAGCCTTAACGAAGAAGTCCAATCTCTATTGGACTCATGGAGTCATTTAGGAGAGAACGAATGGAAAGATAAAATTGATGAGTTTCTTCGCAATGACCATCCACCCATGAAACTTGAGTCCTCGGAGGTAATTGAAAATAAGACTCAAGTCTTATCTGATTTAGAGCCCGACCCACGTAGTACGCATCACGAGGATCCCTTTCTGATTAATTACGATGAGTCTCCCAGTCTTTCCTTTATTTATGGGCAAGGGCCCAACTTATTCCGGTTATTGGTTTATGACAGGCAAAGGGGAGAGACTAGGAGAGCAACGGATCCCGTGCAAGGGGTTGGGTGATTTGTGGAGAGAAATGAGAGGTTGCCGCACCCCCGACGCATATGGGGTGATTTTTGTTGTATTTTTGAGTAATGTATGAATGTCATATAGTGTCTTGGTGCATTTTGATAATTTTCTTGTTTTATTTGTCGCACTTATTTTTTCTTCTTCTTTAGATTTTAGTCCTTTTGATTGAGGACAATGAAAAAGTCTAAGTTGGGAGGGGGTGATAAGTGCGTCTTTCTAAAACTTCACAAATCTTTAAAATGCCAAAAAAAAATGAAAAAAAGCCAAAAATATTTTTCTTCAAAATAAATAAAATTGGAATTTAAATTTTTCAAAAATATCACCTTTATTTTATTTGAAGTCTCAAATTGTTAAATCTCAATTGCACTAAGTCGAAATTGACAGAAGATGGAAATTGTGCGAAACTTGACGACTTAACGAATAGGTGTGGAGATTGATCAAATCCGATGAGATTTCGAGCCTTTCAATTTTTTATGAGTTTTTAAATCAATCCGATTTTATGATTAACTCAAAGTTCTTTTCAGCGCTTTAATAAGTCATTGATGATCTCAATCCTTTGTTTTGATCGGTTATGGGAAATGTGTGAAATGTTGTCTCAAAATTCGTGCTAAATATATCTCTAAACTTAATTAATCTCGAGATGCATATGGTAATGTGATTAGCAAGTTGGACAATGAAGTAGGCCCTCGTTTGTTTAACCCAAAAATATTATCCATAAAAAATGTTGTGAAAAATTATCCCTTTGCAACCCAATTTAAAGCCTAATAAAATATTTCCCTTTCGTTTGATAACCCGAAAAACCCAAATAGTCCGAAATTATGAAAATTGAGAAAATTCATCAAGTAAGTCCAAATTGTGCAATAAAAAGGGGCAAGAGAAAAACAGAAAAAAAAATGCTCAACAAAAAATAGCAAGTAAAAAAAGAAAAAAAATGAAAAGAGAAAAAGAAAGAGAAAAATGAGCAAATGCCTGAAAAAGCACTAATGGACGTCATAAGGAAATTTTCCAATTCCGAACATTCCATGCATTCCCATTTTTACCTTTTACACCTTATAACCCGATAAAGTCCTAACCGAGTCCGAATGGCGAAATTAATTACTGCATGGAGAGCTAAGACATGAAAAGATAATAAAAGAGATTAAAATGGTGTGATTAAGAGATGATGTTTCCCGTTTCCTAATAACTGTATTCCGATAATGAGATCTTTTCACCATATATTTCCTTCTTTTCAATTTTGTATGCGTAAATTTGTGTCCATTATATTTACTCTTTATATCATGCATATCGAGAGAAAATAGCCGCAATCCGAGTGATTCATTTGTGAGTGCATGTGTAAGAATTTGAATCAAAATGAATTTTCAGAAAGTAACGTAATGCTCAATTGGTGGAAATTTGAGGTTTAATTTCTGGCTTTGCACACAACGGTATGGGTTGAGACATTTGAATATGAATTTATGGTGATTATTTTTCAAAAAGTTTAAATTGTACTATTTTTAACTATTTTGATATTTATTTGAGTCAATAAAGAATTTTGTGGGTGTATTCACTGCAAACCCTCACGAGACAAAACTCGTCCTACTAGGGTAACCTAGGGGTTTAAAGACTTATTCCATATGCTCAATGAAATCTCTTTCATGCGAAAGTGGAATTTTATTTTAATAAAAGGAATTTCAAAAGTCAACTCATTTCTCTTACATTGCTCGGGACGCGCAAAATTCTAAGTTAGGGGCTGTGATTAGGCACATATTCTTCACATTTATCCCCTTAATTTCGATATTTTTATGATCCCGTGTAGAGTAAATAGCTTGGATTTATCTCTTATTTATACTAATAATCTCTTTTGGCAAATATTTTGTGTTTTTTGTATTTCTCATGTGCTTTATAGGTATTTCTTGAAATATAGTGCGAAGGAGAACTCAAAACAGTGAAAGAAAGCAAAAAATGTGAAGTTCAAGGGCATGTTCGTAAATTTTCAGCCTTAGTCTATAGGTGGATCCAATTGGAAAGTTTAAGATATTCCAATTACAAGAACACTGGAAAAAACGGCACCTCAATCCGAGCTACGGTGAAGAAGTTATGAGGTTTTGAAGTTGCGAGATAATGAAGAGTCGTTTTTAGAACTGAAGAGTCACAACTCTTGAAATTTCTTGTTTAATTCATTTTTATTAGTTGTAAAATGTGGGAAGGCGAGGTAGGAGTCACATTTAGGTATTATAAAAGTTGTAAAACGCAAGGAGGCAAGGGAGGAGTCACATTTAGGTATTATAAAAGGGTAAACCTTGGAGAGGAGTTTTTTTGGAGAATTGTTATTTTTGGTTAGAATTTTATTTTCTGAAGCATTAGTTTTCTAGAGATAGTTTGTAATTTGGAGATAAAGGAGTATTCAAGACTCAAGTTTCATTCACCGTCCAAGTTTTGATTCCAGGTTTAAATCTTAATTCCAAGTATCAATTTCTATTCTCTTATTTGTTTCTCTATTTTATTTTCAATTCGATTCTCAATTGTTTTGCAATTTTCTTTTGAAGCAATATTTCTTAGATACATAATTCCATGGATAGTTATGAATTTGTTTTCTTCTCATAAAACCATGTCTAGCTAATTTTTGAAGGGTTGGGATACATGAACCCATCCTGATATAAATTACCCATGTAGGAAATAGAGTTTAAATTAAAAATTGACAGAATCGTGTGGGAAATTATACGACCATAGTAGATCTTTTAATCTCTCTTGCCCTAGGTACTTGGGATTATTAAGAATACTATGCAAGTTTAATTACTCTACACCGGTTTATAGTTGCCTTTGATTTCATATGATGCGGGCTAGTTCCCTCATATATAGAATGCTTAGGATCTCTAAAGACTGGATTCAGTTAGGATTTTAATTTACAATTCTAGTATTCTATATGGTAAATTACCAGGGTTAGGGGGTTGTATTCCAGCCTATTTCCCCTCATATTCATTTATATTCTCTTTACAATTCTTAGTTGGTTTCGTACAAGTAGTTCATTCTAAATTTTAATTTCATTACCAATTGACAATTTAAAAACCACAAATCATCATCATCATCATCATCTTTTCTTTTCTTTTAAGGAATCATTTGAAGGTTAGATAAACTTTTCCTACGTTATTCAGAGTTGTCATCCTTTGTTCCCTGTGGATACGATCCTGACTTATCAGAATTATTACTAACGCGACAGGCTTGCACTTGAGCCTATAAAGCACACACTTTAGACACATTTGTGGTCACGTCAGAAGTGAGATTGTTCTAATTGCTTAAGTATAATAATGCTAAAGTGCAGTGTTCTAGACGATTTCAGGGGCAGTATGTCCGATGAGGTAACTGCCAAAATTTTCCTTCAAGATATTGAATTGCGTTTTGCAAAGAACGAAAAAAAAGGATGAGATAAGTACGCTTTTAGTTAACCTTATCCAAATTAAGTATAAAGGCAAAAGAAACATACCGGAGTACATTATGGAGATGTCTAACATCGCTTCAAAACTTAAAGTACTAAAGTTAGAGCTGTATGGTAACTTACTTGTGTATCTGTTATTTATATCTCTTCATACACACTATGGATAGTTTATAGTTATTTATAATACTCAAAAGGATAAATGTACTCTTAATGAGCATATTTCACATTGTGTGCAAGAAGAGGAAAGGTTAAAGCGAGAAAAGATAAATTAAATTGCTCATATTGCATCTACCTTAAGGAACATAAAGAGGAAAAGGACGAATGATAAGGGTACTGCAGATGTAACATCACAACCCAAACCTAAAGTCAAACTAAAGAAACAAGTTTAGGATTCAAAATTTTCTTGTTTCTTTTCCAGAAACCTCGACATGTGACGAAGGATTGTTATAATTATGCTGCATGACGTGTAAATAAAGGTACACTTCTCACTTTGTTTTGTTCTGAAGTTAATTTAGCTTTTGTACCTAGACATACGTGGTGGGTATATTCGAGTTCTACTACTCATGTAAGTATGTCTATGCACGGTTGCCTATAGAGCCGATCGCCAACTGATGGTGAAAGATTCATCTATGGGGCGATGGCACAATAGTTGGAGTTGAATCAATTGGAACCTTTAGATTATATTTTGAGACTAATCATTTAATTAAATTAATAGAGTTTGTAGTAGCATTTTTCATATGGAACTTGGTTCCTATTTTTGTTTTGGACATATAAAGTTATTCTTGTTCACTTGGAAATAATAAAGTTACTCTCTTTCTAAATTCTACTTTAATTGCGACTAGTTCTTTAATTGATAAATTATATTTATTAAACACCAATGCTTCATTTAATGAAACCTTGTAAAAATTAAAATTAACTGATGAGAATTTCGTTACTTTATGGCACAAGCGTTTGGGTCATGTCTCCAAAAGGAGAATTGAAAGGCTTGTGTCAAACGGAATACTTAAACCCCTTAATTTCACAGATTTTGATGTTTGTATCGAGTGTATAAAGGGGAAACAGACAAACATAAGGAAATTAAGTGCCAAAAGGAGTTATGATGTCCTAAAATTGATACATTCCGGCATTTATGGTCCATTACCTACGACTTCATGGAATAGTCAACAATATTTTATCACTTTTATAGACAACTATTCTCGTTATGGGTACTTATATTTAATTTATGAGAAGTCTCAAGCTTTGGATGTGTTAAGGCCTCCAAAGTCGAAGTTGAAAATCAACTAGGCAAGAAGATTAAAGCTGTCAAATCTGACTGTGGTGGTGCATACTATGGCAGATATGACAGATCAGGTGAACAACATCTAGAACCGTTTGCCAAATTCCTAGAGACAAAACAAAACGTTTAAGGATATGGTAAGAAGTATGATTCATAATTCTTTTTTTCCAGATTTACTTTGGGGAGAGGCACTTAAAACTGCAGTATATATTCTAAATAGAGTACTTTGTACAA
The DNA here is from genome assembly GCA_949130495.1 of Sambucus nigra. Classification (NCBI taxonomy): domain Eukaryota; kingdom Viridiplantae; phylum Streptophyta; class Magnoliopsida; order Dipsacales; family Adoxaceae; genus Sambucus; species Sambucus nigra. The sequence continues at coordinate 386,033,816 of OX422215.1, read as the reverse complement.
CAGTAGCTAAAACCCGTTATGAACTATGGATAGGCTGAAAACCAGTCATTAAATATTTACACATTTGGGGGTGTCCAAATGAGTCAAGGCCTTGTAGGCCAATTGAAAAAAAACTAGACTCAAGAACTATTAGCTGCTATTTTGTTGGGTATACTGAATGGATGAGGGGTTTTAAGTTCTTTGATCCCTCAACTAAGTCCTTTTTTGAGACGAGAAATGCGAGATTTATTGAGGATGTTGAGTTTGAAGGGGAAGACACGGTTAAGAATAAGAATGTTGACTTTAAAGAGGAATCAATTCCTCTTTCAAACATTGTTCAGCCTGCTGACAGTGTTCAAGAAGACAAAAATGAGGGATTCCCTACTCAAAATCTAAGAATTATTCCAGAAGAGCAAACTCAACAACGTCATGAGCAGTTGTAGATCATTTTGATTTAGAGCTGCATCATCAAAAGGGTGTTAAGATGGATTTTCTCAATGGTAACATTGAGGAAACCATGTATATGGTGTAACCCAAAAAATTTAACCCAGTTGATCCAAAGTCTATGGTTTGCAAACTCAAGAAATCCATATATGGTCTAAATAAGCTTCCCGTAAATGGTATCACAAGTTTTCATCAAGTCATTATCTCATATGATTTTGAGGTTAATAAAGTAGATGACCGTGTACATCATAAGTTTAGTGGGAGTAAAATTAACTTCTTTGTGCTCTATGTCGATGACATACTATTGGCTAGCAGCGATACAGGCTCATTGCACGAAACCAAGAGATTTATAACTAAGAATTTTAAAATGAAAAATCTTGGGGATTCCTCTTTTCTATTGGGAATTAAGATACAATGAGATCATTCTCGGGGTGTTCTTGGGTTATCACAAAAGGTCTATATCGAGAAAGTACTCACTAGATTTGTCATGTAAGATTGTGCACAAGGAGATACACCTATTGCTATGGGAGACAAGTTTAGTCTCTGTCAATGCCCCAATAATGAGACTGAAAGCAAAGAAATGAAAAAGGTTCCTTATGCTTCAGCTATAGGGAGTCTTTTGTATGCTCAAGTATGTATGCATTCGGAATTTGTGTACATAATGGGTATGTTAGGCAGATATTTGAGCAACCCTGGAATGGATCAATAGAAAGCATCCAAATGGGTTATGAGGAATTTATAGAGAAAAAAATATTAAATAGTCAACGGAAGTCAGATAATTTGGTGATCATTGAGTATTCTGACGTCGATCTTGTGGTTTCCAGGACACTAAGGCATCAACTTGTGGCTATGTATAGATGTTGTCTAGATGTGCTATTTCTGAAAGAGTGTTAAGAAGTCACTCATTTCACCTTCCACTATGGTAGCAGATTTTATAGCCTGTTATGAGACAAGAAATCATGTGATATGGCTGCAAAAGTTTATCACTAGGCTGCAAATTTTGGATAGCATTGAAAGACCACTACAGATATATTGTGACAATAATTTAGCAGTTCAATATTCGAATAGCAACAAAAGCTTGTTGAAGTCAAAGCATATATACATTAAGTTTCTTGTTATTAAGGAATGAGTTCAGAGTAAGATACTGTTTATCAAATATATAAGAACAAATTCCTTGCTCGCGGATTCACTTACTAAAGGCTTACCACCCAAGTTCTTTCATGAGCACACTGCTCATACAGGTGTTGTTCAGTTTGATCATATTCAGTTTTAGTGGGAGTTTGCGTTTGGTTTAATGTTCCTTCATTTGACACTACTCAGATACTTTATGTATTTTTCAGTTTTCTACAGAAAAAAGTTGATGGTATTTTCATTTTGTTGTTTACTCTGAATGTATTGTCTTTTAATTGTGGTATAACATAAGGTTTAAAATACTAAGGTTTAATCTCACTACGGAATAAATTTAGGACCAATTGGAAATAGGCATGTTGGAGATCACATTGCATGTAATTTCAAGGAACACATCCATACTTGATCTACATCGTTGAATATATTTGGTGTGGTGATCATTGATGGATCGAGTTACCACATATATGTAACGAAGGTCGCTTTAGTCTCATACTATTATAGGATATGGATGAGATTTTTTCGGGATATGTCTTAATACTAGAAATCAATTTAGTGCACACATAAGGTTATTGGATATAATTACATTTGGAATTATTATGTAGCCCAAGTGGGATATTGTTGGAATATTTTATATATTCCAAATAATGTAATGTGGGCTCACATATTAAAATAGTAATTATATTTGAGCTTCAATTTATATTGGGCAAATGAAGTGATCTAATTAGGTAAGCTCAAAAGACATCAGCAGTAAGTATGGAATCTGAAATGTGTGGTTACCCAAAAGTCACCTATTGGTTACTCAAGAGTCATGTTACTTAAGAGTCACCTATTGGTTACTCAAGAGTCAAGTATTGGTTACTCAAGAGTCACCTAATTAGAATTTATGGGGTTCTAATTAATTAGATGTCTATAAATATAATGAAGGGTTCTGGTCCCCAAGGCTAATGCACTAAAACAATTTTCTCCTCATCCCGATCAATGAGAGAGAACTTATAGAGAGAGAGGGATTAGTCTATGGAAGACCTCCAACCCCCAAGTCTTAATCACCACTATGGATTCATGTACATAGTTTCTACAATTCCTTTATTAGGTAATCTCAATAATCTAATATGTTGATAAATTTTATTTAATATTCCAACACACACTTCTAAGTCATCACATAATGAGATTCAGATAACAAAGAAGCATTCTTCTTTCTGAGACACTCGATCTGAGTAAGCATGTCCTTCACAATTTGAGTTATTTTACCCAAGATGGAGGCCTTCCCATTATTTTATTCTGTCAATTCAAGAGCATCAGACATTGCAAGGCAGAGCTCATTTAATGCTCTCACTTCATTTTCTCCCTCTCTGCATTGTGAATTATTTTAGAACCTTTACCCTGAATCTTTTTATGAGGATGGGACATGTTTAATGATGTTTCTCCCGCCGAAATTTCCTTGTCAATGACGGGAGCAACATGAACCTTTAAACCCATGCTTAACTTCTTACAAACCTACATTTTGAGTCCCCTGTATCAACAATCTACTGAAATGGAAACAATCATAACTTTATTGTCGAATTATAATCTAACACTACCATTTGATTGTTTGTTTAAAAAAAATAGCTAAATGAGATGCTAGAATTCTAATATTCATAGCTAAGGAGAATTCAACTCTTGTTGAGAGACTTTGAAACTTCAGGTGGGTTGGTTTGTTGTATTTTAAAGAGAAAGGCGTGTGGTGGGAGATTATAATAGAGGTCGAGGGAGCATGGGTAGTATTACAAAACTTTGCCATGTGAATTGTGTCTTCGGGTTAATCCCTTTGTTTAAATCTTACTATTAATATATGTAAAGACTTACTTGAGTTCTTATTTGACATAATTCATAAATTAAATGTGGTCAAATAAACTGATAAATAAAACTAGTTAAGTAAATCTCAAAACTATATATAATTGACTTTGGGAATCAATATTGAAGTTTCGTACATATTATTTTAACGGTGTGAACAAATTTGCGTCCTATATATGTTGAATCATTACTCTCTACATTTCTTCATTTGTACTGTTGATTTCTTGATAACAAATCAACAAATATTTTTTTGAACACTTTTTTACTATATATGATTTTCTATTTTAGTCATAGCCACTGAAATAGCATATGTTGCACTATTAATTTTGGGGAGCGAATAGGCTAATATAACTACCATTCTCAGAATAGAATTTGGTAAGTCCATGCTTTTTGTACCATTAGATTTCTATTGTCTGTCATACATACACAACCATCTCACCCTTTCCACCTTATAACTCTTCGTCCTTTAGATACCTCGTATGATATATGCATTGAACTCTCCATCCCCCACGTCGTGCTACATACATATTGTGATATATCAAACTAATAATTTGAAAACCCAAGATTTTGAATAACTACCTTCATTTATCAATGTGCCCCCTCCATGCCACGTCCTATACCACAACTAGTTTAATTGAACACATTACATATATTTCGTATTTGATGCATATTCAGTATTTTATATTTAAGTGCAGTATATATATATTGTTTAAAACATGGATCCATTTTATTGATTTTTTAAATAAAAAACTTCCAAAACAGGAACAAAATAATGAAGCTAATAGTAAGCAACAAGGAATGAAGAATACTTATGGTGGCCCTTTTACGATTATTGCCTTCAAACAAACATTAAAAATTTTGAAGAAAAATTAGATAAGGACTCCACATGGAAAAGAGATTTCCGGAGATGAAAATCTTGAGACCTATATTTTAAAGAACGAGTTGTTTCATTTATGAGGTGTGATACTTATGTTTTTTTTCGAGGTATGATACTAACTTTTTTCTATTACATATTTTATACATATATTCCTAATATTTATTTTCTTAATGTAGGCACTTGTACGATAAGTTTCCAAACTCTCGTGAATGTATTAAATTCGTCAATCCATCATCTGTTAGTGTCACATATAAGATGGATTTATCAATGCTTATCATAAAAGATTGGAAAATGCGAATGAAAACCAAGTATTTTTAATTACTTACAACCCCGGGTAGATGTTTTACTTAAATATGTTTATTTTCGTGTATTAATGAATATCATGATGTGCATAATGCATTAATGTTAAATTTGTTTCATTGTAGCTTTCATTGGATTTTTATTATCATTGATACCTCATCAATGACTTTTTTTAGTTGGATACTTTGCATAATCCGATCGATGATGAAATTAAGTTTATATCACTAAGTGAGATGTCATTTTTACCTATTTATATTGCTCTTACCAATTATAAATACATATTAAAATTCCCGTTGTTTTGAAGTGGAATTCTTTCTTTGGTTCTTGATGGGAATAGAAGACCTAGCCCGATGTGGAAGAACATTAAAGTGACTAAATATTTATGTATGAAATATATATTCTTGTCATTTTCCTCATTTGACTATATTTTCGTATTGTGTCATTATTGTTCCCCAAAAACCCAACAATGTCGAATGTGGATATTATGCAATAAATTGCCTGAGATAACTAATGAAGGGTTTGCATTATATTAATTTGAAGGTAATTGATTGAATACATTTTTTATTCTTGTTTAATTTTTGTCTTCTCATAATATTATTTTCCTATGTTAGTTGAATAAGTTGATCGAGAAAGAGACATACATAATAAAGGAGATATATATGAACTGCAGATTGAATTTATTAAGTTCATTATTGGGCACATGAATGCATAAATAAAGTCATTACAACTCTCATATTGTAGTTGTACCTCAATATGACTTTATTCTACCTCAATATTTTTCTAATCTCAATGATTTAACTATCCCCACCTCAGCGCCACCACCCCAAAATATTTTAGAAATTTGAGTTGTTGGGGAAACTAAGTGAGTTTTTAATATTAATATTGGATTATATTTTTGTGCTGGTGGTGACAAATATACTAGGATTAAAAGTTGCTCAACTTATTATTGATCTTCCTTCCCACGCGTTGGTGTAGATTTGTATATATCATGTTTATATTTTCCCTTTTGGTTTGGACATATATTATGGATTTGTTGTGTTAAATTGAATAAAGCAGAATGTTAGTTCGGTAGAATTGGTTTTGGAAGTGGATACTCAATTATACATATATGTTAATTATTCCACTTAAATGGTTTTAGAGTTAAATTTGCTTTTGAGGAATGTTAGTTCGGTAGAATTGGTCATTGGAAGTGGATGACTGATTAAGGGTGAAAAGTAGCGCGTGTTAAGGCGCTAATCGTTGTTTTCATCTCACCTCCTTAATACAAAAACCTAAACTTATGACTACACTCAAAAAGGGAGTATAGCGGCCAAGTCCGGGTATCGAAAATCCATAGAGACGAGTTGCTAGAATTTATAGGATTTAATACTCCTAAAATAAAAGTGTAAAAGGTGATAGGTTGGAAATAAAGAAAAGGGAAAAAAATAAGAAGTTAAGTCTAAACTAGAGTTAATAAAACGAGAGTCGGGATCATGTCCCCTCCATGGGCTAAACAACTAATAATTAGAATTTCAGTTCGAAAACATTTAATCGAGCAATTTCAATTAAGTATAAACATCACGCAATAAGGAAATTAACCCAAAGTTGCAAGATTAAACATTTAACAGAAAATGGTCCCACACATCTTAAACTCGGATTACCGCTATAAACACTAACGTTGCATGACAAAGAAAGTTAAACGCATAATAATCCGACTTTAATACGCGAGGTTTCAATTAAATGCAATTTTTACACAAAACCTAATTTTCGGAGCTCAACGCCCATCAATGGCGGACACACGATCTCAACCCGTAAAACTACTCACTACACATGATTAAACTAAGTAAAACAACTAATTAACAAAAGCAAACAAGAATTAACAAACTATAACTAACAATCTAAGCAATAAAAGTAACTACAAAGCAAGAAATCAAGTAAATAAGCATTAAACAAAGGAAAGTGACAATGAATAGTAATATACTTACATAAATGGGATGCACCCAAAGAGAAAGGAGGAGAGGGAAGCTCCAACAAAAATCCCCAAAGTTCTCTAACCTAAAATGAAAATATATCTCCAAAGAAAAGCCCCTAACACTCTATTTATACCCCAAAACAAACCCCCAACAAAACCAACCCAAAAAACCCAAAATAAGTCAATTTTTGTCCACATCTGATGGTACCGGTCGACCTCTATTTTGGTACCGGTCGACCTCTATTTTGGAATTTGCCTTGGGCTTGAGGCAGCCCCCTTTTCCACTCCGAACCAATTTTGATTCGTTGCACGGAAATGGCCATAACTCCCTCATACGAAATCGAAATGAGGCGTGGTCGGAACCGACGCGAAGCTAATTCAATTCTATACATGATTATGTTTTGAAACCCTCCAAAGTATTCAGTATGAAATTACCAAAATGCCCTTGAACTAGAAGAAAATACCGAAACCTTCCGAAAATGGGCATAACTTCCACATACGGAGTCAGAATGACACACGGTTAGTGGCCACGGAAAGATAATTTGATGATCTACATGTTGGTAACTTCATTACATAAAAAATAGTGAGTTGGAAAGACCAAATTGCCCTTGAAGTAGCATTCAACGATGAAACTTCTCCGAAATGCAACCGAACCTCACTTTTAGCGTTCCAATACCTACAAAAATACAAATAACCCCTATAAAGCATGTATATATCCAAATCCAAGGTTGTCTGGTTAATGAGCATAATTATAGGCATTTAAGACCATAAAAGTGCTAGAATGCATAAAGATAAAGGGCAGAAATATGCAATATTCGATACGAATTAATAACCCATTTGGATATGCTATTCCACTTAAATGGTTTTGTAGTATTAATTAAAATTGATTTTGATGGAATATTAGTTGAGTATAATTATTTTTTTAGTGGATTCCTTTATTTATTTTGAATGATATAATTGACTTTTACGAAGCTTGTGAACTATGATAAATTTGTATGCAACTTATATAGAAACTATGTTAAGGTTGTATGCAATAAGAAATTTTTACATCGATTATAAAAAGACTGTCCTAACAACTAACCTTTTACAACGCTTTTATTGTATAGAAGTCGGTAATTTTACATCGAGTAAAAAATACTTGTCCTAAGTAGTTGTCTATTTTACATCGCTTTTTTTTAAATCCTTTTAAGATACTCATTTTTACAATGCTTGACACAAATTTTAAAAGCGTTGTAAACAACTTTTTACAATGCTTATTACCATCTTAAATACCTATTTTTCTTGTAGTGATTAAATTTAACTTTCTTTGACAAGACTAATCCATTTTCAAATTAAGCAATTTTCTTCTCAAATCACATTTAGATACTTCACATATTTAAATTTCCTTCTTAACACTTTCTAGTGTTAAAAATAAGTTGTTTTTCTCTTTTTCAACCAAATAAAACATTTTAAAATCACTTTTACTTTGAATATTCAGATTTTTCAAAGATTCATTTTCCTCTTTCAATGTATGAATCTCTTTCTTTAAAACACAAGTAAAATTCAATAGCTCAAGTTTTTCTTTTTCAACTTTTACTTTTATCTTAAATCATATCTTTATATTAAAATTTGGCTAGAACTACCAAGTTTCTCAATCGAAGAAGCTTTTTCATTTTTCAAATAACTTGAGTTTCGTAGCCAATTTATCATTATTCTTTTACAGTTAGAAACATTTTTTTCACAAGATTGTGATATTCTAGACCTAAAATTTCATTATATCCATCATCACAACAATCATGACTAATATGAGAATTTATACTCCTAATGCTAGAGTTCTTATGAGAAGAAGAACTACGATTCTCATCATTTTTAGAAATCAAGCACTCTGATCGATTTATCTTCACACAAGGTCTATCATCGCATGGACTAGTATAATTAGGATAAACAAAGTCTAACATCCTAGTAAACATAGTCACTTAGAAAACAATGATTAACTAGTCACAAAAGCAAAACTAGCACAGGAAAAAAGAAAGTAAGGCGCAAAACCATAAACTATCACAAAATAACACATAAGTATCTAACTCGGGATGTTAAACCCTAAAAGAGAAACTGTGTTCTGATACCAATTGAAAATAAAAAAAATCAATGTGCTAATTGTTTCCATACCTCCTCGGTCTGATTTCCCATATTCTTCTCAATCTCGGGGGTCGACGCTCTTGTGCACGACATAGAGAGAGAGAGAGAGATCTTGCTCCCTTTCTACGAACGCTTCAGTCATCGCCAATGTGGCGTAATTTAAAAAGATAGAGTCGCCTACCTATTTTGCACAAAAAAGGCAAAAGAATATGTTGCCACCTTGAGAGAACGACATCAAAAACAAATTGATTCTTGCAAAATCAATTATATCAGGGGTTCGGGGGCTAAGTTAAGGAATGGGAAGGTGTTAGGCACCCATCCCACCCTTTCGGTCTCTCATGGGCTTATGTTAATAATTTTCGTAATTTCTCCGTGAAGTGTGTGTTTATGTATATATAAGTGGAGATTCGAATCGCTCGACTCACATCATGGAAAAACAGAGTGAGGTCATCCATAGGAATGTTCCCAAAATAATAATAATAAATATGATGTGTGCGCTTATCGAGTTGCTGATCGTTATGGTGAAATGATAATATATGTTAGATAAGACGCAAATATGAATCACAAGTATGATATTTATGAATAATGTATGGATAAAATAGGATAAAAGAGAAAATTGGGAAAATAGGACTTGAGTCTCGAGATTTAGCCCAAGACGCCTCCATAGTCTATAAAGGCATCAAAGTTCATGTAGTTCGCATGGGACACGAGGGTGGGGTTTATCCCATAAATTCAAACATGGATTTTATTATATGTGTGTGTAAGAAAAAGGTGTTTTTAGTTTTGAGAGAATGTGGTGAAAAATTCCGTTGAAATTTATAAGTGTAGCCCTCTTTTTCTTGTTTTTATAGAAATTATATTATGTGAAATATTACTAATAAAGGATTGAAGATTAATATGTGTATGAATATAAAGTAAGGTGCTAAATTAAGAACTTATATGACTAATGAGAAAATAAAGAAATTTAAAGAGAGAGAAGAATGTTTGGACCTTCTTTTGAAACTTGGAGATTGATCTTGATTAATGATGATCTTCCTTGCATGTGGGTGAAGAATGTTGAGGGGATTTTGATAAATTGGGTGTGAAAGTGATGGAAATGAAAGTTGGAGAGAGGTTTCAAATAAGGAAACCTCGTTGACTTAAGAAGAATGTTGTTAAGATCATTGAAGTTGATGTTCTGAGGTGCCTCTGTACGTTAGCTCATGCTCTCCTTCTATAGGGTCAAGGGACTGCTAATTGGCATTGTTCTTGCCCTGACTATCGACAGGTAACCCTAGACACACTGTCGATAGGTAGGGAAATGGACTTGCCAATTAACAGTCTCGTGCAAATTTTTTAAAAAATGATCATAGAACGCAATCCATCAGTCCAAATCGCGCACGGGGCATACCGTTGGAAAGGTTATTCAGAGAAATTTGAAAATCCTTAGGCCTGTCCTGGGTCTGGTAGATGACTTTGGGTCAAACTAGGCTCAAAAGAACCCGTTGGTCCCTTGGACAAGAGATCGTCGGACGATGATGAATCGTTTGTTCAAATCCTAAGTCTGAATCGCGCACGAGGTAGACTGTTGGAAAGGTTATATGAGGCACTTTGATGTTCCAAAGAGCTTCGCTCGGTTTGGAGAGTTAATTTTGGTAAAATGAGGACCAAAAGTGCTCCGTGACCTTTCGGAGTAAAATCGGTCACTCGTTCATACCTAAGGATGATTCGTGCATGAGGAGGATCGTTGGAAAAGGTACTCAGTGCCATTCGAATATTCATTCAGTCTCGTTTGAGCTGAAGAGTTGACTTTGGTCAAATAGATCTCGGGAGCACCCGGTTGTCTCTGAATCAGTTTTTGGGGGGAAATGGATCGTTCGCCCGAATGCTTATGTCATTTCACACACGGGGCATACCGTTAAAAATGGCATTCAGTGCCCTTTGAAGATTAATTGAGATTTTCCTCTGACGATAATGTTGATTAGGGTCAAATCGTGGCTCGAGAGAGCTGTGGCCTCGAGATTATTTTTGTCATTAAAATGGTCCATTCATCCATATCATTGTGCCGATTCGTGCACGGGGTAGACCGTTAGAAAGGAGATCCACAGTCCTTTGAAGATTGATTGAGCTTTCTCTCTGACGATGAAGTTAACTAGATTAAATAGGGATCGGGAGTGCCCGATGGCCTCTAAATTTATACTCAGAGTACGACCTAGGGATCGTAGTAAAAGGGAAGGTTCTATGTACCTAAGGAAGGACTTGTTGGGGGGGTACTAGGATGTGGTGTGTACAGATCCCCTCGAAGGGTAAGCTTGGAACAAGTGAAAGCCATCAAATATCCCACATGGATCAAAGGGATGAGGATGACCATTTCAGAGGGGTGAGGTCGATTTTAAGGATCTAAGGTATTGCTGGAGATGATCAATTTTATGGACTGGGGTCAATTTTGAGGACCTACACTTGTGGCGGCCAATTCTAAGGACCTAAAATTGTGGCGACTAATTCTATAGGTCGAGGTCAATTATGCGGACCTTAAGTTATGGTGACCAATTTTGCGGATCGAGGTCAATTATAAGGACCTAAAGTTTGTACGACCAATTCTATGGGTCGAGGTGAATTCTGAGGACATAAAGTTATGGCGACCAATTTTACGGGTCGAGGTCAATTATGCGGACGTTAAGTTGTGCTCTCTGGAGAGTCTTTAATTTACCTTTTTTGAGACTCTATTGGGGAAGAGACATCGGTTGGGGATTATGTGGATGGATTGGGAGGAAGTTTAGTCTGGAAATTCTGTTGGGAAAACAGTTGATGACTTGAGGCTTTGGGATTCCTTTGGGGAATGTGTTTCTCTGAGACACTGTCGAGGAGAGATAACCAACTGTAGCTTCACTGGGGAAGTTGCATTTGGAAATTTTTCTGGGGAAACAATTGATGACTTGAGGTTTTGGGACTTTGGGATGCGGGTGTGCCTTTTTTCGATTTAAATCTGGGAAAAAAATATAGTTTTAATCCGATAGGGGATTTTGAAAGCTTGAAAAATGTTCCAATTTGGCAATTTTAAGAATTTTTTTTGTCATTTTCAGGGGGTTGTCGACCGACATGTTACAAGGGTTGCCATTTAGCAGTCGCATGATCTTCTGGGCTACCTTGGGAAGGGGAAGATGCAGGTGCCAATCAGAATTGGGGTTCAATAGCTGCTACAGATTGATTGTGAGGGTTTGCAGATAGAGGTGGATCTTATGCTTAGGGTGACGAGGAAGGCGGCGTTGGGTAGGATTACTGAGTATCTACTGGGGATATAGGTTCCCGTTTACCCTTAAGCAATGGCTCTTCAAAATACGGAGGTGATAGGTCAGTATGCGTAGATGCGGCGATTGATGACGCGTGAGTTTGGGTAGGTTTGGTACCTAGGAGAGAGGGTTATGGGGCAGATGAGGTGATATCCAATTCTGGTTCTTTTCCTTCGAGATTTTCTTACAAATTCCTCATTGATTGTGGGAGGTTGGTGCTGGCCATATTACATGTTTGATGTAGCGGCATTGCACCTGAAAAAAGACCTAAAAAGGCACAAAGAGATGCATATTTTGTTTTATTATATTGATTTAATGTCTTACTCTATATGTACTTTAATTTGCTTCTGAGTTTTTATTTTGAGAAAAAGAAGGAGAATGTGCTTTTGGAATAAAGAGAGGCCTTGGAGGTGTAGCGGCAAATAGTTTCCCTTTAAAGGGATTTATTTTGGGAAAAAGTAGGAAAATGAGTTTTTTAGAATTTTTTATTAGAGGAACGCCTTGGAGGCCTTATTGGTATATGGATGAGGAGATAGAAAGCTTGGTTGTAAAGTGGAGCTTGTTTCCTTCGTTGGATTATACTGAATCTGTTGTGTTGAAGAGACTGTAGTAATGCTGGCTTGGATGGAGATATTGCTTTAGACCTTACTTTAAGGCATCTATTACTGACAGGAGACTTAATGGTGGATCCCCAGTTGGTTGTGATAATAGCATGGATGTCTTATCGCAGCAGTCCTATGGCGGTAATACTGATGGAGACCCTAAAAGGTATAGATGCTTGGCATGAAGGCCGTTTTGATTTTTTGAGAGGAATCCCGATTATGCTATTAATGTGGATGGCTGAGAGATTCCGTTTAGCGGTCCCTCTTGAATATCCCTTGGCAGCTGTGAAAAATTTCTTCACTCGTTATTTTATCATCTTTGGCCCATCCATAGAGAACTGGATAAAATGGTTCGTGGAGCACGAATCTCGATATTTTCACTAGTCGGTGTCGTGGTGGGGGAGCTACAACCCATTCTGGAATTGGGGGAATACTGGTACGTTTGGTTAGTTGGACTTCGACAGACCTCATTCCATTTCCCTGGTGGCTCCTGTGTCAAGTCAGATGGGAGCAAATTGTGCCTCCCCATACCCTGGATTTCTTTCATGTAGAGGATTTCAATGAAGGCTTGCGAATGTGGTTGGGTTCTCTGTAGGAGAATCATCCGCTGTTAACCCGTCCTTCTCAATATGTTGGCAGCATTTTGTATGTTTCCGGAGATTATATAAAATGGTTGTGGAAGAGGGTAGTGACTAAGATCTTGGCAGAGGATATCGGAAATAAATGGTTTGTCATGTTTGACACTATGGAGGGGGACATAGAGGTTTTCTCTAGGTTGGTCCGGGCTTATCGCTCCATGGAGCGCCTTCGGCTTACCAACCAAGCAGGGGAAGTTTGGGGGACTCAAGAAGAAGATGATAATGGAGTTGACTCTTCCAACATCTACAGATAGGGTCTTTTGTGAAGCTGGTGTTTGTTTGTGAAGCTTTTGTGATGGAGATGTGTTTGGTTGTTTTTAGGAAGGTTTGGCTAGTTTGTTTTTAGGAGTAGTTTGGTTGGTGGGGGTAGTTATTTGACTCCCTAAGTTGTTATTTCGTGTAATTGTGCCGAATTTTCCCTTTTATAGAATCAAAAAGGATTTTAATTATATTGTTGTTCTTCTTGATGATTTTTACATTTGAATTATCTATACCATTCGCTAAGGCATAGATAATACTTTTTGTTCACGTAAATGATAAAATGAACTGTTGTTCTTGGACGTATCAAAAGAATAGAATTTTTTGAAAAAGAAGAGGACCGTGCCCATGTAAAGCGTATGAAAAAAATTCTATGGGGGTTTTGAAAAAAAATCTGAGTTTCATCTTAATAGAAAAAAGGATTTTTAGAGGATCAAGCCCCACATAGTTCTAAGTAGAGGGAAATGATTTTTTTTTTTAAGAATAGAAGGGAGATGAGAGGAGTCATATGTAATAACCCATAATTTTAATGACTTTTAATATGAGATAAATTAAAAGTTAATGGGCCAAATCAAGGGGGATTAATTGGAATTAATTATGAAAAATTAATTGGGATTAATCCGAATTAAATATTACTAGAGATTAAAGTAATACTTAATTTTTACTATATGATTTTGAATATTACTTAGTGATATAAAAGTAATATGTGAATATAATAATTATTGTCTGGAGCTCCAAATTTGACAATAATAGAAATTAAGTCGGGACGCGCTTATGAGTCGTGTCGGGACTAAAATTGGGAAATAAAAGAAGATTTATTTTTAAGTCATTAAGATGATAATTTCGAGTGCGCAGTTGAGTCCGAAAGGGTAGGAAGAAAATTCTACCCAGGGATTTGTTTTGGGTCTCGGGTCAATTGGAAGATAAAAAGACACCTCAAAGGGGTATTTTAGTCATTATGTTTGGGAGATGAATAGTACCTACATTTTTTTGTCTTCTAGCTAACCTTGGAGACTTATTATATATGTGAGTTTAGATTATACATAAGGTTCATTTCATCTAAACACAAAGTGATGTCTTTTGAGAGAGAATGAAAAGACTTAGAGAGAAAATGAAAGGTTATCTAGAGGAGAGGAAGAGTTGATTGGAAAGGAAGAGTCACCTAGGGGAAATTAAGGGGCAACCACCATCTCTACACCTTGCACCACCACCGGATTGTTGCCAAAAAAGGAAGATGAAGTTACAAACACTTATCTTCTCCAAAGGTTCAGACCTACACATAAGGCAAGTGTGATTCTCACTTTTTTGGGGGGTGCTTATATTATCCATGTTGGATTAGGATTTATAAACATCCATGAAACTTATGTAATTGGGTTTGAAAATTAATTGATAAATCAAATGAAATGGATGAAAGGATAGGTATTGCATGTAGATGAGATATACACATGTAGAAGATATAGAAATTATGATTTGTAGATTAAATCAAGAACTAAATTATGGGTTCATTTTTGAATATCAATGGAGAAATTAGAATTGATGATATTAAGAGGGTTTAATTGATTTTAATTGAATCTTTGAAATGAGAGTTATGTAGGATCAATATTTTATTGAAGATATATTGTAATCCACGAAATTGGAATCATTTGGTGAAGAAATTCTGAGTTTATATGTTATTCTTGGAGAAAATGATAAAATATGAATTTCTGGAATTTAAGGGAATTAACATGTTTGAATCCAACCTTTTTGGTGATTTTATGTTGTTTGATTATTAGAGATCATTTATATGTCATGTTATAAAATTTGGGTTGAATAATGAGGAGATTGGGATCGATTAATGATGGTTTTGATGTTTTAAAATGTGCAAACCCGTAGCTAAACATATGCAGAATCTGTGCAGAAAACTGATCGATCAATCGATTGACTCAAGAATGTCGATTGATCGAATAATCGATCAATCGACTTCCCCTGGAAAAGTGATTTATTCCTTTTCTTTATTTGTGATGATTATTAGATCATAATAGGACCTAGAGTAGGGCAGTAGGATATACCTAAGACCCGAAATGTGATATTATGTATGGGATTAAATGGGAGAAATTAACGAGCGTTAATTGAATAAATTACGGTGGGGAATTATATTTGAATAATTTTGGTACATTAACAAGGAGTGAGAGACTTGGGTTAATGTTGGAAAATTATATGGAATTGAGGAATAAAATTACGTGAGAGATATCTACATAATGATAATACGATTAAGAGATGAATAATCTTCATGGTCAAGTACGGGTAAGACTGGTGATGTATATATATATATATATATATACGGGTACTTGGGATTATGTGAGTGATAACTACATAATAAATATACGATGATAATCGTGATTAACAAGTACGGGTGGTATTCGAGAAATACGACGGGTACTTTGGGTAGGATGAAATCCTAATATGATATTGGTCAAGTGCGTACCAAATTTTATATAGGTTGATGTGTATACCTATTGATTGTTGATTTGTGTGTATGATATACCTAGCCTACTTTCTTTCGACGGGAGGTTTGCACGTAGAGGATAGCCATATCTTGATGAGCCTTATGTGGGATTTTTGACTTGTGCCTCAGAACATAGGACTTAGGTTGGATTGCCATTAGTGAGAACAACGGTATTGAACGGTCTTTTGGGTGCGTAGGTATGTGCATAGCCCAAAGGATTAGGACTATGTTCGCCTCCAATATTTGTGTTTGTTATACCGAACTGACAATTCTTTGTACAGTGACGAGATGTACCTGAAAATGATAGCAGAGTATGCATTCACCGCAGTTGAGTCTCGGTGTGCAATAATGTATATATATACTTGTGATATATTTTACATCTTGCGCCACAACTGAGCCTTGGGTCACCATATTAGTGTATATATATTATAGTGTGAAAATGTATATATACATGGGTTATTATCTACTATGTGAATTAAGTAGACATGAAAGATAATTAAATCTGAAATGAATTAAGTAAGTGAATACTTAATTATATTGAATTGAGAAAGGGCTTAGCCATGATATACAGAAATTGGATATATATGTATTACATGTATTACGAGAGAAATACGTGGGGAAAGATATGGGTTATTATTAGTTGGCAGTGATATGAACTAGTTAGCATGGTAACAGAACTAGTATGACTTAGAGGTACGTTAGGTGTGGACTCTAGATGAGAGGTGAGGATCCCAATAAAGATAGTCCGATAATCTAACATGTATATAATAATTGCTGAATATAGCATTTATTCACTTGTTTTTTTCCAAAGTATTTTTACATTAGGCTCTGACCCATTTTATTGCATATTCTCTTCTCTCTCTCGTATCTTCTATTTTAGGTGTTTAGCCACTGGGACGCCAGCTATAGGGGATTGGTTATTGACGTGCGATGGATGCTATGGAGTTGTAGATTTTGTATTAGACTCTTCATCTTCTTGATCCATACTCTGTAGTTGATATTTCATTTAGGGCATGTTGCCCAAGAGGATTTAAGTATTTCCATTCTATCCAAGTCAGTTAATGTATTATGTCAGTTTTTGATACATTTGGTTTCATTAGAGTTATTGTATTGAGATTTTTAACTGGAGAGTTTTATTACAGTTGCATTTAATTTAGTTTTGATATTACTTAATTGTTCTTCATTGTGTGAATGGATTGTGTTAAATGGTTTATGTTTTAAAAATGGAATTTTTAATTAAGTTAAAATTGGAAAGTTTTTAACACCTCTTTTATTAAGTATTAGGTGACTATGTTTTCGACAGTTATGCTAAGAATGATCCAACTGTATATTCTATTTTAATTTGGAATGGGACTGATCACCCAGTATTCGATTAACCGGGGTGTTACAGGTGTGCTGACATTTCAGACTAAGGGTAAAATTTCTTGAGATTGTTCAGGTTCACTGGATGGGCCATCTCTTCTCTGTCAAGGTCAGTGAGCATAGTGTCACCACCGGATATGATCTTTTTGACAATATAGGAGACACTCCAGTTTGTCTTGAATTTCAATCGGGGGTCCCAGATGGGTATATGATTTATTTAAGGGCTAAGTACCTTCTCGAATACCACGGTACTTGACTCTTAGGTTGAATGATCTCGCTATTAGGCGATGATACCATTGTATATGATATTGATCATTTAGCCTCCTTTTGTCTAAAAGCGATAACTCATTAAAACGGATCTGATGCCAGTCTTCCTTGCTGACTTTTCTCTCAAGAATAATGCGTAATGAAGGTAATTCTACTTCAATGAGTAGGACTACCTTCATGCCATATACCAGAGAGTAAGGGGTAGCCCAAGTAGTTGCCTGGATCGAAGTGCGGTAGCCCCAGAAGGAGTAAGGAATTCGATCGGCCCAATCTTGGCAACTTTCGATCATCTTACTGATGATTTCTTTGAGGTTCTTATTGGCATCTTCAACTGAATCGTTGGTTTATGGTCGACAGGGAGAAGATTTGTATCTCTGAATCCCGTACTCATAGACCAATTATGTGACCTCTGCCTCAAAGTGTAACCCATTATCTGACATTAGCTCATACATAACCCCTTATCGATAGATGATGTTCTTTTGGATGAACTTGGCTACCTTTTTTCTCATTAATCATCGCGTATGACTCGGCTTCGACCCGTTTGGTGTAGTAATCAATGGAAACCAGGATGAACTCATGCCCATTGGAGGCTTTGGGTGTGATTTTCCATATGATATCGACGCCCCATGTAGAGAACGACCAAGGAGATGTCATGTTATATAATTCTCGTGGAGGTAGGTGACGAAGATTGGAAAACTATTGGCATTTAAGGCATATTTGGACGTAGGCATTGCAATCCTAAACCATGGGGGTTCAATAGTAATCCTTCTAGATAAACTTTTTATCGAGCATATGGCCATTCATGTGAGGTCCGCCTTCCTCGCTGTGGATTTTCTGCATCATTTCTTCAATGTTGGCCCCTGCGATGCAGTGCAAATAGGGTCCATCGAAGTTTCTCTTGAATAGTGCTTTATCACAGATAATGTATTGGGTAACCAGTTTGTGGAGGGTCACGCGGTATTTCTTGTTAGCAACTTGGGGGTACCCACCATGCATGAGGAGGCACCAAATATAATAATACCAACACTCGGTTATATCATAATCATTTTTTATGACAAGCTCATTGTGGAAGCAGTGGGTTGGTTTATCTTGTTTTTAGACTATGAATGGGTCCATCGTTATTCCCTCGAGCATGTCGACCATGGAGGTGAGAGTTCAAGAACATCGACTAGTTATTTTGGTAAGTAGCGGAAGGTGATATCTCATAACTAGGAGGCCAGATCTTCTAGGTGGACGTGAAAGGGTAAGAGTTTTTCATATTGGAATTTTCATCTTCTAAGGGCCTGGCCGATGATAAGGGAAGAATCCCCGTAGACATTTAGGCACTGGATACATTTCTTTAGAGCAACTTTGAGGCCTACGGTGCATGCCTCGTATTCAATCATATTATTGGTGCAAGGAAAATCCAGCTTGATGGCAATGGGAGTATGATAGTCATCAGGGGCGATCAAGATTATCCCAACACCATATCCTTCTTGTTGGCAGTTTCGCCAATGAACATTTACCATTGGAGGTCTTCTGGAGAGGTGCAAAGTATATCTTCATCCGGGAACTAGAAGATCCAAACGTTGACTTCTTCCATAGGGTATTCAGTAAGGTAGTCGGAGATAGTTCTCCCTTTCATAGATTTATGCTTGACATAAACAATATCAAACTCGACTAGCAACATCAACCATCAGGCCATTTGACTAGACATGGAAGGTTTTTCGAGCAGGTATTTGATAGGATCCATTCGGGACACAAGTCTGATGGGAAAAGAGAGCATGTAATGCCATAATTTTTTAGTGACCCAAACAAGGGCGACACATGCTTTCTCCAAGGCAGTGTAGTTGACTTCGTACCCAACCAATTTTCAATTGGCATAGTAGATGGCCCTTTGTTTGTGGGATTCTTTAATGTATTGGGCCAGCAAAGTCCCAACTGCAATGTCTATTACGATCAAGTATACGAGTAAAGCGAGACCAGGTTGCGGTGGCATGAGTACCGGAGGTCGGGTAAGATACTACTTGATTCTGTCGAAGGCTTCCTAATATGACTCGTTACAGATTTTAGTGGAATCCTTTTGAAGGAGTTTGAAGATGGGTTCACAAATAGAAGTCAATTGGCTGATGAACCGACTGATATACCGTAATTTTCCCAAGAATCCCTAGACTTTCTTTTCCGTTCGGGGTGGTGGAAAATCTAGTATGGTTTTCAGTTTGGCAAGATCTTCTTTAATTCCATTATAAAAAAAAAGTAGCTTTTGAGACAGTGGCTTAATAGTCCCAAAAGATGGTTTATCTGTCTCAAATACTTTTTTGGACGGTATTTGGGATGGCTAGGAGGGGTATTTTTTATAGGGGTTATAAATACTTTTTTTGACGCCATAGCCGTCTCAAAAGAGTTTTTTGAGACGGGAACAAATCCGTCTCAAAATCTCATCATTTTATATGATCCTTTTGAGACGACAAGCGAACTGTCCCAAAAGAGTGCTTTTGAGATGGGAATTAACCCGTCTCAAAAGGTTACTGCTTTACAAGATCTTTTTGAGATGGCAAGAAAGTCGTCTTTAATATATTTTGGGACAGTTTTAACCATCCCAAAAGAGGTGAAGAGATCTTAAATTTTTTGCACCAATATATTAGGGAGAATAAAATCTATCGCTAAAGTTTAATATAAAATTAAATTACATTTGAGACAAATTATAAAAGCATCATTAAATGATCAAAAAATATAGGGGCATATACCAAATAGTCCCTCGAACATTTTTTAATACACGTTTAGTCCAAGCCCTTTTATTTTGCTCCAAAAAGTCCTTTGCCATGCCGCTGGCGCGGACCTTTAAAAATAAGAGAATATTAGTTAAATGAGTGTTTGAGGGACTATTTGGTACAAAATAAAAGGCATGGATTAAATGTGTATTAAAAAATATTTGAGGGACTTTTTGGTATTTGATCCAAAAATATAATACATAAGAGTTTCAACCAACGCAACGAATAATTTTCATTCAACAATAGTTAGAGTTCTTACAAAGCATCTCTAAATATTCATCAAAATAAAAATTATAACACTAAGTTCAAATATTCGACTTGATAGCAAAAACACATTAAATTCTTATTCTCCAAAACACAAAATGCTTTTATCAAAGTAATCCCGCAATCTTAAAGTGTAGGACCTCCAAAATCACTGGTTAGCATTGCACGTTCTACAAAAGTTGCCACCTGTAAAAAAATTAGTGTCAATTACGTCAATTAATATCCCACTCATAAAAAATACAAGGTGCAATGAACTACTATTAGTATATTCTCATCAAAAATAAAATAAATTTTAAACTATGATATCTTTTTAATAAATATCTAACTACTATTATTTTTCAAAAAATTTGACAAAGTCTCATTTGTTTATTAATGAAAACCACAATTATCCAACCTGTTTTAAACATTAAAATTGATTATAAGAATGCTATACACCAACCAATAGCAAATTCTCACCACCACCATTAATAATTTAACTTTAAAAGAGAATTTTTCAGAAAATACTAAACAACTATGACAAACCTAAAACGTTGCTAAAAAAGTGAACAAAAAATTAACTCTCATTTGCTAAAAAAAAGTTTTTATGTAGGAGAAAAATATTTTGCCCCAAATCAAACAGCATCTTTGTTGTAAGTTCAGTCAATTTCAAATTAATATGTATTCAAGTTTAGTAAGAGCACCAACCCTACCTTCTACAATATTCTCTCTAAGCTTTATCTATTTTTACATGTTGGACTCGGCTCTATTTCTACAAGCTAAAACTACTGTGACATGCTAAAAGTGAAAATAAAAGTATAAAGCAAGAGAAGCACAAATGCATGAGAATAAACCAACCCAAGTACCTTATTAAAGTCATCTCCTTCTTCAATAAAATTAGTTTGTCGTTCTAAGAAGCAGCCCATTCTCATACTGCGGACATTGTTATCTATAAGCAGACATCAAAATATCAACTCACAAATAAACCATAAAGTCAAAAAAATTACTATTCCAGCATTTAGGAACTGGATAATTTATCACTTGTGCCAAAAATGAAAAAAATAATTTATTCCTCCGAGTAAGTGAATTTCAACTAAAATATTTAGCATACACATCAAATTGGGAAACTCAAAGAACCACATAATAGTTATGAACAATGGAGATCACGTAATAGTTATGAAATATGGAAGGTTGGCAAACTTTATTAACTTATTGATGAGTATTATACAAGTACAACCTGCCCAGTATCCGGTGAAACCATTTGAAACCTCTTAAGCATATATAGAGAGACAATTAAACTCAAACGAATGTAACACGGGGCTGAAAACTATTAACTAACGGAATATGATGCATTAGTTTTTCTTGTTTGTCAATCCCCAAACTAACGTACGTAATGGTTGCCAAAACCCACATGTTTTCACTCATTATTAAGATGGTTTCAGTACCTCATTATAAAATCTCGAGTTTCTCATGAAATTATAATATAATGCATACAGTTATCATATAATACATGGCTTGATTAAATGGAACGTGAGCAAATGAAGATGTAAAATATGAGTGGTGATGAGCATGCCTAATTCCTATTCTGCAAACTAAGTCCATAGAGACCAAATCTTCCATAGCACGCTAGTTAGTCTCCAAGGAAATAGTGGTGTCTATGTCAAGGACTCCGTCCTCATCAATTGCATCATGAACTAAAGATACAACACAAGAAAATGGTTCATATTAAACTAATCCTTGCATTTTCATTGGGCTTCTATGATTCAACAATGGCTAAATATATTAGCGTCAGATATACTTGTGGTTTTATCTCAATTGGGTGGGTCAAACAGGGTCGGATTCAATATATTTCCCTCAAATTCCAAACGGACAATTAATCTTAAGGAACTATTAAATGTCATATCCTATGACGATGTCCCCAAGATGCAGGGAATACTAATGGCTTTATATTTGAAGGTTGTAATTGCAGATGAATCACACTTTTTGAAGAATGCCCAAGCAAAGAGGAAAAATGCATCCATGTCCATATTACAGAAAGCTCAATATGCAATCTTGCTCAGTGGAACTCCTGCTTTATCTCAACCAATTGAGCTATTTAAACATCTGGAATCCTTGTACCCTGATGTGTATAAGAGTGTTCAAGATTATGGTAACCGATATTGCATGGGTGGCATATTTGGAGTCTACCAAGGTGCAAGTAATCACCAAGAGCTGGACAATTTGATGAAAGCAACAGTGATGATTCGTAGACTAAAAAAATATGCTCTTTTCGAGCTTTCGGTGAAGCGGAGGCAACGAGTTTTCCTGGATTTGGCAGAAAGGAGATGAGACAAATCAACGCTTTATTTCGTGAGTTGGAGGTAGTGAAAAATAAAATTAAAGCGAGCCAATCCCAAGAGGAAGCTAACTCGATGAAGTTTAAAGAGAAAAATCTTATTAATAAGATTTATACTAATTCTGCAGAAGCCAAGATCCCAGCAGTTCTCGATTACATGGGAACTGTCATTAAAGGAAGTTGCAAGTTCCTAATATTTGCACATCAACTACCAATGATTGATTCGATACACCAATTTCTTCATAAGAAAAAAATTAGTTGCATCCGGATTGATGGTTGTACCCCAACAGGGTCCAGGCAAACTTTGGTTACAGATTTTTAAGAAAAGGATTCAATTAGGACAACAGTGCTATCTATCAGAGATGGAGGTGTTGGGTTAACCTTAACGACAGTGAGTATAGTAATTTTTGCATATCATGGACTCTAGGAGACATAATTCAAGCAGAAGATCGTTCTCATAGAATTGGCCAAGTGTCATCGATCAACATATACTATCTTATAGAAAATGGCACCGTTGATGGCATAATATGGGATGTTGTTCAGAGCAAGTTAGAAAATCTTGGACAGATGCTTGGTGGACATGAGAATTCATTGGAAGTTGTAGCTAGCTCTAAGGAGCCGAGAAACAGCCCTGCAAAATAGAGGACATTAGACTCCTTTGTTAAGAATTGTAACACCAATAAGCAGGACTCCAAACCTGCTCTAAAGGTAGTTTTCACTATATATAATTTTTTCCTGGAAATTGGGAGGTGAGGCTTTAAACTTATTGTATGGTTGTTTGTTCCATCATATGATTGAAATGTTCTTCCATACTATATAAGTGAAGGATTGGGGGAGAATATAAAGGAGTCAATCCTGAGCAAGGATACAATAACTGATTTGTTCGTGAACAGATCAAATTCGGTCCATTTTAAGTCTAATTTAATCATTTGCTAAGAAGACTAACCGGTATCGAACACGATCTTGTTCTCACTTAAACAAATTGAGCTTGATGAGCTCAATTCTTTTAGTTTGTCAAGGTAAAAAAGTGTTTGATTAGACCCCTTGTACATATAATATATATGATAGGTTTATTAATCTTCGTTATAGAGTCAAAGGGGATGTTAGAGTTGATGGCATGGGATTTGAATCTTTTATAGTTAGGAAAAATTGATCCAGTAATGTATTGGTAGAGGTCTTGGCCTAATCTCCCTTTTATATAA
Source organism: Sambucus nigra (assembly GCA_949130495.1). NCBI lineage: Eukaryota > Viridiplantae > Streptophyta > Magnoliopsida > Dipsacales > Adoxaceae > Sambucus > Sambucus nigra. Next base: position 386,009,784 of record OX422215.1, on the reverse strand, counting down.
TCTTCTTTCTACTATCATATGGGGTGATGGTTGAAATCTTTAAAAACTGACCTGATCAAGTTCCTCATTGAAGTTCTGCCAGTATGTATTATGTGAGAAATGGGAAAATGCAAAAATAAATCTCTGTATGATGGGAAGAAAATAGTGGCTAAGTTTATTATCAACCAATCCATAAACACTATTAAAGAAATCAGCATGAACAAAAATATCAAAGCAAGGGGGAAAGAGGACCTAATGAAGTCATTCTCATTGTCTAAAGAAGTATGGTCAGAGAAGGAACCTAAAGCTATTTAATGGAAGAAGTCAAACCAATATAGTGTGAAACTAAATACTGATGGATCTGCTAAATGTAACCCTGGGCAGTGTGGTTATGGGGGTATATTCAGAGATGCATCACGTAACATTCTATGGAGTTTTATAGGCTCTGGGGGTTTACAAACAAGTATAGTTGTTGAAACTATGGCTCTATGTGAAGGATTAAAGATGTGTAAGAAATTTGGTTTCATGGAAGTAGAGGTAGAATCTGATTCTAAAGTCTTGGTGACTTTTTCTCTTTTTTAGTTTTTAATAAAACGTGTGGGGGTTCCTTCCCTCTTCGGTAAATAAAAAAAAATAAAGAATTGGAAGGTGTATAGTATAAGCTTAATTTGGAAATAATGTATAGAATTTTAGTAATGTTGGATCAATGGAAGTGTGAGGGATTCGCAGAGGCAGGCAGGACTTTTTGGGACTTGTTTGAAATCACAAAAATGATTTTTTGCAATGAACTTGATCCACGTTTCGTTAACATTTTTTGGGGGTTGTCGCTTCGGTGCTAGAGGATTAACATAACATAATTGGTTTGATATTAGGGCTTATTCTTAAAACCACATGTAAAATATTTTATTATTAATTAATAAAAGATTATTTTATTCATTTTGAAATGAGAATCAAGTGGATGACTACTACTCTAACTGACAACGTTGGTATTCACTTACCAAATACACCTAACATTGGTTGAAATGATAACGCCATCCTCAGTCCTAAGACACTCACACCAAAACCTAACATCGGTAAGAGAGCAGAAGAACGCGGCGAATATGGTCTCTAAGAGAGCAGACTTAACAAAATTTTGATCATTTCTACACTTGCCAAAATTCTTCTAGCAAGTCACTTTTAAAAATCGAGAGTCTTGTGAAGACACGATCACTCCCCTGGGGTTACTTTAATACCTTTGAGGATATCCCTGCCTCTTTTCGAGCCATTTCACTATTTTTTTTCACTTTTCACCTCTCGGAGACGACTTATAGCCCAAAACAATCATCTATAAGTCAATTTTAAAAATCGAGAAACCAATGAGAACACAAACACTTCCCACAAGTTACTTTTGTACCTTTTGGGCTGTTTGTGCCTATTTTGGGGCCACTTGATTGATGGTTTGAGTTTTCTCTTTGTAAAGTCCATTTTATACCACAAAACGAGCGTAAAATAGTCAATTTTGGCAAGTGGAGTTTGATTAGGTAAAGGACACTTCCCACATGTTCCTTTTGTGCATCTTAGGGTGTTCGTTCCTCTTTTAAGGGCACTCGATCAATGTTTTGAGTTTTTTCCTCCAAAATCCCATTTTTTACACGCAAAAGAACATACACAAGTGAGATAATTTTTGAAAATAGATGTCTAATGGTGAAACTGTCTCTTCCCACAGGATACGTTAATACCTCTTGGTGGAATGTTTTCTTTAAAATATGGACTGTTCACTCGCCACTATTTTGTTCACTCTCCCAAAAGACTAACATGGGCACTAAACCGAATAACTTCTAGTTCTTCATATTCTTCTCTTTATCATAAATACATGGTTTTTTTTATATAAAATTGGAAAATTTTAAAAAAGTGAACCAATACTCCACAAACTGAATTTAGGAAACATAAAAAATGGCTTTGAGGAGACTTAACATTGTTTCTACTGATCACCAAGTTAACTATTATTTGATGATCACATCATTTCTTTGTTATCAGAATGTAGAATACTTTCTATAGGCAAAAACATACATCCCCTAGCACCGACATAATATGTCAACAATGGCGCAAATAAAAGACATGAAGCTATTATATACGTACACTCCAAATAGCACATGTGTGTGTGTGTGAGTGAGAGAAATTTTACAGATATAAAGGCAATGAGACGGATAAATTTTGCAAAAAATTTACAAATATAAAGACAATGACAGAGTTCAATGAAGTCGTATTCATGTAAAAAAAAAGGCTTTTTATCTAACTCATCATCATGAGCACCAAAACAGCAACGAAAATGGGGCGGTCAACTCTATCTATCTAAAAAATTGACCATCTTAGTAAAATCTAGGAAGCGTCTTCAAGATCATTCACAAAATAAATTATAATTCATTTGATATATTAATGTTATTGGGATGGGGGTTGTGGGGGTGGAAGAAAAAAAACAATAAATTTATCTAATTAAATAGAATTAGTATGTTACTAAAGTACGGCATTATACTTCCAATACCTGAAGGAAATAAGTCATCAGAAGAGTTTCTATGGGAAGCTTGAATCTGATAGGAAGCATCATGGTCACTGCTTCTTCCTGCCATTAGTAGTTGCAATATATTAATCAGCAAGCATTCAAAATAGGTACTAGGCTCATTTCATATTGATATTTACTACGATGACAAGTTAAAAGGATAATTATACTAAAAAACATATGCTCTATAAATATTTACTCAAAATAATAATAAATGAAGTACATAGAGTAATTCAAAATGGAGTAAAGAAAATCAACTATCAAAGCACAAGACAAACAACAATGGCATGCAATCATATATGATGACCTTAGATGTCCATGTGAAAGTCGAGTTCAAATATTCCTTATATACTGGCTATAATAATAAGCAGGGTATGCACAGAATTCTGGGAAAGGCTCGATCGAGTCTTCTATAATGCTTCATGGAATAATATTTTTAGGTTAATAAAGTAAATCATCTATGCAAAATTAACTTGTATCACTCGCCTTTAATTCTATTGTTGGACCTTTTAAGAATTATGGCCCTCGAAAAGACAAACTTTTCCATCCGAAGTGAAATATATTGCACCAACTCTCATAAAAGAAAACCAAACACTTTACCGCATGAGTTCAAGTGGATTGTCTGCTATAGAGCGGTGATCAAATATGGTATAATCTATGTCCAAAACTAGCAGCTTCTTCCTTTTACAACGTGGATTACTGAGTTCATTATATATCAATAACCCAACAAACATCATCAAAGGAGGTGGAAAATATCATCATATGGACCCGGCCTGACCTTTTATCTATGTCTATACTATGTCAATCCATGTATTCATCTCAAATAAAAATGATATGCAGGTCAGCAATATGAGAATGAGCTTATGCAAACCAATACATTGATCCTAGTTTTAAAAATATATATTGATCCTAGTTTTAAAAATAACTTTGTATTAAAACTAATAAAAAAAGATTTTTACAGTTCAGTACATGTATGCAATATTAAAACTAATAAGGCTAATCGATGAATAAGGTGTTAACACATGCATGATTTCTTCAATTCATTTCTCTCCTACGGAGATATCAAAATAGAGCTCTACTCTGGGAACACATAATAAGTAACCTCACTATCTGTTGAATTATGACACACCTATTTTTTAAAATCGAAACATTACATATATAAATACTCAACCACTTCAGTACCTCTAAACTGGAGCTCATTCTTGAGTTGAGCAGTAGATTCAAATATAACTCAGTTAGCAGGGAGTTCACCTGCCAGGTCAGAGGCCAAAATACCGTGTCAAAAAGTTGAGTGTTATCACCAAAATATCCGAGGCAGCATGCAAAGGCAGTTATGATTAAATTAGTTGTCAATAAATACCTATCGAGCTCTTGATGAGAATGAGGCATTGTTCCTCTCCTTGTATAAAAGCTTCTCAAACGTGTTAATGGAACGCCTACATGATGTATTTAGAGATGGAATATCACGAAAGTCTGGCCAAACAGATGAAATGGTCATTATGGATTTATCTAAGACTGGGGGTGAGAGAGGAATAGGACTATGGACTTACCTAAAAAGAGTAAACATAATGTGGGACATCGTTAAGCAACACGAACCTCCAATGATGTGTCGCATAATCATGCCATGCTCCTAATTCCTAATGAATTCAATAACAACTTCCCAAATCAGTACAGTGTGGAATATTTTAAAAAATGAAAGAAAAGAAAGAAAACTTACGATAATAATGCAGTTGGAATAAGAGAATACCTTCATAGTGATATGAATAGCTTCTGTACTTTTGTTTCCTTTGTTGAATCAAGAAATAAAAAATGAATATAGTGTCAAACACATGATTCTCCAGTTATATAAAAGCAATTTTCTGCAAAATCAGGATGGTCCTCAAAGAAGACCTAAATCATTCAAATGTGAAAAGATAGAGATTGAATTATTAAAGAAAGAAGAGTGGGAGATAAGAAATACTATAGGAGGAGAGAAGAGGGAGAAAAAAAAAGAATAGGAAGAACTCAAAAAATATTGCAATATTAAATACCTAAAGAAGACATTCATAATTATTAAACATCTAAAAGACTCCAATGACCCTAACCTAATCCTGTAAGTAATTGAACCAAAGACAATCGTAAGAATCAATACATGAAAATGGAGAGTGGAAAAAAGCATCAAACATTTAAGCATAATAATACGTAACTTAGCTGGTGAACTCAAACATCAAAATGTGAAGATGGTACACATAGAATCATATTTCCATCATATAAGTATGCAATCCCGACATATCCAAATATCAACTTCGATTCTTGAACCAAATATAACAACTGAATACGTTTAATTAACATTATCCAAAGCTTACCCATGTCACTTCAACCCATGTCAAGTTATGTTGCCCCAATTATAATTGTGTACAACACATTACCTATATAACCGAAAACTAAGTGAACACAATTGTACCTACACAAAAAAATAAACATAAAATGTAACCAAATAGGTACTTACATAAAAAAACATGATTTACGTTCAAATGAATGAATAAATTACCTTTTAGGGTAAGTATCCAAGTGGATCTTTCAACTAATATGCACAAATTGGACCCTACTCGAATTAAAGTACACAAATTGTTCAATTACTCTATCACTTTGCCAAAACGTAACCTACAGGAAGTTGATGAAAGATTTATTACAAAATTAAATTATTGACTACTAAAATTAAAAATTTACAAACTCTTAATGTTCCTCTTCGTAATAACTTTCCACCATGAGTATAGTTATGCATAATTCTCTTTCACAAAAGTAAGAAATACAAACACATGTCAACCATATAATGAAATAGAAGATATATAATTAAAATGTGGAAGAAAACCAATTTTTACACATTTTAGATCAAGCGCAAGCATTCTAATGTAATAAAACGTATTTAGGTAATTACAATAACCAAAATATTTGACTCAATACCTTTTTTATTCAATTCAGTATGTATGTCGCGGAACAAAGATGATTATAGTGAACACATCTTACCCAGTAGCATTCAAATGAAATCATCTAGATTATCCTACACCATAAGTTTACATACCCGGGATGAATACACATTTGCAGCCCGAGGACCTATACAATGAAAATATTCTAACCAAGAATCCCAAATATCCATCAGAAGCACATAACATTGTTTTGAATCCAAGGTTATATAAAGCACCTTATCTCCTTAGAAAACCTTTTTTGTCCCGTAGAAGCAATTATTCAAATACCTTAATTGGAAAGAACCATAAATATTTTTCATAAATGACAAATCTACACAACCAAAATATTAATGACAGCTACAAACTAAAGTTTCAAAAAAAATTGTTAGTCAGTATGCTTACAACATTCAAAATAACCCCTACACACTTTAATAAAAGCATGCTAGGATTCAATAAGGTAGCTTCTGATGAGTATGAGAGTAACCTCAATAAACAATCATAAACCAATTAGATACCATATTAACGAAATTGACCAAATAATCGAATTAGAAGAATAACATACATATATTCTAATTCTAAACACTTGTAATCCCCAATCAAAAAATGTATTTTTGGCAATATAGTTTATGGAATGTTTTTGGTAATACAACCTCAACAAAATCATATAAACAAATCAATAGTTAATATTGAGCCCTAAATACCATCGCAATTGAGTACCTTGAGAAGAAGTTGCGTGGAGGAGGATGTGGAGGGATTTGGGGGCGGAGAGGGGTTGGGGATGGAGGGGCAGATGGGTTTGGGGTAGGAGAGGTATGGGCGGAAGGCGGGGGGTGGGGGGAGCATAGAAGGGTGGGGGATGGGGAATGCTTGGAGCAGAGAGGGAGTTTCGGGGGTTGGATGAAATTTCTTTTTTTTTTTCCTTCTTTTTTTTTGTATGATAATAGAATGTTAAAGTGGGAAGGAAAAGTTTCAGGAGGGAGTCAATTTTTTTAGCCATCTCAAATAGTAAGATACTATTTGAGACGAAAAATAATAAACTGTCTTTTTAAGAGTATTTTATAAGACGGGTAATATAAGGGGTTTTAAATACTTGATACTATTTGAGACGACAAGTAATAATCCGTCTCTTAACATAACTTTATAAGACGGGTAATATAAGGGGTTTTAAATACTTGCTTTTTTTAAGACAGTCGATTATTTTCTTCTCAAAAAGTATGTTTTAGATACTTAAATTTAGCCGTCTCAAAAACTTCGGTCCTAACAACTACTTTTTTTGTAGTGTTCCCCTATTGCTAACCATCCTAAAAGTTTTCCTTTGGTTACGCCAAAGACACATTTATATGGGTTAAGTCGCATTTGATATCGCCAACGCCATTCGAAGAACTTTCAGAGGGCGGGAACATGACCTTCCTGAGTCTTAGACTTAATGATCATATCATTCACTTATTCCTCGACCTTTTTGTGTATCAGATCATACAAGATGTTTGTGGCAGCCCTTTTATAGGTAGCCTCTGCATTTTTGAGCTCGAATGGCATAAATGCGTAACAAAAAGTTCCCCAAAGGGTGATGAATGCGGTTTTTTCTTGATGATTAAGGTGCATTTTGATCTGATTGTATCTGGTAAACCCGTCGATAAATGATTTCAGAGCATGACTCACCATATTTTCCACAATCATATCGATGTTGGGCAACGAGTAATCATCTTTCGGAGTGCCTTGTTCAAATCATGATAGTCAACGCCCATGCAAACGTTCCCTCCTGATTTTGGCACGGGTACAATGTTGGATAGCCATGTGGGATATTCCATCACCCAATTGAACCCTACGTTCAACTGTTTGATAACCTTTTATTTAACCTTGAGCGACCATTCAGTGCGGAGCTTTTGCAGTTTCTATTTGACTAGTTTACATTCTGGAAGAGTTGGAATCTCATGCTGAGCGATCTCAGGATCGATGCAGGGCATGTCGTCGTAGGAGAAGACGTGCACCAATTCCTTAAATGGTTCTTCGAGTTGCGCACGCTCATGATCTTCAAGGGTGGATCATATCTTAATCTTGCGCAGTTGGCTACTATAACTGAGATTAATAACAAAAATTTCATCCTCATTAATTTCAACGCGATTATGTTATTTGTTATTAACCTTATTAAGGTCGGTTAAGAATTGTTCATTTACAAAATCGTCATCATCAAGAGTTTGATTCGAATAAAGACAATTAATGTAAGGCACAACAAGATACTCAAAATCTTCGTTTATTTCTCTCTCGAGAAAAATAGCGTTGAGAACCTCATCAAAGGAGGTCTCGATTACATTGTTATTAGAGAAAAGAGGAACAATAATAAAGGAAGAGAGAGGGTAAACAACTGGTTTGGGTTGTATTTTAGTAGGTGGAACTGGTATAGCATTCCAGTTAAGGAGAGGTGCATCAATACTCTTGATCAACATGGACGGATACGATGATGCATGACTTGAGTGAGTTTTTTCCCCAGTGTTTGAAAATTGAATGAGTCTTCGGAATCACTTTCCTTGGAAACGGCTATAGCTTTAACGACGAGAGATTGCACTTGATGATGGCAGTCTTTGGCCAGGGAGTAGTTGTCTTGAAAGAAGATTTCCATTCCTGGCTTCATCTTCTTATCCACATGGTCACACCACAATTAAAGAAAGACACAAAAGGGGAAATCTTCACCTTCTTTGACGAATCTTCCATTCAAGGAATCCCTCGAAACTGTTTTGGCATCTTTTAAACTCATTTTCAAACGTGGTTGGTGGAGCATTTTTAGTTCCTCTGATGATGGTTGATAACCTAGGTCATATGGGAGAAAGGTCTTCTTCAGGACTATGGGTTCCATGATCCCTTGTTGTCATCGTCCCAATCCCAATTGGGCTATGGAGTGCATATTATTGGATATCTATATTACGTTGACATTGCTGTAAGGACTCTGCTCTGGACAAACTTGGTCTTTGAAATCACCCCCGCTGAGAGTGTAAGTGGTTTGATTCAAAAGACGAAAAGAAACATATCATTCGCTGCATGCTGTATTTTTAGTACCAAATTACTGGTGCTTGCATTCTTAATATTATCATCGTCTCCCAAGATGGTGACGACCTGCCCCTTGGTGAATAACGTCAGTTTCTGATGGAGAGAGGAAGATACCCCTTGATGCTGTGAAGTCATGGTCGACTAAGCAATAGATTAAAATAAGCAGGTATGTCGATAACTCAGAACTCGGTAACGGAATTGATATGGACAACCCATATTGTGAGTGTTATAGATCCCATCACCTCTCGACGAGTGTTGTTATAGGCATGCATTGCGATGGAAGTTGGAGCAAGGTCATTTACTTTCAAACCCAGACAGTTAAAGTTTACTAAAAGGAAAACATTGATGGCTGATCCATTATCGATGAGTGAGACCGGGAGTGTCTTTCCCATTATCTTAACAGAGATGTTGAGAGAATAGTTATGATTAGGACCAAGGGTTGGGATTTCTTCTTCAGAGAAGGAAAGAAATCTACTAGAGGTTAAGGACCCGACCAAGTTTGGCTTCTTCTAGAGTGGTGAAAGGAGGGACTGTGGGCCCGGTAAGCATTTTTATCAAAGCATTCGATGTAGCTGGGAAGACATAAAGAGTCTCCACAAGGTGATGTTGGCCTGAGATTTCTTGAGTTGGTCGTGTACTTTGCTTTCCTCGATGGTCATTTCTGGCATGGGGAGTTTCTCGACAACTCCCTTTCCTTTATCTATCCCTTATGACTGAGGATTCGCACCCTGGTAATGTCTCCCAGATCTTGTTATATGGTTCACGAAGGAGGGGAAGAACATAAACCCTATTTCTTCATCTATTTGGGTTGTACGACCACTTTGTTGATTTCCCTTAGAAGATATTTAAAATATTTCATCCCACACATACTAATTACTGGGCTAACATTTTCTTGGGTTAGTTCTTCATATGAGCTATCAAACTCATCTCCCCATCGTCTTTCCATGAGAAGTTAATGCATTCCACAACCATAACGCTTTCTTCATATAGATCCTCCTACTCAACGGGGAGGTGAATAAGTGAAGGGATAGCTTTAAAGCATCGAGTAACTAGGATATACTACAAATCTCATTGGTTTATCAGAACATGTCTGCCATAATCTATATTTCATCGTCTAAACTAACTTCATCGATGGGTACCACCCAATTATCTAACTCTTGAGCCCACCTCCGGGCTTCCATGAACAGAATGTGGAACTTCTGACAGTCAATAGTCATTTCAGAGGGCAATTTCAGCCCAAACTCTAAAATCTGGTTCAATACAGCTGGCAATTTCATATATTTCCCTTTGGACCGAGTACGAACGATAATGACCCCGTGCTTTGACTTTTGATTTTTTTTGGGTCCAACTTTGAATGATCATAATTTCTTCATTTGAGATCAGATTGACACATTATTTAATCCTAGACATTCCTTCTTTCGAGGTTAACAACTTTTGTGAAGTGTCTAAGTGCAAATTTGGTCATCTGAGATTACAATTTTCCCCTAAAGGTGCATATGTGATAGTTTTTGCTCTGATTGCATCCATACTTTAACATTGGCATCCCAAGCCCTGTGAATACTCAAATAAACCTTGTAAAAGTGATTAACCATTATAAGATAATATGATAAATGAGTATAAAACATGGGTTTTAGCGGCTATAGGACTACAATACTGCATAAAAATAGAGGAAATAAAATGCAATATCTGATACTAATCAAGAATGTCCGCCTCCATTCTGTATGGAGGTGCCCTTACATATTTTATGGGATTGAAACGTGAGGGAACCTCTAAACTTGGGAAGATATTTGCAGTGATTTTATCAAGAGATACAAATATAATGAGGAACTTATCATCATACATAAGGACTTAAAAATTCTTATGCAATAGGAGGGAGAGGTAGTTGGGACTTTCGTCACTCGTTGGAGAGACAAAGTCGGTTGGATGGTCAATCTCTTCTAGAAATATATCAGGAAAGATCGTGATCAGAAACCTTCGAAAAGAAGTACAAAGTGAGTTTGGTTTCACATGGAACCCAAATTTAAAAATTTCAACCACATATGGTGGAAGATCGAGGAGAGTTTCTCACCAAAGCTACAAAATCTACACTGGAACCCCGTCGATCTGCAAATTAGTTCTTTGCCCGTAAGAGCTCACCAGGAGCTTCCACATTTCACATCACTACCCGTGTAGTCAGTCGACAACCAGAATCACGCCAAGTTACTTACACCTCCAAGCTATGGTGGCCACCACTGCACCTTTTTAGTCGGGACCCCCCGGAAAACTATCAATCCATTCCCCCTCCTAAAGAACTTTGAACCCAAGAAAGGCACCTCACATACCTCTAAGACCCCTTAGTCGAGTCTTTACCACCTTGAAGTTAGATGGTCGACGGAAACCTCTCAACCCCAGACCACCCCCACCATCCTAAATAAGAACTGGCATGCCGAATCACAATGCGAGTTCCATCAGGGTCTCGATCACATCACGGATAATTATTACGCCTTGACATATGCCATACAAGACCTTATAAATGCTAGGGGCCTCAGCCTCCCAAAGCCCACCATTATTACCATCAACCCCTATCGTATCCTCTAAACCTCCGCACCAATGCCTTATCAGATACTCCCACCCCAAACACCGACCCATCCACCCTAATAGTCCCCAATCATAATATACCGAGAATGAGGACACATTCACACTTTAAAAAATCAACCCCTCAAGGTGCATCATCACCCTCCATAAAAATCATCGTCAAGACTAACCCTAACCTTGACCATATAAATTTCTTTATCATGGCCACACACTTCCTTCAAACCAACCAATACAACCCAAACTTCATCCTAGTTAGGAAATTTTTGTTCTCAAAAGAGACAGGGATTCTTACCTCTTTTGTAGAGAAAATAAATCATTAAATCGAGTGGGAAGATATGTATGATGAGGACCTCCAAGTAACCTAGAAAATCACCTTCGTAGTACCAATCCAATCCACCAGGTGGAATGGATTGACCTTTGAGGTACACCTATTTCACCTGACAGATTCAGGTATCACCCACAACACCCACTCACCCGTTACTTTAATTTTACCCTCAAATGATTATGTTTGGGATAGTGGGAGTGCCACATCTTCTAGTCACCAAAAATAGGAACCCGTAATCCGAACACCCCGATACCCAAGTCCCCTAATACATATGAGTGAAATACACCGACAACTCAAGTTCGACTATCATATAACCTAGAAGTATCGAGGAGGAAGAAAGATGGAACCCATATCACTCAAAGGGACACCACTTTAGAAGTTTAGCTGAGATATAACCCCGACGTAATAGCGTACTACCCACACACGAGACTTCCAAAGGATAGGTGGAACCTTTCCTCTTTGAAAATCAAAGGGTCAAGGTCGCCCAGAAAATATCCAGTCTGAATACGACGAACAACATGGAATGACCACCTGTTCCCTTCCCCAAGGAATCGAAACATGAGTCTTCCCTTTAGGTACCATTCATATGATACGAACAGATACTAGGGGTAACATCAATCCCTCTTAATTGATTGGCCCAAAGCCCATACCGAACATAACCATGAGAAAAACTAACTCTGATAAAATAGAATAAAAAATCATACCTTTATCCCAGAGCCTGAGAAAGTCTACTACACTCAACTACTGGAACATGGTATTATAGATTGATTTGACCATCTCTTGATCACCAATGGGGAAACATCTCTAAGGCCTATACATGTGTTTATCCTCAACCCTTAAATATGGATAATGATGACATAATGGGACCACACAGTGGAGAAAGGACTAGGACTTCACGAACTGGGACCTATATCCTTCTAGGCTTCTACCACCCGAGATTACAAGTTTGGGATTAGGTACTGTTGATGTAAAAAACTAGATCACTCTAATTCTTCAATCACAGATAAATAAATAAGACAAAGATTTTTAAAGTGGTTCGGCTAGGAATAAAGCCTACATCCACTGTTATGTTATTGCTGAGTGTTTGTGGAATTCTTGATTACAAGTTCTCTCAAGAAATTCCGGTCCCTTTGAATGGGATTGATACAAGGTATTTATAGCCTCAAGGCTGTACATGAAAGGTCCAATACATTAAATGATATACATATGAATGGGCAATACATTTAATGCAGCGTGTGCGTCAAGAATCTGATGAATAGTTGAACAGTTGTCCGTCTGATAATTGATGACACGGCCGAGGTGCAGTTCGGACCGCCTTAGGTGCTCGTTGATCAAGAGTTCCTCGGAGTGCTTAGAGTATCTCGGGATGATGGAGTTCCTCGGATGGAGTTCCTCGGCATGATAGAGCTCCTCGGTGTATTCTCGTTGCTCGGTACCAACCATGGTTGTTCAGTAAATGATCTTCCTCGCTGTTATTGTGCCACGTAGATCGACACGTGTCTTCATACTATTCGTCCACATCAGCATATTAATTTTGGTATCAACAGAAGCCCCCAATGTTTCATATTTCGAACTTTGAGGAGTATGGGACATTCTTTCTCGGTATATGGTAATATTAAATGACCTTCCTGGGTTTTAGGAGCATTGTATTCAAATTTCCTTCTCATTTCGCAGTTTCTGCCTTTTTTATAAGCGCTTCGATCTTCGTGCAACTTTTGTCTTTTTAGCCGCCGAAAGTTCAGTAGTTTCTTTTTAGTAATCATTTCTTTCGCCGCTTCCCAATGCAAAGTATTTAAACTCCTTTGGTAACCATACCGTCGTCTACACTTTCCATTTTTCTGCATTCAAGTTTTCTATTCTCTTCCTCTCTCTTGTGTGTTCATCATTGTTTCCGTTCGTTGTCAACATATCTCCTTTCTTTCTGTAAGATCTTCTTCCTTTCTTCTGCATCTCTTTTATTCAATATGGTTTATATTGTTGAATCTGCTGAGAAATTTTGTTCTGACTTTTCCATTCCTTCTTGGGTAACTCTAGAGGTTCTTTCTGAGCCTTTAGATTACTTTCGATTGGCTGAGGGACATTGGTTCCCCAGTCTTTTCATTGCTGAATGTGGTTTTTCTTTTCCCCCAAACCCATTATGTCTTGAGTTTTGTCAATATTTTGATCTTGTTCCTGCAAAAATAGCCCCCAATTCATGGAGAATAATTAACGGGGTGCACAAGTTAAATTTAACTCATGGGACTCGTATAGGGATCCCAGAAATCATGTATTGCTATAAATGGGCCACTTTAGATAATGTTTATTATTTAAAAACTAGGTTTTTAAATAGAGCCCTTGTAGTTAACCTCCCTGATTCAAATAGAGATTATTTTGAGCATGGGTTGGTCATAAAAAATTGGCAACACGCGCCTTTATCTGGGAATGAAGTATACAACGGTCCCAGATGCCCCCCATACGGCAATGGGATAGGTTTATTTTTCATTTTATTTTACTTATGAAATTGTGTTTTCATCATGTTTGACAAAATGTATAACTGAAATTTATGTATTTATTTGCAGTTGATAGTAAAAGAAAAACTCCAAAAGAGTCGGAAGTGAATATCAAGCATTTAAAACTTATCTGGAATTTGCATAAGACGATTGCAGACGAGCATATTAGGTCTGCATCATATTTGCTGCAGTATAAGAGCTACACAACCTCTTATACTGCTCGCCCTGTTGAACCAGCCTCAACACCAGAAAGTTCATCTTCAGATTCTCATATCCCCCTATCTCAGAAAATGGGCAAGAAAAGAGCTCCTCCTGCTCTATTTGGTGAAATTTCTTCTGCTGTTGGGGCACAGAAAAGCAAAATTGATGTCCCAGAGGGGACTAAAAAAGTAGATGCCAGTTCCTCCAAAATTGCCGAGAAGCCCCCAGTGGCCCCGAGCAAGAAAAATGCTAGTGCTGATGTAATTACAATCTCTCCGACCAAGACTTCTTCCTTGGTTGATGCTGCTGACCCTCCTTTGAAGAGATTGAGGAAATCATCCTCGGTTAATCTTGCTGGAACTGCATCTTCTCTACCCGCTGGTGGTAGTAGTATTTCAAAAATCATTCTTCCGAGTTCTTCAACGAGCTCAGTTATACCTGAGGTTCTCGGGGTTGATGAAAAGATTCCTAGGGATACCCTGACATCCTTAGCTGCTCGCCATCTTTCTTCAGTAAATTTCTCATACCTTTGGTCTTTCTTTCTTTTTCTTGATTTCTTGCATTTGTATTGACTTTATTGTTTTTCTTATCTTTCAGCTGGTGAACTGTTTCAATACCATCGTAAAGAAAGATCAAGCTATTAAAGCTTCTAGTTCCTCGTCCGATGTTGACGATGCCCTCTTGGGTTTAGCCCAATCTGTGAAAGAATCTCGCCAGCAGTACATCGAGGAGAAAGCTGCCTGGGAGAAAAAATTGGCTGCAGCTGAGGCTGATAAGATGAAGATGGCTGAAACCTCCAAGAATTTGGAGGAGAAGGTGAAAAGCTTAGAGGTCAATCAGCAAAAATGCGATGACCAACTGATGATTGCAGAAAAAGAACTATCTATCTTGCGAGACATCAAAATCCAGAAAGAACAATTGGATGTCAAACTCTCCTCGGAGAAGTTGAAAAGAAAAGCTGTAGTCAAGAAACATTTCAGTGATGGTTGGGAGAAAGGATGGGATAAAGGGATTGCTGCTATGACATCTCAAGTCAAATATGGGGAGTTGAAATACTTCTATGATGGTTGGGTAGCTGCTCTACAAGAGCTAAAAATCCAAGACGATTCTGAGCTATTCCAAAGGCATCTCCCTGGTCCTCCTCCACCAATTGTGGAAGAAGAAGAAGATGAACCTGCTTCAGATGAATCTTCCATGGCTGTGGATATCCCAATCTCTGCTTCTCTACCCTCTGTCATTGAGGATATTTCTTCTATGCCTCCTCCTGCCGAGAAGATTTCTGCCGATCAAGCTGTTGTTATCACCGAGCAACCGAGCTCCTCGTCCCAGCCTCCCGAGAAAGTCTTGGGAGACAAGGAAAAGGTGTGAAGTTGTTCGGTATCATTTCTATCTTTTATCATTTGTAATCGAACAATGTAATCCTTTTATGATCTAATAAAATACTTCTTTACTCATCGCCGTTATTGATGATTCTTTGTTGATTGTTGTCTTTTTCTTGTCTTTAGTTTGTTGCTAGAATGGAACTAATCTCTTCTCATGATACCGAGCTGATGCAGCAATGTCACCAATACTATAGGGCTGGTCATACAGACCTTAGTTCTTCTGAAATTGCTGACATTCTTGGTCATGATGCTTCAGAACAGGCGACTGAGGCTTATCGGTACTTGAAAGATTTACTCGACCGAGCTGTAGCTAACAATGTCGCTTATTATGACTTGATTGAAGAGATGCATTGTTCCTTAAAGGATCTCCAAGGCCAGCACAATGAATCGATGGCTTCATTACACGAGGAATATGAAAATAGATATCAACAACTTTCCTCTGATACAGGTCATAAAAAGATCATTGCTGCATATGACATTAGGGAAAGGACCCTAAGAGGTGAAGTTGAAGCCTGCCGACAAATTGCCGAGATCCTGGAACAAGAAAATAATAGTCTGCAGAAAAGATTGACTCAATATGAATCCGTTGCCTCCTCTTCTACTGCATTAGTACCAGTTACTGATGAAGGTTTTTCGTTTCTAGAGGTTGAAAACGCCAAACTAAGGCAAGAGTTGGATGACTTGAAAAAGTCTATTATTCCTGTGACTGCTCGGGGACGAGGAAGGAGTTCTCGGGGACGAGGAAGAATCGTCGAGGAGCAAAATTCTCCAATTGCTTCTCGGAGCCGATCAAGAATTCTTAGCCGTAGTGTTGAAGAATCTCGCACCCAATCTACTCTGGAAACTCAAGCATTCCAACTGAATGTTAAGGATCGTGCTCTGTCTGATTTGTCTAAGAAAAATTTATCTTTAGAGGATCAACTGGCTGCGATGAAGTCTGCTCTGAATAATAAAGATGCTCTTATCAAGAACTTTCTCGAGCAAGTAGATAGATTAACTTTCCAATTCCATAAACAGCCTCGGGAGTTCTGGAATGCAGGCTATAATGAAGCTCTTTATCATTTGGATGCTCGCATTGAAAATGCTAACAACGAAGGTTATAAGCAGGGATGGTTGAACGCCCCGGGCGTATTAAAATTGGAACGAGGTCATTATTTATGGGATTATCATGCTCCTGGATTGCTAGACTTGCCTGTTCCTCCTTATAAATTGGATATGGCATGGATTCCTGCTCGTTCCATTCCTCGGAGTTTGATCTCTAAATATCTTGGTGATTATAACCTTCATTCTCAAGTTGAAGTCTCTCGTCCTGAGCACCTGTTGGACACTCCTACAATAATGAATGTCAGAATGCTGAAGGACATGAACTTTATTAATTCTCCTCTTTGTCTAGAGGATCCTCCTGCCGGCGAGGAACCTGTCTCAAAGGATAAAGGAAAGAAACCAATAGAGTAGGAATCTTTAATGTAATAGTTAGCACATACATGTAACATGTAATACATTTTTATCTTAATGAAAGAATTTCATTTTCTGTTTTGCCAATAGCTATTTTTCTGTTTGCAAATTATATGGTTCATCAACCGACTTAGAATTTATAATAAGCATAAATTGTTCAAAATTGTTTCCAACCAACCAAGGTGGATAAATAATGTTTGTCGACCAACCACAGTTGATGGGTTTCTATCCCCGACCAGCCATACTTGGTTCAATTTTCAAATATAAACACGTGTCCGACCAACTAAGGTCAATACTTTTGTCCTCGTCGACCAACTACAGTTAGTGGGTTTTTAATCCCGACCAACCATACTTGGTACAGTTTGGAATATTTTGTTCTTCAAAGAACTTTTTGTAATAATGTTACCTCCCGACCAACATAAGCTGTAATGCGAGAGTATATAAAGTCTTACCAACCGTAGTTGATCATGCTGGTATACACCTCCTAATCAAAGGAGTAGTAGGGTTCTTTCGAACTTTTTGGCTCCTTGGAGCATGTCCTCCTAACCAAAGGAGGTTGGCTACTTATAGCACTTTTGCTCCGTAGAGCGCTCCGTAGAGCTTATCCTCCTAACCAAAGGAGGTTGGCTACTTATAGCACTTTTGCTCCGTAGAGCGCTCCGTAGAGCTTATCCTCCTAACCAAAGGAGGTTGGCTACTTATAGCACTTTTGCTCCGTAGAGCGCTCCGTAGAGCTTATCCTCCTAACCAAAGGAGGTTGGCTACTTATAGCACTTTTGCTCCGTAGAGCGCTCCGTAGAGCTTGGCTCCGTAGAGCATGGCTCCGTAGAGCATGGCTCCGTAGAGCAGTCTTCTTCTTGTTATCAAGCAGTGTAGTGTTCAACACTAGTATTCCCCGAAAAACTTTCAACAGAAAGAAAATGGTGAACCATCCTCGTTTTATTCGTAATGAAGGAAATACTTTACATTTTACATTACTGATAATATTTTCGCAGGTGTTCAGCATTCCATGCATTCTGAAATTCTTCTCCTTCTAGAGTTGCTATTCTGTAGGTACCAGGTCGAACAACCTCTGTAACTCGGTAAGGTCCATGCCAGTTTGCTTCCAGTTTATTCTGTTTCTGAATGACTTTCTTCAGCACATAATCACCCTCCTTCAAATCGCATTTCTTCACCCTTTTGTTGTAGAACAGAGCTGTTCGTTGTTGATAAGCAGCATTCCTAATGGCTGCCTCTTCTCTTACTTCTTCGAGCATATCCAAATCCATTCTTCTCATCAAGTCACTGATCGGAGAGTTGAAATTCAGCACTCTATGCGTTGGGAGACCCAACTCGGCCGGTATCACAGCCTCACTTCCAAATGCTAACATATATGGTGATTCTCCAGTTGCTGCTCGGGGAGTTGTTCGGTAGGCCCATAATACTGATTGGAGCTCATTAATCCAATTTGCTTTAGCTTCACTTAGCCTCTTTTTTAACCCGTTTAGTAATGTTCTGTTCGTCACTTCAGTCTGTCCATTGCTTTGGGGATGGCCTGGTGCTGAATGAAACTTTAAAACGTTCGACTGATGACAATAGGCAGCAAATTCTTCATTATCAAATTGTGTTCCATGATCTGTGATGAAAGCATGAGGGAGACCATATCGACAAATGATATTCTTCCATACAAACTGGTATACCTTCTCGTACGTCATATTGATAAGAGGCTCAGCTTCCACCCACTTAGTAAAATAGTCCACTGCAACTACGAGATACTTGAATCTTCCTCGGGTGGTCGGCAGTGGTCCAACCAAATCAATTCCCCACATGGCAAATGGCCAAGGGGAAGTTATTGGTGTTAGCAATGCTTGTGGAGTTCGTCGGATGGAGGAAAAACGTTGGCACTTGTCACATTTCTTGGCATAGGCTATACAATCAGCCCTCATTGTCGGCCAGTAATATCCCTGTGTCATCACTCTTTGTAAAAGTGTTCGACCTGCTACATGAGCTCCACAAGATCCTTCATGGATTTCTTCAATCAATTCTTTCACCTCGGTGGGATGTACACATCTCTGCAAACCTGCCATAATTCCTCGTCTATACAAAATACCATTAGTTAATACATACCGAGCAGCTTTATACTTCAGTTTCTTGGCAGCGAGTTTGTCCTCCGGCAATTCACCCTCTTCAACATATTTCCTGATTGGATCCATCCAAGATGGTCCTAAATCAAGGGTAATCACATTCGTTGTCAGATCTTCATCTATGCTCCGACCTTCTAATACTTCAATCGGTATGGTTCTTCGCATCTCGGTACGAGTAGCTGATGCTAGTCGGGCCAGTGCGTCTGCTTGTACATTCTCCATCCTCGGTATTCTCACCAATTGAATGGCCTCAAATTCTGTCAACAATTTCATCACCTTTGCATGATATTTGATCATTAAATCTCCTTTAACCGTATATATTCCCATCATCTGATACACAATTAATTGAGAATCACTGAATACCATCACTTGTTGTGCTTCCATAGTCTTTGCTAGATTAAGACCTGCTATCATGGCCTCATACTCCGCTTCATTGTTAGAGGCTTTGAATTGGAATCGCAAAGCATATTCCATGTCAATCTCGTCTGGAGTGATCAAAACAATTCCTGCTCCACAACCAGCTGTGCAGGATGATCCATCTACATATAATCTCCATGTAGGTACCTCGTCTTCAAATTTCTTATCTGTCAGAGTTCCTCGATAAAATATCTGCTGTTTTCTTCCATCATCCCCCGGTATCTTTCGCTCCTCGTCAATCATCTGTTCGTACCCTTTTACCAACCTTGGTTGGTCTATGTTTGAATATAATGATTTCTCTACATCCACAAGTCCTTTTACCAACCTTGGTTGGTTTGGACCTATTTCTGCTGATCCTGTATCGTCCACAGGTAGGTCAGCAAATGTTTCTGTTGATCCTGTATCGTCCACAGGTAGATCAGCAGGCATCTTCTGCTCCTCGGGGGTATCAGGGTATGTGAACTCTGCTATAAAATCTGCTACAGCCTGCCCCTTCAATGATGATCTGGGCTCATACACGATATCATATTCACCAAGTTCTACTGCCCAGTACATCAATCTCCCCGATTTTTCTGGCTTATGGAGGGCTTGTCTCAATGGCATATCAGTATAAACGATGATGGTATGGGCTTGGAAATATGGCCTCATTCTTCTACTTGCTTCAATTAGTGCCAATGCCAATTTCTCTAGCTTTGGGTACCTGATTTCTGCACCTCGGAAAGCCTTACTTGTGTAATAAATTGGCTTCTGGACTCCATTCTCCAATCTGATCAACGCTGAACTGACTGCGTTCTCTGATACTGCCAAATACAAATACAACTTTTCCCCTGTTATTGGTCTGGACAACAGTGGAGGTGCTCCCAAGTATTTCTTCAATTCTTGAAAGGCTTTTTCACATTCCTCATTCCACTCAAAGGTTTTTCGAAGTGTTTTGAAGAATGGTATGCATTTATCAGTTGCACGAGATACAAATCTGTTGAGCGCTGCAACTCGTCCGGTAAGACTCTGCACTTCTTTCTTCGTCGTCGGAGATCGCAGCCCTAGAAGAGCTTTGATCTTATCTGGATTTGCTTCAATACCTCGCTGATTGACGATGTATCCGAGGAACATTCCTTCTCGTACTCCAAAGGTGCACTTCGTCGGGTTAAGCTTCATTTGGTATTTATCCAATTGATCAAAAGTTTGACTCAAGTCAACCAAATGATCAGCAGCTTTCTTGCTTTTAGTGAGCATGTCATCGACATAGACCTCCATGTTGCGGCTGATTTGTTCGGTAAAAACCTTGTTCATCAACCGCTGATATGTTGCACCTGCATTTTTTAAACCAAAAGGCATAACATTATAACAATAAGTTCCCCTAGGGGTAATAAAAGAAGTACTTTCCCTGTCTTCAGGTTTCATTTTGATCTGGTTGTAGCCAGAGTAAGCATCCATGAAGCTGAGTAGCTCGTGTCCCGAGGTAGCATCCACCAGTTGATCAATTCTGGGCAATGGAAAATGATCCTTGGGGCATGCCTTATTGAGATCGGTGAAATCGACACACATTCTCCATTTGTTGTTTTTCTTCTTTACCATCACCACATTAGCCAACCAATCTGGATATTTTACATCTTCAATGAATTGGGCTTTCTGGAGTTTCTCGACTTCCTCTTGTATGGCTTGATTCTTCTCGGGACTAAACACCCTTCTTCTCTGCTTTACAGGTTTAATCTCCTTATTCACATTGAGTTCATGACATAAGAAGTTTGGATCTATTCCTGGCATGTCTTCATGACTCCA
The DNA here is from genome assembly GCA_949130495.1 of Sambucus nigra. NCBI lineage: Eukaryota > Viridiplantae > Streptophyta > Magnoliopsida > Dipsacales > Adoxaceae > Sambucus > Sambucus nigra. Next base: position 385,988,537 of record OX422215.1, on the reverse strand, counting down.
AGCAAAAGTATTTTTCCTATTCTTCAAGAAAGTTATCAACTCTTCTTTTATTGACATATCCAACGATGAACCTATCTGGGTTATTCGTTCAGGATGTTCGTCGTCCAGAATAACATTTTCTGTAGATTCTACCACTTGCCCTTTCACAAGTTGGGACTCATCTCTAGGATCAAGAGTTTCAATTTCTGTACATTCATCCACTTGATAAGTAGTAGTCTTTTTCATCGATCCTTCTAGTTCTTCTTGCTCGGCCGACGAATAATAGCATTCCCGAGCTACTTTTTGATCACCTTTCACCACTCCAACTCCAAAATTTGTTGGGAATTTCAAACATTGATGTACTGTAGAAGGAACGGCTTCGAACTTCTTCAATCCAACTCTTCCCATGATGATGTTGTAGGCCGATTGCACATTCTTATCCATCACAAAGAAGCGTATTCTTTCTGTTCGACAAGCAGGCCAAGTTCCAATGAGTATATCCAACTTGATCGTCCCAAGTGGAAAAATTTTTTCGCCAGCAAAACCCAGAAGGGGTCTGTGATAAGGTTCCAATTGAGATAATTTCAAATTCAGGCTATCAAAGCATGAATAGTACATGATGTCTGCCGAACTACCATTGTCTACCAACACCCTTGAAAGGATCACGTCCTTCATTCTCATTTTGATCACCAAAGGATCATCATGAGGGTAAAGAACACCTGCCAGGTCGTTTTTTGAAAAACCAATTACTAGCTTCTCTTTGTTTACCTTCCTCGGACGATCATCCTCGGCCAGGTTTATTCGCTGAATATATGAACAATCTTGAGCTTCTCCGAGATAAGCTTTTCTTTCTGCAGTAAGGTCTCCTCCTCCTGCATCTCCCCCTGTAATAACGTTACAATGAAATGATCCAAAACGTATGGAAAATACCTCTCGTTCAGGTTTTCTTGGCTTCTTGGGAAGATCGGGGTCATCATCTGGATCCTCTTCATGGTCCCTCCTTTTTTTCTCCTCTGTACGACGAGGAGATCTAGATCTCTTTCTAATTCTGTCCTCATTTGTCCTCTCACCTCTGCGATCTACATACTTTGATAATTTTCCTCTTCGAATGAGTGTTTCAATCTCGTTCTGAAGGGCTATACAATTTTTGGTCATATGGCCATGATCTTTGTGAAACTCGCAATATTTGGTCTTATTCCTCATGTCTGGATCTGTCTTCAGTTTCTCTGGCCATTTGATTTCCTCGTTATTCCTGATCTCTTCTAAAACATGATTAATACCCATTTTCAATGGAGTATAATTATCATACTTCTTTAGGGCTTCCAACTTTATCCTGTTATTCCTGGAATGTTTGTCACCACCATTACCTTTCTGATCTTTCTTCTTAGAGTTGTCGACCTCCACTTTAACTTCTTTATCCATATTCTTCTTCGCAGTCATAGCCTCCTCGGCATTCATGATTTTGGCCGCCTTTGCCATCAATTCCGATATATTTTTAGGCGGATCTTTAGCCAGAGTATAGTACAGCTTATTAGGCAGCAAACCACTCATCAAAGCAGTGATTGCTGTCTTTTCTTCATAATCTATGACTTCCAACTTCTCGTTATTGAAACGAGTTATGTAATCTCTAGTACTTTCTCCTGATTTTTGTCTAACACTTAGCAAATGTGCTACTCGCTTTACCGGCTTTGCTCCAAAACAAAAATTGCCAATAAACAGCTCGGCTAACTGAACAAAAGTTGAAATCTTACCCCGAGGAAGATTATTGTACCATATTTGTGCAGATCCGGTAAGAGTTCCCGAGAATGCTCTACACCTCATCTCGTCGGGGACAGCATAGATATCTGCAGCAGCTTGGTACTGTTCTATATGAAGTACGGGATCTGTCTTTCCATCGTACTTGGGGGTCACTACAGGTGCTTTGAATTTCGACGGTGTAGGGAAATCCACAATGGCTTGCACAAAAGGTGTCCCTTGAACAAAAGTTCTCTGTAAGGGGTTCCTCGCCTTAGCCATTTCTCCCAGTCTATCCTCCAATCGTTGAATGGAACCTTTCCATGCTTCATTCCCTTCCTCGGGCCGCTTAGTCCGAGCAACTGATTGCTCTGACGTAGCTTCCTGAGATTTATCTCGACGAGTAATTGGTCGTGATTGTGCAGATCCTTCTCTCAAACCGGGTGGTGGTCGAAAACTTCCTGATGGAGCCCTAGGTGGACTCATGTTCCTCCTTGGTCCTAACCGACTGAAAGGAGACACCCTGCTTAATCTTTCTAAAGCGCTAGTTCTCTCCGGAGAAAGAGAGATATGTTGATCTGTATCCGTAGCCCGTATTGATGAAGTTCGCCCAGGTTGATAAGAAGAATCATTGGATTCCCCATTGCGATATGACCCAATACGTCTGGATCGTGATTGCCCATGATCAGTCCTTTGCCCTGAATGAGTAGATACACCGCCTTGAAGAGTTTGAAGGAGTTGCCTCATAGATTCTTGCATGGCGGTTTGTCCTTGAGCCAGATTCGTCATAATTCCGGCCAGATCTGGAGATGCAGATGGATTTGGAAGATTTCCAGTATTTCCAGCATTTCGATTACTGGATTCTGGATTATCTGCCATTGGTGATAAATGATTTTTATGAAAAACGATAACAACAGTCGTTTCCCACAGACGGCGCCAATCTGTTGATGTAAAAAACTAGATCACTCTAATTCTTCAATCACAGATAAATAAATAAGACAAAGATTTTTAAAGTGGTTCGGCTAGGAATAAAGCCTACATCCACTGTTATGTTATTGCTGAGTGTTTGTGGAATTCTTGATTACAAGTTCTCTCAAGAAATTCCGGTCCCTTTGAATGGGATTGATACAAGGTATTTATAGCCTCAAGGCTGTACATGAAAGGTCCAATACATTAAATGATATACATATGAATGGGCAATACATTTAATGCAGCGTGTGCGTCAAGAATCTGATGAATAGTTGAACAGTTGTCCGTCTGATAATTGATGACACGGCCGAGGTGCAGTTCGGACCGCCTTAGGTGCTCGTTGATCAAGAGTTCCTCGGAGTGCTTAGAGTATCTCGGGATGATGGAGTTCCTCGGATGGAGTTCCTCGGCATGATAGAGCTCCTCGGTGTATTCTCGTTGCTCGGTACCAACCATGGTTGTTCAGTAAATGATCTTCCTCGCTGTTATTGTGCCACGTAGATCGACACGTGTCTTCATACTATTCGTCCACATCAGCATATTAATTTTGGTATCAACAGGTACAAAGCTTCCATAAAGAACTCGACCCCCCTGAAAAACAGAAACACTAGGTCATCCATATGAAAATGTGAGGCTACACCACAGATAATTTGCATCCAAGTCTCTCGTACGAAGGACCACCGCTTTGATTCTTCAACGGCAAGGGAGGACTCAAGCATTATAGCGTCAAAATATATCAAAGTATCCGACACACTAGGTAGGATAACCTTCTAGTAAAGGTGAAAAACACCATATGTAGGGATATCGAAAATTATCCCAACCCACCATAAGTTGTTCGGCAACCTACAAGGCACCCCTCATAAAATCATACCAACCCTCACAGTGAATTGGACTTACTCATCCTACGATTGGACTTCATCCTATTTGTACTTGGGATATCACCATAGACATATCACTAGACCATTATGGGGTGTAGCTACGAGAGTACATCCCTAGATGCTTCCTATATCATCGACGCCATTGATCTCCAAGATAAGATGAACTATCGAGGACATCCTCCACCTGAAGGTCCTCCCACCCGAAGATATTCCTATAACTTGTGGGTGTATATGGTTAGCCCATATCTCCACGATAATACATAGTGAAACCTACACACTCTTCATTATATGGTGTTTGCATTTTTCATTGTTAGATTTATCAAGCGACTCTCAACCTGGAGACCAAAATATACTGACTATCGCTACTATTATGGGAACATTTATTGTGAGGCTGAAAGCACAGTTAGAGACATAAACTCGATAAGATTTGAAATCTCTTTAGATGATGACGACATCCACAAGGCCAACTTAGATGATGATATATTATCAGGATCATCCATGTATATAGATCTACCTCCGAACACCCCGAGCCAAAAGGACGATCAGGTCCTCATAATAATGGTAGAAATCCTCGCTCAAACCCTAAATGTAGACATGTTCATACATTTGATAGACAATATTACATCTAAATACCTTCCCCAGACTCAAAATAAGGCTCTTAAAATCCCCAAATAAACTCCCAACCTTGATTGGACCGAAGTAATAGTCGTAAAACCAATAATGCTTACTTCCATCCCATACCCTTAACTGACATTTTGCTCCATTTAGAGAAAACTAAGAAAGAAAATCTGGAAAAACCCATACATTCCGAACAAATAAGTCAAATTAGATACTAGGTTTTGATGACATTCCACTCTTATGAACCCTTCTAATAAGGATAAAACTCCCACTTAAGGAGCTATCATCCCCCCTCCTCGAGAAAACAACAAAATCTAGGAGAAACTTCGTCGGACGTCATCTAATATCACCATTTGGGAGTTACTATCTACATCCCAAAAACATTGAGCCACCCTCTTACATCTGTCATCTCAATCTTTTGTACATCTAGACCTGACTTTGATCGAGATATCAGTAATCATCGAGTCCATCACCCTACAACAACATATTATCTTCTCTAATGAGGATCTCCCTATGAAAGGTCGTAATCATTAGTTTACACTACACATTACAATCGAGGTCTGCAGAAATATTATACCCTTAGCACTGAAACACAATGGGTCCACCATAAATGTTAGTCCTCTCTCCACTGCCACCGATCTAGGGTACACCACCTCTGAGTTTCTCCCGTCTTCTATGGATATCACTGCCTATGATAATACTCATTGATAGGTCCTAAGATCTATCACTCTCATTCTCATATTGGGGCTTATCAAATGTGATGTGGAGTTTCAGGGACTCGACATCTCAGGCAGTTTAAAAATGTTACTTGGAAAGATTTGGATACATCGTATGCGGGAATTACCTTCATCACTTTATGTAAAAGTCAGGTTCCCGTTTGATATGGAGGTCATCACAATCCAAGTGGATGGCGTTTGGACCACATTTGACAACACTAGTACCATTCCTATCCTAGATCCCCACCATGATAGTTTTGACATCTGCCTCAGCGGATTACGAGTCATTCCATTCTCTCATATGATAGAGGAAGATCCGATTATTTATAATATAGTTGTCAAATTTTTTCATAAAATGGGGTACATGTCGTGATTCGAACTTGGAAAGAATAAAAAAGGAAACCTAGAAGCCGTCACCGCCATAGAACATAAGGGGAAAAAGTCCTTGGGTATAGCCCCCTAAAAAGGCCCAAAGGTTCTCATCATGGGTGGAATGGTCACTTCTATCTCCAAGGATAAGTATTCCCCTATCACGGACTCCTCGAACCATGGTAGGATGGAACAAATAAATCATTATAACCCGGAATGGAGATCCTCAATAAAGAGATTCCTTAGGCTAATTATGGGAAGATCCACAAAGTTAGCCACAATGATCTCAACGTATCATGGGTTACCGAGGAGGATAGAAAATTCCCTGAGCCAAAGTCGAAATCAGGATTACCTACCTTATTTCCTGATGAATTTTAACTAGTATACATACTGGGATCCTCAAACTTCAGCCCCACTGAATGCTTCTATGACTAGTACACTACCTCTACCTCCAATGGTAACATGATTGAGAAAGGAAGATTAATCAACATCCCTGAAGTCAATCTCTACCTCCTCATGCCAGAGTCAATAGCCCCACCATAATAGACACCGCCTTTGGTCAAACCTTAGGATGCAACCTTCCATCTCCCATGGAACTATCAGTGGAATGAATAAATCTATCAACACTTTTTGCAAGCCATATCTAAAGCCCTCCCTTACACCAACCTTATGGAAGGCCCAACTAGAAACCCGAGGGAAACCCCTAAGGAAGAGGCAACCCAAATAAAAAAACACCACCTACCCCAGTTTGCACTCTGTACCAAGGCTCCTAAGCACCCAAAGACTACTCCCAAGGTCCCCCGACATAATACAACCCACCTAATGACCAATATCATGAGAATTATGGTACATAATAACGGGACCTCTATCAGATGCATCCTATTGCCCAAATTCGGAGGCCCTTTGAGTTTGTCCTATTAATAATTGAGTCCCCCTTATCCCCTCTCCTAATGCATCCCTCTATAAAGAAGACATTTCTGTTATCATCAATGCTGTACTTCCTCCCTTTGAAGGTATAATAAATGGTGATTTATAGTATTTGCCTACGTGTGTTGTATGTGATGATTATGAATCAAGTCATTGATTATGACTCACACGTAATAATGATGGCGATGGATTTAAAATACTTAAAAACACTTTATAAAAACTTGACCAATGTCAAAATAGATGTATGTCTCCCAGCGAGGATGACATGATGACCATAAGCTTTGGCATTCCATAAAACCTGAAACAGTTACAAATAAGGTCCTACCTAAATATGAATGAACAAAAGTAGTTTATGGTTCTCCTCACCAACTTCGTAGATGTATTCTCTTAGTGTTACACTAACATGCCTAGAATCGACCCAACCGTCGCTATGAACGAGATACCCACTCTCCCTAATACAAAGTCTATAAAAAAGAGACTCCTAAACTAATACATGGATGGTAATTAGAGGTTAAGGAGGAAGTGGATAAATAACTTAATGTCGGGTTCATCTCAATAGTAGAATATCCACTTGGCTAGGCAACATTGTACTCATACCAAAAACTAATGAAAAAGTCCAAATGCGCATAGATTATAGAGATCTTAACTGGGTTTGTCCTAATGATGATTTATTTCTATCGCATATTGACTTATTGGCAGATAGCATGGTAGAAAATGCATTCAAGTCCTTCGTAAATGGGTTTGTCGGCTATAATTAGATAAAAATTCTTCTTGATCAATAGGAAAAACTCGAATTCATCACAACATAGGGAATGTATTGTTATACAGTTATGCCCTGCGGTATCAAGAATGTTGATACAACTTACCAAAGTGCAACCACAACCATCCTATCTCATGAAAGAAAGTAGAAGTCTACGGAGATGATAGTTCATTAAATCTAAGGATCGCAAAGGACACATTCTGACACTCCGAAAATTCTTTTAAAGACTACACCTCTTCAAAATGGGACTAAACCCTCAAAAATGTGTTTTTAGAGTCACAAAAGGGAAAGTACTCAAGTGCATTGTCAGTAAAAATGGAATCAAGGTATACCCACCTAGGTTAAAGCTATAGGGGAGATGCCACTCTCCAAGATGGAGAAAGAGGTCAGAGGATTCCAAGGTCAAATTTATTTCATAAGCCGGGTCGTTAACTAGCTGGCCACCATTTGTGAACCAATGTTCCAATTACATAAGGGAGAATTTCCCAAAGAGTGTAAAACTCAATGATAGGAAACATTTGAGAAAATGAAGGAGTACCTCACCCACATGTATCGATAACTTCCCAATGGAGACAACCTCTGCTACTCTATATTACCAGAATCGACACAAGAAAGGGAACCATGTTAGCCCAATACATCGACAGCTCCCAAAAAAATGTGCCATCTATACTATGTGAGCAAAAAGTTGGTATCCTATGAGATTAAATACATTGACTTAGAAAAATCTTGTGTGTATCTCTTATGGATCACTCATAAACATCACAATTACATGATATCCTTTAGTGTACAACTCATCTCCAGGATGGATACTCTAAAATGCCTATTTGAGAAACCCACTCTCTCTAATCTAATGGATAAATGATTGTTGATGCTCTTTGAATTCGAGATCGTGTAGATGAAACAGAAATCCACCAAAGGGAGAGACATCTTCGACCTTCTCATAGGGAAACCCCTATAAAAGGAGGAATGAGAAAACGATGCAGAATTCCTTGATGAGGACCTATTCTCCATAGACAACAGAGAAAATTGGGAACTATGCTTCATTATAGACTCTAACAAAGTAGGGTTTGGCCTTAGAATTCTCCTTATAGCCCCTGATTCACATCGCCTCCCATCACCCATAAAAAATCACTTACAAATGCGCCAAAAATATGACCAAATATGAGGCTTGAATTACAAGCCTAGAGTTTGCCTTAGAAATGGGAATCACAGACCTAAAACCCGACGGAGAATTAAGTTTAGTAATCATCCAGATGCTAGGCACATGGATAATCTGAGATTATAAGGTACAACCTTACCATGCCTACTTAGAAGAGATAGCTTTGCAATTCGAGCTTCTCAAATTCGACGTTCTTTCGAGGGCTAAAATTAACTTTGCAGATATGGCAAAAGGAACCACAAAAATTATGTTTATCGTGACTAGCCGGAGCACCCACTCTTACCGGTTTGAGATCGATTCCATTGAGTAAATGACAATAGGACCCATAATATGATACTACAACATATGGAACTCATTGAATAAGAACCATTAACCGCCAGACTCCTCTCTGAATGATCAATTCACCTAAGATGATTGGAATCCCAATTCATCATCTATGGGGGTAACTTTACAAAAGAGGGTTCGACGGAGTAGACCTGATATGCATCATAGAGGATGAAAGAATAAAGATCATGTAAAAAAATTCCATAGCTGCTGTTGATACCAAAATTAGTATGCTGATATAGACGAATAATAAGAAGACACGTGTCAATCTACGTGGCACAATAGCAACAAGGAAGTTTATTTCCCCGACCAACTCCAGCACTCCGAGGAACTCCAGCACTCCGAGGAAGTCCTGAATGATGAGCAACTAAGGCGGTCCGAGCTGCATCTCGGCCACAGCATTGATTGCCAAATAATCAACAGTTCAACTATTCATTGAATGTTTATCATACAGACGCATACTCTTAAAGGGCATTAATTGTTTACCCTTTCACATGTACAACCCAAGGGCTATAAATACATTGTATCACCCTCATTCAAGAGGACCGAATTTTCTTGATAGAATTACATATCTAGAACTCCAAAACACTTGGGAATAACAGAAACAGTGGACGTAGGCCATTCTTATAAGGCTGAAACACTTTAAAATTCTCTGTCTCATTTATATTTATATGTGATTAAATAATTAGAAGCAATCTAATTTTTTACATCAACAGATTGGCGCAGTCTGTGGGAAACAACTGTTGTTATCGTTTTTCACCAAAAATCATTCATCATCAATGGCAGATAATCCGGAATCCAATAATCGAAACGCTGGAAATGCTGGAAATCCTCCAAATCCCTCTGCACCTCCAGATCTGGCTGGAATTATGACGAATCTGGCTCAAGGACAAACCTCCATGCAAGAGACAATGCGACAACTCATACAGACCCTTCATGGTGGTGCACCTGCACATTCGGGACAGCGAAGTGGTCAGAGACAAACCTATTTACTTTCTTCACGATCCAGGCATACAAATGCGTATCATAATGAGGAATATGATGATTTCTCTTATCAACTTGGGCCAACTTCATCAATAAGGGATATAGATACTGAGCAACGTATCACTCTCTCTCCAGAGAGACCCAGTGCCTTGGAAAGACTGAGTAGGGTGCCTCCTTTCAGTCGATTAGGCCCTAGGAGGAATAGGAGTCCACCTAAGTCCATGTCGAGGAGTTTTCGTCAACCATCAGATCTAAGATAAGGATTAGCACAATCACGACCAGTGGCTCGTCAAGATAGATCTCAGGAGGCCACGTCAGAACAATCAATTGCTCGAATAAATAAGCCCGAGGAAGGAAATAATGGGTGGAAAGGTTCCATTCAGCGATTGGAGGATAGATTAGGAGAAATGGCTAAGGCGAAGAACCCCCTACAACGAACTTTTGTTAAAGGGACACCTTTTGTACAGGCCATTGTGGATTTTCCTACACCGTCGAAATTTAAAGCACCTGTGGTAACCCCCAAATATGATGGAAAGACAGATCCTGTTCTTCACATAGAGAAATACCAAGCTGCTGCCGACATCTATGTTGTCCCCGACGAGATGAGATGCAGAGCATTCTCAGGAACTCTTACTGGATCTGCCCAGATATGGTACAACAATCTTCCTCGGGGTAAGATTTTAACTTTCTTTCAATTGGCTGAGTTGTTCATTGGAGATTTCTATTTTGGAGCAAAGCCAGTAAAACGAGTAGCACACTTGTTAAGTGTTAGACAAAAATATGGTGAGAGTACTAGAGATTACATAACTCATTTCAATAACGAGAAGCTGGAAGTCATAGATTATGAAGAAAAGACAGCAATCACCGCCTTGATGAGTGGGTTGTTGCCTAGCAAGTTATATTACACTTTGGCCAAAGATCCACCTATAACTATGTCAGAGTTGATGGCAAAAGTGGCCAAAATCATGAATGCCGAGGAGGCTATGACTGCGAAGAAGAACATGGATAAAGAAACCAAGGTGGAAGACGACAAATCTAAGAAGAAAGAGCATAAGGGCAATGGCGGTGACAAGCATTCCAAGAATGATAAGTCGTCATGGGAAGTTCTGAAGAAATTTGATAATTATACTCCTTTGAAAATGGGTATTAATCATGTCTTGGAAGAAATCAAGAATAACGAGGAAGTAAAGTGGCCAAAGAAACTGAGGTCAGACCCTGACACGAGGAATAGGGAGAAATATTGCGAGTTCCATAAGGATCATGGCCATATGACCAAAAATTTCATAGCTCTTCAGAACGAGATTGAAACACTCATTCGAAGAGGGAAGCTGGCAAAGTATGTTGATCGGGGAGGTGAAAGAAGAAATAATGACCGAATTAGAGAAAGGGCTAGATCTCCTCGTCGAGTAGAGGAGAAAAAGAAGAGAAACCATGAAGATGATCCAGATGATGACCCCGATCTTCCCAAGAAACCAAGGAAACCAGAACGCGAGGTATTTTCAATACGTTTTGGAACATTTGATTATAATGTTATTACAGGCGGAGATGCAGGAGGAGGAGATCTTACTACAGAAAGAAAAGCTTACCTCGGTGAGGCTCAGGCTTGCTCATACATTCAACGGATAAATTTGGCTGAGGAGGATAGCCCGAGGAAGATAAACAAAGAGAAGATGGTCATTGGTTTTTCAAAAAACGACCTTGCAGGTGTTCTTTACCCTCACGAGGACCCTTTGGTCATCAAAATGAGGATGAAAGAAGTAGTAATTTCAAGGGTTCTGGTTGATAATGGTAGTTCGTCAGACATCATGTTCTACTCATGTTTTGACAGTTTAAATTTAAAATTATCTCAATTGGAGCCATATCACAGACCTCTCCTGGGTTTTGCTGGCGAGAAGGTTTTTCCACTTGGGATGATCAAGTTAGATATATTCATTGGAACTTGGCCTGCTTGTCGAACAGAAAGAATACGCTTCTTTGTGATGGATAAGAATGTGCAATCAGCTTACAACATCATCATGGGAAGGGTTGGTTTGAAGAAGTTCGAAGCAGTTCCATCTACAGTACATCAGTGTCTAAAATTCCCAACAAAATTTGGAGTAGGAGTTGTGAAAGGTGATCAAAAAGTAGCTCAGGAATGCTATTATTCATCTGCCGAGTAAGAGGAGCTTGAAGAGTCAAGGAAAAAGACTACTACCTACCAGGTGGATGAAGGTACAGAAATTGAAACACTGGATCCCAGAGATGAATCCCAACTTGTAAAAGGACGGGTGGTAGAATCTACAAAAAATGTTATTCTGGACGACGAGCACCCTGAACGAATAACCCAGATAGGTTCGACGTTGGATGCTTCAATAAAACAAGAGTTGATAACTTTCTTGAGAAACATAAAGAAAACTTTTGCATGGAGTCATGAAGACATTCCAGGAATAGATCCAAACTTCTTATGTCATGAGCTTAATGCGAATAAGGAGATCAAGCCTGTAAAGCAGAGAAGAAGAGTATTCAGTCCCGAGAAGAATCAAGCTATACAAGAGGAGGTCGAGAAGCTCCAGAAAGCCCAATTCATTGAAGATGTGAAATATCCAGACTGGTTAGCAAATGTGGTGATGGTAAAGAAGAAAAATAATAAATGGAGAATGTGTGTTGATTTCACTGATCTCAACAAGGCCTGCCCAAAGGATCACTTTCCATTGCCCAGAATTGACCAACTAGTAGATGCTACCTCGGGGCACGAGCTGCTCAGCTTCATGGACGCTTACTCTGGCTACAACCAGATCAAAATGAAACCTGAAGACAGGGAGAGCACTTCTTTTATTACCCCCAGGGGAACTTATTGTTATAATGTTATGCCTTTTGGTTTGAAAAATGCAGGAGCGACATACCAGCGGTTGATGAACAAGGTTTTTGCCGAACAAATTAGTTGCAATATGGAAGTCTATGTCGATGATATGCACACAAAAAGCAAGAAAGCTGTTGATCATCTAGTTGACTTAGGTCAGACCTTTGATCGACTGGATAAATACCAAATGAAGCTCAACCCAATGAAGTGCACATTTGGAGTACGAGAAGGAATGTTCCTAGGGTACATTGTCAACCAGTGAGGCATTAAGGCGAATCCAGAAAAGATCAAAGCTCTTTTAGGGTTGCGATCTCCAACGACGAAGAAAGAGGTGCAGAGTCTTACAGGACGAGTTGTAGCGCTCAACAGATTTGTATCCCGAGCAACTGATAGATGCCTCCCATTCTTCAAAACAGTTCGACAAACTTTCGAGTGGAATGATGAATGTGAAAAAGCCTTTCAAGACTTGAAGAAATATTTGGGAGCACGTCCACTGTTGTCCAGGCCAGTAATGGGAGAAAAGTTGTACTTGTACCTGGCAATATCAGAGAATGCAGTCAGCTCGGCATTGATCAGAATGGAGAATGGAGTCCAGAAGCCAATTTATTACACAAGTAAGGCTTTCCGAGGTGCAGAGATCAGGTACCCAAAGCTGGAAAAATTGGCATTGGCATTAATTGAGGCAAGTAGAAGAATGAAGCCATATTTCCAAGCCCATACCATCGTCGTGTATACCGACATGCCATTGAGACAAGCCCTTCATAAGCCAAAAAAATCAGGGAGACTGATGTACTGGGCAATAGAGCTCGGTGAATATGATATTGTGTATGAACCCAGATCATCATTAAAAGGTCAGGATGTAGCAGATTTTATCGCAGAGTTTACATATCCTAATACCCCCGAGGAATAAAAGTTGCTCGCTGATCAACCTGTGGATGTTACAGGATCAACAAACACAAGCTCAGACCAACTCCGATTGGTAAAAGGGCTTGTGGATGTAGAAGGATCATCAAATTCAAGCTCAGACCAACTCCGGTTGGTAAAAGGGCGAGAAGAGATGGTCGACAAAGAGAGAGAAATACCAGGGGAGGATGAAAGGAAACAACAAATATTTCATCGAGGAACTCTGTTAGATAAGAAATTTGAAGACGAGTTACCTATATGGAGATTATATGTAGATGGGTCATCTTGCACAACAGGTTGTGGAGCAAGGATTGTTTTGAACACCCCATACGAGATTGACATGGAATATGCCCTGCGATTCCAATTCAAAGCCTCCAATAATGAGGTTGAGTATGAGGCCATGATAGCAGGTCTTAATTTAGCAAAGATTATAGAAGCGCAACAAGTGATGGTATTGATTCTCAATTAATTGTGAATCAGATGATAGGAATATATGCAGTTAAAGGAGAATTAATGGTCAAGTATCATGCAAAGGTGATGGAGTTATTGGCATAATTTGATGCCATTTAGTTGATCAGAATACCAAGACTGGAGAATGCACGAGCAGACGCACTGGCCTGACTAGCATCAGCTACTCGTACCGAGCGTGAAGAACGATACCAGTTGAAGTATTAGAAAGTCGGAGCATAGATGAAGACCTGATGATGAATATTATTACCTTTGATTTAGGACCATCTTGGATGGATCCCATCAGGGCATACATTGAGGAGGGAGAATTACTGGAGGATAAGCTCGCTGCCAAAAAATTGAAGTTTAAAGCTGCTCGGTATGTACTAACTAATGGTGTTTTGTATAGACGAGGAATTATGGCAGGTTTGCAAAGATGTGTACATCCATTCGAGGTTTAAGAGTTGATTGAAGAGATCCATGAAGGGTCCTGTGGAGCCCACGTAGCAGGTCGAACTCTTTTGCAAAGGGTGATGATGCAGGGATACTACTGGCCAACGATGAGGGCTGATTGTATAGCCTATGCTAAGAGATGTGATAAATGCCAACGTTTTCCCTCCATCCGACGAACTCCACAAGCATTGTTGACACCCATAACTTACCCTTGGCCATTTGCCATGTGGGGAATGGATTTGGTGGGACCACTGCCAACGACCCGAGGAAGATTCAAGTACCTCGTTGTCGCAGTGGATTATTTTACTAAGTGGGTAGAAGCTGAACCTCTGATTGATATGACATACGAGAAGGTGTACCAATTCGTTTGTAAGAACATCATCTGCCGATATGGTCTCCCTCATGCCTTCATCACAGACCATGGAACACAATTTGATAACGAGGAGTTTGCCGCCTATTGTCATTAGTCAAACATTTTGAAGATTCATTCAGCACCAGGCCATCCTCAAAGCAATGGACAGACTGAAGTAACGATCAGAACATTACTAAATGGTTTGAAGAAGAGGATAAGTGAAGCTAAAGCTAATTGGATTAATGAGATACAGTCAGTATTGTGGGCTTACAGAACAACCCCCCGAGTAGCAACTGGAGAATCACCATATATGCTGGCGTTTGGAAGTGAGGCCGTAATCCCTGCCGAGTTGGGTCTTCCAACACACAGAATGCTGAACTTCAGTTCCCCAGTCAGCGACTTAATGAGAAGATTAGATTTGGACATGCTCGAGGAGGTTAGAGAAGAGGCAGCCATTAGGAATGCTGCTTACCAATAATGAACAACTATGTTCTACAACAAGAGGGTGAAAAATGCGACTTAAAAGAAGGAGATTACGTGCTAAAGAAGGTCATTCAGAAGAACAATAAGTTGGAAGCAAACTGGCATGGACCTTACCGAGTTACAGAAGTTGTTCGACCAAGAACTTAACGAATAGCAACTCTAGAAGGAGAGGAATTTAAGAATGCATGGAATGCTGAGCACCAATGCAAGTATTATCAGTGATGTAAAATGTAAAGCAGTTCCATCAATATGAATAAAACGATGATATTTCGCCATCTTCTCTCCTTTTATTGAAAGTTTTTCGGGGAATACTAGTGTTCAACACTACGCTGCTCGGCAGTAAAAACAACACGATAGTTCAAGCTCAGAACAACTCCGGTTGGTAAAAGGGAGAGAACACGATAGTTCAAGCTCAGACCAACTCCGGTTGGTAAAAGGGCGAGGACAAACCATACTCCTTTAGTTAGGAGGCGTACACTAGCTCAGACCAACTCCGGTTGGTAAAAGGGCGAGTGGACATGATAGTTCAAACTCAGACCAATTCCGATTGGTAAAAGGGCGAGAACACGATATTCCTAAAAATACCAGCTCCGGTTGGTTAGGAAACCATACTCCTTTGGTTAGGAGGCTGACACTGGCTCAGACCAATTTTGGTAAAAGGGCAAGTGGACATGATAGTTCGAACTCAGACCAACTCCGGTTGGTTAAAGAGCGAGAACAACATTCCTAAAAATGCCAACGTGTTTGGCTAGGATGCAAAATACTCCTAAAAATGCCAATCTCAGTTGGTTAGGAAACAAGATATGCTCTCAAATGCCAACCTATGTTGGTCGGGAGGTAAGATTATTACAGAAAATACAAAAGTTCCTTGAGGAACAAAATATTCCAAATTGTACCAAGTATGGCTGGTCGGGGATAAAAACCCACTAACTGTAGTTGGTCGACAAACACAATTTAACAGCCTTGGTTGGTTGGAAAAATTTTAAATATTTTTTACTTTATTATTAAGTGATCGAGCAACATTACTTTATACTTGTAACTTTCTTATTACTAAGTTGGTCGATGAACCACACAATATTGTTATGCAAGCACAAATATAAATTGTTTGACAAGTACAAGACAATAGCAATACAGATTTTCAAACAAAAATGAAAGTCTTTCATAAAATTCAAAATTTATTACATTGATTGTGTACTAATTATTACATCAGAATTTCCTATTCTACTGGTCTTTTCCCTTCTGCTTTTGAAATAGGCTCCTCGCTAGCAGGAGGATCTTCCAGGCAAAGGGGAGAATTAATGAAGTTAATATCTCGAAGCATTCCGACGTTCATTATTGAAGGTGTGTCCAGTAGATGCTCGGGATGAGATATCTCGATCTGAGAATGAAGATTGTAGTCACCGAGGTATTTTGCAATTAAGCTCCGAGGAATGGCACGAGCTGGGATCCATTCCATGTCCAAATTATACAGTGGCACAGGCAAGTCAAGTACCCCAGGATCATAATAGTCCCATAGGTAGTGTCCTTGTTCGAGCTTCAGCACGCCCAAGGCATTCAGCCAACCTTTCTTGTAGCCCTCATTATTGGCATTCTGGATACGATCATCTAAATGGAATAGTGCTTCGTTGTATCCAGCCATCCAGAACTCCCTGGGTTGTTTGTGAAATTGAAATGTTAACCTTTCAAGCTTCTCGTGAAGACTCTGGATGAAAAGTGCATTAGTCTCCAACACTGATTTCTTTGAAGAGAGTTGTTGTTCCAGTTCTCTAATTTTCTTTGACATGTCAGACAAAGCTTGATTTTTTGCCATCAATTGGAATGCTTGGTTTCCCAACGCTGATTGAGTACGAGCTTCTTCAACAGTACGACGAAGAACTCTTGATCCTCTCCGAGCAGGTTGAGTACTTTGTTCCTCGACAACATTCTGAGCAACTCTTCCTCGTCCCCGAGTAGCAGTAGAAGGCCCAGCTCTTCTCAAAGCCTCTAACTTTTCTCGCAACTTGGCATTTTCCACTTCTAAAAATGAGAATCCTTCATCGGTGACCGGTGCCAAGGCAGTGGAAGATGAAGCAGCAAACCTCAGCTGAGCTAGTTCTTTTTACAGATTGTTATTTTCTTGTTCCAATAGCTCAGCGATTTGCCTGTGCCCTTTGACATCTGCTTTTAATGTTTTCTCTCTCACTTCATAGCCAGCAAGCATCTTGTCGTAGCCTTTTTTACCAAGTTGTTTGAGTTTCTTCTCATACCCTTCATGAAAAAGAGCTGAAGACTCTTTATACTTCTATTGAAGTTCATCGAGAGTACATTGCAAGTCTTCAATCATTTCGTAATAAGACAC
The DNA here is from genome assembly GCA_949130495.1 of Sambucus nigra. Classification (NCBI taxonomy): domain Eukaryota; kingdom Viridiplantae; phylum Streptophyta; class Magnoliopsida; order Dipsacales; family Adoxaceae; genus Sambucus; species Sambucus nigra. The sequence goes on along the minus strand of OX422215.1, from coordinate 385,971,305 downwards.
ATTATTGGCCACAGCTCGGTCAAGTAAGCACTTCAGATACTGATAAGCTTCGACTGCCTGTTCTGAAGCATCATGACCAAGGATGTCGAAAACTTCTGATGCACTCAGGTCTGTGTGACCAGCCTTATAATATTCATGACATTGCTGCATCAGCTTTGTATCATTAGCAGATAGCATATCCATCCTGGCCAGAAACTAGCAGAGAAAGAAAAAGTAATCATCAAAAAGAAGAGAAGGCAAGAGTTAATAAAAAAGCAAACAGAACATCAACAACATAGAAAAGGTGATTTTTTATTACATCATAGAAATGAGTACAGTGTTCAGAGTATAGAGTACAAGTGACAAAATAAAAATAAATACCGAACAACTTCACACCTTTTCCTTGTCTCCCAAGACTTTCTCGGGAGGCTGGGATGAGGAGCTCGGTTGCTCGGTGGAAACAATGAGTTGGTCGGCTAGGGCTGGAACATGTTCAGGAGGAGCAGGCAGAGATGAAAGCTCCTCGTCGGCAGGTTGAGAAAGGATTGGATCACCCACTACCATTGAAGATTCTTCAGAGGCAGCTTCATCCTCTTCTTCATCTTCAATAGCTAGGGGAGGACCAGGGAGATGCTGTTGAAACAATTCTGAGTCCTCATTAACCTTCAATTCTTGCAGGGTAGCCACCCAACCATCTCGGAAGTATTTCAAACTCCAATACTTCACCTGAGTCATCATTGCTGCTACTCCCCTGTCCCATCCTTTGTCCCAACCAGTACGGAAAGATTTTTTCACCACCACTTTTCTTTTCATTTTCTCCGAGGAGAGCTTCTCGGATAGAAGACCCTCGGTGGCCTTCAACTTAGCTTCCACCTCTTCCTTTTGGCGGTTCACTTATCGCAGAAGGGACAGTTCTTCTTCTGCCATTTTCATCTTGTCTTCAAGCTCCCCAAATCTCTTGAGCTTCTCGTTATACTTCTTTTTCTCTCCCTCCGAATCTTTCACTTTATTTTCCAATTGCACCTTTTCTGCCTCAACTGCAGCCAAATTCTTCTCCCATTCAGCCTTACCCTCGTCATACTTTTGACGGGAATCCTTCAAAGATTTGGTTAACCTCAACAAAGCATCCTCCACTCCAGACGAGGAGCTAGAATCCTTGATTGCTTCATCTTTCTTCACAACGGTGTTAAAACAACTCACCAGCTGAAAAAAGAAGATAATGATAAGTCATCACAGAGATACATGTATTGATGGAAAGAAAGAAAATTCAGAGTATGAGAAACTTACTGAAGCAATGTGACGAGTATCCAGGGATGTAAGGATATCCCTAGACATATTCTCCTCAATTCCTTGGACTTCAGGAATGGTCCAAGTCTTCACCGAGCTCATAGCAGAGCTCGGAGGAATAGTAGTTGGAACACCAGCTCCACTAACTTGGAGCTGGGGAATGGTTTTAGCCAAATTGACCGAGGAGGATTTCTTCAGTCTCCTCGGTGGCATTTCGACAGTTTCAACCAAATAAGAGCTTTTGGTTGGGGAGATGGTGACCACTTCCACAGGTGCATTTTTCTTACTCGGAGCCACTGGGGGCTTCTCGCAGCCTTCTGAGGAGAAACAGAAGGGGCATCATCTACTTTCTTTGTCCCCTTTGGGACATCAGTCTTGTTTCTTTTCCCATCTCCAGCAGAGGTAGTCTCCTCAAAGAGAGCAGGAACTCTTCTTTTGCCCATTTTCTGACTTAGAGGAATGTGAGATTCTGGAGAAGAGTCCTCAGGAACTGGCACTGGATCACTAGTGTTGACCACATGACGAGCAGTGAAGGATGATGTATAGCTCCTATACTGCAACAAGTATGAAGCAGACCTGATGTGATCGTCTGCGACTTTCTGATGCAAATTCCAGATAAGTTTCAAATGCTTAATATTAATTTCTGATTCTTTTGGAATTTTTCTTTTACTGTCAACTGCAAACAAATACATAGTGAAATATCAGTCACACATTTTATCAAACATAATGAAATCATAATTTCAGAAATAAAATAAAATGAAAATAACCTATCCCATTGCCATATGGAGGGCATCTGGGACCTTGATATACTTCATCTCCGATCAAAGGGGCATGTTGCCAGTTTCTGATAACTACCCCATGTTCAAAATAATCCCTATTGGCATCAGGGAGGTTGACTATTAAGGCCCTATTCAGAAATCTAGTTTTTAAATAAAAAACATTATCTAGAACAGCCCATCTATAACAATACATAATCTCAGGAATTCCTATACGGGTTCCGTGAGTTTGATTTAACCTAAACACCCCATTAACTATTCTCCATGTGTTGACGGCTATTTTTGCAGGAACAACATCGAAATAATGACAGAACTCTAAGCACAAAGGGTTTGGTGGAAAAGAAAATCCACATTCAGCAATAAAGAGGCTGGGGAACCAATGTCCCTTAGCCAAATTAAAATAATTTAAAGGCTCAGAAAGATCCTCCAGAGTTACCCAAGATGGAATAGAAAAGTCAGAACGGAATTTCTCAAGAGATTCAATAACATAAACCATGGCGAATAAAAGAAATGAAGAAGAAGGAAGAAGATCTTACAGGAAAAAGGGAGATCTGTTGACAACGAACGAAGAAAAGGATGAACGCACAAGAGAGAGAAAGACTATGGAAAACTCGAAAGCAGAAATTGGAAAAGGTAGAAGACGATGGGATTGCCTATGAAGCTTAAATACTTTGCCTTGGGAAATGGCGAAAGAAATGATTACAAAAAAGAAACTATTACGCAATCAATGGCTAAAAGGATAAAAAGTGCGCGAAGATCGAAGCGCTTATAAAAATTCAAAAAGGCGGATTCTGCAAATTTGGAAGGATATTCGAATACGGAGAAAATGCTCCTAAAAACCAGGAAGGTCATTTAATATTGCCATATACCGAGAAATAATGTTCCATATTCCTCAAAGTTCGAAATATTAAACATTGGGGGCTTCTGTTGATACCAAAATGAGTATGCTGATATAGACGAATAATAAGAAGACACGTGTTAATCTACGTGGCACAATAGCAACGAGGAAGTTTATTTCCCTGACCAACTCCAGCACTCCGAGGAACTCCTGAATGATGAGCAACTAAGGCGGTCCGAGCTGCATCTCGGCCACATCATTGATTGCCAGATAATCAACAGTTTAACTATTCATTGAATGTTTATCATACAGACGTATGCTCTTAAAGGGAATTAATTGTTTACCCTTTCACATGTACAACCCAAGGGCTATAAATACATTGTATCACCCTCATTCAAGAGGACCGAATTTTCTTGATAGAATTACATATCGAGAACTCCAAAACACTTGGCAATAATAGAAACAATTGTAAGGACACAAATTTCCAATTGAGTCCATATATAGTTTTGGCTCAATTCCGGACGAAAACATTTATTCATAGGATAGTATTTATTGTAATATTCTCAAGCCTGTGAAGTGTATGTTGAAGACGTAGCGGCAAAGAATTTAAAGCTTCATCAAAATGCCGGTTTGCGTGCCTCATTTCTACGTCATCAACTAAGGTTCCATGCTCCCAAGGTATGAATGTAATTATATGTATATAGGAGCTTGGAACAATTTTTATTGGGTGTTAGGTAGAACTGCATTTTATTTTCAGAAAGAATCAAATAGAACTTTAAAAATAAATATATAAAGTTTCTGGGGCAAAATCGAATTTTTCAATCTTTCTGGTCGTTCGAACGAGTTTTTTCGTTCGAACCAGATTTCGTTCGAACGAGTTTTGTCGTTCGAACCAGGTTCGTTCGAACGAGTTTTGCCAACGACCCCAACTGGACAGTCGTTCGATATGTCATTCGATATGTCGTTCGAATGAATGTTCATTCTAACGAGGTATCTAACGAACTTCTAACGAGCCCAGGCTGGTCACTCGTTAGAAGTCTCGTTCGAACGAGAATCACGTTCGTTCGAACGAGATTCCAGCAGGAACAGTTATTTGGCAGTTTTTCCCCACTCCTCCACTTGGTTTTCAACCAACTTTTTTCATGCATTATTATGTGCGGGAAACACATTTTCCAAAACAACTTTTCCAACATTTGTTTATCTCCAAAAGAGAATTTGAGAGCAAAATTAGTTTAGGAAAATGTTCAAGTTTTGAGTGTTAATTTTTAATGAAAAATTCATACACACTCTAGTTTACACCCAATAATTGTTTATCCAAGTTTCTATATTTATATCAATTGCTTGGAGTTATTTGGCACCGGTTTTCTCTACCGAATTCAAGAGACGTTTCGGGTTTGCTTCTACACCCCATCACAAAGAAGACTTTTGTTGAGATTCTACCCGCAAGGAGAAAGGCTCCATGCTTGGGTGACGGTGACCATATAAAGTCCCATCGGTGAATTCCGAGACCACGGTGGAGCTCCGTTGGTTATCCGCTAATTGGAGGTTGATACAAGAAGGAGCATCACGGCTTGAGAGGGTTCGAGTTTAGGAAGTAAGTCTTTTGTCTTGTATTTTGTAATACCGTTTTTAGTGGATTTGAGGCTAGGGCCGTCCCGAGGTTTTTTCCCGTTAGTGGGTTTTTCCTCGTACATCGCGGTGTAGTGTGACATTGTTTATTTTTATCTTGCACAAAATTTAAAATCCATGCTTAGGATAATTTCAAGATAAAATTCGGTTTAATTCTCACACTATATTAAAATTGGACTTTAATTTAATATTGGGTAAAATTGGTTTATTCAAGTCACTTGCATTAATTTGGTTTCGCCTAACTTTGGATAATTGTTAATTATGACTTAGGTAAATTCTAGGACTTGAATTATGTTTTAATTTGTTTTGAAGAAATTAAAACTTGTTGTTATATTTGAAAGTAAAACCATCTCAACGCTTCCGCATTTATTTAAAAGGAAATTATTTCTTAATTTGTGTTTATTAAAATCCGGGGCTTTCAACAATGGACGTAGGCCATTCTTATAAGGCTGAACCACTTTAAAATTCTCTGTCTCATTTATGTTTATCTGTTATTAAATAATTAGAAGCAATCTAATTTTTTACATCAACAGCTGCGCATTGGGACACACCATGTTTAGAAAAATACTCCAGCAGTCGTACTAATGGACTACCACGCAAAAGGATTACATGAACTACGTCAGGAGATGCCTCAAATGTCAATTTTACCCTAAGATAACATATGTCTCCATAAGATCTCTATTGTATGACCTCGCCATGGCCTTTCTCCACTCGGGGGATAAAAATCATAGGGAAGGTCACCCTTAAAGCCTCCACCGAGCACGAGTTCATCCTAGTCACTATTGAATACTTCACCAAGTGGGTCAAAGCCAAATCTAACTTGGTTCTAAATGCCAAGAAGGTGACCAAATTCATACGTCAAAGTATCATTTTTCTCTTCGGCATACCCCACGAATTAGTATCAGATAATAGTTCTCACTTTGAAAAATAGGTCTCAAACCTGCTACATACGGGATTACTTGACATAAGTATTACTCATATAGACCTCAAACTAATGGAGCGGTCGAAACTGCTAATAAAAATGTCATTAATATTGTCAACAAGATGACGGAGGCCTACAATAAGTGGCTATACAAATACTCGTATGCCCTCTGGGGTTACCAAACTACAGATCAAAACTCAATAAAGGCCATGCCTACTAATTTATTTATGTCATGGAGTTAGTCCTACCTATAAAACTCTAGATACCTTCATTAAGGGTCATGCTCGAAAGTCAAGTGGATGAAACCAATAGGGTTTAATCCTGCAATGACGAACTAGCTCTCCTCGATGAGAGAAGACTAAAATCCACGTATCACAATCAGGGATATTATCAGCGTATCATCCAAGAATTCAATAAGAGGGTTAAGAATCTAAACATACGAGAAGGAGGTCTAGTCCTAAAGAAAAACCTCCAACATGCCCGGGACCCCAGAGGAAAATTTGCACCCAACTGGGAGGGCCCTACTGCAACAACCCGCGTAATTTTTGGGGTATTTTCAAAATAAAGAGGAAAAATAAATTTTTTAATAAAATTATTTTTATTGCTCAAATATGTTGGTTATTATTTTTAAAGGCGAGAATTTCAAACGGTTTTGAAATCGGAGTTAAAACGAATTTTAAAATGATTTTTAAATGTTTTTAACTCTTGGAGTTGTTTTGACTTCCAACTCTTCATTTCTTTGCCTTATTTAAAGAAGTCATTTGGATTCCAACTCTTCATTTCTTTGCATTATAAAAGGAAGTCGTGGGCAAGCCTTTTAACATACTTTTGGCACAAATTTTGGCAGCAAATATATTTTATATTCCTCTTCTTTTTATATACGCATTGGCCCTTGAGATTTGTGAGTTCCAACCTTAGATTAGAGGTGTTCTTGGGGCTATTTTGTTGGAGGTTCTTGGAGGAGATTTTGTAGATCTTTTGAGTTGATCTTGAGGATGTGATCATTGGTTTCTCATCATGGTTTGAGGTATAGGGTTTTACACAATATGCTCCTTAAATCTCGCGAGTGTCATTCTCTTTGAATTCTTGTTAATTGAACTCATATTTGAATTGATAAATTCATTGAAATCTGGAAAATAATTGTTGAAATTATTTTGATTCATGTGGTATCACTATATTATTGATGAGCACGTTGTCATGAGATTTTAATATGGCACGGATGTTGGGCACCCGCCAAAATTCCTATTCCCGTCTATGGCTTGATAAAGCATATGCGAATGGGGTGAGGCCTGGTTACCCATTGATGTGTTGTTGAGAAATTATATTGATAAATGCTTTGATATTCACATTTTGATTTGAATATTCGTACTCGTGTTGTTACATTTTATTCATCCCTAACTTATATTTATTGAGCATCTTTCTTTTCGTATTGTGTACTTCCCCATATTTTCTTTTAGTGGCAGGTTAGCGTGGATTGGGATGCTATGGACCAATTGATATTGATTTTAGCGAGGATTGTTTGGGAAAGATTTGTATTATTTTGATGTATAGAGATTTAGAGATTTGTATTTTTATTAGAGTTAGATAGTTGTAATTGTAATTCGAGAGATTTGGTATTTAATTTGAAGAGACTGAGATTTGTAGTTTCTCTTTTGTTGTTGTGGGATTTAGATGCTCTATACCTTGTTATATTGTGGATTTAGTTTAGTTTTATCGCATTAGCTCTCCGTTCGCTCTCCCCGGGCGGGCGGGGTGTTACACCTACCTTTCACCAAAATAAACTCTGGTGGTGCATTTACCTTAGCTGATCTCGATTATGTCATATTTTCCTAACCTTTCAATCTCGACCGATTGAAGAAAATCTTCCCTTGAACCTGCTTGTGTGAAAAGAAAGAAATTGATTTAATATAAAAACAATCGGTTATAACGGGATGGGAAAACAATACAAACCCATACACATTCCTAGGCCTACATCAAAACACCCCCCACTAACCACTCATTTGAAGTCAGCTAAAAAAATTAGGCCCCTAAAATTTTCATTTTGAACAGAATTACGTGGACACAATTCTATACTATATTATTATCGCAGACATTCAAATACAAACACACCGAGCGTTTGAATCGAAGACACATCGGTAACTCGAGATATTATTTCAGACCAGGTCTAAATAAATACCCAAAACCCTTTTACGGGAAAACTATATTTATGGTCATTATGCCCTTACTTCATAAGATTCCGCGTGATCTAAATAAACTAAACGCCAAGTAATAAAATAGCGCCCAAAGATATTTTCAAACTCCGTAGAGTTATCCTCATTTAAGAAAAAAACACAAAGGCTGATACTATGAAAACGTTAATGAAATGGATCATGGCGAGAAAGAACACTTCCCCTTGCCATTCTTCCAAAAAATCAATACCAAACAATAACACTCTCCTTAAAACACCTCACGTCCAGGGACAAAACTAACAAACATGCAGACTCATGAAAGGGTCTATGCAAATGGAACCCCGTCTTTGCTAAAGGATGATACTCCTATTCCAAAGAAACATCAAAATGCTCTCACCAATTCAAGAATAACAAAGGAAAACTTCCTTCCTTTACACTCGATGCCAATACAACGGACAGCACACCAGCAAAAGGATAAAATTACATCTCTCCAAAAGAAAAGTCTTAAAAAGACGAGGCATTTTTGTTTCCATGTGCATATGTATCCCCTCTCTCATTTTTTTTATGAAAGTGTATTTGTCACCATCATTTTAATAAAAAGAGCTTAGTCTCGCTCTTTTCATACACATACTTGGCATTAATTTTCCTATAAATAAGAGTAACATTGAACATGCTATATCAAAACATCACCAATGAAGTTTTCCCATGGAAATAGTATAAAACATATGCATGAACAAAGTCATTATAATGTCATAAAAATCAAAAGAATATCAAATCTCGGGTACTAAAACCCAAAAAATAAACAAATAATATATGTGCATTAATGAAAGAATGAAAGAAAGGGAGTCAAATATATGAATTGGTGGAGACATGCCCTCCACCTAGCCAATGAGCCATCACCTACTAATAATTGTGGGGGTTATTGTCCCACTCAGTATCATCACATTGGTTACCTTTGGCATCTGCATCCTCCTGTGGCATGGAACTAGACTTTAGCTTGGAGAAGGGGCATATGGCCAGTTGGCGGGTGGTTCAATGATGTCGTACAAGAATTTGAAAAAACCTCGGGACATGTGGTTTCACAGGAATGATAGCAAGAATGGGACACTCGAGACGTTGTTCGCTCCTCAAAAGCCTCCATAGGACCAAAAATCTACATTGAATGGGACAACTCGTGATATAGTAAGAACCAAAGGATCGGTACCCTCTAGAAGTTGTATGCCAAAATTTCACCTCTTGAAAAAAATAAAAATGAGAAATATAAGAAAATATGGATAAGAAGGAAGGCATACCCCCTTCGCTCCCAAAGAATTCTATAACTCAAAAACAAAATAATTAAAAGCTAGTGTATAGAAAGGAATATAAAATGTAACTAGCAAGCCACGCTGATAAGTCTCTACTGCCTCAGGAAAAGAGGGTAGGTCCAAACTCCTAACAAAAGCATCCCCCTGGGTGAAAAATCCCTTATGACTCTGCCCTAGGAATCCCTCCTCTAACTCCATCACCCTAGCCTCAAGGGTGATAATACGCAAAAAAAAAATCTCCTTCATCTAGACTCAGACATGCATTATACGCTCATCCCTCGCTTTCACCAACCATTCCTAGACCTCCATTAATAGATGTCAGGTCTTCGTATCATCTTTCATCATGTTAGGAAGATGGTAGTACTCCTCACTTTCCCTATAACTCGTCGCTTGACCCAAGTCCTCAAATTCTAAAAATCTCAAGAATGAATAAGTTTCCAATAAATCCCCAGGACAAGAGATCTCAGGGGCATGCCCGAAGGACCCTCCCCGTCAGACCCTAAATGTAAATCCATACCATCTCCCCTAACCCTCGTTGCCCCACTCACAATCATGAGAAAATCAATATGAACCATAGGGAAAATCCTATCCAAACCATAGACTGGAACCACAACCTTGGGATCCATTTTCTCTCCACTACTACCTCAGGCTCTCCGTCCATTGGAACCACACCATACCGCAATAATAAGACCTCCTGGGGCAGAGGATATGGCATTGTCATCACCCTGTTATAAAAGAAGCCTTGATAATCAAGATCATCCTCCCTAAGGAGGTTAGTAGCAAGTACTCCATCCAAAAAATCTGATGATTAACCACCGTCAACCCCTCAGTGTTCCCCGTATGATAAGTGCAAGAAATGACAACTGTATAGGGAGGTTCCACATATACTGGTGGGTCACCCTCTTCCACAGATAGAAAAGGGTTCCATAAGGATCATCCAGGAGTAACCTCTAACTAGATAATGTCCAGGACACAACTCCCACCCCTGGCACATGGCAAGTCAACTTCCGAGGTACTTAGAAAAGGTAAGAAATGAAAAATGAGGCATAAATAAATATTTAGACAAACCAAAGAAAAAGATAACGATTGAACTCACAATAACTTACCCTCTCTACAATCATCCCGTTTGGAAGCCCCTAGTTGCCTTTAACATCATAGACACACTAGCTCTCGATTTCCCCCTCACATATCCGGTATAGAGGGTACCCTCCCTCTGCTCCACAACCCACGACCACTCAGCAATCAGAGCAACATACGAAAAAAATTCATAACTACACAATATGGAAACAAGATACAACGTAAGTAAAACAAGAAGATGATATCTTATTAAAACAAATAAAAAAGAATAAAGCTTACTAACACATACCCCCCAAATATATGAAAAACTCATAAAACTGTCAATAACAAATCTCTAAAAGAGAGACATGGATCGGTACATCTATGCCAGCCTCATCCTCCCCAATGCATACCCCAAAATTTGAGAAAAATCCATAACAAATGGCAACCACAAAAAATGGATCCCACTTGAAACCTCAATGCCAAAAGATTCCCCATAACCATCCATAATAAACACCTCGCATATTACTTTGCTACTACTACATCAATCTTGGGGTCCTTCACATGCTCCAAATGAGTACTCAAAACATCAAGAAACTCCCCACGATCTGGAACAACTCCTATCCCTAGAGTCGCATGCAGTCCCTTAGCACTAATAGTCATGGTCCGATCTAGCACCAACGGAACTTTGGAAAATAGTAGACTCGTAAAAGCAAAGAAGTCCAAGGGGTCATAGTCATCTCCCCCATGGGTAGGTGGAAGGTGTTGGTGGTATCCTACCAATGCTCCCCAATGAGGTCGGGATCGACCGACTCCTCTTAAAAATAACTACAGGAAGGCAATCCATCAATAAACCAAACCCACCATCATACACAAAGGCATGTACGAAAGGAAGCGCCCTTGCCCAAACCCTCGCCAATGGAATAACGAATCCTCTATCTTGAGCATACACACCTAGCAGTAAGAACAACACAATATATATATATATGCAAATCAATATTAAGGAAAATATATTTCCCTCTCGATGTTTTAATTTTCGTATGTTCACACTTAAGCTAACTATCTTCGGTTCCTACTGACTTAGAAGGTTTGTCAATCGTGAGGTAATCCTAAACCCCTTGGAGCTAGGTCTGTCAATAAGGATCTATGAGACGTGCTTGGGGTTGCTCAGGCTTGACCTAAGTTAAAACTCCCTGACTCAAGCCTGAGTTCGACCCGAACTAGCTTGAGAACCCTTGGATCAAGCTCAGCTCACAAAATATTTCAAGCTTTGGTCCCGATGTGAGCACGACTGAATTGACTTTTCCATGTCATATTACTTTATTTTCTTCCAAATAAAACTTGTTTATTTTTTAATTCAAGTAATAATTTTTTTAGTGAAACTCACATCCTCTTTTTATTTATTTTTCAAAAAGACCTACCTCTTTTGAAACAACAAAAAAATTCCAAACTAAATACGTCAACAAACTTTAAAAAAATGAACTAGGCAATAAGCTTTAGCCATAAAAAACATGAAACAACAAAAGTTACAAAACAGTAGTACCTTCCACCACCTATTAAAACATAATATTTTTACAATATATTGATATTTTAATCCATAAAAAACACTAATATTTAAGCATCTAAGCTTCATGTGATACTAATTAACTAAAGTTAAGACATCAATAGTTAAAACTTAAGTATTTAAGCCAAAAATTAAAATATTAATATTAAAAATTGTATACATAATTACTTATATATAATTATTTTAAAAAATATATAAATATTATATCTACGAAAATAATTAAATATGAAATTATATATTTTTTGTGTAAATTACTTCAGGCTGAGCCTAATTCGGGCTTAATAGTGATTGGCTCAAGCTTGGTCCAAATTGAATTTGGGCTTTATATTTTTGTTAAAACTCGATTCAGATCAAACTCAATTTAATCTCGGCCTGGATTTAACAGGTCGAGCGATCGGGCTTCGGGCTTGCTCGGCCAAATTGACATGCCTACCAGGTGAGAGCTTTCTCCCTATAGGTCTTTGAATTTTCGTATGTTCACACTGAAACTTCGTATCTTCAGTTCTCGTTAACTAATAAGGTTAATCAGTTGTGAGAAAATTTTAAACCCCCTGGATCTTTTTCCTTCACGATGTTTGAATTGTTGCATGTTCACAATTAATCTACCTATCTTTGGTTCCCACTAACTAAGAAGGTTAATCAGTTATGAGGTAATCCTAAATCCCCCTAAAGATTTTTCCCTCTTGTTGTTTGAATAGTTGTATGTTCACACTTAAGCAACCTATCTTCCATTCCCACAAACTAAGAAGGTTTAACACCCCACCCACCCGGGGAGAGCGGAGCGAAGCGCTACTATCGCTAAAACTAAACTAATTCCACAATAACAATGTGTATAGAGCATATAAAAAATCCCACAATATAAACGAAACCACTAACTAAGAAGTAATCCAAAAAATAATTAGTCATGAGGTAATCCAAAAAACCCATGGAGGTTTCTCCCTCTCGGTGTTTCAATTGTCGTATGTTCCCACTAAACTAATTAGTAATGAGGTAATCCAAAAACCCCATGGAGGCTTCTCACTCTTGGTGTTTCAATTTCCATATGTTCTCACTTAGGCTACCTATCTTAGGTCTCTGCTAACTAAAAAAATTAATCATGTCATATGTTCACACTAAAGATACCAGTCTTCGATGACTACTAACTAAGAAGGTTAATCACTCGTGACGTAATTCGAAACCCTCGAGAGCTTTCTTCCTGTCAGTGTTTTAATTGTTGTATGTTCACACTTCATATACCTATCTTCAGTTCCGCTAATTAAGAAGGTTAATCAATTGTGAGGTAATCCTAAAACCCCGTAGATATTTCTCCTTCTCTGTGTTTGAATTATCATATGTTCACACTTAAGATACCTATCTTCAATTCCCACTAACTAAGAAGGTTAATCGGTTGTGAGGTAATCCTAAAACCCCCGTGAGCTTTCTCCCTCTCGGCGTTTGAATTTTTGTATGTTCACATTTAAGCTGCCTATCTTCAGTTTCTGCTAACTAAGAAGGTTAATTAGTCGTGAGGTAATCCTAAATGTCCCTCGAGCTTTCTCCTATGTTCACCCACTGACTAAAAAGGTTAATTAGTCTTGAAGTAATCTTAAACCCTATTATATCTTTTTCTCTCTTGATGTTTTAATTGTCTTATGTTCACACTTAAGCTACTTATCTTTGATTATCACTAACTAATAAGATCAATCACTCGCGAGGTAATCCTAACCCCCCGGAGCTTTCTCCCTCTTGGTGTTTAAATTGTCTTATGTTCAAACTTAAGCTACCTGTCTTTGGTTTTCCCCAACTAAGAAGGTTAATCTATCGTGAATTAATACTAACCCCACGTAGCTTTCTCCTTCTTAGTTTTTGAATATTTATACATTCATACTTAAGCTACCTATTTCTATTTCCCATTAAATAAGAAGGATTATCAGTGGTGAGGTAATCATAAACCCCTGGAGTTTTCTCATTCTCAGTCTTTGAATTGTTGTATGTTCACACTTAAGCTACCTATCTGTGGTTCCTTATAACTAAGAAGGTTAATCAATTATGAGGTAATAATAACCTCGAATCTTTCTCCCTCTCGGTGTTTGAATTGTCGTATGTTCACACTTAAGCTACCTATCTTTGGTTCAGACTAACGAAGAAAGTTGATCAGACATGAGGTAATCCTAAACCACTGAATCTTTCTCCCTCTTTGTTCTTGAATTTGTATGTTCACACTTAAGATACCTATCTTTAATTCCCTCTAACTAAGAAGGTTAATCAGTTATGAGGTAATTCTAAACCCCCGCGAGCTTTCTCCCTCTCAGTGTTTAATTATTGCATGTTCACACTTAAGCAACATATCATTGGTTCCTAATAACTGGGAAGGTTATTTGGGGATAGGACCATTTAAGCAATTCTTTAGTTAAAGTTTTTAATTTTATGGAGGGGACAAACTCGAAGTGGGCTACTTCGATTACTTGGGAGCTCAATAACATAAGGAACTCTCCTCTACCTACTATTAACCGGAACTTGGATCATAAAGTGGTTCAGACTAACAATAGCAACATGGAGTTCTCTATAGCTTCTGCCTATGATACTACTCGTACTCATAAGGCTGCCATCCATTGGCATAGCTTAGTGTGGACAAGGTTTGCATTCCTAAGTGCTCCTTTATTCTTTGGCTTGCTTGCCATAAAGCTCTTGTTACAAAAGACAAACTACTTGATTGGGGCTTAGTTGATAACACCAACTGTATTCTATGCAATAATGGTATTGAGTCTATCACCCATATCATGAATGATTGCACTCTATTCCACTCTTGTGTGGGAAGACATTTTACATAGAAATCAGCCATATAGAAATCTTGGCAATTGGGAGGAGGAAATATTTTATGCATCTAAAAATCTTGGGGGAATAATATCGTCTCCCACTTAAGAACCACATCCTTCTCCGCCACTACTTATGTTTATGGCAAGAAAGAAACAACAGAATCCACAACAGAGGTGCTAAGAAGAATGAAGATGTGATCAGAAGTATTGAAGAGGTGGTGTAAGCCAAATCGAGAAGATGGAGGAATTCTAAAAGGACTTTTGATAATTAGATGGCCTATAAATTATGGAGGCTGGATCAATCCTTAATGTATGATTAGTCTTGATCCTTTGGTCCTTTGATAAGATGTATGTTACGGTGAGGTTTTGTTTGCTCTAGTTTCTTTGAACTTTTGGTCTTGTATATTGGGTTTTGTTTCTAATATAATTTAATTACCGAAAAAAAAGTCATGAGGTTACCCTAAAAATCGCCTTTATCTTTCTCTCGCATTATTGTAACGATTTAAAAGCGTAACAACCTTCCCTAAATAGCATTTAGTTCCTCGTAAGTTATAAAATTCCAAAGAAACCCTAAGACTTTGTTAAAATTACCGAAATACCATTGAATAGAAAATCATGTTATTATACAATTTACTACACTAATTAAACCCCATTTTAACCTAAGTTTGACCAAATAACTTATATTTTAAAGGAATATCATGGACCAATCCCCAACTTTGAGAAATTACACATAAGCACCTATAACTTTTATAAGTTAAATTCTAGGCCCTCAACTCTAAACCAAAACTACCCAAGGACCAAACAAATAACCTAACTTATTTCCACTTACCTCCTTGCTGATGTAGGACCAGCTGGACTGCCAACATGGCATGTACCACATGGAGTACACAAAGTACCCATTTAGCCCCACATGTACCTTGGCTAAGACTTGTACAAAACTAGGTTAAAACCCATTTCCAATTTTATAAATGAACTCTCCCCCACGAACCCTATAAAAGGCACCATTTAACCCTGAAAAAACTCACATCAACTCAACACACTTTCAAAGTAAAAATTTGAGTTTTTATGCATCTTTGTCATTTTATGTGTGAATGTTGTTTTATTTCATTTGGTTATGTTTATGCACTTATATAGAGTAAATTCTTCTCTTTACATGTGAATGTTAACGTGTGAATACACTCTCTATAAGCTTAAAAACTAGAAAACTCCATTGAAGATAGAGCATCAATGGTGGATTCTGCTTTCTTAATTTTGAACCGGTTTCATAGCGAGGAAATTTAAGCTTTGATACTCAGGGACTTAGGTTCAATGTGTAATTGAACCAAAACCAAGCTTTAATGCTCCAAATCGAAGTTTTAATTTTTCGGGCTTGAAAATTTTAGAGATTGATTAAGGAATTATACTCAATCAAAATCCTTCAACCAAGCCTATTTGATGGAATTTTCAATATAGAATTCAACCATTAATATGCCAAAATAATAATCATAGCTTTCAATCACTTATCCTCAGGTTAAAATTTTTCCATTTTTACAGTAAATCAATAGCTCAAACTAACCCACCAAAATCTTTGAAACCAATATGGTTGTATTCCTCTTCAAAAATTGCTACACGACTTTCATTCAAGATTCAACTCAAATGGATTTTTGAAATGTTTCGAATTTAAGGTTAAAGTTTCAAGACCTTAAAATCGAACTATCGAAGGTTGAAGGTGAAGTGGATTATATACGTGCGAGTGAAGGTCAAACTAGGGGCTTGTGATATTTGACTGAGCGCGTGCGAGCGTGTCTCCAATCTGAAAAATCCAATTTTTTTTCAAAAATTTCTATTTTTAAATTCTAAATAAAATGATATATTAAATCGCCCTGTTTGAATCCTTGGAAACCATAATCTTGAGAAAATCAGTTTTAAGTTTAAAAACTCAACTTTAATTTTACACACCCCCCTTCCCAATTTCCAAGTATTTCAGAACATTCCAATATTTTTTTCATAAATTCATTAGGCCAATTAAAGTATTTTTTTTCTTTTCACTAAGCCCAAATCCCAATGGAAATTAAGAAAAATATTACTTTTAAAACTTTTTTAAATTCTATATAATACCCTCTTAATTATTTTTGCATTGCAATATATATTTCTATTCTTAACTCTATGGCATTACATAAGCATTAATTTAGACCTATACTACCTACTTATATTCTCCCTAATTTTAGACTATCCAGTCAACCTCCGTGAGATAGACGCACAAAACTGTAAATCGTATTTCCAAAGTAGGTGATTCTATTTTCAATATTAAATAATTAAACTTATGTCTTTGTACATAACTGTGTTGTGGTGTCATTATGTGATAATTTGAATTCATACCCTTACTAAGAACTCTTTTGTGTAGTTCATACTTATTTGAATATTGATTCTATCGATATCTCAATTATTCCTAAAACCCAATACACCGCTGCAACCTATAAATTCAGTACGCCATTGAATTAGTTTTAAACCTTAATTATGGTATAACCCTGCATCCTATTTGACTTAATTGCAAAAAATCATGCAATTTGTACCTTTTATCAATGGAACCCTAGTAGCATACCTTACGATTCAAGGATTAGACCCCGGTATACCACGGTAGTTTTAATTTGCCTATAGGACTCAGATAGTGAGTACCTAGTTATTATTTTCCTACATACATATGAGTGTCACTCTACCTAAGTGTGCCAAGCTATGTATTATTCTCCAATTATTTGGGATTGCTTGTCCAAATGTATTATATGCTTTGTCCAATATTGTAATAATGAGACAACGCAGTTACAACCTATATAACCAATAATTTATGGGATGTCTGGTTATAATCTAAACCCTAATCATTGTAACTTACTATAATCTGTTGCAGTTCACGATATTATTCTTTTACATATCAATAGACTTCAGTATACCCCGTAAAAACCTAACCACCCTAACGTTTATTAGTTATTAAATAAAACTCCAACTCTTTTAAATTTAATTTAAAACTTGATTGAAATCGTTGTACGCACGCACACAAATAAAAATATAATTGTGATGACGATGTTGAAATAAAATAATTTGGAATGGGATGAGGCAAAGATGAAATTGACACAGTATTTGTTCTCAAGGAAACCACGATGGTGGAAAACCCCGTGTCCCTAGTCCCAGAACAACTCACACACCCAAGTCCACTATTACCACTATTCTAAAAAACCCGCTTAGGCGGCGCCTAGGCTTGAGGCTTGGGACAAACTCCCCATCTTACTCTTTTTACGCCTTATTCTTGGTAAAACCCTTAGGGCGCAATTTTCTAAAAACAATAATGCTTTAGTGAAACTATATCTCCTTTTAAAGAATTTTTTTACAAACCGGACCATTATCTCATCCAAAATAATCAAATAGTATTTTAATTTAGATATATTCAGACATATTTTTATGATATGTACAATTTTAGTATTTTAATAGTCTTGTTATGGTTAAAAAATATTAAAATATATTAAGAAGGCCTAAACGCCTTTTCACGTCTTTTTACGCCTAAGGCCCGCCTAGGCTTCTTAGGCTTAAGGCTTGGCCTCCATGCCTCGATCACGCCCCGCATTTTTTAGAACCTTGACATTACCAATCATAAGTTACAGATTACAGTCCACTAGTTTACATTGATTTAAACTAAGAAAATACAAGCCCGTATACCCAGCCTAGTCTAAATACAACCTAATTTGACCGACAATCTGTCAACCCAATAACACCCAGGTAATAGAGACTATAAACGCAAAACCACACATTCAAACCCGAGACCTCGTGAAGTTGTGCAACACACAGATTTAATTTATAAAGATTATTTTAATAAAAAAATTTATCTTAGTTAACAAAAACAGACAACACACACACCAGGGTCTATTGTAATTGACAAGAAAAAAAATACCAATCAGTGACTAAATGAAAGGTATGTACAGATTCAAACACAAACTCCTAAACAAGTTTTTATATAAGCCAAAACACACCTAAAATAATCTAATCTTAAAAAAAAAAAATATGTTTTAATCAGTTCTTAAAAAAAGGCAACATATGAGTTATCTTAAAATAAATTAACTACACACACACACACACAAGATAACTAAACGAGTAAAGTTAAATAGGTGAGTTAAACTGGTGAGTTAAATCACACACACTCGAGTTATAGTACTGAGTTAAATGAGCCTAATCCCTAGGGGTGGGCACGGTCCGGTCCGGTCCGGGTTTTGCCTATTTTTTGGACCGGACCGAATATTCGGTCCTCAATTTTTTTGGACCGAGACCGGACCGATTAATTCGGTTAACCTACTAATTCGGTCCAGGCTTTTTTCGGTTCGGTCCGGGTTAAAATTCGGTCCTGACCCTATTTTATATATATGTACTTTTTATGAATGCGTTTATCTATTTTTCTCACAAATATATACACAAAAAAATAATACTCGAAACTCCAAGTGATATTTACATGGTTTTTTTTAACCCAAATGAAAAAATGTCTATACATATATAAAATGTTCCAAATTAAATTCATAAGTTATATACATTAATTCAAAAACTATATATAAGAAACACAATAACATTATTTTTATTATATATATATAGGAATCGGTCCGGTCCGGTCCAAATCGGTCTTTTAATATAGTGGACCGCGGACCGGACCGATTTAATCGGTTTTTAGTTTTTGTGAACCGATTTTCGGACCGGTTTCAAAATAGCCTTAATTTTCGGTTCGGTCCGGTTCGGTCTAATCGGTCCATTCGGGTCGGTCTTTTTTTTGTCCACCCCTACTAATCCCAATAATAATTAAGTCCCAAATCAGTCCAATATTCATCCGAGTTTGGTCCTGAGTTTAGTCCAAGTTTAAGTCCAAGTTCAGTACAAGATTAGTCCAAGATGTTCTTTGTTAGTCTGAATTTAACCCAGTTAAATACCGAGTTAAATCCGAGTTACACACACTCACACACATACCAGATCTAAAGAAAAAAATTGAAACGCACAAACCCAATCCAAACAATATCAAACCAAAGGGAAAACACTAATATATATCTATATATAGAGAGAGAGCGAGAGCGAGAGAGAGAGAGAGAGAGAGAGAGAGAGAGAGAGAGAGAGAGAGAGACTCACATAAAAGCCTAAAAAGGCTTTCGCAGTAAAAATCGAAATAAGAGAGAACCAAGCCAAAATGTTGAAGCCGGGAGAGGAGTCCAAATCCAGCAATCTTTGTTCAAACTGAACAAGGACAAATTGAATGAAACTTGAACTAGGACAAACATCCCTCACAAGATACTCAGTGAACCACCATAGATCAAAGATACACAAAGAAGCTTTGTGTTAAAATACACCAGAAACGAACCCAATAGCAATACCAACCACACTAAATCCTCATAAATCTGAGAATATAGAAAAATTCTCACGAAGAATCTCTCAAAGACATAGGTTTTAACTGTTGAAAAATAGAGAAATAAATTGAGAGAATAAAAGGGCAGAATATCGGCTAAGATTTTATTTTCTAAACCCTAAAAAAACTGACTCCCATCGCAAACTATATAAAGGACGCCCAGAAGCTTCGAGAAATGACCTGGTTAAGTAGAAATACCAAGAAAAAATGAGGGTAACACCGTAATTAACCAAGAGCTGACAGGGACAAAAGCGAGAGATCACACTCGAGGGCAGAAGGATCAAAACCATTTACAACGGGGAGGGAAGCAGTGTAATATGTACACAAAGTCAGAACGGTCGAGTACTCACGTAGTCAAATCGTGAGGACTAAGAAACCACACCCTATTGGTTGTACAAGGTTATACACGGATTAACCCAACAATCACAACCAAGGGCAATCCAAGCCGTTAAACACCAAAAATAATTCTTAGCCTTTTAATTTGGTTTACACATTAAAAATAAATAAAATTATTTTTTGTTTATTAAACAAAATGTATAAACAAAAAATATAAACAAAAGAAAATTAAATATTTTTAAAGTACAAACAAATATATTATAATACGTAAAAGAGAATATAAAAATAAGGGATTTAGGACATACTAAAAAAATGTTGTTTTAAAATAACCTCTCAAAATTGAGACAAAAAAATGAGACAATTTCAATCCCCCCCCCCCCCCCCCCCCGGGGCCAATTTTGAGATAAACACGACTTTGAGACAAAGTACATAACTCAACTAACAACATTTCAAGTCCTATCCAAATACATAACGCAACTAATAACATTTTGAGTCCTAACCAAATACATAACTCAACTAACAACATTTATCCTAAAAGTCCATAAAAGACAAAATTCTACCCTGTTTATCTCAAAGGGACAAAGGGAGGAAACCAAAATCGAATTATGAAGAGATAATGTTAAAATCCTTTTGATATCCCATGTCTTCTTTCTTAATCCATTTATTATGAACATTGGGAGCAACAGTTTTAAAAATGGTATTACCAGATATAACTTTAGTTTGATTAACAACAAATTTAGATTTTAAAAGGATCCTGGGCAAAATATTAACACCATTTTGTTGTTTATTTAACCGCTTATAAAAGAACTGTCCTAACTGGCCCATTTTCAGAGAATAATTATTTTTCTAAACATGTCTAAAATCCAACTTAGGATTAAAAGGAACCCTATGTTTAGCATTCGTAGATTGTCTAAATAAGTTCAAACGCTTGAAACAAACTATTCTAAGTGACCAAATTTTGAACAAAAAATGTAGTGAAACACTTTTCTTTCAGCACACTTAGCAGTATTACAATTGTGCTGATTTTTAACTTCAATATTTCTATTCAGCTTTTTATGACAAAATTTCTCTAAGTGTCCTAACTTAGAACAAAAATTACACTTAAAAGCAAATTTTGCAGTTTTAATATTCCCAATATTCTGTATTTGCCTAAATTTTCCTAATCCAGTTTTATTCCTTCCTAATTTATTAAAACAAAATTTTTCTAAGTGTTCAGTTTTGTGACAAAAGTTGCATAACAAAGTAGGTTTAGCAAAAGTTGAAAAACCTTCATTTTTAGCATGTTTATAAGACAGTCTAATCTCATTTGAGTTAGGAAATTCTTCCTTAGAATTGACAAAATTAGTTACATCAAATTATTTACCCTCAAAACGAAGTCATTTTATTGGATCAAAATCATAATAAGAGTTGGTTAGGTCATAACACGTTTTATGATTAATAGACTTAACTGTATCACCAGCACTCCAATAACTATTTAACGTTTTTGAAGTGACCTCTAGTTCCTTTTTACATTGATCATATTTATTCAAAACAGCCCTAAGTTCATTTTGAATTCATCAAATTTAAATAAAATTTCCTTGTTTTTAGTTTCAAGAGAGTGACTAAGATAAGTTAACATGACAATCCTTTTCTCTAAAAATGAAACAACATTTTCGAGTTCACCTACTTGAAAAACATATTCTTCAGCCTTACACTTGATTTGATTGTTTAAAACGTCATTTTTAGCCATCAATCTAGCATAAACTTGACCTAAATCAATGCAGTCCTCAATTGTGTTATCAAGAGAATTATTACTCACACAATCTTCTAAACTCGTACTCACGCACCCTTCTAAAATGGCAGAATTGTCTTGATTTTTAGATTCATCAACATCATCAAGAGTAATATTAATATTAAATAAAGAAGCTGTGAACGAAGGGTGATTTTGGTCAATTAGGATACGATATAAATTCCCATAGTCTAATTCAGAATTATCTACACACAAATCAGAATTATCAGAACTATTAGATAAGAAATCAAAAATGTTCTTTGACTTAATATCAAAAAAAGATTCAAATGCCATAAAAAAAAATTCATTTCATCATTGTCATTAGCCACTATCGGAATTATTATCCCAAGTTTTAGTAATATGAGCGTCACTTAAAGATTCCCTTTTTGATTTGGAAAAATAGTTATTAGCATAATGACCAAATTTATTGCAATACCTACACTGAATATGACTGATATCATTGTTAGGTTCTGATTTTTCACAAATTTTCTTTTCCAAAAAATTATCATGAGGTGCATTGGAGAAGCTAGGTTGACCTTCTCTTGAAGCAAACTTATTCCTAAACTTA
This sequence comes from Sambucus nigra, assembly GCA_949130495.1. Taxonomy (NCBI): domain Eukaryota; kingdom Viridiplantae; phylum Streptophyta; class Magnoliopsida; order Dipsacales; family Adoxaceae; genus Sambucus; species Sambucus nigra. The sequence goes on along the minus strand of OX422215.1, from coordinate 385,948,914 downwards.
ACAAACTTCTTAAAGTGATTAGAAAGAAATCAATTTCTTTGTCCAAAGACTCAAGTGTAATAGAAGAATCATCAACATTAGACAAGGAAGAAGTAAATGCTAAATTGTTAATATTAGAACTAAAATTCAGCATACTTTGTGCATTAACTTTTCCCCTTCGTTCATCTCTAAGTGTGTTAGGTAATTCAAAAGTTTGAAGCTTACTACACAAAAGATGAGGGGTGTAACTATCTAAATTACCACAATAGTATAAGAAATTAAATCAAAGCTATTAGGAAAAGACCTAAGTATTTTATCACATATTTCAGTATCACTATAAACTACCCCATTACCATGTGATTGATTTAAAATATCTTCCAATTTAAGGTAAAATTCATCAAATTTCTCCTTATTTTTCATAAAAAGAGAATAAAAAATTCTAACTAACATTTGAGACTTAGCTCTTTTAACCCTAGAGTCTCCTTCATGAGTGGTCATTATAATGTCCCAAGCCTCTTTCGATGTGGTGCAAGATAAAATTATTTCAAATTCAGTTGCATTTATCTCTGGGAAAATAGCATTTTTGCCTTTATTGTTAGACTCTGAATTTAACTTTTTCTCTTTAGTCCATTCGGAAAGGGGTTTTCGAATAGAAGTTTGAGCACCATCACCAAAAAAATTTGTAGATATAGAAATACCAATTTCAATGACATCCCATACCCCATCTCTCAACTGTTGGAGGTGAGCAACCATTCTTACTTTCAAGTAAGTGAATTTGTCACCATCAAACAAGGGAGGACGTACGGAAGACCCATTATGGTCACCCATTAAAAAAGATTGATTAATTTAATTAAAAAAACAAAAGAGTTCAGGATTTTTTTTTGCGAAATAAAACTTTTAAAAAGTGACTCCTGAAGCTCTGATACCACTTGTAAAAACCTAACCACCCTAACGTGTGTTAGTTATTAAATAAAACTTCCACTATTTTAAATTTAATTTAAAACTTGATTGAAACAGTTGTACAGACGCACACCGGGGTACACTAGTTGGAGGGAGGTGCCAAATGAACTCAAGTTAGCTATTTGGGCGGCACTACATGTGATGTATATATATTTATATTTATATGAATATTTCCATTTCAATTTCGATTTCGATTTCAATTTCATCTTATATTTATATTTATTCGCAACTAACATTGTATTTGTTGGACAAGAACAATTCAGCCTGGACCCAAAACTATGTGATTCCATCTTGGAGCAGTTGAGGGAGCAACACATGACGTGAAAGAAAAATATGTGGATCCAGTACTTTGGGAAGACCCGAGACTCCATTATCCGAATGCATGACTCCATCCCGCAGAAGGAGTCGATCTCATTGGCACAATGACAAAAGTTCATTGATAATGATATCGGGGAGCGACAATTGGCATCTCGGCAATCGGGGAGGGAAAATCGGGCGAAAAAGATGGAAGCGCACTACTGCGGCCGGACGTCTTACGCCGAGGTGGAGCATAGGATGATGGTAAGATTTAATTTTTCTATAATTCCAAAAATTTAATATTTTTCATTATTTTACTTTGCGCGCCGATACTAATTTTGCATTATTTTATTTTAGGGGACGAGAGTGGCCCTGGGGAGTAGGCCACATAGGCTCGATACTTATGTGGCTATTCGGACGAAGAAGAGTAAGGATAAGGAGGTGTCCCCGATTGTCGCATCCACGATTTTAAGTAATCCGACAGTTTACTTTTTATTAATTACGTTATAATTTTTTTATTTACTTATTTAACTAATCATGTGCTTTTTGTCATTTCAGGCAAAGCTTAAGGAAGTGCATAAGTCGCAGTCTAATGCCGACAAGGCGTCTTTGTCCACAGACGCACTTAGCCAAGTGCTTGGCGCTGATCGCAAGGAAAGGACAAGGGGGTGAGCTCGCGGGTGGCCAAATCTAGGATCATCGGATTGGAGATGAGCAACACCGGTTGGCTCGAACAGTGGACTCGCATGATGTGAAGTTGTCTCGTTTGGAGGTAATGATCCAAGATATGTTCTCATTCATGAAGCGTTCGTTGGGCGGAAATCGTAAGGGTAAAGGGAAGGAGAAAGTGGTGGAGGAGGCGATGAAGGAGGACGAGGATGTAGACCTCGCTACTTCATCGCTGACAGGTGCGAACCCTGATGATCCAGTCCCCTATTTGGATCCCTTTGACAGACCAATGTCGAGACTTGGTTAGCTGAGCGTTGTTTATACAGGACATATTTGATGGCCAGTGGATAGGACGGGGGTTGAGGGACCCGAATACCGTCCAGGGTATGCCAGTTCATGGACGTGTGCTTCAAGACATTGAGGCCAAGGTTCTCGTAACGGATGTGATACCTGGGAAGGAGAACTCCCCATTATGGTTGCACGAACAATGCGGCACGGTGAATATACAAGGGTGTATGAATTCTTATATCGTGTGGCCTATCCACCTCCTCAAACCTACCCTAGACATACAGTGATATTATTTGAATTGAATTGATTTAAATTGTTACATTTGAATTATATCGTGATGTAAATTGTTTTGAATGTATATTTGCATTATCTCTATTTTATTTAGATATATGATGTTTGAACAGGTACAATATTGCTATAACAGGTACAAACATAATGTTGGGTAGTGGTAGTGGCCATACTGCCCAGCAGATTGTTTTTCAATTCTACCCAGAATTGTCACGATTATTGACCGTGATAATTTTTTAAACATTGCCACGGCTTTGTCATGGTCTTAGACTGTGACAAATATGGTCAAGGTCATAAACCGTCATAGGATCGTAACAAGCCTAATGAACTTGTCACGGTCATTAATCGTGATAAGTCCGTGACAACATAATTTGTCACCCCTAAAATTGTCACGGTCATTGACCTTGACAAGTTGGACTTGTCACGGTCAATGACCGTGACAATCCTGTAGATTTGATGTAGGGATTTAATTTCGTTTTGTTTATATTTTTTTTTATACATTTTGTTTAATAAACAAAAATTAAATTTGTTTATTTTTAATGTGTAAACCAAATTCAAAGGCTTAGATTTTTTTGGGTGTTTAACGGCTTGGATTGCCCTTGGTTGTGTTTGTTGGGTTGATCCGTGTATAACCTTGTACAACCAATAGGGTGTGGTTTCTTAGTCCTCAAGATTTGACTACGTGAGTACTCGACCGTTCTGACTTTGTGTACATATTACATTATTGCCCTCCTTGTTGTAAATGGTTTTGACGCTTTTGACCTCGAGTGCGATCTCTCGCTTTTTCCCCTGTCAGCTCTTGGTTAAGTATGGTGTTACCCTCATTTTTGCTTGGTATTTCAACTTAACCAGATCATTTCTAGAAGCTTTTGGGTGTCTTATATATAGTTTGCAATGAGAGTCAGTTTTTTTAGGGTTTAGAAAATAAAATCTTAGTCGATATTCTGCTTTTTTAATCTCTCAATTTCTTTCTCTATATTTCAACGGTTAAAACCTTAGTCTTTGAGAGTTTCTTCGTGAGATTTTTTTATACATTCTTAGATTTGTGAGGTTTTAGTGTGGTTTGTGTTGTTGTTGGGTTCGTTTCTTGTGTATTTTTAACATTAAGCTTCTTTGTGTATCTTTGATCTATGGTGGTTCACTGAATAGCTTGTGAGGGTTGTTTATCCTAGTTCGAGTTTCATTCAATTTGGCCTTTTTCAGTTTGAACGAAGATTTCTGAATTTGGACTCCTCTCCCGGCTTCAACATTTTGGCTTGGTTCCCTCTTATTTAGATTTTTGCTGCGAAAGCCTTTTTAGGTTTTTCTGTGAGTCTCTTATATATATATATATATATATATATATATATATATATATATATATATATATATATATATATATATATATATATATATATACCTTTGGCTTGGTACTATTTGGATTGGGTGTGTGCATTTCAATTCCTCCTCTTTAGATCTGGTATGCATGTGTGTGAGTGTGTGTAACTCAAATTTACCTCGCTATTTAACTTGGATTAAATTCGGACTAACTCAGAACATCTTGGACCATAAACTTAGATTAATCTTGGACTGATTTTGGACTTAACTGTTATTGGGATTAAGCTTGTTTAACTCGGTGCTATAACTCGAGTGTGTGTGATTTAACTCATCTGTTTAACTCACCTATTTTACTTAACTCGTTTTGTTATCTTGTCTGTGTGTGTGTATGGTTAATTTATTTTAAGATAACTCATGTGTAGCCTCTTTTTTTTAGAATTGATTAAAATATATTTATTTTGTTTTAAAATCAGATTATTTTGGGTGTGTTTTGTCTTGTGCAAAAAACAGTTTAGGAGTGCGTGTTTGAATCTGTACATTCCTTTCATTTAGTCACTAATTTGTATTTTTTTCTTGTTAATTACAATAGACAGAACCTGGTGTGTATGTTGTTTGTTTTTGTTAACTAAGACAATTTTTTTTATTCAAACAATCTTTATAAATTAAATATGTGTGTGCACAACTTCACGGGGTCTCGGGTTTGAGTGTGGTTGTGCGTGTGTAGTATCTATTACTTGGGTGTTATTGGCTTGACTGATTGTCAGTCAAGTTGGGTTATATTTAGGCTAGGTTGGATATACGGGCTTGTATTTTCTTAGTTTAAATCATTGTAAACTGGTGGACTGTAATCTGTAACTTATAATTGGTAATAGTGGACTTGGGTGTGTGAGTTTTCCTAGGACTAGGGACACGAGGTTTTCCACCATGGTGGTTTCCTCGAGAATAAATACTATTTTAATTTCATCTTTGCCTCATCCCATTCTAAATTATTTTATTTCAGCATCATATCCTATGCTCCACCTCGGCGTAAGACGTCCGGCCGCAGTAGTGCGCTTCCATCTTTTTCGCCCGATTTTCCCTCCCCGATTGGCGAGATGCCAATTGTTGCTCCCCGATCTCTTTATCAATGAACTTTTGTCATTGTGCCAATGAGATCGACTCCTTCTGCGGGATGGAGTCACGCATTCGGATCATGGAGTCTCGGGTCTTCCCAAAGTACTGGATCCACATATTTTTCTTTCACGTCATGTGTTGCTCCCTCAGCTGCTCCAAGATGGAATCACATAGTTTTGGGTCCAGGCTGAATTGTTCCTGTCCAACAAATACAATGTTAGTTGCGAATAAATATAAATATAAGATGAAATTGAAATCGAAATCGAAATTGAAATGGAAATATTCATATAAATATAAATATATATACATTACATGTAGTGCCGCCCAAATAGCTAACTTGAGTTCATTTGGCACCTCCCTCCAACTAGTGTACCCCGGGCCGATGATCGTCTTTACCAGCTCGAGGGATCTCACTAATAGCCCCATCTTGTTCTCGACGGCCATCCCCAATTTGCACAATTTGGGGAGCCTAGGGGCCGAGGAGCCCTCGTCGCCTCCGCTACCACCGAGCCCAGACGACATCATCATTATCAGCATCATCATCCTTTTCTTAATACCTGAAGAAGACATTTTCTGTAAAAAAAATATTGTTATTAGTAGAAATCCAAATGAATTAGAAGAAGACATGCAAATATGTACAATTACTACAAATCCAAATGAATTTTTATTGTTTAACACCTCAATTCTCAATTCCAAAACAACAACACCTAATTCATAATATGTACAATTACTAAAAATCCGAAACATCCCCACCCCCACCCCTACTTCCCACACACTCGCACATTACACACACATTGCCCCATACACATACATATATAAAGGAAAGAGAGAAAGATAAAAAGAGTGAAAATGATAAAGTGCAAATCAATTATAAGCATTAAAAATGGATTGATAAAGTACAAATTCGAATATTTATTACAAATTGAAAAATTGTTTCAAATTCGGGTTATCATAAAAAATGGATTGATATTCGGTAGGAGTAGTCAAGTCATCCACACTAATATTTAGACGCTTTGGTGCATGTAGGAAAATTGACCACAACTCGTTATTTATATACTCCGAGTAAAACACTTGGTTGACCTTTTGAAATGCACAAACAAACGGCTCATCGCTCACGTGGTCGTTGCTCTTAAACTTGGACCAGTCAACTATGATCAAATTGGTGCCAGGATCAAGTTTACAAGCATTTTTATCCTCAACTCTTACCCAGTCACAGTAAAATACAACCTCTTTGAAGCTTATATAATCCAATTCAAATATATTTCAAATTAAACAATAGAGGAATACATTTAATTATGTCTTATTTATATTCGATTTTTAAATTTCAAGTTCAAATTCAATTTATAATAGAAATTCCTATTTCCTCCATCTCCTCTAAAGGGTGAGTGGTCCTATCCCATTCAAGACCGCATATTTCTGTAATATACTTAACAACTCAGGCATATTATTACAATTTGAGAAACATTCGACAGCATATCCCCGTAGTTCTCCAAGTACACGACGTAGATTGGCAAGTGTGAGTTTTATTTCAATTGATCAATTGAAATTACATTCACACTTGTCAATCTAGTATGTGCCCAGAGAAAATTAGGATAGGACTGCAGAGCTTCCTCCAAAAGTAACAACTTCAAGCCACTAAGAATATTATTATATATAAATTATGCAGTCCCAAACTGTCCAAATGGGACAATTCGAGAGATCTCATTACAGGGGTAATGACTCTCGAACGGGTCTAAGGGCTATTGCATAAGAACTATAAGGCTAGTATCTATGCGCACTATATGTAATTTCAAGTATGTTTCATTTAATTATTATACTATATATATATATTATTCGTGATACAAAGTAATTTTAAAAAAAAGTTGAAAAATCTCACCCCCATATAGACAATAATCCAGTGGTCATGCCACTTCTAAAATTAACCAACCGAACATCGATCCACTATAATCCAACCGCAATAGCAACAACAAATGTGTATCCCGTACTCCTTCTAATTCATCTACTCAATTAATTCTTTTGATCAATTAAAATAACAATTAATGTATACAATTATTAATTTACTAATTTACAATGAGGGGCAATCCTACTTGCATATGAAAGGGGCAGTAATTATTAATTTACTAAAAAATTAACAACCAATCAATATTTAATCAATCAATTCTTTTAAAAGGGTCACTACTTGCATATGAGGGGCAATATCTAATAAACCAATAAAAATTTAATTAAAAAAATTAACAAGCCCCACCCCCGCCCTATTTCCCCCTACCCTGCCCCACCCCCTTCCCCCCACCACACACACAAGCACACACACACGCACATATACACACACACACACAACCCCACACCCCTGCCTTCCCCAGCCCTCTCCCTCCCCCTCCCTCCCACTGCCACTGCCCACCACACACGCACACACACACACACACACACACATATATATACACACACACACATATACACACACATGCACATATACACACACACACGCACGCACATATACACCCCCTCCCCCCAGCCCTGCCCCGTCCCCACACATACACACACGCTTATATACACCACACACACGCGCACATTTACACACACATATATACACACACGCACATATACACACACATATACACAAATAGAAGAGAAATAGAGAGAGAAAACGTACCAAAATCGTAGAGAGAGAGAGTACAGTCGCTTAGAGAGAGAGAGAGAGATAAATGGAGGGAATAGAAATCGGTGGGAAAAAAAGAAGAGGGAAGGGTTTTTTACTGACAGAATTGTCACGGACATGTCAGATCTTTGACTGTGACGAATTTATAAGGTTTTTCACGGTTAATGATCGTGACAAGTACAGTTGTCACAGACTTATCACGATCATTGATCGTGACAAACCTTTGTCGCGACCTTGTCACGGTCATTGACCATGACAAAAAATGCGTGTTTTTTTTATCACGGTCAATTACCATGACAAGACTGGCCGGTTGAAGGGTGTCAATTTGACCATTTTGGTGTAGTGAATATTTTTAAATTACAAACAAATATATTATAATACGTAACAAAGAATATAAAAATAAGAGATCTAGGACACACTAAAAAATGTTGTTTTAAAATGACCTCTCAAAATTGAGACAAAAAAATGAGACAATTTTAATCTCCCCCTTTGGCTAATTTTGAGACAAACAAGATTTTGAGACAAAGTACATAACTCAACTAATAATATTTCGAGTCCTAGCCAAATACATAACTCAACTAACAAAATTTTGAGTCCTAACCAAATACATCACTCAACTAACAAATTTTTACTCATATCCGGAATCCTAATGTCATTAGAAATCAACCAAATCAGTGAGATCATCCATAAATTAAGCCCAAGGATGGTCAAAATTTCTGTTAAATCCATCATATCAACAGCCGACCTTTTGTTCATTATCACAAATGCAACCATGTACGATGATAGAGAGGATTTCGCCACGGTGTCGCATCACCGACGCCGATCGTTTATTATATTCGGCTCACCAACTCAATACAAAAACCTAAACTATGACTACAATCTTTTAAGGGAGTACAGCGGCCAGTCCGGGTATCAAAAATCCACAGAGACAAATTGCTAGAATTATATTGGTTTAATACTTCTAAAATAAAAGTTAAAAGGTAATTGTTAACAAAAGGAAAAGATAACTAGGCGTGTGTATTTAAACTAGATTAACAAAAGTAATAAAAATTATAGGTTGCGACAGATATCCGTCACCTCGAGTTAATTAGTTTAAATGGTTACATGGGTCTACAAATTTAGTGATATCGAGTCTAATTTCAATAATTTATCAAATCTAGATTTGTCACCCCCTAAATCGTCATAAAAGCCTAATTTAATTTTGGCGTCAACAAATACCCCAAAAATTACACACAGAAGGTCGTAAATACAGAGCATACGTGATATACCCTGTTAAATATCCTAGGCATAATAACAAGGACAATCCAATTGAATTAAATGAATGAAAACCATCACCAAAGCAAAGCAACTAAATCAATCCTAGGTGAGTTTAATCCATCACACCCTAATCTTAGTTAGCCACTACGCATGATGAAATACATAAATTAAAACCATAAATTAATTAAAGCAAACAAGAAATAAATTAACTACAACAACTTATGTAGGTATGGAACTACTTAATAAGGCATGAAAAATAAATGAATACATAGCTTAAATTAAAGGGAAGAAGATGAATAGTACCCACTTACATTAATGTGTGAAAACCCAACAAGAAATTAGAGGAGAGGGGTACACTACAAAATCCCCAAAATGTTCTAACCCTAGGTTCTAAACTAAAAAGAAGAGATAATAAAAGATCTAAGTCCCTTACAAAAATAAAAAAAAGTGTTCCTTATATAGTAAATTACAAAATAAATAAAAGAAAAATTAGAAAAGGAAACAAAAAAGGGAAAATGTGCGCCAGATATTAGACAGGATCGATCGACCGGTGCTAGGGGAGCGGTTGACTAGGAAACAAAGATGAGCTCACTACTTTTGCGATAGGCCAAAATGGGAATGATGGGTCGATCGGGGGTCAGGATCAGTCGACCGGCGGTGCAGAAACTCACGTCCTTCTCTATGTGTTCATACTGAGACCTGCTGCATAAGACTTAGTTGTAATGGACCTGCTCCCTTTAATTGATCATTTACCAAAGTTGGCCAAAGCTGATTAGCACACAAGACCTGCTGCTACAATTTTGGCCGAGACCCTGGGAATGGAAAAATCAGACGACCTGTGCAAAAGAGAACTAGGACATATAAGGCATTTATTTAATTATTTTTTCTTGAGAATTTTCTTATACTTCTTCCTCCTCTCAAAGGCCCGTAACATCGTTGTTAGGACTCATATTCACGCATCGTTTATGGCCACATGAAGCATATTCTGAGGGCCTCAACTTCCATGAAGACTTTGGGTAAAAATTTCAAGTGTGAATTTACTAAATTGCCCCTGAACGTGCGATAGTCAACGTAAATTAATCGGAATGCAACCAAACTTCACACTAAGCACCGTAATGTAATACCCCACATTTTTTATGATTTAAATAATTAAGGGAATTATTTATTACAGAGGGATTAATTGAATTTAAATGTGAGAAATAAATTGTTAATTAATTCGGATCTAATAAAAATAAATATTAACTAGCGTGCTAAGGGTTAATACTCATTAGTTTAATATCACTGTGCGATATGTAATATGGAACTATATACTTTGATAAATTGCCGAGAGATAATAATACAACAGTTTAGTGAATTAAATCAGACGCGCGTGTGAGTCGCGTCGGGACTAAATTGATGGAATAAATGTATCAATTATTTTCAGTAACTCATATGATTATTTCGAGTGTACTGTTGAGTCCGGAAGGGTCGAAATAGTATACTCAGGTGTTTAGTTTGGGTTCCGGGGTAATTTTAGGCCTAACCGGCAACCCAAAAGGGCATTATGGTAAATTAAATTTTTAGGCCTAATTATTGAACAAAAATTAGGAGTTAATTTATCATCCAAAACAATTGCATTAGGTTTAGAAAGCTGGAGAAAGTAAGAACGACCATAGGAAATGTGAGGGAGAGCTTTTGCCAAGAGAAGAGGGCTAAATCGACATCACCTTGCACAACCACCACCACCACCGTGTAGATCGGGACAAGGGGAACACGCCCATACCAACAACATCAAGAAATCAGACTACTCACTCAAGTCAAGTGTTTATAACTTGCTATATTTCGGTATTCATCATACTCATGTTAGTGTAGGATTGTTAGGAATATGTTATAGGTTACAAAAATGGTGAAATTGAGGAATTTGGACGTGTAATTTAATTCTAAGATTTATGAAATTGAAACCCTTCAAGTATGTAGATTAGAAATCACGTTTAGAAGAATTTATGTGCAGAACAAATCTGGAAATTTTGGCTTCTTGAACATGTATTGGAAGAACTAGGGTTTTTGATAAATTTAAATTGGGGATTTCACATTTTATGAATGATTCGTAATGAATTGATGATTCTAGGATGTTAGAATTCATATATTATTGATGGGGTTCGATGTAGAACTGTTTATTTGGAGTTTGGGGTGTTGAATGAGAAGATTTGAGATTAAAAATGGTGGAAAACGTTGGAAAATCTGGGTAGGGGACGAACAGCGAAATCTCGCGCGAAGTCGTTCGAGCGAGATTGAAATCTCACGCGAAGTCGTTCGAGCGACATGTGGCAGTCGTTCAAACGACTTGCCATTTCGTTCGAGCGACAGAGTGAAATTTTGATAATTTCTTTTAGGGCCCAGTTTTGAGTTTATTAGTTCAGAAATGAGAAAAATATTTCAAAATAATAAACTTAAGTAAGATAGAATTTTAGAAGAAGTATGAGGGGCTAAATCCTTTAATGAATTCAGTACGGAGAGGACATACCGTAGAGATTACGAGAGGGATAATAATCCAAATAACTATTACTGAGAGATGAAATTAAAATGCGTAAGAGAAGCATATATGTAGGTGAGGGAAATACCTATTTATTATAATAGGACGTGTGTATGCCTATTATGTATCATTATTATTAAAGTCACCAATGGGTGATAACTCGGGGGTGTGAGAATCTTATTATTATAAGTGTACTAATGGGTGATAACCCGGGGGTACAAAAACGTATTTTAAGTGTACTAATGGGTGATAACCCGAGGGTACAAGATTATTTAAATAAGTGTACTAAAGGGTGATAACCCGGGGGTACAGTATGTTGATTAGGTGTGCTAATGGGATATAGCCCGGGGGTGCAGTATCATGTTATATATATATATATATATATATATAGGGCAGATGTGACTATATGTATATATGTATGAGAGTTGTGAATTAATCTAATGTGTATAGTAATGAATGTGGTCATGGAAATTTGTTAAGAAAATTCTAATCGTATACTTGAATTATTATGAAAATGAAAAATGTATTAATTAGATTTTTGTCATAGGCTAATTGGATAACGTATTGTATGGGCGATACGGGTTGACTAATAGTGAGGGTAAAATACCATTAGGATGGATTAAGACTAGTTATATGGGGAAGTATAACTAAGGAGAAAATTTAGATACGCGTTAGGCGTGCACAATAGAAGAGAGGTGAGAATAACATGCACATGATACTTGCTTTAGTGCAAATTTTAAATACTTGCTTAAAAAAATATTTTTACACATCGGGCTCTGACCCGTTTCTTGCATTTTCTCTCTCTCTTGCTATATATATGTATTATATCAGGTGCTCAGCCACAGGGACATCAGGCTTAGCGTTCGGATTGCGTGGCGTGCTGTAGCTGTTGTGGTAGTTGCAGGACTTTGTTTAGATGCCTCGATTGTTTCATTCCTATTCTTTATGACATTTTCTTTAGGGAATGTGTCGCCCCTTCCTTAGACAGTTTCAGAGATTATGTTACTCTATTACTCGTTCATTTTCATTTGGATTTATGGCTACTATTGTTTTGGTTTAGAGTTTTGAACTGGGATGTTGTATCCAGTCTTATTTATTTCAGCATGCGATTCTGATTCAGTATTTGTATTAATTAATTGTGCGTGGATGTTTTACATTAACTTACTTGGTTTGGTAATTAAATGGATTTCTTTTAATTAACAAGAAAGTTGTTTTGACACTTAGCTTAATTATATTAGGTGAGTAAATTAATCATTGCGTTTTTGACAGTGATGCTAAGAATGAACCAACCAAACATTCTGTTTTAAATTTTATAAAGGACTGATCATCCGATATTTAATTGGGCGGGGTGTCACAGGTGGTATCAGAGCATCAGGTTCTAGTGTCCATTAGGATCTGTACGGCTTACTATGTTTTCAGCTTTGCGTCCTTTGATATAGAGCCCTATTTTTAGGACTGTTGTGATCTTATATTTTGCGATTATGTCTTTAGCTATTTGAGATTTTGAAATAACTGTGGGCTAATAATATTCTTTCTCGTCTCAGATGCCTCCTCGACGTGCACCAAGAGACCGACAGACCCAGCCAGAACAGCCGACCATACATGCTCAGGAGACATTGAACACAATAGAAGTTGCCGCGATAGTTGCACTAGCGGTAAATGCAGCCTTAGCGGTGGTGCAGTAGGCCCCACCCCAGGTTCAGGCAGTGGCACCAGCTCCAGTGCATCCATTTCCCACTACATGGGAGAGAGTTAGAGAGTCCTTTCAGAGGGCTTGTCCCCCAGAGTTCTTGGGCAGTTCAGATGTGGTTACCGCGAGTCAGTGGAAGAAATATAGCGGCATCTTCGCATGTATGAGTGCACAGAGGTTCAAAGGCACGTTTTGGCTACCTTCAAGCTGAGAGGGGCTGCCTTACAGTGGTGGGAGTCCACTACTACTACTACTAAGGAGCGAGATTTGATGACTATCAGTGATTTCTGGGTGCGGTTTGATCATAAGTATTTTCCTTCCACCGTCAAGACTGAGATGATACAGAAACTTTTAGACCTCACCCAGGAAGGGAAGACTGTTACAGAATACGAGGAAGAGTTAACACGATTGACAAACATGGTACCGGAGGAGGTGCCAATTGAGGAGAAGCGCATTCAGATGTTCATGGATGGCTTTACTTGGAAGATACGACAACATTTATTGGGTAACCTTTCCCTACACTCATATACCGACGTTCTGAATGCAGCCTTATTGCATTGTCAGGACAATCGCTTTCATGCTAAGGGAAGCAAGCGAGGGGGAGAGCCCAACCAGTTAGGAAAGACAGGGGGAGGTAAAACCAGTGGAGTACCAGTTGAGCAGAGTCAGAGGCAGGATTCCCAGCAGGGGGAGTCTGCTAAGAGGTTCCGTTCTGGAGGGTTCAGGCATGGTCATAGGGGTTGGAGACAGGGCCACCAGGGCCAGCAACAGGGTCAACCACAAAATCAGCAACAGGGCCAACAGCAGGGAGGACAACAGGGCCAGCAGGGCCAAGGTAGAGGTGGTAACGACCAACCAGGCCGAGGCTACCAGGGGCAGAGAGGAGGAAACTGTAATACCCCGTATTTTTATGATATTTATGTATGGGATTAATTGAATTAAATGTGTATTAATTGGAAATTAATCCGGATAAAAATACTAGCGAGATACGAGTTGGTATTTGATTTTAATGAGTATATATGGCTATATATGAATATTGAATCATGAAATTTGTCGTGAGATTGAAATACGGCAATTTGGAAATTTTGTTGGGACGCGTGTGACAGTCGCGTCACGAATATAATTATTTTAATTAAAAAGTGAATTTTATTTTTATTAACTGTATGGTCGTTTTGAGTGCGCCAATGCATCCGGAAGGGTCGAAATAGTCATAAAACACTAGCCGGGGGTTTAGTTTGGGTCCCGGGTCATTTTTAGGCCATACCAGCAACGTAAAAGGGTAGTTTGGTAATTTTAGAATTTGGGGAAATAAAACCCATGAAAATTAAAGTTAAAAAATCTGACTTAGTCTTAACCCACTAAGCCATTTCCAACCCCAATCTAGGTAGTGGGCTACGGGAGAAGTTTAGAAACCTTAAACTTGCCAAACAAACCTCCATCTCCATTGTCATCCTTAGAGAAGAAATTTGTAGAGAGAGAAAGAGAAGAGAATTCTGCAGAGAGAGAGAGAGAGGACAATTCAACCTTCAAGATTCAACCTCAAAATCAGAGAAAGACATAAGGCAAGTGGTTTAATTTCATTTTTGCAAAGAATGCTTCTTCCATGTGTAGGAAATTCATATAATTGTATTGTTCTTGGGAGATTTATAAAAACCCATGAAATTGGAAGTTATGAATTCAGATTTTAATGTAAGATTGCATGTAGAATTGTGTAGGGTGATTATTCTGATAGAAATACATCTTTTATATTATCAAAAAACGGATTTAATTATAACTATGGAAGACTTTAAATTTCTAGGGTTCATGTTCTTGAAAATTGGGGAATATTGGAGAGATTTGATAATTTGATGTTGTTTGGGATGATTAGACCCCATATAAAGGTTGTAATACGTATTTAATATGTTTAGGGATGATTATAAACCTTGAAACCTTGTTGGAATGCCATTTAGATGAGATTAGAGGTGAAGAAAAGTTGGAAAAACGTAATAGGAATTTTCTGAGCTCAAACTGTCACCTCGTTAGAAGGCCTGCCCAGGTCGTTCGAACGAGTTCTAACGAGTTGACAGTTTGCCTTCTAACGAGAGGGATGTTCATTCGATGCCTTTCGTTCGAACGAGATCTCGTTAGATGCCCAGTTCGTTCGAACGAACTCTCGTTCGAAATAGCCTCGTTCGAACGAGACTTCTAACGAGCTGACAGTTTAGGCCTTTTTTGATTTCGCGTGTCCCGTAACCTTGTTTAATTGTAGAGATAACATTCCCTTGATGATAAATTGATATAGTTGGGATACTTGGGATATATTGAGGAGTAAAACATAGAAGTGGAATTTGAATTGAATGAAAATTGTGGAATAGGACGTGAGTGACTATTACCATGCTAGAATTATTGACGGCTTAAATAATTGAATTAATCGGGAACATATGAATTGAGTAACATTATAAGTCGGTACGAGAACAATAAGTATACCACTAAAATAAATATGGAAATAGCTAAGATGTGTGCATGCTTAGTATATATGATTTTATGTGTATGACATACCTACCATACTTGCTATCACGGGGTTTGCGTTCGTTTAGGGCCATCTAATCTTTGTGTGCCTACGGGGGGATATAGATTGGTACCTCGAGAACAGAGGTCAGAGAAGGACTTATTGGGATGTTAATAAGTCTGCTGATCGTGGGAGCGTAGGTATGTGCGTGACCCATGTGATGTGACTGTGTTCGCCTCCATTGTTTGTGATTTTCTATTATCTGAGAACGATTCCTGAGAGATTCGAAATGCGTGATCCTTATGTACGTGATGTACCGGGATGGATAACAGAGTATGTGCGCACCGCAGCTTAGTCTCGGGGTGCTTGTATTGTATATTTATGACGTGAATAATATACACTTAAACTAATGAGAACTTTCATGTTGGTATTGTGAGTATAAATACGGAAACGCTTTGAATAACTATAAAGGGATAACCTGTAATGAATTGTATTGCTAATAATTGAGAATCTGAGTTTAAGTAAAGCCCTCTACTTAATTGATGATGTTAGAATGTATAATGAGAACCGAGTACAAAGGATAGAACTCATGTTAGTTTAGTTAGATAAAAATATCACTTAGATGGGTGTTATTCGTTAGGAGTGCACAATCAGTTGAGAGGTGAGTATTTCATGCGAGTGCACGTCCTAACATGTATTTTGCATTCATTGTTTTAATGTCATTAAAGCACTTGCTATTTTTTAAATTACTCTCCACTTTCGGGCTCTGACCCGTTTGCTTTCAAATCTATTTTTGTAAAAGCCATTTTTAGGTGCCCAGCCACAAGGACACCATGCTTAGGATCCTCATTCAGGTGACGAGCTGTAGCTGTTTGTGGAAGTTACAGGACATTGCTAGTAGACGCTTCATCTATCTTGACTCTATATTCAGCTTTCATCAGTTGTAGGGCATGTCGCCCATTTCTATTAGAAACATTTCCTACTTCAGATTTTCAGACTTTTGGCATGTAATTAATTCAGGTTACATTGTTTTACGTAGTTCAGTTGTGGGATTGTTGTGAGGAGTTTTTCCTCCGGACTTAGTATTATTTTGTTGGTTATTCTATTGCTTCGTTATGGTGAATGGTTGTTATTCTTTCATTATCCTCTTATTTCATGTTAATCAGAGTTAACTTAAATTTTGGCAACTCACTTTTTAAATACTAGGTGGTTAGTAATCATTAAAATGTTTTCGACAGTGATGCTATTAACTGAACCAACTTGGCATTTGGTATTAATTTTAATAAAGGAGTAGCTACCCGGTATTTAATTAGTCGGGGTGTCACAGAAACTTCATTGGGAAATGTTATACTTGTGGAAAGACTGGCCATAAGAAACAGGAGTGACCGGATAGGGACAGAGTTCCTCGACAGCAGGGTGCCCACCAGGAGCCCCAGAAACCCATTTTCCCGCCGCCCTACCAGCGCCGACTCCAGTTGCAGCTTTACCCGCAGTTCCGATGCAACAGGGACAATTGTAGTATAGACGTGTCTATAACGTCCACGAAGCCGTAGTTCCGCAGGCACCACCCGCAGTGGAGGGTAAGTTTTCTATCCGTGGTACTTTGGGTCACATATTATTTGACACGGGGGCATCACACTCTTTTATAGCCACTAGCTTTGCAAAGGCCACTGGGTTGTTAAGAACGGCAGAGTGTATAGTGACTTGTGTAGACTCACCACTTGGTAATAGGTCATTGATTTTCTTTATATGCTAGGGAGTAGGCATAGAGATTGGCAGTTTAATTTCACCGGCTGATATACTAGTATTAGATATGTTCGAGTACGACGCAATTATTGGTATGGATTGGCTAGTCGAGTATAGGGACATGATTGATTGCTTTAGTAGGAGTATTGTATTCTCCATTCCCGTTCAGGAGATGTTCTTAGTGGCGATGCCTCTCTCGAAAGGAGGGTCATCCACCCACTTATTTTACATAGAGGATGAGACCTCTGCAGTCTTGGTTCCACTCGATTCGATTTCGATCATCTGCGAGTTTACTGATGTATTTCAGGATACACCGAGGTTGCCTCCGAGTAGGGAGATCGAGTTTGTGATAGACTTAACACCAGACACTCGTTCGATAGCACGTGCACCTTACCGTATGGCTCAGGCAGAGATGAGGGAGCTACGGGATCAGATAGAACAATTATTGGGACAGGGCTTCATCCGTAGGATTACCTCGCCTTGGGGTGCCCCATTTTTGTTTGTAAAGAAAAGGGATGGGTCCCTACGACTTTGTATTGATTATTGGGAGCTTAACAAAGTTATGATACAGAATAAGTATCCATTGCCTCGGATCGATGACTTGTTTGATCAGCTGGGAGGAGCGGCCCACTTCTCGATGATAGATTTGAGATCCGGGTACCATCAGCTACGCATAAGGGAGCAGGACGTGGCCAATACTACTTTTCTGACGAGGTATGGATCGTACGAATTCAGGGTTATTCCATTTGGGCTAACCAATGCCCCGACAGTATTTATGGACTTAATGAACAACGTATTCAGAGAGTTCCTAGATTAGTTTGTCATTGTCTTCATAGATGACATCCTGATTTATTCCCGCACTGAAGAAGAACATGCCGAGCATTTACGGGTGATTCTACAGACCCTACGAGAGCATGAGTTGTATGCTAAATATGAGAAGTGTGAGTTTTGGCAGCGGGAGGTACAGTTTTTGGGACACATTGTATCAGAAAAAGGGATATCTGTAGACCCTAGTAAGGTGTCAGCGGTGAGGGAGTGGGGACAGCCCACGACACCGATGGAGGTGCGGAGTTTTTTGGGATTAGCCGGATACTACAGACGGTTTATTCGAGGATTCTTGAAGATTGAGGGTCCTATGATAAATTTGACTCGTAAGGGCGTACCGTTTGTTTGGGATGATGTATGCCAATTGGCATTTGATGAGCTGAAGGACAAGTTAACTTCAGCACCCGTTCTATCACTTCCCAGAGGGGGAGTGGAATACCTGGTTTATACAGACGCATTATTATAGGGGCTTGGGGGAGTACTCCAGTAAGAGGAGAAGGCCGTAGCTTTTGCTTCCCGAAAGCTTAAGTCTCACGAAAAGAATTACCCCACCTATGACTTAGAGCTGGCAGCAGTTGTGTTTGCGCTTCTAATTTGGAGGCATTACTTATTGGAAGAACAGTTTCTCTTATTTACAGACCATAAGTCACTACAGTACTTGTTCACGTAGAAGGAGTTGAATATGCGTCAACGCCGGTGGCTTGAGTTTGTAAAAGATTATCAGTTCGAAATACACTCTCACCCGGGACAGGCTAATGTGGTTGCTGATGCATTGAGCCGCAGGACGGTCGATGAGTCGATCGAGGTATGGAGAGAAAAATGGAAGGAATTGGGACATCAGGATGTTGTGGCCCGGTCATTCATGTCGGCGATGACAGTTACGCCTTAGATTATTACGCAAATAGTACAGACACAGGTAGCAGATTCATTCTGTCAAGATCGGATTAGGCATCTTTTAGCCGAGGGAGCCGAGTCCTATTCAGTAAGTTCTGACGGTGGTTTGCGCTTCAATGGGAGGCTCGTTGTTCCAGAGGGGGAGGACCTTCGATATGTAGTAATGATGGAGTCGTATGGGTACCGATTTGTGGTACATCCCGGTGGGGACAAAATGTACCAGGATATGAAGCGACAGTATTGGTGGACCGGGGTGAAAAAGGATATCGCAGAGTTCGTATCCAAGTGTACCACTTGTCAGCTAGTGAAAGTAGACCATCAGAGACCACCATGTTTACTTTAGCCGTTGGAGATTCCTTCCTGGAAATGGGAAGGCATTTCAATGGATTTTATCACCGGGTTGCCCACCTCGTAGAGGGGGAATGATTCTATATGGGTTATTATAGATCGATTGACGAAGGTATCCCACTTCTTGCCCGTCAGGACAGACTACACAGCGGGATAGTATGCTCAGCTATTTATTGCAGAGATAGTGAGATTGCATGGTGTACCTCTTAACATCGTGTCAGATAGAGACAAAACATTTGTATCTCATTTTTGGGAAAGCTTCCAGGAAGCTATGGGTATCGAGTTACGATTGAGTACAGCGTATCACCCGCAGACCAATGGGTAGTCTGAACGCACTAATCAGATGCTCGAGGACATTTTATGCATGTGTATCCTTGATTTTGGGGGAGGTTGGGAGCAGTATCTTCCACTGGTAGAGTTTTCTTATAACAACTCCTATCAGTTTATGATTGGCATGGCCCCGTTCGAAGCATTGTATGGCAGACCTTATCGTTCCCAAGTTTGTTGGCTAGAGGTGGGAGATAACAAACTACTCGAGCCAGATGTAATTCATGATACGTCGAGCAGGATCGAAATGATTCGAAATCGTATATGGGTAGCCCAGGACAGACATAAAAGTTACACCGATGTAAAAAGGTTCTTCCGAGAGTTCGCAGTGGGAGACCAGGTTTTGTTGAGAGTATCTCCAATGAAAGGAGTAACGAGATTTGAGAAAAAAGGGAAGTTGGCTCCGAGATATGTGGCACCATTTCCTATTATAGAGAGGGTTGGACCAGTGGAATAAAGATTGGGATTATCGGAGCACTTGCATCGAATCCATGATGTGTTCCACATTCCGTCACTGAGGCGATACCTTCGAGATGAGTTGGCACACACTCACATTGCAATTGAGGAGATTGAACTACAGGCAGATAATTCATATGAGGAGAGACCGGTGGCTATCCTAGACTATAGTGAGAGGAGGCTAAGGTTAAAGGTAGTTCCACTTGTTCGGGTGCAGTGGCAACATCACAATGTGGAGGAGTATACTTGGGAGCGTGAGGCGGATATGCGTGAGAAATATCCAGATTTATTCATACCAGGTATGCCTTATTTTTTTGAATTTCGGGACGAAATTCCTTTATTAAGGGGGAAGTATGTAATACCCCACATTTTTTATGATTTAAATAATTAAGGGAATTATTTATTACAGAGGGATTAATTGAATTTAAATGTGAGAAATAAATTGTTAATTAATTCGGATCTAATAAAAATAAATATTAACTAGCGTGCTAAGGGTTAATACTCATTAGTTTAATATCACTGTGCGATATGTAATATGGAACTATATACTTTGATAAATTGTCGAGAGATAATAATACGACAGTTTAGTGAATTAAGTCACACGCGCGTGTGAGTCGTGTCGGGACTGAATTGATGAAATAAATATTTCAATTATTTTCAGTAACTCGTATGATGATTTCAAGTGTACCGTTGAGTCCGGAAGGGTCGAAATAGTATACTCGGGTGTTTAGTTTGGGTTTCGGGACAATTTTAGGCCTAACCGGCACCCCAAAAGGGCATTATGGTAAATTGGATTTTTAGGCCTAATTAATGGACGAAAATTAGGAGTTAATTTATCAGCCAAAATAATTGCATTAGGGTTAGAAAGCTGGAGAACGTAAGAACGGCCATTGGAAGTGTGAGGGAGAGCTTTTGCCAAGAGAAGAGGGCTAAATCGACATCACCTTGCACAACCACCACCGTGTAGATCGGGACAAGGGGAACACACCCATACCAACAATATCAAGAAATCAGACTACTCACTCAAGGCAAGTGTTTATAACTTGCTGTATTTCGGTATTCATCATACTCATGTTAGTGTAGGATTGTTAGGAATATGTTATAGGTTATAAAAATGGTGAAATTGAGGAATTTGGATGTGTAATTTAATTCTGAGATTTATGAAATTGAAACCCTTCATGTTTGTAGATTAGAAATCACGTTTAGAAGAATTTATGTGTAGAACAAATCTGGAAATTTTGACTTCTTGAACATGTATTGGAAGAACTAGGGTTTTTGATAAATTTAAATTGGGGATTTCACATTTTATGAATGATTCGTAATGAATTGATGATTCTAGGGTGTTAGAATTCATATTTTATTAATGGGGTTCGATGTAGAACTGTTTATTTGGAGTTTGGGGTGTTGAATGAGAAGATTTGAGATTAAAAATGGTGGAAAACGTTGGAAAATCTGAGTAGGGGACGAACATCAAAATCTCGTGCGAAGTCTCTCGAAGTCGTTCGAGCAAGATTACAGTCTCACGCGAAGTCGGTCGAGCGACAAGTGGCATTCGTTCAAACTACTTTCCATTTCGTTCGAGCGACAGAGTGAAATTTTGATAATTTCTTTTAGGGCCCAGTTTTGAGTTTATTAGTTCAAAAATGAGAGAAATATTTCCAAATAATAAACTTAAGTAAGACAAAATTTCAGAAGAAGTATGAGGGGCTAAATCCTTTAATGAATTCGGTACGGAGAGGACATACCGTAGAGATTGCGAGAGGGATAATAATCCAAATAACTATTACTGAGTGATGAAATTAAAATGCGTAAGAGAAGCATATATGTAGGTGAGGGAAATACCTATTTATTATAATAGGACGTGTGTATGCCTATTATGTATCATTATTATTAAAGGCACCAATGGGTGATAACCCGGGGGTGTGATAATCTTATTATTATAAGTGTACTAATTGGTGATAACCCGGGGGTACAAAAATGTATTGTAAGTGTACTAATGGGTTATAACCCGGGGGTACAAGATTATTTAAATAATTTAACTAAAGGGTGATAACCCGGGGGTACAGTATGTTGATTAGGTGCGCTAATGGGATATAGCCTGGGGGTGCAGTATCATGTTATATATATATATATATATATATAGGGCAGATGTGACTATATGTATATATGTATGAGAGTTGTGAATTAATCTAATGTGTATAGTAATGAATGTGGGCATGGAAATTTGTTAAGAAAATTCTAATCGTATACTTGAATTATTATGAAAATGAAAAATGTATTAATTAGCTTTTCGTCATAGGCTAATTGGATAACGTATTGTATGGGCGATACGGGTTGACTAATAGTGAGGGTAAAATACTATTAGTATGGATTAAGACTAGTTATATGGGGAAGTATATCTAAGGAGAAAATTTAGATACGTGTTAGGCGTGCACAATAGAAGAGAGGTGAGAATCTCATGTGAGAGTTCGAGCTAACATGCACATAATACTTGCTTTACTGCAAATTTTAAATACTTGCTTAAACAAATATTTTTACACATCGGGCTCTGAACCGTTTCTTGCATTTTCTCTCTCTCTTGCTATATATATGTATTATATCAGGTGCTCAGCCACAGGGACATCAGGCTTAGAGTTTATATTGCGTGGCGTGCAGTAGCTGTTGTGGGAGTTGCAAGACTTTGTTTAGACGCCTCGATTGTTTCATTCCTATTCGTTGTGACATTTTCTTTAGGGCATGTGTAGCCCCTTCCTTAGACAGTTTCAGAGATTATGTTACTCTATTTCTCATTCATTATCATTTGGATTGATGGCTACTATTGTTTTGGTTTAGAGTTTTGAACTGGGATGTTTTATCCAGTCTTATTTATTTCAGCATGCGATTCTGATTCAGTATTTGTATTAATTAATTGTGCGTGGATGTTTTACATTAACTTACTTGGTTTGGTAATTAAATGGATTTATTTTAATTAATAAGAAAAATGTTTTGACACTTAGCTTAATTATATTAGGTGAGTAAATTAATTATTGCGTTTTCGACAGTGATGCTAAGAATGAACCAACCAAACATTCTGTTTTGAATTTTATAAGGGACTGATCACCCGATATTTAATTGGGCGGGGTGTCACACGTAACACCTACAAAATCACAATAAAACCTCAAATAGCATGTTAACATATAAAATGAAGGTTTTCTGGTTATCGAGCATAATTATAGGAATTAAAGTACCCGATAGGACTAAAATACATAAGTATCGAGGGTATATACGTGCATGATTCAGAACGAATCACACTCTCTAACTTACACATTAATAGTATCTATCAATGAAATTCAAAGAAAAAATAACTATAAGAAAATCACAAGACAAGAGATATATACAAAAGAGATAAAAGACACTTTCGCGAGTAAACGATTGCATTTAGTATATGCAATAAGTCGTTAAACTGTTAGGTTACCCTAGTGGATGAGTGTCATCTCGTGAGGGTTTTTAGGTATGAAACACACAAAAATCATATGATTTCCTCAAAATGTATGCCCAATCACATGCGACAAGCCCAACAATAATGAAAAAGATTTCAAAAACTTTATTAGCAAAGTGGAAGAAATTAAGAAGATCCTACACCAATTGGATGACTTTTAACTTATGGGGTTTATCCAACTCTGTTTTGTATGACTAATCCTCTCTGGATGGGACTTAGTTTGGTCATTTTCCTTTCTTTGGGGGCTTTGACTGGGAGTTTGTTCCTTGCTTAGTTGTGTGCTTCTGCTTATGTTTTACTAGTCTCTTAATGCCTGTATCTTGATGACTCCTCGGTCTTGGCTCTCTTGTACATTTGTTTCTAATATATTATTATCTTACCAAAAAAGAATGAGTTCACACAAAAGTCCATATTATTAACATTATAGAATGAACTTGGTAGAATTAAAACCTTAAAATATGGGAGAGGAGCGGGCACATGCAAAGTATGATTTAGTAAAAACTTATATAAACTGGATACTAAACATTAAAGCGTGCATATAAGATAATCATCACCGGATATTACACTCAACAAATCAAATCACTATGAAATGGGAGGTAATATACGGGACATGCGGGCATAAATAGTAAATATAAATGGACACTAGGCTGAGCACATGTACTAATGAAGAACGCTATATAAAAAAGAAAAAACATGTAATCTCAATTGAAGATACCATCATTAAAGGAGGCGACATGTAATTTCACATATTATCAAAAATATTTAAACTTTTTAAATTGAATTCACCCTAGGATCATATAGGACTTTTATAGGGTTGTAACGTAGATTTGGGGTTAAGGTTATGAGATGAAAGAATTATGTACGAATTCAAAGTGTTGGGAGATGCATACTCGGGATAATGGAAAATGTGGGCAAATAAAAAATTGGAATATGATTTCAGAACAAGCATTGAATATAACAATGGAGAGAGTAAACAAAGCTTATTGAACATTATACACAACATATACAAATTTCTCTTTCTTTTCTTTTCTCTTTTTTCTCTCTTTTTCTTTTGTTTTCTTTTGTTTTTCTACTATCTATTTTTCTATTTTTCTTACTTTTTCTTTACTTTTTCTTTACTTTTCTCACTCTCTGATGCTTAATTGCAACCACATAACGCCAACATCATTAAATCCCAAGTATCATTCCAAACAAAGGTATGGAATGTGATATGTATGGTTTGCAACTCAAATGTGGAGTTGGTTGTGGGATTTGGAATGAAAGGCTATATTAAGGCTCAAAGGGGTTGACGAGGGAAAACATTTAAGGTGAGGTCAAGGCTAATATGGGTGACATAACAAAGATGGCCTATGATCATTTCCTAGAGTTTACACAATTCTCGAATCAAAACAAGCTTTGAAAATAATGCTCAAGTAACATATTTCAAGAAATAAACTCAAATAATGGACGATCAAATGAAAGAATAGTGAAATTAGCAACGACTGTAACGTTTTCAATGAGGAAAGAGTAGTGTATAAACACTCACAAAAGAAGAAAAACCAAAAGCTCACTAGGTGTAAGTATATACAATGCAACAAAAGAAAATCGAGTTATAAGAATCTTAAACCAAATTAACAAAGCAAGAAAAGTGCATGTGCTCATGGGATTAAAGTTTAATTACTGAAGTTATTCATAATATCAATAATTGAGGACTAAAGTCTAATAACTTCTAAAATCGAGAACATGCATCATTGAGTTGTCTGATGGATCGGGTAATTATTAAAATTTATCATCAGAAACCAAGGCAAAATGCCCAACAAATGAGAAAAAAAAGAACATCTTTTTGATTTTTTTTATTTTTTACAAGAAAAGCATGCTTGGGAAGAACATATAATCAAATCAAAGAAACTACCAATGAATGGATTAAATATCCTACGCCTCCTAACTTAAAACCTGACATTGCCCTCAATGTGAATTAAGAACCAAGTTAAAGAGAGGAAAAGAGTGATATTACCCAAAATGGAGCGATCTCGTGAAAGTACAAGTATAATGATTCTACAAAACATGTTAGTACCAAGAATAGTAAAAAAAATAACAAAAACTTAACTAATTA
Organism: Sambucus nigra; assembly: GCA_949130495.1. Lineage (NCBI taxonomy): Eukaryota > Viridiplantae > Streptophyta > Magnoliopsida > Dipsacales > Adoxaceae > Sambucus > Sambucus nigra. The sequence continues at coordinate 385,923,234 of OX422215.1, read as the reverse complement.
CACTAGAAAATAAGTAATAATATAAAAGAAAAATAAAAATAAAACAAAACTATAGATTTACAACCTACAATTTTAACTCCTAACTAACTATACACTAGAAGTTGAAATTTTTGAGGGTCCACCCAAAATATGATTTGACTTTGGAGGATTAACCGGGGACCCTCCCTTTCATGCATACCTTCAGGAAAAAAGGAATTTCATTCAAACAACGAAAGACATGTGTAAAGCGAAAGAAATGAACCAGCACCAATTAAAAGTTTTGGAGGGATGGTGGGGGGTTTGGATAAAACGAGTGACAATAACACGTGGGAAAAAAAACATAATTTTCTCCTAAATATTTTGCAATTGGAATGGGAGGTGGCACACATGGAGGCAAAGATTCCTTCATGGAAAGCAACTCGAGCAAGTACTCCTCATCAGTGAAAGGGTTAAACGTTTTAAAGTTCGAAACCGATTCATCGGGTACTTGTATCGGTTCGCAATATAGAATAAAGATGGGGAAGAAAGAAATTAGAACCCAAGATATGAGTCATCATCGCTTAAATATAGGAAAAAAGATCATTTTCAATAAAATATTCCTCTTCAGGGGACAAAGAAGAAATTATTTCATTGCAAATGGATACTACATCCATTTCTTCTTCATATTCATTCTCTATTATACCATGGGCCAAGTCAAGAATCGTTTGTTCCAAAGTAGGCACAAAATCCTCATTTGGTTCAAAACATTCCTCGACTTTGAAAGTTTCAGAAGAAAAATCATCATTGGATTCAAATAATAAATCCCACTCATGCTCCCAACAATGATTTTCTTCCCGATAACAATTTTTAAATTTTTCATTTTCAAGAAGGCGCAAACCCTCACCAAAACTCATAGGCCGAGGCTCGTATTCTTGCAAATGAGAACTTTGAAAATCATCCTCAGAACTACTTTCAAAATCATTAACATAAGAATTCTAAAAGCTATTTCAATTCGTTTCAAAACTATTATCATAAGGACTTTGAGGCCCAATATCATAATAATCATTCTCAAAATTCTCGTAATCCATAACTTAACTTTGGTAATACTCACCCAAAAACATTTTAGATGTTTTAACTTTTTGTGTTTGTAAGTATTGACCAAAAGCCATAGGTATAGGGGGATTTTAAGAATTATCATTAAGATTATCGAAAAAAATGGAATAAGGAATGCTTACCCCAAAGAAGGCTCAATATGGCAAATTCCACAAAATGATGTGCATCCAGAAAATTCAAGCGTTTCTTGGCGCTCAAACGTAGAAGTCCTACAAAATAGCTAACAAAAAAATACAAATAGAAAGAAAATACTACGAAATACTAAATCAATTAAATTCTAAAGCAAACAAGTCCTTGGAAACGACGCCAATTGATAGAGAGAATTTTTCCACGAGGTCGCGTCATTGACGTCGGTCGTTTATTATATTCGGCTCACCAACTCAATACAAAAACCTAAACTATGACTACACTTTTTTAAGGGAGTACAACGGCCAATCCAGGTATCAAAAATCCACAGAGACAAGTTGATAGAATTATAATTGTTTAATACTTCTAAAATAAATGTGTATAAGGTAACTGTTAACAAAAAGGAAAAGATAACTAGGCGTGTGTATTTAAACTAGATTAACAAAAGGAATAAAAACTATAGGTTGCGACAGATATCCATCACCTCGAGTTAATTAGTATAAATGGTTACATGGGTCTACAAATTTAGTAAGATCGAGTGTCATTTAAATAATTTATCAAATCTAGATTTGTCACCCCCTAAATCGTCATAAAAGCCTAATGTGATTTTGGTGTCAACAGATACCCCGAAAATTACACACACAAGGTCGTAAATACAGAGCATACATGATATACTCCGTTAAATCTCCTAGTCATAATAATAAGGAAATTCCAATCGAATTAAATGAATAAAAATCATCACCAAAGCAAAGAAACTAAATCAACCCTAGGTGAGTTTAATCCAACACAACCTAATTTAAGTTAGCCAATAAGCATGATGAAATACATAAATTAAAACAACTAATTAATTAAAGTAAACAAGAAATAAATTAACTACAACAACTTATCTAGGCATGGAACTAATTAATAAAGCATGAAAAATAAAGGAATACAAAGATTAAATTAAAGGGAAGAAGATGAATAGCACCCTCTTACATTAATGGGTGAAAACCCAACCAGAAAATGGAGGAGAGGGGTACTCCACAAAATCCCCAAAATGTTCCAACCCTAGGTTCTAAATTAAAAAGAAGAGATAATAAAAGATCTAAGTCCCTTACAAAAATAAATAAAGTCTTCCTTATATAGTAAGAACAAAATAAAGAAAAGAAAAATAGAAAAGGAAACACAAAAAGGGAAAACGTGCATCGGATATTAGATAGGACCGGTCGATCGGTGACAGGGGAGCGGTCGATCGGGAAACAAAGATGAGCCCTATGCTTTTGTGATGGGCCAAAATGGGAATGATCAGTCGATCGGGGGGTTAGGGTCGGTCGACCGGAGGTGCAGAAACTCGCGACCTTATTTATGTGTTCAAGCCGAGACCTGTTGCGTAAGACTTGGTTGTAATGGACCTAATCCCTCTAATTTATCAATGGCCAAAGTTGGCCAAAGATAATTAGCACACAAGACCTGTTGTTACGTTTTTGGTCGAGACACTAGGAAAAATCGCACAACCTGTTGTGCAAAAGAGAACCAGGGCATATAAGGCACTTATTTAGTTGTTTTGTCTTGAGAATTTTCTAATATTTCTTCCTCGGCTCAAACGCCCGTAACATCTTCGCTAGGACTAGTATTCACGCACATTTCACGGCCATACGAAGCATATTCTGAGGGCCTCAACTTCCAGTAAGACTTCGGGAAAAAATCCCAAGTATGAATTTACTAAATTGCCCCTGAACATGCAATAGTTGACGAAGCTTTATCGGAATGCAACCAAACTTCACATTAAGCACCGTAACACCTAAAAAAGCTCAATAATACCTCAAATAACATGTTAACATATAAAATGAAGGTTGTCTAGTTATCGAGCATGATTATAGTAATTAAAGTACCTGAGGGGGCTAAAATGCATAAGTATAGAGAGTGTATACATGCATGATTCGGGATGAATCATAGGACATCCTAGGCCCCGATGCCCTCGCTTATAAATATATCCTCCCTCTACCTCTCCCAATTTTACCAAGCCTTCCTTCAAGAAACCAACTAATAATTTTAACCGTCTAGTGCAATAAATTTTCCACCAGAGGAAGAAAGAACCACTTAATAGGACCCCATGTCGGAATTTCTCCCTTCTCGTAGCGAAAAATCCACATTACTATGGTGGGGTAGAAGGTAGTATTACTTTGTATAATATTTTAGCACATATATTGTTTGATTATGGATCTACACATTCTTTTATTATGCATTCATGTGTGAGAATCCTTCACTTATCTTCTAGTCCGTTAGCTCATCCTATCACCATGGAATGCCAACAAGAAAAATGGCCATTTCAGACAGGATTTGTAAGCATCACACCTTACGCTTTGGAATCAGGACCTTAACCATAGATTTAATAGTCCTGGACTTAATCGAGTTCTATTTAATCATAGGTATGGACGTATTATCCCCAAAGTTTGCTCATATTAATTTTTATGCAAAGACGGTAACATTTAAACCATCCCATCAACCTTTTCTATTTTTAAGGAAGAAATACCCAGTAGCCCCTACTTTTTCGAATAGGTAAAAATGAAACTTCCTCCCATTCTACCATCTTAGATAGATATAAGGACGTGTTTCCAGAAAAATTACTCAGAATACCCCACCTCGAGAGATTGAATTTTTTATCAATTTATTACCAAATACCGCTCCTATTTCAATACCCCTTATCGTATGGATCCTTTAGAGTTACAAGAACTCCGAACGTAGCTAGACGATTTGTTAACGAAAGGATTTATATGCCCTAATACATCACCATGGGTAGCTCCACTTCTGTTCGTGAGGAAGAAAGATGGAAATTTTTTATTATGCATCGATTATCAAAAGTAAAACCAGGTAACCATAAAAAATAATATACCCTTTACCCAGAATAGGAAATCTGTTTGACCAATTTCAAGGGTCAAGAATATTCTCAAAGATTAACTTAAGATTTGGTTATCATCAACTTCGTGTCAAGGATGAGGATATACCCAATACCGCTTTTGTAACACGATATGGTCATTTTAAGTTCTTAGTAATATCTTTCGAAATTACAAACACCCCGCCGTCTTAATGGACTTAATGCATAGAGTATTTTGCCATTTTCTGGACCAGTTTGTAATCATCTTTATCTATGACATTTAATTTATTCCAAGACCTGCGTAGAACATGAGGAACACTTATGCACGGTGTTGGACACTCTTCGTAAACATCGACTTAATGCCAGGCAGAGCAAATGTGACTTCCTCATGAAAGAGGTGAAATTTCTTGGACACGTAGTCACCAAAGTAGGCATACAAGAAAAACTGACCAAAACCATTGTTGTACTTAATTGACCTCAACCCCCTACCATTATGAAATTATATAGTTTTCTTGGACTTGTTGGATACTATTGACGCTTCATGGAAGGATTTTCCAGAATTGCCTTAACTTTGAGAAGATTAACTAAAAATGATGTTTGGTTTGTCTCCTTCCGACTGCAAACAAGCTTTTCATACACTTAAAGAAAAAATAGCCATTGCCTTTATCCTGACCATTCCTTCTAGTAATAGCAGTTATGACATTTATACGGACACTTCATTACAAGGACTTGATTGTGTATTAATTCAACAAGGAGAATTGATCGAAAACGGGTCACGATAATTAAAAATTCATGAACCCAACTATCCAGTTAGGTTTTGGAGTTAGAAGCAGTAGTATCTACCCTAAAAATCTGGAGATGTTATCTATATGGAGAAGAATTTCAGGTATTCTTTGACCACAATAGCCTTAAGTACATCTTCACTCAAAAGTATTTAAACCTCAGATAAAGACGATGGATAGAATTTCTAGAAGATTATAAATTTAATCTACTCTATCATCCCGAAAAAGGTAACGTAGTTGCTTATATCTTGACCCGCAAAGACTAAGGAAACATCCACAGTATGTTTGTATTCTTAGAAACCATAGGAGATTACAACCTAAAGAAAGACTCTTTCGAAACCCAAATTATTTTATGAAACATCGTAGCTCGCCCCATCATGCACAAGAAAATCATTGATCTTTAAGACCAAGATAAAATTTTGAACTCCCCAAAGCAGACACAAAATAATCTCTTCGAAAAAGATTGGACCCTAGACCCTGAGCGAGGGTTAAAATTCAAAAATAGAGTATGTGTCCCTTTTATATCCTCATTACAAGAAGAAATCCTATAAGATGCCCACCATTATAAATTAATGATTCACCCCAGAAGCACCAAAACGTATCAAACTCTCAAATAACATTATTGGTGGCCAGGTATGAAAAAGGATATAGTTCATTTCGTAGACAAATGTTTAACTTGTCAACAAATGAAAATTGAACATCAACACCTCAGCGGATTACTTCAACCACTCCCTATCCCAGAATGAAAATGGGATCACATTACCATGGATTTTTTCAGCAGATTACCCCAAAGTTCTCCAGGCTATAATTTGATATGGGTTATCGTTGATCATCTTACAAAATTTACCCATTTTATACCAACTCTTTCCAGTGATTCTTTTCAATGAGTTAGTGAGATCAATATTAGAGAAATTGTTCAACTATATGGTATAACTCCTTCTATTATTTCATATCAAAACCCCTGATTCCGAGGAAATTTTTGGCAAGCCTTATAAGCATCAATGGGGACACAATTATATGTAATTACTACCTTTCATCCTTAAATCTTTGGACAATCTGAACTAGTAATTCAAGCCCTTGAAGATATGTTACGAACATGAACATTATATTTTCTAGACATATGGAACAACCACTTAACAATAATCAAGTTCTCTTACAATAACAGTTACCAAACAAACATTCAGACCTCCCCTTATGAAGCTCTTTATGAAGGACCCTGCCGATCACCCTTACGACATATAATTGGATCCAGAATTATCACTGAAAACATAGAGAAGATACGTCTTATTCGACAAAGATTGCATTTAGACCAGAGTCAACAAAAAAGTTATGCCGACACCCAGAGAAAGCCTTTAGAATTTCAAGCGGATAATCAAGTATTCCTGCATGTGTCTTGAAGAAAAGGAATAATTCAATTTATAAAAAAGAGTAAAGTTAGCATCTTGCTATGTTGGTCCCGTTAGAATCATTGAACATATGAGACCCGTAACATATCGTTTAGAATTACCACCCGAATTATCCAATATACACGATGTGTTTCACATTTCCCAATTACAAAAATACATCCCCGACCTAAGTCACTTTATCACCCAAAAGGGTATAACCATCAACCCTAATCACGAATTCAAGGAATTTCCTATCTAGATCCTCGATCGATAAGAAAGGTTATCTATCGTAAAATCATCCCACAAGTTAAAGTTCTTTGGCAACACCGAGGAACTGAAGAAGCAACTTGGGAGACAGAATGTGCTATGAGACAACAGTACCCCATGCTTTTCAAAGGTAATCTCGAGGATGAAATTTTTTTATGTGGAAAGATTGTAACAATCTGCCTTAAATAGGCATTTAGTCCCTTGAAAGTTCTAAAATTCCCAAGAAACCCTAAGACTTTGTCAAAATCATCAAAATACCCTTGAATAGAAAATCATGTTATTATACACTTTCCTATACCAATTAAACCCCAGTTTTAACCTAAAGTTTGACCAAATAACTTATATTTTACAGGAATATCATGGACGAATCCCCTAAGTTTGAGAAATTGCACATAAGCCCTTATAACTTTTAAAAGTTAACTTATAGAACCTAAACTCTAAACTAAAACTACCCAAGGACCAAACCAAAAACCTAACTTATTTTCACTTATCTCCATGCTAATGTGGGACTAGGGACTGACACATGGAGTACACAAGGTACCCATTTAACCCCATATGTACTTGGTTGAAACTTGTACAAAACCATGTTAGAACCCACCTCCAATTCCAACAATGAACTCTCCCCCATGAACCCTATAAAAGGCACTATTTACCCCTAAGAAAACTCACTTCAGCTCAACACACTTTCAACATAAAAATTTGAGTTTTTATGCATCTCTGTCATTTTATGAGTGAATGTCATTTTCTTTCATTTGTTTATGTTTTTACACTTATATAGAGTAAATTTATCTCTTTACATGTGAATGTTAACGTCTGAATGCACTATATAAGTTTAAAAAAGGAAAACTCAATTGAAGCTTGAGCTTTAATGGTGGATTCCTCTTCCATGACTTTGAACCATTTTCAAAGTGAGGAAACTTAATCTTTGATCCTCAGAAACCTAGATGAAATGTGTAATTGAACCAAAACCAATATTTAATGCTCCGAATCAAAGTTTGAATTTTTTGGGCCTGAAAATTTCAGAGTTTGAATTGAGGAGTTATACTCAATCAAAATCCTTCAAACCAAGCCTGTTTGATTGAATTTTCAATATATAATTTAACCATTACTATGACAAAATAAGAATCATAGCTTTCAATCACTTATCTTCAAGTTAAAAGTTTACCATTTTTACAGTAAATCAATAGCTCAAACTAACCCACCAAAATCTATAAAACTAATATAGTTGGATTCCTCTTGAAAAATTACACAACTTTAATTTGGGAACCAATTCAAATGGATTTTAAAAACATTTTGAATTTAAGGTTAAGGTTTCAAAACCCAAAAGTCAAATTATCAAAGGTTGAAGGTGAAGTGAATTACACGCGCACGAGTGAAGGTCAAGCCAAGTGCTTGTGATATTTGACTGAGCACGTGAGAGCGCGTCTTCAATAAAAAAATCTAATTTTTTTCAAAATTTCTATTTTTAAATTCTGAATAAAATATTATATTACATCACCCTATTTGGACCCCTGAAAATCATAATCTCGAGAAAACCAATTTAAGTTTAAAAACTCAACTTTTATATTACACATAACCCCTGCCCAATTTTCTAAGTATTTCAAAACATTCCTTATTTTTTTCATAAATTCTTTAGGTCAAGTAAAGTCTGTTTTCTCTTTTCACTAAACTCAAATCCCAATTGAAATTAAGAAAAATATTACCTTTAAAACTTTTTAAAATTTCATATGATACCCTCTTAATTATTTTTACATTGCAATATATTTCTATTCTTCACTCCACTGCATCACATAAGTATTAATTTAGACCTATACTACCTACTTATACTCTACTTGATTCCAGACTATCCAGTCAACCACTATGAGATAGACGCACAAAATCATAAATCGTATTTTCAAAGTAGTTGATTCTATTTTCAATATTAAACAATTGAACTTATGTCTTTGTATATAACAGTGTTATTGTACCACAATGTGATAACTTGAGCTCATACCTTATTACGAACTCTTTTGTGTAGTTCATAGTTATCGCAAATATTGATTCTATCAATATCTTAATTATTCTTGAAACCTGGTACACCGCTACAACCTATAAACTCAGTACGCCATTGAATCACTTTTAACTCTTAATTGTGGTATAACATTACATCCTATTAAACTTAATTGCAACAAAACATGTAATTTGTACCTTTTATTAGTGAAACTCAAGTATCATACATTACGATCCAGGGGTGACCTCGATATACCATGATACTTCTAATTGGCATGTAGGACTTAGATATTGAGTGCCTGGTTACTATTTTTCTACATACGTATTAGTGCCACTCTAGCTAAGTTTGACAAGCTATTTATTATTTCCCAATTATTTAGGATTTCTTGTCCAAATGTATTATATGCTTTGGGTTATATTGTAACAGTATGACTACACAGTTGTAACCCCTCTAACTAATAATTTATGGGTTATCTGGTTATAATTTGAACCTTAATCATATTAACTTACTATAATCAATTGTAGTTCACCATATTATTCTTTTACATATCAATAGACTTCAGTATACCCCTGCTAGTTCTATGATATTTCCTTTTGTTTCTATCTATAACATCTGAATAATTTGACTCTAGTTATATTTGACTATACATGCTACCCACATCTTGTATAGAAATAAAATTATCTTTTTAGCGTATTTGCTTAATTGTTTTCCTTCCAGATGGGCACTGAGCTAGAATAAGATGAAATGCCACCCGCACCTAAGAACTTTTACTCAGTTTTACCTTCGAAAACTATTTCCATAGCATACGTGTGGGCGGTAGCAAATAAGGATGGTAGTCCCGCTGAAATGTCTATAATACCGCTTATCAGCTCATGTGATTCCCTTATGTTTTCTACAAATTTCTCCTGTTATGTGTGGTACGTACAAATAAAAATGTATTTCCACTTATTTTAGATACATGATGTAATAAGATGCCTAGCATCCCCTATAATAAAAGCATTTAAATTCCGCTTTCCTTAAATTATTTCTTTTATATTAGTATCCCTTAGTTACCATTAATGCATAGAATCGTGGATGCAATAAAAAGGGTACACATATCAAACATGGGTCGCTCGTCTAGTCTGTCATCATCATACCCTTGTTATGATTTATTTCCCTATCTTACCATGTTTTCCTAGTTTTACTTAATCTTATTCTTATTTTTAATATCATGTTTCCTCTTTATATTTTAGGTGTGTTCAGTCTCTCTTTAACTTTATCCTATTTATTTTTCCCTTCTATTTATATTTCTTTATTTATTAATAAAATTTCCACCACTTTGTGTCCATCCCTCATTATTATTAATTCATCACATTTTGTCTCAACCCCATAATAGTATCATTTTAAACATGAGGAAATTATTTTAAGACACACAAAAAAAATCCTAAGCACACGATGAAACATAATAGCATAAAAATAATATATAAGGAAAAATACGCGTGGAATACCTACGGGGTGTATCTCCGCCACCCGATGGTGATCACACTCCCGTAGAAAGATCTCACTATTTGCCTCATAAGTGGGAAGAATAACATCATAAGAAGCCCGTGCCCTTGCACTGCTGGCTTGCCCTGCCAGGCCACACCCTCCTAGTCAACTTCATGAGGAGACACACCCTGATTACCCATAGGCCCCATGACAAACAACAAAGGCTATTGCATTACCCCCCCACCTCTCCATCCTACCTTGCATCCCCATCCATGGCAACCCTCCATCCTGATTCAGGTCAATACCCTAAATCTCAACATCGTCAACTAAAATACCTGATGGTTCATAGTGTCTATATATATATATATGAAATAACTCTAAAGAAGAAATCCTAACGTGGTCTAAAAATCAACTTTTAAAAGAAAATGAGAGAAAAAGAATAGATGAGTAAAAGTTATGAAGAATGAATAAATCTCCCAAGAACATTCTTCTTATACGTTTTGGGTTAAGAGTACGTTCAACCGAACAATTAAAAAATTCTTAATGTTTAACCAAATGGTTAAACATTTAGACCCCTTTAACTGAATTGTTAAATGGTTAGAATCCTTTAACTCATTTTTTAAAGGGCCCTTTTAACTGAATGGTTAAACCCCTAGGTGTGTTTTCCTAAATCCCATTCCCCCAGATTTTATACAAGAAAATTTTTCACCCATATCCACACTCATCTCAAAATAGGAAAACTTATTTTTTCCATTCTAGTTTCGACGAATATTTTCCTCAAGAGCACCCTCTTAGTCGACCGCCTCTATGGCCACCTCAATCTATGATCAGCGCTTGAGACCTTCTCCATTTTTGACACCTTAAAAATCATAAAGGGTGAAAATAGGTTACCACCTAAAATAAAGGGGTTTGAAACCACCAATGAAAAGGCGTGTAGAGGCCAAAATGAAAAATCCCCAAACAGTGCGAAAAGACCATAAACACCTATAAGGGTTCCTTTAACCGAACAATTAAAGGCCTGAAATTCCATTTAACCAAACAATTAAAGATCCAACTTCAAAGATTGCCAAATCTTCCCCTCTTCTCCCCATCCCTACACCTACCTTCAACCCCCTCCTCTACCCTACATGTGTCACCTCCTTTAACCGTTCGGTTAAAGGCCCCAAATCAGGCACTCTAAATAAAGTTCCCCACCAACATTAAAAGGTACCCTAAAACCTAACATTGATTCAGTTTCCTAACTTTCTTCAACCCAAACATCTCTAAATCTTGAATTCCATTAAAAAAAACATATTGAGTGAAGTTCGTACTTCCGAAAATTTGCTTCCTCCGAGAAATAGAGTCAAACCTCCGTGTACATCCCGTAAAAGTCATCTCTTCTAAATGAAGCACAACTCGACCTAACGGCGCCACATTATAGGGGGCTCCCCTGATAAAAATTCAGCTTACGCTATAAGGGTAAAGAAACTATGTCGAAATTTCAAATCAATACCCCAAACATATATTATGATCTAAACTCTCCATATATGTTAAAGGTTGATTTTTAACCCAAGACCTCTATTTGTTTAGCTGAAATGATAGACTAATATGTTTAAAACATGCTCACCAAATGTTATGACTAAATACAACATGAAAATATAGTTTTCAAAACCATTCTCAGGAAAGTTTCAATTAGTTGAGTTACTCCGAAATTTTGATAAACCCAAAGTCGAAATCGGAATGCTTCTCACCACTCTTTTGAGTGAACAAAGCCCGTCTTAACGACGACACCCTTATATATGTATTTTCTTAGAATACTTGTCAAACATCTTCCTTTGATTAACGCATTTTTAACATACAAATATGACATTCCAACTTATAACATAATTGTTATATTGACTAGGATTCATAAATACACTAATGGTGTTTATTATATACCAGGTAACCCGTCTCCTACACCCGTAAAATGTCTCCTTTTTTAGACCTATGTTGGCTTTGATACCGAGACCTCTTGGGTTCATAGGCACAACATCGAGCTAAACTCGTGAGCCCAAGCCTTATAATACATCTCTTGGCTTATTATCTATTAGGGATGCCGCCATCTCTTGTCCAAACCCCAATTTTCTCATACGAAGTGATGATGTCTATCATTTGGGATCAACCCAAGGCCTACGACACCTACGTGATTTTTTCCATGTCGATAAGGGATACATAGATCTCTATCTCTAACTTCTGGTCCACTCCAATCCTATATATATATATATATATATCCCTCCTTCTACACCTCCAAACTATCCTAAAGGACAATACCTTCCCGCTATTGATCACCCAAAAATCAAAATATCATGTTTCAATATCGCCGATCTTCGGGTCCACTCTCATTCTGAACCTTCACCGAAGCTACCATTTGGTCCAAAGATAGCTCCTCCGCCTTTCAAGCCAAGTCCTCACAATTTCACACACATCACGTTTGAAGAGGTGTACAACTATTTCAAATTGGCATGTGTCTATTGTTGTGTAATAATTTATTACATCGATGATGATTTAATAATCATTGCAAATTGGTTCGTATGTATGGTTATTGTATAATTTATTGAAATATTGATTTCGTGTTATATTGAATTTAAGTCAAGAATTTAAATAATATACGAACAACTCATAAAGATGTAAAGTGTTTACAACGTATTAGTTGTAACTTGTTTATAAATGATTTCTATGTTGAATTAAATTGTGATTAGTAACATGATCGACTGATATCTCATGAATAATCATGGAATGTGCTACTTTGAATGTTGTTAAATGTTTAAATCTATTTAGATATGTTGTAAGACTGATTTGATATGATTTTTTATATGTTTAAGATGAGACTTTGATTATTTGAATATGTTTGAATGATTAAACCTATAATTAAGATAAATTGTAATTAAACACACATTAAAGTTTGTGATTTAACCCTTATTTCAAGATTTGGTCTACCTAATGACAACAAAATGTTACAAACATGTTTAGATACACTTAGGAACCATATTTGGGATGTTTTTGGAGTTACTATAGGTTAGAAAAACCTTTCATCACTATTTGGTGCGAAAAAATTGAATTTTGGGTTGAAATTTGTAATACAACATTGTTTTTGGAAAACCCAATTCATAGGGTATTGAGACCTAATTCATCGGGTATTTAAAAAATTTATCTTATTTTGGGTCCGTTTGATGAAGTTACTTGAGTTATAAACTAAGAGACTTATGGATGTGGTCCACATAGTATTTAGGAGGTAGATATTTATATTAGTACATACAAATATATTACTTAAGTTCAAAATTCTCTCGATGGACGATTAGCCTAATTCATACAGTTAGGGTTATATATAGTAATTTTATATGTGTATTGGATAGTTATTTTTTTTGTTCTATATATGGACATATATAGAGTGTATGAGTATTTTATGTGGAACTTATCGGTGGGATTTTTTGTGGGATCGGGTGTTATGCCCTTGGCTAATGATGCATGTTATGTGTAGGTCTATATCACAATCCTATGTGTTGTTAATCGAGGGAGACATATGTGGTTATATTCGACTTGTATTTGTGTCGTGTAATTATACTATGGGGGTGTCGATGTTAGGATTAGAATCATTTGCATTCGTATTGTGCTTATATGTATAGTTGGTTCGGAGATGGACATATTTATACAAGATGTTTTATTATTATTATTATTATTATTATTATTATTATTATTATTATTATTATTATTATTATTATTATTATACGATTATTATTATATTATTACTTTATATGATACGATGTAACATATGGCTACTACGTATGCATGTAACTCTTTGGATATGGTTAGTGATTGTGGAATTATATTGCAGGATGTTATAACTACTTTTATGTGACTGAATACTTACATGTGTGGTGTGTAGAAGTATAGTTAGAAAACAATGGGCGTAATCTACAAGGGATTGATAAGATTTATGATTAGGCCCATGAGGGTTTAGTTGGTTCATGTATTATATGATATAAAACTTAGACTATATATGGTTATGGTTGATCGGGAGGTTTGTAAGAACCCTGGTTAGCCTAATAATGATTAGAGCTTATCTATATATTGTTGAATTGATAGCCTTAGGGTCCATTCAATACACATGTAAATCGAATTACACATATGTGAAACCCATCAAGGCAAAATTAGGGTTTACCTTTGAGATGTCTCTAGTTTGATCTCACCTTAGCACGAACAGTTGTAATACCCCGTATTTTTATGGCTTTTAAAATTGGGGATTTATTAAATTTAATTGAGTTATTAATTTAATATTAATCTAGAAGTTTATTTAAAAATATTTACTAGCGTGACAAAAGTTAAGAATTATTTGGAATTTGTTGAATATTACTATATGAGTAAAGTAATATATGAAATTGAATTTATTAAAATTGTCACGAGTGAATAAAATGACAATTATGGAAATTTAAGCCGGGACGCGCCAGTGTCGTGTAGGGACTAATTATTATTATAACAATGAATAAATTATAAGTTGCCCGTATGGTCATTTCGAGTGCGCCAACATGTCCGGAATGGTCAAAATAGTCAGAAAAGTATACCCGGGGCTTTAGTTTGGGTCTCGGTGCGTTTTTAGGCCTAACCAGCACCCCAGAGGGGCAATTTAGTCATTTTCAAATTTGCCCTTAATTAAATGACGAAAATTGGGACATTATTATCATATATTAAAAGAGTCTTCTATGGTTAACACTCTCAAAAAGATAGAACGGCAGTGAGAGGAAGAAAGGAAAAAGCTTTCCAAGAAATCCAAGGCCAAGAACAAATTCGATTGCACCACCACCACCACCAAAACATAGATCGTAAGACGAGGAACGCAGCCATACCCATATCATCAACAAATCAGACATTCGAATCCTAGGCAAGTATCTATCTTGCTACTTTTGTAGTTGATGTTTCACCCATGTTAGAATAGTATTAATAATTATAGGTTTCATGTAAGAATTTGAGGATTTAGGGAATTTAAATCACATGTTTTGGAGAAAATATATATATTCTGGAAATCTCAACACATGTAGAGGATTACACACGAAATTGTATTGGTTTAGAAGTGAGAAATCTGGAAAAGAATTAGAATAATGGAAGTTTAATGTAAAATTAGGGTTCTTGATAATTATGATGAATTACCCCTTTAATTCAATACTTTTGATGAATTTGTACATGGTTCACGTAGAAAATCATGTATATAGGTATATGAGACCAGTAGTAATTTTGTTTGGGAGTTTGGGGATCGTTAATGGAGTTTTGGTTGAGGTTAGAGAAGAAAACCCGTAGTTAACAATGGAAGAATTCGGAATACCTGCTTGATCGATCGATCGACCCAAGAGTGTCAATTGATTGAATGATAGATCGATCGACCCCTTTCCTCGATCAATTGACCCCTCCTGGGAAACTGCATGTTTTTTACCTTTTTGTTTAATCCGGTTAAAATATGTAGGAACCCTTAAGCATCATTTAAAGAGTATAATGGGTCATGAAGAGGACCAGTAGGGTCTAAGTAAACTTCGTTGAGTGAAATTTTATATGGGATGAAATTGTGGGTTAACGGGGGGTTTCGTCATACAATAGAAATTGTGCGTACATTCACTAAAGAATTGAGAGACTCGTGAAAGACTTAGACCAGAGGTTAGAGAAGGTGTACCTACTGAAATTATATTTTGTAAGAGAGAGTACTTCGAGAGAAGAGAAATAAGTATGAAATGATTATAATTAAGAATAAAAGAGATGAATCCTTTATGCAAGATAATTGGGTAAAATTGTACTAAGTACGGTTAATAATTATTATTGTTGGGTTGTGGGTGAACTTAATCGAAAAAATGAGAATATTTATATATATGACCGAGTGCATGTGTATATATTTATATTATGCTTGTGTATAATCATACCCGCGCTACTTGCTATCACGGAGGTTGTCGCGCTGGGACAGTCATATCTCGATGGGATCTTTATGGGGGATATTGACTTGTACCCTATAACATAGGATTCCTTGGTACAAGATATCCGAGAATGATAGTCAGACAGTCCTAAGAGACGTGAGGGGTATGTGCTGATCTCTTAGTGACTTGGAACTATGCTTCGGCTCTATTTTGTGTGTATTTTGTTAATAATGTTTGAGAGTGATTCCGAACTAGTATTTTCCTTAATACGAGTGATACGGGGGCTTGATAGCAGAGTATGCCAGCACCATAAATATTATGTGGGGTTCCGATAGTATATATATTATATGAGTGACTAATATATGTATACTTATATATGGAAACTTTCTATTGTGCCTATAAGTAGTTAAGTAATGAATGAAGGCTCCAACTTTATAATAAGTATTCGGGAACTTTGTAACGGTACTGAGTTGTTGTAAGTAACGTAAGAAATCTTGAAGAGATTGATTTTCTAAACTAAATATCATAGCCTTAGTAATTCTCGGGATAAAACTTTATGGAAAATAAGTTAGAAAGACTTATGAGTTTAGTAGTACGGTAGGCGTGCACACTAGATGAGAGGTGAGAATTCTCAAGAGAGTGTCGCATACTAACATTGTTGTCATATTAGCCGGTAAGGATTTTCTATACTTGCTAAACTATTTTAAAACTGTTTTACACTCGGGCTCTGACCGGTCTTCTGTCATTTCTCTCTCTTGTATATATATGTATATATTACAGGTGCCCAGCCACAGGGGCGTCAGGCATAGGATTTTTGGAATGGACGTGCTGCAGCTTATGTGGGAGTTTCTAGCCCTGGCTTTAGACGACCTCTTCATTGATTCAATTCTTATTTTAGTTCTTCATAGAAAGGGAATGTGTCGCCCGATTTCCTATTCTGTTTGGATTAGTCAGAGATTTGTATTTATTTATATTTTCAGTATTCAGTACTTATTGGGAGTAAAATTTTATTAGGATGATTTCTTTTATGGTTCTTTAACTTGGTTTGGTTAATCTAGACGACTTAATTATCTTGTGTTGATTTCCATCCTTAGAATTTATGTGATTCTTAAACTGTTGATTATTTAAAAAAAAGGTTTTCACGTTGAAATTTAAAATTGAAATAAGACTTTAAATTGTTTTGACACTTAGCTTAATTATTTAGGGTGATTAAATTGGAAATATTTATTTTGCGGCAGTGATGCTAAGAATGAACCAACCGTTCACCTTGATTTTAATTTAATAAAGGACTGATCACCTGGTATTAAATTAGGCAGCGTGTCACAGGTGGTATCATAGCCAAGTTCTAGTGTCCTTTTGGATCTGTATGGCTTATTTTTCTTCCAGCTTAGCATCTTTGATTTAGAGCCCCATTTTTAGGACTGTTGTATTCTTGTATTTACGCTTACGTTTTCAACTATTTGATATTTTATGATAACAGTAGACTAATAAACTTCCTTATCATTTCAGATGCCTTCGAGACGCTCACCTCGAGACAGGAATGCCTAGCCCGAGCAGCCAACATCTCTGACTCAGGGAATGATGAATGCAACTGAAGTAGTAGCTATTGTTGCTCAAGCGGTGAATGCCGCATTAGCGATGGTGCAATAGGCTCCACCCCAAGTTCAGGCAGTAGCGCCAGTACCAGCACAACTTTCCACCGCATGGGAGTGGGTCAGGGATGCCTTTCAGAAGGCGCATCCCCAAGAGTTCTCGGGTAGTTCAGACATCGTAGTCGCCATCCAATGGAAGAAGGATATCAAGAGGCATATGCGCATGTATGAGTGCACTGATGTGCAGAGACAGTTATTGGCTTCCTTCAATCTAGTGGGGGACGCTTTTCAGTGGTGGGAATCCACCACCACCTTGGAGGAGAGGGACAACATATCGATTCAGTCATTTTGGGCGCGGTTTGACCGCAAGTATTTCCCATCTGCCGTGCAAACTGAGATGAGGCAAAGGTTACTGAATTTCAAGCAGGAGAGTATGACTGTTGCTGAGTATGAGGAGGAGTTCACTAGGATCCTTACTATAGTGCCAGATGCGGCACCCACTGAGGAGAAGAAGATATTGTTATTTTTAGATGGATTGGCCTGGAGGATTCGTCAACATTTCATAGGCAATCTATCGTTGGGTACTTATACTAACGTACTCAATGCCGCTATATTGTACTGTCAGGATCACCACTTCCATCAGTAGGGGAGAAAACGAGCAGGGGATTCCAGCCAGCAGGGCAGGACAGGGGGCAGTAGTACTGGTGGGGCACCAGGAGCCCAAGGGCAGACCTGTCACAGTGAAAAGAGTTCCCATCACGGGGACCTTGCCAAGAGATTCCGATCAGTTGATTCCAGGCAGGGATTTAGGGGATTTAAATAGGTCCAGTCCAGTCAGCATGGCCAACACCGTTAGCAGCAGGGCCATCAAGGCTAACGACGTTTTTAGCAGGGCAGTGGCGGGGTGGTAATGGCCAATAGGGCAGTGGTCAGCAGGGGCAGAGGGGAGGTAACTTCAGGGGCAAATGTTTTGGATGTGGAAAGAATGGCCATAGGTGTCAGGATTTCCCAGAGGGGGATTGTCCCCCACAGCAGCAGGGTGCCCATAATGAGCCGTAGAGGCCACTTTTTCCAGCCTCCCTCCCAGCGCCAGCTCAGATGCCAACCCTATCAGCCATCCCAGCAGCTCCAGTCCAGCAGGGGAAATTGTAGTGTGGACATGTCTATAACGTCCACCAGGCCCCAGCACCTCAGGTTACACCCGTGATTGAGGGTACATTTCCTATCCATGGCACTATGGGTCGGGTTTTATTTGATACTTGAGCATCGCACTATTTTATAGCTACTCATTTTGCACGGGCCTTAGGGTTATTAGACACGGCAGAGAGTACAGTGACACGCGTAGACTCACCACTGGGGATGGGTCTTTAATTTTCTTTATATACCGGGGTGAAAGTATAGATATTGGTAGCTTAATTTTACCTGCAGACATGCTAGTTTTAGATATGCATAAGCACGACGCCATTATTGGCATGGATTGCCTCAATGCGTACAGAGCCATGATAGATTGTTTCGGTAGGAGTATTATCTTTGCCATTCTGGGACAGGAGATGTTTTTGGTGGCGATGCCTCGCCTAGAGGGAGGATCTTCCACACATCTATATTATATAGAGGAGGATACCTCTAAGGAGGTTGTGATTCCCCTGGATTTGATTACAGTTGTTCGTGATTATTCTGATGTATTCCAGGAGATACCAGACCTACCCCCTAGTCGAGAGATAGATTTTTTCATAGACTTGATGTCGGGCACTCGACTGATAGATCGTGCACCGTATCGTATGGCACCAGCGGAGATGAGGGAGTTACGGGATCAGATAGAGCAGTTATTGGGCCAGGGCTTCATTCGTAGGAGAACCTCACCTTGGGGCGCTCCGGTGTTGTTTATAAAGAAGAGATATGGTTCACTAAGGTTGTGCGTGGATTATTGAGAGTTTAACAAGGTCACGATACGGAATAAATATCCGTTACCTTAAATCGATGACCTGTTCGACCAACTGAGAGGAACAACCTTCTTTTCAAAAATAGATTTGAGATCGGGATACCATCAGCTACGAATTAAGGAGCATGATGTGTCGAAGACTGCTTTCTTGATGAGATATGGGTCCTATGAGTTCAGAGTCATTCCATTTGGGCTGACAAATGCTCCAGCCATATTCATGGATATGATGAACCAAGTGTTCAGAGAGTTTTTAAATCATTTTGTCATAGACTTCATAGATGACATCCTGATTTATTCGCAGACTGAGGAGGAGCATGCTGAGCACTTGAAGCAGGTTCTTTAGACTCTACGAGAGCATCAACTGTACGCTAAGTATGAGAAGTGCGGATTTTGGTTATGGGCTTTTAGAGCATGTTGTGTTGGAATTGGGGATATCGGTTGACCCGAGCAAAGTGTCAGTAGTGAGGGAGTGGGGACAACCCACAACACCGATGGAGGTACGTAGTTTCCTGGGGTTAGCCGGGTACTACAGAAGGTTCATCTGAGGCTCTTCGAAGATAGTGGGTCCGTTAACAAATTTGACTCGTAAGGGGGTATCGTATTTATGAGATGATGCTTGTCAATTGGCTTTTGATGAACTAAAGATAACTTGACTTCGGTGCCAGTTCTTGCTTTGCCAAGCCAGGAGTGGAGTACCTAATGTACACTGACTCCTCTTTATGGGGGCTCGGGGCAGTACTTCAGCAGGAGGAGAAGGCTATACCTTTGGCCTCCCGCAAGCTTAAGCCTCACGAAAGGAATTACCCTACACACGACCTAGAGCTAGAAGCGGTCATTTTTGCATTGCGGATTTAGAGACATTAATTATTGGGGGAGAAGTTTTGCTTGTTCACCGACCACAAGTCACTGCAATACTTGTTCAACCAGCGAGATTTGAACATGCGTCAGTGTAGGTGGTTTGAGTTTATTAAGGACTACCAGTTCGATATACAATACCATCCGGGGAAGGCTAACGTGGTTGCTGATGCGTTAAGCCATAGATCGGTAGGTGACGTAGTGGAAGTATGGAGAGCGAAGTGGAAAGAGCTGGGACACCAGGACGCGGAAGCCCGTTCCTTTATATCGGTTATGTTACTCACACCCAAGATTTTCACGAGGGTGATACAGGCACAAGCAGCGAATACGTTGCCAGGAGCAGATTGTACGACTCTTAGGTGAGGGTGCTGAGTCCTACTTAGTGAGCTTTGATGGGGTTTGAGGTTTAATGGGAGATTGGTGGTCCCAGAGGGAGAAGACTTACATCATGTAGTGATGACACAGTCGCATGAGTCTAGATTTACAGTACATCTCAGAGGGGATAAGATGTACCAGGATATGAGGCGGCAGTACTGGTGGGGTGGGATAAAGAAGGACATTTCAAAGTTCGTGTCCAAATGTTCTACCTGTAAGATAGTAAAGGTGGACCACTAGAGACCGCCAGGGTTACTTCAGCCGTTGGAGATACCTACGTGGAAATGGGAAAGTATTTCCATGGGCTTCATTACTGGATTGCATACATCACAACAGGGTCACGATTCTATATGGGTTATAGTGGATCAGTTGACCAAGTTAGCTCATTTTCTGCCAGTACGGACAGACTACACCACGGTCCAGTATGCGCAGTTATTTATTGTCGAGATTGTTAGGCTACATGGGTTGCCTCTGGATAGTGTGTCTGATAGAGACAAGATTTTCGTGTCGCACTTTTGGGAAAGCTTTCATGAGGCCATGGGTACAAAGTTGAGATTGAGTTCAGCTTACCACCCACAAACGGATGGACAGACAGAGTGTACCAATCATATGCTAGAGGATATGCTACGCATGTGTGTCCTTGATTTTGAAGGAGGTTGGGAGCCATAACTTCCACTGGTGGAGTTCGCTTATAATAACTCCTATTAGTTCACGATTGGCATGGACCCATTTGAGGCGTTGTATGGCAGGCCTTATCATTCTCCCGCTTATTGGCTAGAGGTGGGGGACAACAAGTTGCTCGGGACCGAGGTGAATCAAGAGACTTCAGCTAGGATTGAGCTTATCAGGAGTCGCATTCAGGTAGCCCAGGACAGACAAAAGAGCTATTCCGATGCAAAGCGGTCCTTCTGAGAGTTTAGTGTGAGGGACCAAGTATTATTGCGTCTATCTCCTATGAAAGGAGTAATGAGGTTCAGGAAGAAAGGAAAGTTAGCTCCATGTACCATTTCTCATTTTCGAGAGGATTGGGCCGATGGTATACAGATTGGGGTTTCCATAGCACTTGCACCGTATTCACGATGTATTCCACATCTCGTCATTGAGACGATATCTTCGGGATGATATGGCCCAAACTCACATGGCGATAGAGGAGATTGACTAACAACCCAATAGTTCTTATGAGGAGAGACCAGTGGCTATCCTAGACCATAGCAAGAGGAAATTGAGGTCGAAGGTAGTTCCACTTGTACAGGTCCAGTAGGAGCATCATAATGTGGAGGAATCCACTTGGGAGCGCGAGGCAGATATGCACAAAAAATATCCAGATCTATTTTTACTAGGTATGCCTTATTTTCTGAATTTTGGGACGAAATTCCATTATTAGGGGGAAGTATGTAATACCCCGTATTTTTATGGTTTTTAAAATTGGGGATTTATTAAATTTAATTGAGTTATTATTTTAATATTAATCCAGAAGTTTATTTAAAAATATTTACTAGCGTGACGAGAGTTAGTAATTATTGAGAATTTGTTGAATAATACTAGATGAGTAAAGTAATATATGAAATTGAATTTACTAAAATTGTCACGAGTGAATAAAATGATAATTATGGAAATTTAAGTCGGGATGCGCTTGTGTCGTGTCAAGACTAAATTATTATTATAAAAGTGAATAAATTATAAGTTGCCCCTATGGTCATTTCGAGTGCACCAACATGTTCAGAATGGTCAAAATAGTCAGAAAAGTGTACCCGGGGATTTAGTTTGAGTCTCGGGGCATTTTTAGGCCTAACCGGCCCCCTCCGTCAGTTCCAAATTTAGCCTTAATTAAATGACGAAAATTGGGACATTATTATCATATATTAAAAGAGTCTTCTAGGGTTAACACTCTCAAAAATATAGAACAACAGTGAGAGGAAGAAAGGAAAAAGTTTTCCAAGAAATCCAAGGCCAAGAACAAATTCGATTGCACCACCACCACCAAAACATAGATTGTAAGACGAGGAACACAGCCATACCCGTATCATCAACAAATCAGGCATTCAAATCCCAGGCAAGTATCTATCTTTCTACTTTTGTAGTTGATGTTTCACCCATGTTAGAATAGGATTAATAACTATAGGTTTCATGTAAGAATTTGAGAATTTAGGGAATTTAAATCACATGTTTTGGAGAAAATATATATATTCTTGAAATCTCAACACATGTAGAGGATTAACCATGAAATTCTATTAGGTTAGAAGTTAGAAATCTAGAAAAATAATTAGAAGAATGGAAGTTTAATGTAAAATTAGGGTTATTGATAATTATGACCAATTACCCCTTTAATTCAATACTTTTGATGAATTTGTATATTCTTCACATAGGAAATCATGTATATAGGTATATGAGACCAGTAGTAAATTTGTTTGGGAGTTTGGGGATTGTTAATGGAGTTTTGGTTGAGTTTGGAGAAGAAAACCCGTAGTTAACAATGGCAGAATTCGGAATAGCTACTTGATCGATCGATCGACCCAAGAGTGTCGATCGATCGATTGATCGACCCCTCGTGGGAAACTGCATATTTTTCCCTTTTTGTTTAATCCGGTTAAAATATGTAGAAACCCTTAAGTATCATTTAAAGAGTATAATGGGTCATGAAGAGGACCAGTAGGGTCTAAGTAAACTCTGTTGACTGAAATTTTATATGGGATGAAATTGTGGGTTAATAGGGGGTTTCGTCACACATTAGAAATTATGCATACATTCACTAAAGAATTCAGAGACTCGTGAAAGACTTAAACCAGAAGGTTAGAGAGGGTGTACCTACTGAAATTATATTTAGTAAGAGAGAATACTTCGAGATATGAGATGTAAGTATGAAATTATTATAATTAATAATAAAAGAGATGAATCCTTTATGCGAGATAATTGGGTAAAATTGTACTAAGTAAGGTTAATAATTATTATTGTTGGGTCATGGGCAAACTGAAACGAAAAAATGAGAATATTTATATATATGATCGAGTGCATGTGTATATATTTATATTATTCTTGTGTACAATCATACCCACGCTACTTGCTATCACGGAGGTTATCGTGCCGGGACAGTCTTATCTCGAATGGACCTTTATGGGGGATATTGACTTGTACCCTAGAACATAGGATTCCTTAGTACAGGATATCTGAGAATGATAGTCAGAAGATCCTAAGAGACGTGAGGGGTATATGCTGACCTCTTAGTGACTTGGAACTGTGCTTCGCCTCCATTTTGTGTGTATTATGTTAATAGAGTTCGAGAGTGATTCCGGACTAGTATTTCCCTTAGTACGAGTGATACGGGGACTTGATAGTAGAGTATGATAGCACCATAGATTTTATATGGGGTGACGATAGTATATATATTATATGAGTGACTAAATATGTATACTTATATATGAAAACTTTCTATTGTGCATATAAGTAGTTAAGTAATGAATAAAGGCTCCAACTTTATAATTAGTATTCGAGAACTTTGTAACGGTACTGAGTTGTTCTAAGTAACGTCAGAAATATTGAAGAGATTGATTTTCTAAACTAAATATCATAGCCTTAGTACTTCTCGGGATAAAACTTTATGGAAAATAAGTTAGATAGACTTACGAGTTTAGTAGTACGGTAGGCGTGCACACTAGATGAGAGGTGAGAATTCTCAAGAGAGTGTCGCATACTAACATGGTTGTCACATTAGCCGGTAAGCATTTTAAATACTTGCTAAACTATTTTAAAACTGTTTTACACTCGGGCTCTGACCCGTCTTTTGTCATTTATCTCTCTTCTATATATATGTATGTATTACAGGTGCCCAGCTATAGGAGTGTCAGGCATATGATCTTTGGAATGGACGTGTTGCAACTTATGTAGGAGTTGAAGGACCTTGATTTAGACGACCTCTTCATTGATTCAGTTATTTTTTTAGTTCTTCATAGATAGAGAATGTGTCGCCTGATTTCCTATTCCGTTTGGATTTGTCAGAGATTTGTATTTATTTATATTTCCAGTATTTCCAGTATTCACTACTCATTAGGAGTTAACTTTGGTCAGGATGATTTCTTTTATGGTTCTTTAACTTGGTTTGGTTAATCTAGGTGGCTTAATTATCTTGTGTTGATTACCATTCTTAGCATTTATGTGATTTTTAAACTGTTTATTATTTTAAAAAAAAGTTTTTCACGTTAAAATTTAAAATTGAAATAAGACTTTAAATTGTTTTGACACTTAGCTTAATTATTTAGGGAGATTAAATTGGAAATATTTATTTTACGATAGTGATACTAAGAATAAACCTACCGTTCACCTTGATTTTAATTTAATAAAAGACTGATTGTAATACCCCATGTTTGTATGATTTAAATAATTATGGGATTAATGGAATTAAAATGTGAGAATTTAGTCGTTAATTAATCCAGATTTAAAATAAATATTAACTAATGTGCCAAGGGTTAATACTTATTGATTGAATATTATTGTTTGTCATGTAATATGTAACTATACACTTCGATAAATTATCAAGAATGAGAAATACGACAGTTTAGTAAATTAAGTCAGATGCACGTGTGAGTCATGTCGGGACTAATTTAATGGAATAAAAAGATTAATTATTTTTGGTAACTCGAATGGTCATTTTGAGTAGCCGTTGAGTTCGAAAGGGTCTAGATAGTCAGAATAGTATACCCGGTTGTTTAGTTTGGGTCCCGGGGCAATTTTAGGCCTAACCGGCACCCCGAGAGGGCATTTTGGTAAATTGTATTTTGGGGTTTAATTGATGGTTGAAAATTAGGGGTTATTTTATCAGCCAAGAGAAGTCCATTAGGTTTGAGAGATACAGAAAGTAAAGAATGGCCACAGAGGGTGTGAGGGAGAACTAATTCCAAGAGGTAAGGCCCAAATTAGTAACACCTTGCACAACCACCACCACCATCGTGTATATCGGAACAAGAGGAATACGCCCATTCCAGCAACATCAAGAAATCAGACGACTAATTCGAGACAAGTGTTTATTACTTGCTTTTCTTTAGCATTAACCATATTCATGTTAGTATAAGTATGTTCTAATATGTATTGTTCATAAAAAAAAGTGATGAAAAACTGGAGATTTAGGATGTATAATTCAAATTTAAGATTAATTATATTGAACCTTTCATGTATCTAAGATAAAAATTACATTTTGATAAACTTATGTGACGAACGAATCTGGAAATCATGTGTTCTTGAAAAAGAATTTGGAGAATTAGGGTTTTAGTAATTAATTTTGGGATTTCATATTTCTTTGATGATTCGTAATGATTTAATTCTAGGATGTTAGAATCCATGTATAACTATTAGGATTCGATTTGGGATTGATTGGTTGGAGTTTGGGATGATAATATAGAGGTTTTAGGGTTAAAATAGTGTAAAAATGCTGAAATTCTGGGTAAAAGATGAAACAATAGGTCTCACGCGAAGTTACACGAAGTCGTTCGAGCAAGATGGCATCTCACACGAAGTCGCTCGAGCGACATGTGGCAGTCGTTCAAACGACGTGGCCATTTCATTCGAGCGACGGGGTGAATTTCTGGGGAATCTTCTAAAGGGAAGTTTTGGAATTTTCTAGTCTATTCTAGTGAGAGAAATTGGCAATTAATTGATTCGAAATGAAACAAGTCTATGAGGAAGTATGTGAATTTTATACTTTAATTAATCCGGAAATGAGAGTTAATTCGGAAGTTACTAAAGAGTTGTGGTGATTTAGTAATATTGTAAGAGATATGATACTGAGAATGAAATACATATGGTGAGTATACAAAATAGCTGGGAGAATACCTATAAATATTAATAGGATGTGTGGATTCCTATTACATGCTTAATATTGTGTGTATGACATACCTAGATGCTTGCTATCGCGCGGGTTTGTGTAGAGACAGTCTTATCCTGGGTGACCTTCGGGGGGATATTTGACTTGTATCTCAGAACATAGGAC
This sequence comes from Sambucus nigra, assembly GCA_949130495.1. Taxonomy (NCBI): domain Eukaryota; kingdom Viridiplantae; phylum Streptophyta; class Magnoliopsida; order Dipsacales; family Adoxaceae; genus Sambucus; species Sambucus nigra. Next base: position 385,896,645 of record OX422215.1, on the reverse strand, counting down.
TGTGAAGACTTACTTGTGAATTGATAAGTCAGCTGATTATGGGAGCATTGGTATGTGCGTGACCCATAGGTATGTGGTGTTTTTTGTGTATATGGTTCGTGGGAGACTTTCGAACCGATAGTCCTTATTTGAGTATGAGATGTACCGAGACATGATAGCAGAGTATGCAATGCACTACTGGTTTAGCCTTGGGTGCTATATTAGTATATGTATATAATAGTGTTGAATATATATATATATATATATATATGTATACTTGTGTTATTCCTACTTTGAGATAATTGTAGGCTATTGGGATAGTAAAATCTTAAGGGACGTAAGCTGTGAATACTTAACTTAGTGTGATAACACTTAACCGAATTAATAAATGATGATATTAATAAAGTGGAAAACTGGGGATTTTGGGTTGCTACCACGAGGTATAACTAGGAGTATAAGTCTTTATCTAGTTAGAAGTGTTACGGATGACTAGGTGAAAATAGATGTACGTTGGGCATGCACAATAGACGAGAGGTGAGAATCTCATGTGAGAGTTCGAACTAACATGCATTTGATACTTGCTTTATTACAAATTTCAGATACTTGCTAAAATAAATATTTTTACACATCGGGCCCTGACCCGTTTCTTGCAACTCTTTTCTCTTTTGCTATATATATGTATTATATCAGGTGCTCAGCCACAGGGACACTAGCCTTAGATTTTTGGATTGCTTGGCGTGCTGCAGCTGTTGTGGAAGCTGTAGGTCTTTGCATTAGACGCCTCTATAATCTTACTCTGTTCTATATAGACTTTCTATTTAGGGCATGTGTCGCCCATTCCTTAGACATTTTATCAGAGATTGTGTTCAGTTTACTTTTCGTTCATTTTCATTTGGATTTATTGTTATTATGGTTCTTGGTTTAGAGTTTTGAACTGGAATGCTTTATCCGGTCTTAGTTATTTGAGCATGTGATTCTGATTCAATATTTATATTAACTAGTTATGTGTGGATGGATTATATTTAAATTCTTGGATTAATAACTAAATGGTTTTTATTTAAAAAGGAAAATATTTTGACACTAGCTTAATTAATAATTAGGTGGTTAATTGGGTTGTTATGTTTTCGACAGTGATACTAAGAATGAACCAACCGAACAGTCTGTTTTAAATTTTATAAAGGACTGATCACCCGATATTTAATTGGGTGGGGTGTCACACTGATCACCCGATATTTAATTAGGCGGGGTGTCACAGGTGGTATCAGAGCATCAGGTTCTAGAGTCCTTTAGGATCTGTACGGTTTATCATGATTTCAGCTTAGCATTCTTTGATATAGAGCCTTATTTTTAGGATTGTTGTATTCTTGATTGTACGTTTACGTCTTTAGCTATTTAAGATTTAACGATAACTGTGGACTAACAAAATTCTTTCTCGTCTCAGATGCCTCCTCGACTTGCACCTAAGGACAGAAAAGACCAGTCAGAGCCACCACCAATTCCATCTCAGGGCATGATGAATGCTACAAAAGTTTCTGCGATCATTGCATAGGTAGTTAATGCAGCATTGGCAGTGGTACAGCAGGCACCACCACAGGCACCAGTAGTGGCGCCAGCACCTTCCCACACCTTCCCTAATGCATGGGAGAGAGTTAGGGATGCCTTTCAGAAGGTTCACCCTCCAGAGTTCACAGGTGGTTCTGACATGGTGATTGCTAGCCAGTGGAAGAAGGACATACAGCGTCACCTCCGTATGTATGAGTGCACCGAGTTCCAGAGGCAAGTTTTGGCTACCTTTAAGCTGACAGAGGTAGCCTTACAGTGGTGGGAGTCCACTAAGACTACAGAGGAGAGAGATTTATTGACGATTGGTGATTTTTAAGTGCGGTTTGATCGCAAGTACTTTCCTTCTACCATTCAGACTGAGATGTGGTGGAAGATACTAAACCTCACCCAGGAAGGGAAGACCGTAGCTGAGTACGAAGAAGAGTTTACCAGTCTAGTCAATCTGGTGACAGCAGAGGTACCTACCAAGGAGAAAAAGATACAGATGTTCATGGATGGCCTCACCTGGAGGATCAGACAACACATTCCGGGTAACCTCTCATTACAGACCTCTACTGATGTGCTTAATGCAGTGCTACTGCATTTCCAGGACCACCGCTTCCATATGACTGGGAGTAAATGAGCAGGGGAGTCCATCCAGTAGGGCAGGACAAGAGCCAGCGGGGTACATACATCTCAAGGTCAGCAGAGACAGGTCGATCAGAATTCCCAGCAGGGGGATTCTAAGCGATTTAGGTTAGGGGGTTTCCGTCAGGGTCAGGGAGGTTTTAGGCATGGCCAGCAGGGTCAGCATGGCCATCAGGGACAATAGGGACATCAGGGCCATCGACAGTTTAGGCAGGTCCAAGAGGGAGGTGGAAATGTCCAGTAGGGCGGAGACAGTAGGGGCAGCGAAGGGAAAAATTTGGTGGGAAGTCCTTTATATGTGGCAAGACTGGCCGTAAGCATCATGATTGTCCTGAGAGGGGCAGGGCCCCATAGCAGCAGCAGTAGGGTGCTCGACAGGAGCCCCAGAGACTGATTTTTCCCTCCACCCTCCCAGCTGTGCCTCAGATGTCAGGGCTACCAGCCATTCCAGCAGTCCCAGTCCAGCAGGGACAACTTCAGTATAGAGGGGTTTATAACCTCCATCAGGCTGCAGCCCCACAGGCTCCACCCGCGAGTGAGGGTATGTTTTCTATCCAGGGGACTATAGGTCATATTTTATTTGATACAAGGGCCACACATTGTTTTATTTCCACGAGGTTCGCACGTGCTTTGGGGTTATTAGTTACAATAGAGAGTATTGTTACTTCTGTAGATTCACCTTTGGGTAGTGGTTCACTGATTCACTTTATATGTCGAGGGGTGGGTATAAAGATTGGGAGACCTACTTTACCTTCAGATATGCTTGTATTAGATATGTCCGAATATGATGCAATTAGCGATATGGATTGGCTTGTTGCTTATAGGGCCAGTATCGATTGTTTTAGTAGGACTATTATTTTTTCCATACCTGATCAGGAGATGTTTCTGGTGGCGATGTCTCGTCTTGAGGGAGGATTGGCCACTCATTTATATTATATAGAGGAGGAGACCTCTAACGAGGTAGTGATACCTCTTGATTCGATACCGGTGGTGAGGGAATTCGCTGATGTGTTCCAGGATATTCCAGGATTGCCACCTAACAGGGAGATAGACTTCGTTATAGATTTAACGTCGGGCACTCAGTCGATTACCCGCGCACCGTATCGTATGGCTTCAGCGGAGATGAGGGAGCTACGGGATTATATAGAGCAGCTATTGGGCCAAGGGTTTTTTCGTAGGAGTAATTCACCTTGGGGTGCCCCTATGTTATTTGTTAAGAAGAGAGATGGATCGTTAAGGTTGTGTATTAATTACCGAGAGTTAAATAAAGTCACGATATGGAATAAGTACCTGTTACCCCGAATCGATGACTTATTTGACCAGTTGAGAGGAGCTTTATTCTTCTCTAAGATTAACTTGAGGTCAGGGTACCATCAGTTAAGGATCAGGGAGCAGGATGTGTCTAAGACTGCCTTCTTGTCGAGATATGGTTCCTATGAGTTTAGGGTTGTGCCTTTTGGGCTAACCAACGCCCCAGCCGTGTTTATGGACTTGATGAACAGGGTGTTCAGAGAGTTGCAGGATCAGTTTGTCATTGTCTTCATAGATGACATCCTGATTTACTCCCAGACTAAGGAGGAGCATGCCTAACATTTAAGACAGGTTTTGCAGACACAATGCCAGCACGAGTTGTATGCAAAATAAGAGAAATGTGGATTTCGGCTGAAAGACGTTCAATTTTTGGGGCACATTATTTCGGATAGAGAGATATCTGTAGACCCGGGGAAGGTGTTAGGGGTTAGGGAGTGGGGGCAGCCCACGACACCGATAGAGATATGTAGTTTCTTGGGCCTAGCGGGATACTATAGGAGGTTCATTCGGGGATTCTCTAAGATAGCGGGTCCATTGACTATTTTAACTCGCAAAGGGGTGCCATTTATCTGGGACGATGACTTCCATTTGGATTTTAATGAGCTGAAAGACAAGTTGACTTCAGCACCAGTGTTAGCACTGCCCATGCCAGGAGTGGAGTATCTAGTCTACACAGATGCGTCCTTACTAGGACTTGGGGGTGTGCTTCAGCAGGAGGATCAGGCTATAGCTTATTCTTCCTGTAATATTAAGCCTCATGAGAGGAACTACCCCACCCACGACCTCGAGTTAGCGGCAGTCATGTTTACACTTCGAATATGGAGGCACTATCTCCTGGGGGAGAAATTTTTCTTATTCATGGATCACAAGTCACTACAGTATCTCTTCACGCAGAAAGAGCTGAATATGCATCAACGTCGATGGCTCGAATTCGTGAAAGATTATCAATTCGATATCCAATAACACCCAGGAAAGGCTAACAGGGTAGCAGATGCGTTGAGCCATAGGCCAGTGGACGAGAGGGTCGAGGTGTGGAAAGAAAAATGGAAGGAATTGGGATACCAGGATGTCGTGGCCCAATCATTTATGTTTGCGATGACAGTTACGCCTCAGATTGTTACGAGAGTAGTACAGGCACAGACAATGGATTCATTCTATCAAGATCAGATTAGGAAGAATTTAGCCGATGGAGCCGAGTCTTATTCAGTGAGCTCCGAGGCGGTTTGCGCTTTAATGGGAGACTTGTCATTCCAGAGAGGGAGGACCTTCGACATGCAATGGTGACGGAATCGCATGTATTTTGATTTGCGGTACATCCCGGTGGGGACAAAATGTACCAGGATATGAGACGGAAGTACTGGTGGAGAAGAATGAAGAGGGACATTGCGGAGTTCATCTCCAAGTGTACACTTGTCAGCTAGTGAAAGTGGACCACCAGAAGCCACCAGGTTTACTTCAGCCGTTAAATATCCCTACGTGGAAATAGCAGGGCATTTTTATGGACTTAATTATCAGGTTTCCTACTTAGCAGAGGGGACACAATTCTATATGGGTTATTGTGGATCGGTTGATGAAAGTAACCCATTTTTTGCCAGTCAGGGCAGACTATACAGCGGGACAGTACGCTCAGCTATTTATTGCAGAGATAGTGAGATTGCATGGTGTGCCTCTTAATATCGTGTCGGATAGAGACAAGACATTTATATCTCATTTTTAGGAGAGGTTCCAGGAGGGTATGGGTACCGAGTTGCGATTGAGTACAGCGTATCACTCGCAGACCGATGGGCAGACTGAGCGCACTAATCAGATGCTCGAGGACATGTTGTGCATGTGTATCCTTGACTTTGGGGGACGTTGGGAGCAGTATCTTCCACTGGTGGAGTTTGCTTATAAAAACTCCTATCAGTTTACGATTGGCATGGCCCTGTTCGAGGCATTGTATGGTAGACCTTGTCGTTCTCCATCTCGTTGGCTAGAAGTAGGAGACAACAAGCTACTCGGGCCAGAGGTAATTTAGGATACATCGAGAAGGATTGAGATGATTCGGGATCGTATAAGGGTAGCCCAGGATAGACAGATTTAATACGCCGATGCTAAGAGGTTCTTTCGAGAGTTCGCAGTGGGGGACCAGGTTTTGTTGAGAGTATCTGCGATAAAGGTAGTAATGAGATTTGGGAAGAAAATGTAACAACCCGTGTAATTTTGGGCTATTTTAATTAATTTTTGGAAAATGGAGGAAAATAAACTTTTTGATAAAATTATTTTTATTGCTCAAATATGTTGGTATTATTTTTAAAGGCGAGAATTTTAAACAGTTTCGAAAACGTAGTTAAAACGGATTTTAAAATGATTTTTAAATGTTTTTAACTCTTGGAGTTGTTTTGACTTCCAACTCTTCATTTATTTGCCTTATTTAAAGGAGTCTTTTGGATTCCAACTTTTCATTTCTTTGCATTATAAAAGGAAGTCGTGGACAAGCCTTTTAACATACTTTTGTCACAAATTTTGGCAATAAATATATTTTATATTCCTCTCCTTTTAATTATACTTTGGCCCTTGAGATTTGCGAGTTCCAACCATAGATTAGAGGTGTTCCTGGGGCTATTTTTTTGGAGGTTCTTGGAGGAGCTTTTGTAGATCTTTTGTGTTGATCTTGAGCATGTGATCGTTGGTTTCTAATCATGGTTTGAGGTATGGGGTTTTACACAATATGCTCCTTAAATATCGCGAGTGTCATTCTCTTTGATTTCTTGTTTAATTGAACTCATATTTGAATTGATAAATTCATTGAAATCTGGAAAATAATTGTTGAAATTATTTTGATTCATGTGGTATCATTATATTGTTGGTGAGCACATTCAAAGCTTGGGCATATAGTGGAGTGTGGTTAACTAGAACTGAAAATTTGGGGTAAATTTTTTCTTGACTCATCGGAGCAAAGTTATAATATTGGGATTCAACAACCATCACCCGCAAATGAGGGTATGTTTCCTATCTAAGGAAGTATGAGGCGTATTGATTTTTGTAATGATTGATATTGTGTGGGCAAAAGGGTTGTTAAACTTAGCCTAAGGCATCGTTATTTACGTAGACTCACTGAGGGGTGTGGGACAACTATATATTACTTGTTATCACGTGGGTTTGATTTTTATGGGATTAATTACCTTGGGCATGTCCGAGCGTGATGTGACTATCGACATGCATTGACTTGTGGTATACGAGAGCATATGTCTGCATCTTGTCTTCTATAAGAGAGTAGATGCGTAGACTCTATTTGAAATCGAAAAAAAAACAAATTTTTGTTTTAAATCGAGAAACCTGATATTTTTTTTTATAAAACAAAATTTTATATTATTGACTAAGGACCTTAGGAGTTTCGATGACAGACTACTTTAGGAAGTAGTGTATCGGGGTGGTTCCTTGTTTGGATTTCGCTTGCGAGACACCCCACGCATGAAACTAATAACCGTTGGGAGTCGAAATAAGTTAGGTCTTTGGGAAACAAGTTTATTACCTTTGCGAAACTTTTAATATTGAAAGCGGTACGAGAGGGTGTATGGGCGCCCTGGATGATTGAATTGTAGTATTTTTCATAATTGTGAAAAAGGTAAGTAATTGAGACTTCAGGATTTATTTGTTCACTACGAGAGGATCATTTTTCCCAAAGTTTGTCACGAGGACGGTATAGGGAAGATTAGATAAAGTTTAAATTCGGTTCGGTTGAAACTATATGGTGCGGCTTGGCATATAACATCAATAGGGATTTTCGTTAATGTACTGTATGGGCGGTACGTCTTAGATTTCTTGCGATGAGAGATTTATACTCGGAGTTGACCTTACTGGTATGATTTATATTCCTGAATTTCGGGATGAAATTCTGTTATAAGGGGGGAAGTATGAAATACCCCGTAATTTTAAATGACTTTTAAAATGGGTTATATTTTAAATTAATGGATTAATTGGATTTTATTATTAATTAATTCATTCGGGTTTTATCCGGACGGTGGATATTAAAATGGATGATTCTGAATATTACTTAAAGATATTTAGGTAATATATGAATGTGATGTCATTGATATGACTGTATGATATAAATTCGGTAATTTATATTTTTAGTCAGACGCAGTATGGGACGTGTCGGGACTAGTTTATTAAATTAAAAAGGAAATTTATTTTCTATCGATCTAATAGTCATTTTGACTGCGTCGTTACGTCCGGAAGGTTCGAAATAGTCAGAAAAGTCTATTTGGATGTTAATTTTGAGTCTCGGGTCATTTGGAAATGAATAGGCAACCCGAAAGGGCATTTTGGTCATTTTTCTAGGGGGGATGAATAGTGATTTCGGGTTTGGTACTATTATAAGTATTGGTAGATTAAGTGTATGGGGGATTATTCATCTCCTCTTCACAAATTAGAGAAGCCATCTTCCTAGAGAGAGTGTAAGAGTGCTTGGGAAGGGAAAAGCTTGCTTGGAAAGGAGGAGAACCAAGGTTCACCACCACCAACCACCACCGGAGTTTGACCGGAGAAGGGACAACCAACTGAGATATACTACACCAAAGGATCAGACCTTCAGTAAAGGCAAGTGTTTGATAATGGCAATTTAAGTTTGTATATTGTTCATGTTAGAATAGTATGAAACGAGAAGATTATTTATGTTTGGAAGAAATAATGGAGTATTAAATGGATTTCTGGAAACTGAAATGATATAGGAATTAAACTCATGTTTTAGGTTGATAATAATCCATGAAATAGTCATGAATCTGTTGAAGAAACTATGAAAACCATTGATGTGTTCTTGAAGATGATATGTTGATAAATTTCTGGAAATAAGGAGATAAACATGCTTTTTAATCCAATCCCTTGATGATTCTAGGATGTTTAGAGTATTTGAAATCGTTCATATATGTTGATATATCATGTAGTAAAGATTATAAGTCATTTGGGATGTTTAGATGAAGGTTTAAATGATCATAAGTTGCTAAACTCGTAGTTGCTGAAATGCCGAAAACTAGGCTGTGACCTGAGGGATCGATCGATCGACCCCTGCCTTCGATCGATCGACCTCCCCAGAATATGTAAAGTTGTTTCTTTTTAAATGTTGATCCTTATCCCAAACCTTTTGTGGATCTTTGGTGATTATTATTGGGATATTATGGGACTTAGAAAATATCAGTAAACCCTTGATAAGATTTGAATTAATTTGATTTGGATTCAAGTGATTAAAATGATGAAAATTATATCGAATGGAATTTTGGTTGCTAGATTCATTTGTTAAATTCTAAATCGAGATGTATGAGGATTAAAGATAGGACCAGTAGGGGTGATTGAATATAACACCTGGGTATCCTTAAGTTTACAAGAGGGTTTAATCCAAAGTGAAAGAAGATGTGTTTATAAGAGATTTGAAACTATCGATTTTAACCTTAATTAAAAGGAGAACTAAACTCGTAGTAATTCAGGAGAAATGATGTTATGGACCAGTAGGATATTAGTGACTTCTTACTGAATATATGTTGAGGAAAAACCTATTTAAATCTTATGTATTGAGTGATGGTAGCCTTAGGGTTACAATTTGAACATCAAGGACTGAGTTTAAGCTCATTATTGATTTTGTAAAGCTATGAGGTTATCCCGATCGCATAGTTGAAGTTGTCGGATCTCCTCGATCGACAAAGTTAAGTAGTAGTGTATTGGAGGGGTTCCTTGTTTGGATTTCGCTTTGCGAGACGCTCCGCACATGAACCTTAACGACGTCGGGAGTTGAGAGATGTTATAGGATGCGAGGATAATTAAATTTTAAGAGCGTAGTGGTATGGCTCCTAGATAGAGATGGGAGTTTGGAATACATTTGGTTGAAAGAGGGTATGAGGTTATCCCGATCGAGTATTTAAAGTTGTCGGACCTCCTCGATCAATAAAGTTAAGTAGTAGTGTATTGGAGGGGTTCCTTGTTTGGATTTCGCTTTGCAAACGATCCGCGCATGAACCTTAACGACGTCGGGAGTGGAGGGATGTTATAGGATGCGAGGATAATTAAATTATGAAGTAAAGATATGATATTTTAATACGTGGAATTTAAAAGAGATATAATGCTACGTATGGGAAATATCTTAGGGTAGTGATAATTACCTTATTGATATTATATTATAGGTATGATAATACCTATTGGATTGATTGATGATTTATGTGTATGACATACCTAGCTTACTTGCTATCGATGGGAGGTTTGCGCGTGAGGGCAGTCATATCCTGATGAATCCATGAGATCTTTGATTTGTCGCTCGAGAACATAGGTCTATGAAAGACTTATCGGGGAGTTGATAAGTCCGCTGACTGTGGGTACGTAGGTATGTACGTGACCCATGGATACAAGAACTATGTTCGCCTCCAATTTGTTTGTTGTTGTTTGTGGTTCGTGGAATCTTACCGAACCTTTAGTCCCCTATTCGGCGGCCTGCGATGATGGGACATGATAGCAGAGTAATGCATTGCACCGCAGCTATGACTCGGGGTGCCGTATTATATATGAATATATATATAATGGATTAAATGATTGAATGGATTTATATGATTGTGGGTTTATTTAGATGCTCTATACCTTGTTATTTGCGGATTTGGTTAGTTTTATCGATAGTGGCTCTCCGCTCCGCTCTCCCCGGGCGGGCGGGGTGTTACAGAAAGGTAAATTGGCTCCGAGATACGTAGGATCATTACCTATTATAGAGAAGGTCAGACCGGTTGCTTACAGGCTTGGGTTGTCGGAGCACTTGCACCGTATCCATGATGTGTTCCACATTTCGTCACTGAGGCGGTATCTTCGGGATGAGTTGGCACACACTCACATCACGATTGAGGAGATTGAGTTACAGCCAGACAGTTCATATGAGGAGAGACCGGTGGATAGACTAGATCATAGTGAGAGGAGGTTGAGGTTAAAGGTAGTTCCACTTGTTCGGTTGCAATGGCAGCATCACAATGTGGAGGAGTCTTCTTGGGAGCGTGAGGCGGATATGCGTGAGAAATATCCAGATTTATTCGTACCAGGTATACCTTATTTTCTGAATTTTGGGACAAAATTCCGTTATTAGGGGGGGAAGTATGTAATACCCCATGTTTTTATGATTTAAATAATTATGGGATTAATTATTATTGTGGGATTAATGGAATTAAAATGTGAGAATTTAATCGTTAATTAATCCGGATTTAAAATAAATATTAACTAACGTTCCAAGGGTTAATACTTATTCATTGAATATTACTGTGCGTCGTGTAATATGGAACTATACACTTCGATAAATTATCAAGAATAAAAAATACGACAGTTTAGTAAATTAAGTCAAATGCGCGTGTGAGTCGTGTCGGGACTAATTTAATGGAATAAAAAGATTAATTATTTTTGGTAACTCGTATGGTCATTTTGAGTGCGACGTTGAGTCCGGAAGGGTCGAGATAGTTAGAATAGTATACTCGGGTGTTTAGTTTGGGTCCCGGGGCAATATTAGGCCTAACCGGCACCCCGAGAGGGTATTTTGATAAATTGTATTTTTGGGTTTAATTGATGGACAAAAATTGGGAGTTATTTTATCAGCCAAGAGAAGTCCATTAGGTTTTAGAGATACAGAAAGTAAAGAATGGACACAGAGGGTGTGAGGGAGAACTAATTCCAAGAGGGAAGGCCCAAATTAGCACCACCTTGCACAACCACCACCACCATCGTGTAGATCGAAACAAGAGGAACACGCCCATACCAACAACATCAAGAAATCAGACGACTAATTCGAGGTGAATGTTTATTACTTTCTTTTCTTTAGCATTAACCATGTTCATGTTAGTATATGGATGTTCTAATATGTATTGTTCATAAAAAAAAGTGATAAAAAATTGGAGATTTACGATGTATAATTCGAATTTGAGATTAAGTAGATTGAACCCTTCATGTGTGTAAGATAGAAATTACGTTTTGATGAACTTATGTGAAGAACGAATCTAGAACTCATGTGTTCTTGAAAAAGAATTTGAAGAACTAGGCTTTTAGTAATTAATTTGGGGATTTAATATTTCTTTGATGATTCGTAATGATTTAATAATTCTAGGTTATTTGAATTCATGTATAACTGTTAGGATTCAATTTGGGATTGATTGGTTGGAGTTTGGGATGATAATTTAGAGGTTTTAGGATTAAAAATGGTGGGAAAATGCTGAAATTCTGTGTAGAAGACAAAACATCAGGTCTCGAACGAAGTCGCGCGAAGTCATTCGAGCGAGATGGCATCTCACACGAAGTCGCTCGAGCGACATGTGGCAGTCGTTCGAACGACGTGGCCATTTCGTTCGAGCGACAAGGTGAATTTCTAGGGAATCTTCTTAAGGGAAGTTTTGGAATTTTCCAGTCTATTCAAGTGAGAGAAATTTCCAGTTAATAGATTCGAAACCAGACAAGTCTATGAGGAAGTATGTGAATTTTATACTTTAATTAATCCGGAAAGGAGAGTTAATTCAGAAGTTACTAAAGAGTTGTGGTGATTTAGTAATACTGTAAGAGACGTAATACTGAGAATGAAATATGTATGGTAAGTATACAAAATGACTGGGAGAATACCAATAAATATTAATAGGATGTGTGGATACCTATTACATGCTTAATATTATGTGTATGACATGCCTAGCTGCTTGCTATCGCGGGGGGTTGTGTAGAGACAGTCTTATCCTAAGTGACCTTCGGGGGGATATTTGACTTATATCTCAAAATATAGGACTGTGAAGACTTATTTGTGAGTTGATAAGTCAGCTGACTATGGGAGCGTAGGTATGTGCGTGACGCATAGGTATGTGGACTATGTTCATCGCCACTATGTGTGTTTTGTATATATGGTTCGTGGGAGACTTTCGAACCGATAGTCCTTATTTGAGTACGAGATGTACTGGGACATGATAGCAGAGTATGCAATGCACTACAGATTTAGCCTTGGGGTGATGCATTTGTATATGTATATAATAGTGGTGAATATATATGTATACTTGTGTTATTCCTACTGTGAGATAATTGTAGGCTATTGGGATAGTAACATCTTAAGGGACGTAAGTTGTGAATACTTAACTTAGTGTGATAACACTTAACCGAATTAATAAATGATGATATTAATAAAGTGGAAAACTGGGGATTTTGGGTTGCTACCACGAGGTATAACTAGGAGTATAAGTCTTTATCTAGTTAGAAATGTCACGGATGACTAGGTGAAAATAGATGTACGTTAGGAATGCACAATAGACGAGATGTGCGAATCTCATGTGAGAGTTCGAACTAACATGCATTTGATACTTGCTTTATTGTAAATTTTAAATACTTGCTAAAACAAATATTTTTACACATCGGGCCCTGATCCGTTTCTTGCATCTCTTTTCTCTTTTGCTATATATATGTATTATATCAGGTGCTCAGCCACAGGGACACCAGCCTTAGAGTTTTGGATTGCTTGGCGTGCTGCAGCTGTTGTGGAAGCTGTAGGTCTTCGCATTAGACGCCTCTATCATTTTACTCCGTTCTATATAGACTTTCTATTTAGGGCATGTGTCGCCCATTCCTTAGATATTTTATCAGAGATTGTTTTCAGTTTACTTTTCGTTCATTTTCATTTGGATTTATTGTTATTATGGTTCTTGGTTTAGAGTTTTGAACTGGAATGCTTTATCGAGTCTTAGTTATTTCAGCATGTGATTCTGATTCAGTATTTATATTAACTAGTTAAGTGTGGATGGATTATATTTAAATTCGTTGATTAATAATTGAATGATTTTTATTTAAAAAGGAAAATATTTTGACACTAGCTTAATTAATTATTAGGTGGTTAATTGGGTTGTTATGTTTTCGATAGTGATGCTAAGAATGAACCAACCGAATATTCTGTTTTAAATTTTATAAAGGACTGATCACCCGATATTTAATTGGGCGGGGTGTCACACTGATCATCCGATATTTAATTAGGCGGGGTGTCACAACAGTATGTGATGGTGATTGACCTAGAATACAGGCTCGATGCACCTCATGATCTTCTACCGTAATCCCATTATGAATAGTCACAAATAGAGTGTGGGCTCTTCGTGACCACCTTCTCTTCTCTCTTTTTCTCTACGATGTCTCTCTTTCTCACAAATCCGAATTAGGGTTTTTTGAGTCTCAAGAGTGACGACTTGGTTGAGGAAAAATGAGCCTTAGGTGCATATATATATGCTATGGTTAGGACCCTAACGAGAGATAAGGATGTGGCTCCTAATGGGCCTGAGAGAACCTAATCCAACCCAATTTCTAATCCCAGACCATTTAATATAATTAAGCCCACTACATAATTATAATTGCAACTCCCCTACTTAACTCAAAATTATATTTCAAAATCCATATTATTAATTACTTTGTTCTTCCCACGTTAGGGTTACAGATACCCATTAATAAAATAAATTACTGAAAATTTATTTGATTATCTTCTTTAAGTCCTTGAGCGGTCCAGATTATCTTATTTGTAGTACCGGATTAATATAATCCACCTGCAGGGTTTGCCATATTCAAAACTTCTAAGCATCTTAAGGAGGTATCACCAGTCTCATTAACAAATCTGTCAAGATTATTGATACAATAATGAATCTCACCCGACAGGTCAAAGAAATAAATAACTAGTGTATGTGTCCATAAATCATATCCAGATTAAGAGCCTTAAGCAAACCTTGTAATCATGAAGTGTACATTTTCTTAGAAAATCAGTACAAAGATAATGACCTCAAAGTGGTCCCGTTCAATACACACAAAGTGTACTAGCGCAATAAGTTAAAACTATAATGTTTCCCATAATCAAGATAGACCTACTAAAATATAGTGCTATAGCCCTACCGATGGTGTGTCCAGTTCCATCTAAGACTGTGAATGATAAAACTTATGTTCCACAAGAATCGGTGATTTGATCATCTATGTGTAAGCCTTACTATACACACTAGAACACCTACTAAGAGGAATAAAAGACACCAGCAATAGAAAAAATAATGCAAACATTATGTCCACACATGATTCTCGTCATGAAATTACTAATTTTGTACTAAGAATTAATTAATTAAATAATAACCCAGATTACAATTAAAACTTGGCTAAATTTTCCCAAATATGCATATACTAAAACCAGGTGATTAAAAGTCTAGGCAGGATGTCTTGATTCTTTCCAATTTTAATCTTTTTAACCTAATTACTACGTGAGAATGCAAGATTCAAATTGTAATGATAAACAAACAAACCATGCCACACCGATGTATGAGGAAACCCCAAATGAAAAAAACCTCGGATGGCTAGGCCTAGACAAATTCACTACAAATATGGTTTTACAAGAAGACTCAAAAGACTCATAAAACTTGCATCGACAATCCTACGCAGATGCAATCTTCAAAACCTTTATCCGTAGCTTCGTGCAATCCAACACGGCTTCACAACAACTTCTTGCCTCGGTATTCACCGATTGCCTTTATCGTCTACAACTGTGCAGAACCCTCCACACAACCAAGTACATTTGATGAAGATGTTTTTGTGCATTTGGTTTATGAAGACTTGATCATAGAGGATCAAAGATATTTGAAGAGGCTTTTTCAAAGTGTTTAGGCTTAATGATTCATGAAAAAAGCATGTTAAAAACTAGTCCCACCCCCTCCTTATATAAGATAAGAAATCCGAGTTAATGGGGGTAGTGGGAGAGTGGGGAAAACTATCAGAAAAATTAAGTTTTTTGAATAATGCGCCAACTTATTTGAATGACTTTGTATCTTGTTCGAACAAGGGGCGTTATCTCACTCAAACTTCTATTTGACGAGATATCCAATGAGATTCCAGAGAAGGCAAGAAATCAAAGAATTCATCTCGTTCGAACGAGGGTACCAATCTCATTTGAACGAACTTCGAACGAGTTATCTGACAAGATTCTAGAGATTCTAGAGATATCTCGTTCTAACATGTCTCATTTGATCTCTCATTCAAAAAAGGGAAGGTACCTTATTCGAACGATTTATCAAATGTCGTTAGAACGACCTGGAAAAATCTAATTTGTCAAAACATTTTTTAGGAAACTATTTTAAAAACATTTGAAGCCTCAAAATGATTTTCTCCAAATATGAAGATGGTCGTGTACATTTAGGAATGAGCAAGTAGTAAGATGAAACATGAACATATCCTGCAAACCAGCGAATGCTTGCTTATCTTCAATATTAAACTTGAGTATATAACACCATAACAAACTATGTGTTTTGACCAATGGAATAAGCCAATACAAATTGACTAGATGTGGAAATTTGTCTTTATAAATCTCCCCGTTTGTCTATTCCGGGACAAAACACAACAAAAATAAAAAGACCAATTTGCTAAGTTGGGTCGTTAAGCCAATATAATATCCATCCTAAACCCAAAAAAGAAAAGATACAAGACACCCTAATAACCTAGCAGCAACAACTGCTCTCTGCTATGCTTCCATAAGTTGCACATGTAGAATAAGGCCTACACACATGAACCAAACTACTTGTGATGCATATAAATAGAATGAAATAAATAACTCGAATGATATAAATAACTATTCCTAAAGTTGTTCTCCCCCTTTTTACTGAAAAAGACAAAGGGTTAGAACACACACGACAAGGTTAGTTTATCACAGTAAAACCATAGAGTATCACAAGAGATAAGTAACGAATATCACCACAAGATATATCAAATAATAAAAGGAGTGATAAAACCACTACAATTAAAAGGATGCTAATGGAATACACAAAATACGGAAGATGACTCAGAATAGATACATTAAAATCCAAGTGAAGAAGATTACAACGTCGAGCTAACTAAAAGTGTATCAAGTACAGACCAAGTACAATAGGAGAGCAAATACAAAAATGAATAACCAGTCAAACATCTCTTAAAATATAAAGTCACTGAGCTATGCCATAATTAACGTCATCAGTGACGTCATTAAAAAAGGAACTAAATGAGAGGAGAGGAACCATCTCCTGGCGATGCAAGTCCTCAAAGCGTTGCATCATCAACTCATGAGTAAGCTCTCTATCACACTGCATCGGGGACATAAACTCCTAAAACATCTGACGCTCCTTCTGACGCTCATCAACCATCTGATGTACCTATGCACGAAGTGCCCTAACCTCCTTAAACTCGATGGGTGGGGTGGGAGGAAGTGGATGGAAAGGATCCAGTAGGAGTGGAAACTGGAGCAGACAGAGAAGAGGTAGGAGGACTAGGGTATTGATTCTGGGCAGCTGGGAGATGATTCATAGAACTACTCAATGAATTGGATATTATTAACAGTTTGATAAGAAGTCAAGGGGGTGTCAGAGGGAAGGATGGGACACTCAGCATGAAGACAATGATGAGTGATGAGCACTACAAAAGGAAGATCTTAACGAGTGGGGGAAGTGACAGAGTTTCAAACCAGACTCAAGACCAAGACGGAGAAATTGGGGCTAGGGAGGTCAATGACTGCACCCTGACTAATAGCATTAATGAGTCGAACATGATTCCACGAGACCTGAGTATGGTTTGCACGTGGGATAAGGCAAGCAAAAATGATCCAATTAAAGATCCTGAAGTCAACTCGAAGATCTGAATGGTTGATAGTTGTGGTGCCCATATGACGTTTTTCTAAAACAACATTATTCTAGACCTATATATCAAGAGACTCGTGATTGGCCTATGGAAAAGTGGCATTTGGGGACTGGGGAGATAAAGTATGGAGGCTATAGAGTCTACGGTAATGACTATCTCTCTATCGCGAACCGTAGAGACCACCATATCGAGAAAGAATTCCCAGACAAGGTCAGGTTAAACAGGATCAGTGATGAAGAATAGTGGCTTCCAACCTTGATTAGACAACCATGTATACGTTGTCTAAAAATGGGATGGCATGTGGACAACCTTTTCATGTATGATGGAACGTACATGAAAACCAAGGCAAGTATATACTACATCCACGCTTTGGGTGGTTTCCATACAAGAGCATCATTAATGGAGAAAAGGTAATGAAAAGTATCTTGTTTAATGAAAAAGTGAGTTTTAGCTTTCGTGAGAAACAATTTTCACAGTGGAGGAAGAAAATAAATTTGTAAGTTATGTTTCTACGAACTAATGTTGTTCGTAGGAAGAAAAAAAAAATTCCTACGCTTAACATTAGTTCCTAGGAACATGTAAGAATATAAATGTTTAACTTCCTACGAACTTCATTTGTTCGTATGAGTTCCAACGAACTTTAGAAGTTCGTAGGAATTATTACGAACAAGTGAAGTTCGTAGGAAGTCTTTACAAATTCTATACCCATTCAGTAAATTTAGAGAACCTCTACAAATCCTTCTACGGATTTTGTCAACTTCATCCCACCAATGCAGTGCTTAAAATTTGCAAAGTTACCAAATCTCTTGGATTTGAGCATCCCCATTGTGGATGCTCTAAGGAAGTTATAGGGGACACCCTCAGCATGTCGAGATGAGGAACCCTTCTCAATATCGTCGGTACTCGAAGCATGACAGTGCGAGGGATACTGACACAGTAAACTATGAGAAAATAGGCTAGGAAAAAGGGAGGGGTAGGGAACCGAAAGTGTACTAAACGCACACGCTAGGAACCTATCTCCATTAATGCTCCAGTCAAATGCCCAAAACAATCAGACAACCGAACCAACCCAAATCAGTAACAATATAAATATGTGCAAAGAGAATAAAAATAAGGAAAATGCTAGAGAGACCCATTTTGTGGACACATTTCGTAGACACACTGCATTAAAAGTTTATACCTTATTGTTTTGGATCCCGTCAGGGCATCAACCAATGCATTAAAAACTTGTACTATTTTTGTCTTATTTACGGGTCCACAAAATGTGTCCACAAAGTGGGTCTCCCTAGCATTACTCTAAAAATAAACATATATGGAATTTCAAAAAAATCACCATTCATTTGACTTGTCGTTAAAGAAAAAAATTATGGGGAAAAAAATAAGAAATATATTTTTGTTTTAATTTTGAAATAAAGAGAACAGTAGTAAAGACAATCCCAAAAAGTAGTATTGAGAGATATGTTTATATGGAAATACACGAAAATTTGATATATGCACGCAACTAAAAAATAAGATTTGGAAATAACATTCGTGTGTGGATTTTTAATAATAAAATTCCCATATAGACATATCTAGAAATATAATAAAAAAATACCTCGGTGAATGAGTGAGAACCCTAACAGTGAAGAAACAGGCATGAGACTTTTAAGAACACCTCAAAAATTGAACAATAAATCCACTGAAACCACCCTAGGAGAACCGCGAGTTGAAATCCTAGGATAGAGAAATCAACTAACCGAGACCATGCGAATTGAATGTAGGGGTGTGAACAAAACACATGGGATCATCAACAATAGATAACACAAAAGTGCAAAATCCCAAACAACATTCATAAACTTTAAGAATTCAACTCAACCTTAGTGTAGAAATATATAGACTCATTAGAAGTGAACGCACTTGTATGAAATTGCCTTAAAGACCGGTGATTCTCCGACCAATAGTCACTTAAATAAGAAATACGAAGGCTTATTATGCAAATCCATTGATCTTCGATTTATAACACCCTCAAGGATAATAATTTTTAATTTCACACAACATTTTGAAGATCAATGAGAAAATTTTGGCCATGGAAATTCTGTTTTTATATGTCGAATTTTCTTTGAGGCTCTTTTCAATGTTGACTTTTAATGCAAAGGAGATTGCTCTTTTCGTAGCCCCTTCCATTGCTCACTCAAGTTAGATAAAACAATTAATAATGGGCAATGGTTCTTACACGCATAATTTTTGCCTATCGCATATAAAATTAAGTGGCAAAATTGATAAGACAACACCTTACTTCACTTAGCACAAGAAAAGTGTGAACAAGATTCTAAAGAGACCGTGTAAGGTGTGTGCATATAAGGTGACGAGATGAGGCCAACATAGAAGGAACTATCATAAAAGGGAATCATACATCATGATAATGCATAATCAATTAGGACAAAATCTAGTCTTTCTTTCCATTATAAGTGACGTGAACATGGAATGAAATGGAGTTCTGAATATCTTAATTACGCATACAAAAGGTAACAAAAAAATCTTGTTGAAAATTTTTATAAATGAAAAAAACAAAAAAAAATTGATTTTTCATAAAAATATATGCACCATGTACAATCTAGTTTAGGGGTTAAACGATAATAATAAACACACACCAAACTAGCTAACGATCCGAACTCAGTCGACTTTTTCTTCAATATGCTCATGAATGAAATGCTAACGGATTTTAATATGTTTTGTTTTAGAATGTTGGAGTGGTCTACGAGAAAGGTTAATTCCACTAGTATTATCACAAAATATGGCCATAGCGCCTTGGTGGATCCCATGATTGCCCAATATTTCTTTCATCCACAAGATTTAGGTACATCAACTCTCGATAGCTATGTATTCAGCCTTACCGGTGGACAAACATATAAACTTTATTTCTTGTTCAACCACGACACTAAAGCACTACTGAAACAGAAACACCCACCCAAGGTGCTTTTACAACCATCTACATCCCCATCCCAATCGGCATCACAATAAGACGATAAACGATCACCGATATTAAAGGAATACCATAACCCATAATCTAAAGTACCACTCACATATTTGATTATTCTTTTAAGTGCATGTAAATGAGACCCTTTTGGGGATGCCTGATACCTAGCACACACACTTACAGTAAAGGCAATATCGGTCCGAATAGAAGCTAGGTAAAAAAGACTACCTATCATACTACTAAAGAGGGTTTGCTCAATGTCCTTTCTTGATATGTCTTTGCTAAGCTTAGTCGTATAACTAATCGGTGTACGTTCGTGCCTAGCTGTGTCTAACCCAAAATTCTTCACTAGATCTCTTGCATACTTTGTTTGGGATATAAAAATATGATCCTCTAATTGACGAAGCTAAAGATCTAAGAAGAATGTAATCTCACCTATCATATTCATCTCGAACTCACTAGTCATCTAGTCCATAAAATTATGAGTACGTCGATCACAAGTGGAACTAAAGACTATGTCGTCAATATAGACTTGTGCAAAAAAGATGTCCCCCTTCTCTCTACACACGAATAATGTCATATAAACTCCCCATATTTTGAAAAGATGGTCCTAAAGATGAGAAGTAAGCCTATCATACCAAGATCGAGGAGCTTACTTCAAATCATATAGGGCTTTCTTAAGATAAATGACATGACATGGGAATTTTGGATCTTTAAATCCTTTCGGTTGTTCCACAAAGATCTCATTTTATATAATACCATTAAGGAAACCACTCTTGACATTCGTGTGATAAAGCTTGAATTTTATATGACATGCTATGGCTAGTGAAAGGTAAATAGACTCTAACCTCTCAACAAGACTAAATGTCTCGTCAAAGTCAACACCCACAATTTTGGTGTAACCTTGAGCAACTAACCTAGATTTGTTATGAACAATTATAACATTTTCATCCATTTTGTTCTTATAAATAAACTTGGTACCAATGTGTTAGTGTCTCTAGGTCAGGGAACTAATTACTAGCCATCATTCTTTTTAAATTTTAGCATCTCTTCTGGCATGGCATTAATCCAATGTCCCTCTTTAAGAGCTTCCTTAAAGTTCTTGGGCTTGATTTGGTAAGTGTAGCAAAAATGACTAACCACATATTCTAGTTGAGCACGAGTCTTGACACCTTGGTTGAGATCTCCAAGAATGTTTGTGGGGTCATAACTCTTATGAACCCAGGATGGAGGATCCTCTTTATAAAGAGTGACGTCCACCATATCATTGTGAAAGATAATAGGATCATCACTATCCATGATCTTAGAGATTTTAAGGTTTTAAACCCTCTATGCTCGACTATTCGATGAATAACCTAAAAATATTCCCTCTCCACTCCTTGAGTCAAACTTTCCTAAGTGTTCTCTATCTCGAAGAATGTAGAAAGGTCTCCTAAAGACTTAGAAATAAGATAGGTTGGGATTTTTCTTGGTCCACAATTCATATGTTATTTTAGTGGTGTGTGGACAAGATACACCTATTCATGGTGCGGCATGTAGTATTAATCGCCTATGCCTAAAATTTCCTAGACACATTTTGACCAAGGTGCATAGGCCTAGACACCTCCTGAAAGGTCCTATTCTTTATCTCAATAATAGCAATTTTTTAGGTGTGCTTACCCCAATAACTCATGTTTAATGTATGCGTCATCACAAAACATTTTAACACTGGCATCAATGAATTTCGTTCCATTATCACTTATAATTAAATTTATAAGGATACTATGTTGATTTTGTATAACACGACATTTGGTTGTAAGAAACTCAACAACATATGATTTTTCCCTAAGGAATCCCATTATATAATACCTCAAAAAATCATCGACCATCACTAAGATATGCCGGATATCACCAAGGATCTCCGTAATCGTGGGAGACATATGATCCATGGGTATAAATTATAATACATGGGAGGTAGTAATTGTATTTAACTTCTTATGTGGACTCTTGATTTGTTTTCCATATTGTCACGCACGACAAACCACTGAAGTTGTTTTTCTTAGAGATGGTAAGCCACGGAATAAGTCTTTCTTAAACTTAATCGCAAGATTTTCATCATACAATTGGCTTATGCTAATCAAATTTGCTTTCAACCCATCAACATAATCATGTTTTCTAGCTTTGGGAAATCGAAGATTTTAATTATGCTCCATGCCAACATGGTAGATCGATTCCCTTCACCGAAAGTGACTTTACCTTCCTTGTGATCCTTAATTTTAATAAAAAAGATTTGTCACCGGTCATGTGACTTGAACAACCACTATCAAACCACCATTGGGAGGTATTCTGAGCTTTGAGAGAAACATTAACAACATGAGCCTTTTGTCATTTTCTTTCACAACACAAGAAGGAGGGTAATGCTTAGGTGTTTCCTTCCTTTTGCTCTTTCTATTATTATTCCTAGCATTGGGTTTGAATAAGTTTCCATAAGGGGTAGACAACTTGTGAAACTCTTCCATTAAATCTTTTGAATTATAAATAAGATATTCAACTTGTTTTCTTAATCTAGTCGGTGGCTATAGTGGGGTGCGAGAGTACGAGAATGATATTCCCTTTCAAACCTGTAGTAAAAATCACGAAGATGATCCATTGTTATGTAATAAGCACAAACATAGGGTTGAATGGTTTTATTCATATTAGTTTACTTAAGAGGTTCCTCTTAGGTGGGTTCGGTATAAGAGTGTTTGTTTCGGACACGAATTTAGCAACGGGTACCGATTTAGATTTGAAATTTTTACCCTAACATATCCCATACCCTTTATTTCTTGATAGCCTTTCTCTTTAAACCCAAGGATAGGTTTGAGAAACAACTTCCCCATTCTCCCAAAATTGTCCTCAAGAGTGACTTTTACCTCACGAGAAGCCTCATGATCTTTCTTGAGTTTGTTAATTTTGGTTTCAAGCTTCTCACGAACTCCCAAAGACTCACAAAGATCAGTAGAAAGTTTTGTGACTTTAGAAATTAAGTCATTCATTTATTTTACTATCAAAATAAGCTTCTCAAACAAAGAAACTTTATCCGCCTCGAGTTAACTCATTAATTCCTTATTCTCCTCGAAGTCAACCAACAACTTTCCAAGCATCAGCACCTTAATAGTAAAAAAATTATTCTTCTTTTGAATTTTCAATGACTCGGTGAAGAGTTCAAAATAGGTTGATTGGAGATCGCCTCCATCGACTTCTCCATCCCTAAGATCATCAAAAAATTTAATGTCTTAGGAATGAATAGACCTAGAGTTGAGGTCTTCATGTTGAATATTGTCATCATTAGAACGAGACATGCTAGAGTTACTAACATGAATAGCTGTAAACGTAGTGATGTTGTGTTCAGGAAATAAACAGTTACCTGAAACATCTAACTCGACATCACTATTACTTAAAGTGGCAATGTAAACCGATTTGTTTTTTCCCTCTCTTAAGCTTAGCAAGAAATTCAAATGCTCCATGACCATGGCTCACACTCATAATATCTTCCAAAAGCATCTTTCTTAGAGTTATCATTTGTGTTTTTCTTAAAATCGTAATCTCTAAAACTATTTACTGATTTATTATACTTATTTTTTTTTTATTTTTTTTTATCAAATTTTGAATTTTGTTTCTTAAACTTGAGAAATTTTTAATTTTTTTAGCGAATAAGGCTGGGTCATCGGGATCTAGGCCAGACTTTCAATTCAGATGTCTCCTCCTTTCGGGCTTTTAAGGCAATGCCCTTATCTTTCTTCTTCTTAGATTGATGAAACATATCAAATTCATAGTTTTGAAGATCACCAAAAAGATCTTCAAGTTTCATTGTGTCGGTGTTCCCTAATGAATTCAAGACAGTGACATTCAGGTTAAACCTTTTAGGTAAGGACTTAAGATTTTCTTCACAACCCGAGTTTCGAGATTTTTTTCCTACCAAATTAAATAATGCGTTTATGATGTCAGAGACATCGGAATAAAAATTCATCAAACATTTCACCTTCACTCATATGGATGGTTTGAAATTGTGTAGTTAGATTTTGAAGCTTGAAAGCTTTCATGGTATTTGTTCCTTCATGCGTAAGTTGGAGTATGTCCCAAGCCTCCTTATATGGTTCACACATTAGGATTCGACAAAACTCCTCAGGCGAGACTCGACTGAATGAAGCTGACACCACGAGAATTATAATTACAAAGTTTTTGTTCGTTCTCGCACCAACTTTTAACTAGTTTAGGGATAGTACGCTCTTCTACAATTTCTTTGGGTGAAGTCCACCCTCTAAATACTGCAATCCACACTCTCTCATCAATAGACATAAGCGCAAATTGCATACAGGCTTTCCATTATGTATAACCCGTCAAACATCGGTAACCTACTAATTGAATCCATAGAAAATCTCCCAGAAAAAGAAATATACCGAAATAACTTATAAACACCCGCTTTAATACCATTTTAAATTACTGGTTTTCTACTAAATATCAATTAGTTATATAATTACCTAGATTGCAATCAAGACTTCGTTAGATTTTTCCAAATATGAAAATACTAGAACCATGTAAATAAAAGTCCAGGCACGAGGACTGTTTTTCCAATTTTAAAATTGGTAACCTAATTACTACGTGAGCATGCATGATTCAAATTATAAATATAAATAAATAAACCACGACATGCTGATGTACGAAGGAAATCCAAATAGAAAAAACCTCGAACAGCCAGGTCTTAACAAATTAACTACAGATACAGTTTTACAAGAAGACTCAAAAAAGACTTATAAAACTTGGCTCAACAAGCCTACGTAGGTGATATCTTCAAAACCTTTGTCTTCACTTCATGCAATCCAACATGGCTTCACAGTAACTCACCTAGGTATCCACCGATTGCCTTTACCATCTCTACATTTAATGAAAATGTTTTTGTTGTTTTGGTTTATGAAAACTTGATCATAGAGGATCAAAGATATTTGGTCGGATTTTTCAATCTGTTTAGGCATAATGATTCATGAAAATGGCATGTTGAAAATTGCTCCCATGCCCTCCTTATATAGGAGAAGAAACCTGAGTTAATAGGGTAGTGGGAGAGCAAGGAAAATTGTCAGAAAAAATTATTTTTTTTGAAAAATGCATCGACTCATTTAAATGAATTTTCATCTCGTTAGAGTGAGGGGTGTTATCTTGTTCGAACTAGTATCTGACAAGAGATGGAATGAGATTTTAGAGGAGGCAAGAAATTGAAGAATTCACCTCGTTCAAACGAGGGTACAAATCTTGTTGAAACGAACTTCGAGCGAGTTATCTAACAAGATTCTAGAGAGGCTAAAGGTTTCAAAAAATGCCTCATTACAAATCTTATTCTAACGTGTCTCGTTTGACCTCTCGTTCGAAAAGGGAAGGTACCTCATTCGAACAACTTATCAAATTTCGTTTGAACGACCTAGAAAAATCTATTTTTTCAAACTGAAAAATTTAAACTATTTTGAGAACATTTTTTGTTGGAAAAAATATGTATATTAGGAACATAGAAAAACTATTAAAAGTACAGGAGAAGGAAACTTTCAAAGCACGGGGAAAATCCCTGAAACAAACAAATACAATCAAAAGACCCAGTGCACAACACAAATGGTATGCAAAATGGATCAAAGATCTAACTTAAAACACTTTCAGGGATACCCCAATTCAGACAGGCCATCCAGTTTTGGTAGATTTTTCTATCTTTCCTCCAAGTAATAGCTCTAGCTCTGTCCATACCCTCAATCTCCTTAATAATAACCTCCTTAATTTTGGTCGTACTACTAATTTGCCTACCACGTCTTTCCACCCAAAGGCAATAAATGGTGGTAGAGAAAGAGATACTCCTAATTCTATTGAAAAACTTGGAGCCTTCATAGTTAGTAATTGCATTATGAACCTCATTATCCCAACTGAGTCTCTCTCTATATTCTCGATTACTGAATCTGATCTCTTGCCACATAGAGTCAGCAAAGCTACACTCGTTAAATAGGTGAGAGATGGTCTCCACCTCTTCATTGCAACTGCAGTAAAGGTTATCCTCAGCTATCCCCCAAGTATAAAGCTTATCTTTGGTGTGCAGGGCCTCTCTACAAATCAACCATAGTATTAAGGCACATTTGGGAATATTATTCTTATTCCAAACAACCGTATGCCAATTTGTGCCAGCAATAGCAGGGCAAAGATCCATATAGGCAGATCCAATTGAGAAAGTAGAGGTGGTGGGAATCCGTAAAACCTTATCATTGGATCCCTGTCTAATGGTAGGCTGTCATCTTCTCTAATCTCCATGAATTCCCAAGTAGTAGATGAGGGCCATCTCTAATTGTTGTTCTGAATATAATTAACAGCCATAGCTATATGATTGCTGGCAGCATCATATATAACTCTATCCCCATAAAGATCAAGTAAAGAACAATTGGGGTGCCAATTATCATACCATAAGAAAGTGTCCTTCCCATTTCCAATACTGTGTTTAATGAGAGGTTTGCCTAGATATCTGAGTTGTAAAATCTTTCGCCAGCTCCAACATAAATCATTTGGAATTGAGAGGTCCCAAACACTTCTTCTTTTTATCTTGTATGTATTACACCACTTCACCCAAAGGCAGTCTTTCTTACTATAAATGCCAGCTTCATAGTAGCAGCCACATTCCACTTCTTTAGACTTTTGATGCCCAATCCCCCAGCTTTAGTACTGCTATAGAGGTATTTATAAGACACCTTAGCACCGGTGTGCTTAATATCAGATCTTGTCCACAAGAAATCTTTCATTAATTGCTCAATTTTAGCAATAACCCCCTTGGGCAAAATAAAGAGGCTGGCCCAATAAACTTATATCCCAAATATCACATATTTGATTAGTTTTAACATGCCTGCATAACTCAAGAACTTATTTGCCCAGCCTTTAATACGATCAGTAATCTATCAATCATCCTATTACAGCCCTATGCCTTGAGCCTGGAGGTGGTGAGGGGCACTCCTAGGTACATGAAAGGTGGCCTTCTGTGAGGGAAACCAAGCAGCTCCTCAAATTCAGTATTGATTGCCTCATTAGTGCCAGAAGTAAAGAATTAGATTTTGTTAATGTTAGGCTTTAAAGCACTAATATTTTTGAACTCATCCACAAAATTATTTACGAGGTTGTAAGAAGCAAGGTCTTGACCACAAAGTATTGTTAAATCATCAGCAAAGCACAAGTGATGCAACCCCATCTCCTTGCATTTTGGGTGGTAATTAAATCTAGGATCTCTACTAGTCCTATCCATAATGCATGGAAAGGTTTCCATTACTAAAAGGAAAAGGTATAGTGAGAGGGGATCACCTTGACTCAATCCTTATTTACCTTCAAAGAAACCATGAAGTTGTCCATTCAATCAAATAGAGAATCTAGTAGTAGTAAAACACTCATGGATCCATACCATAAATAAAGGAGGGAAACCCATGTGGATAAGGAGTTTGAAGAGGAAGTCCCAGTTCACAGTGTCATAGGCCTTCAAAAGATAAATTTTCAAAGTGAATCTTGGAGGGCTGAGACCCCTATGATAGTTTCTCATTACTTGCGGGAGTAACATGATGTTATCAGATATGGATCTCCCCTCCACAAAAGCAGCCTGACTTTCGTTAATAATGTTGGGCAAGATAGGTTTCATTCTCTTGGCAATAACTTTGGAAATACACTTGTAAATGGTATTATACCAAGAGATTGGTCCAAAATCACGCATACCAATTGGAGTAGGGACCTTAGGTATGAGATCCAATGCAGTACGATTCCATTGTCTAGGGAGGTAGCTGGATTTGAAAAAGAACTGGACAGCATCAGTCACATCACACCCCACCCCAATTTATCTTAAAGAACATGGCCTCCTTGAATTCTTCATCAGTGATGGGGGCAATAAAAGCAGCATCATACAGCTCAGGAACACGCTTAAGAACAACCTCATTGAAAAGAGGGCATGGGTCCTCACAGACACTGCTAGTAAGAAGCAGGTTATAGAAGAAATCCATAGCAGTGTTGGCCACATTTTGTGATCCCTCAATTATAATTCCGATCCCATCTTTAATACTAAGTATTTTCTTCCTCACAGTAGCCTGATTAGCATTTCTATAAAAGAAAGTGTTGTTCCCATCCCCTAGCTGGAGCCATTTCTCTCTAGAGCGTGCTTGTAAAAGGATTACTCAACATTTCTTAACTCCAAATACTTGGTTAACAAGTCCCTCTCTTGAAGTTAGATTATAATATTACCACCATTATTATCTAGCCTAGTTTGAACCACATCCAACGTTGCCTTGGCCTCATCCACCCTTCTTGATAAATGGTTATAAAACTTCTTCTCAAAAACCTTTAAATTTGTCTTGAGCCGCTTCTTTTTGCTTGACTTCACCATGGGATTACCCAAATCATTAGCAGTCCAAGAATCAATAAAGATATCATGGAAATCTTCATGGCCCATCCAAAAATTGTAAAACTTAAAAGGCTTAGGTAGAATAGGTTCTAGAGGGGATAAGATAATGATAATGAGGGAATGGCCAAATATCCCATGTGGCAAAATAGTGTCTTGAAAGTCAGGGCACACAGCTATCCAAGGGTCATTGTGTAAAACTCTATCCAGTTTAGATTGAACATTATCAGTCCCCTCATTTCTCTTACTCCAAGTGAACCATAAACCATTGGTCACCATATCATCAGCCTCAAGATCATTAATGCACTCATTAAATGCAGACATAACATCCACATCAATATCATGAATTCCTTTCTTCTCATTATGTGCTCTAACAACATTGAAATCCCCCATCAAGACCTAAGGTTGGTCATTCACAATCCCTTTATGTAACCTCAGGAACTCCCACAAAAGATGCTTATTAGCTGGAAGGTTGTCCCCATAAATGAATGAGGCAAAAAAACTGTTATTTCGCCCATAAATGTCCAATTTACAGAACAAAGCTTATGGTTGAGAATGAAGTAGGTGGATGTTAACACTATTTGGGTTCCAACCCACAATGACTCTCCCAAACCCTCCCCCATCAGGGCAATTATCTAAGCATTCTCAATTAACAAAATAATTTTTCTTAACCTCAGCTAAGTTATTCCTCCTCACCTTGGTTTCAAGCAGACACACAACATCTAATCGGTTATCCCTAATTAATTTATTAACTCCGCATTGTTTATGAGGGAAATTGAGACCCCTTATATTCCATGAGCCTAACTTGATCATCTAGTCCCCTTACCGTTCCTTGTTTTCCCACTCTTCCCTCCAGAGATACCCATACTACTTCTTATCCCATTATTTAACCCCACAAGCTCATCAACCGCCTTAACTCTTCTAGCAAGAGCAGTGGGTTCATGGGTCGCTTCAAGATCACTCTCCTCTTCCATAGAACTGAAAGAGTTGGAAGTGGATATTATGTTGATGCTCTCTATAAATTTTGGTAGCTGCACTACACTCATCTCCTCCACTAGTTCCTTCCCTTTTGTATCAGATGGTTCCCCCACCTTATTTATGGAAGTACTCCCCTCTACTGTTGTATTCACCTTCGACTTCTTATTCACTACAAGCATCCACTCTTCAACTTCACCCAACTTGTCAGCAATGGTGGGAGTAAAATAACCCATAGTAGTAGTTTTTTGGTCTTTCTTTTCCTTCCAAATACGTTTAACCTTAGTAAAATTAATGCAGTGCCCAAAATTAATGCTATGGGAACACATATGGGGTAGACTTTGGTATTCAATGCTGATAAAAACAGTACTACCATCCTTCAAAATGAGATCCACCTGCTTGGGATAACATGATTGTGCCTTAATATCCACACACACTCTCACATAACTAATGCACTTCATATCCTCAATGGTAATGTCGGCATAGAGAGCCACTGCCACAGCACTAGCAATGTAACTCAAACCTTCTCCAGTCCAAAACTGCATTGGAATATTATATAATTTAACCCAAATAGGGACACGCCCTTATATTGCCCCATTAAGGTTGAAATTTGGTTGTCATTTCTATAGCATAACTGGGTGACCGACCATAAGCCAAGGTACATTCTCCACCACAGAGTCTCTGCGTGAGATATTATCAAACTTGAAGAAGAAGAACCCTTATTCATGGGAAATGAGTTGAGAAACCCCAAACTTGTCCCATAACTTATGAGCCAAGTTGTTCATAATATTGAATGGGAGACGTATTTCGAGAAAGAACCCCAAACAACTACTTTCCCACTTAACATAGCCAATCGTCGCAACTTCTTCTGGTGGTTCCATAAGAATTTCATCCTCATTCACCATCGGTTTGTGGTAGGTGAGTTTGAACTTCATCTCGTTCCTCTCAGCCACAACAAAGCTCCAGGTTTTGGTCCCACTACTGTTACCCACACTATTAGGAGTCCCCCCTTTAGTTGTCTACCTTGTAATAAGTTCTGCACTATCCTCCTTTCCAGATCCAAGTTGTTGCCCTCCAATGGGTTGACCAATATTTTAAAAGCATGTGGGGTATCACCTTTCACAATTTTATTAGAAGCAATGGCATTTAATCTTTAACTATTACCCTGGATAGAATATTCCTTTGTGCCCCGCTTTCCACTTGGGTGAAGCGTGGACACAACTGGTTGGTCCCCCCTTTTTTGAATATTCTTTTGGTACCTAGGTCAACTTTAAGATTCTTAGGCCCAAGCTCGTCTTTGTTATTTATCTCCTTAAGCATGAAACCCTTTCGAAGTAGGAATCTAAGGTAGAAGTTTTTCTTATCATCCAAATTCTTAAGTCTCTTCTCATCAAAGAGATTTATGGATTTACCTGTGTGCACATCCACAATGGTCTGCCCTTCAGCAGCACCATCGTTATAAAGTATGGGAGGGTTTGAGGCCAGAACACCAACCAAAGTGGTATCAAGAAATTGACCTTCCTCTACATCATCAGAGGAAGTCAAGCTGTTGGCAGAGGGCGGTGTGAGAGAACCCATAGGATTAGGCGGAGGGGTTAGCATCCGAGATGTGGTGGGGTTGGTAGTGGTAGGTGGAGAAGAGCGGGGTTGCGGATGGCTAGAGAGAGGGATTTTTTAGAGAGGAGGAGAATAGTGTGGGTGTCTATTTTGAGAACATTTAAAGCCTCAAAATGATTTTCTCCAACTATGAAGAGGGTCATATACCTTTGGGAATGATCTAGAGGTAAGATGAAACTATGAACATGTCTTATAAACCAAAAACTGCTTACTTATCTCCAATATTAGGCTTGAGTATACGATACCCTAACAAACTAAGTATTTTGACTAACGAAATAAGACAATACTACAAATTGGCTCGATGTGAAATTTTTCCTTACACATTAAAATAGGAAAAACTGAATTTATTTTAACAATAAATCCAAACTAAATTATTACATAAAGCATGGTTTTAGTCTACTGCTCTAACATATATTGTGTACAATAGTAGTTTATCCATAAATAAGGATTTAACTTTTATGGTCATTGTGTTGTATTGGGATGCTACTAAGTTGGTGTTAGTACAAGGAAGAAGGACAGTGGAAGAATATGAGCAAGAGTTCATT
This sequence comes from Sambucus nigra, assembly GCA_949130495.1. Classification (NCBI taxonomy): domain Eukaryota; kingdom Viridiplantae; phylum Streptophyta; class Magnoliopsida; order Dipsacales; family Adoxaceae; genus Sambucus; species Sambucus nigra. The sequence continues at coordinate 385,865,036 of OX422215.1, read as the reverse complement.
ATATTATCATTGTTTGCTAGTCAAGAGGTAAAAACTGAGGCGAAGAAGAAATACTTCATCAATGGACTAACGTTGAAGATACAAAGTATTTTTTAGGTAAACCTAACGTACACCATGTATACACAAATAATGAATGCATCATTGTTATATTGCCAGGCTAGTTCAGAATTTCAATGATCCAAGACTTTAGACAAGGGTGTTAGATCCTCCAAATATAGAAAAAGGAGGAGCGGGAAGGGGAAAACATTTTTAACTTTATCATGACCCTGACCATTATATATTGATTGTGACCTAGTTTATGACCCTGTCCATGGGTGATCTATACTCAACATTGGTCCCGATCATGGACTGTGACTCCACCGCGACCTTTTTCATGAAAAAAATGGTGCCAAGTTGGTCACGGTTCATAATCGCGACCATCAGATAAGGATTGCGACCATTATAGTTTTAATTTGGTTATGGTCTGGTCTATTACCCTTATCTATGACAGAATTGAAATGAAAAATGGTTATACCAAGGTGGTCATAGTTCGAAACCGTGACTAGTATGGGTGAATTAATTAGGGGTCACGATCATGGACCATAACCATTGTCATTGACCATGGCAAGTTATTTTAATTCAAAATGTTCGTTGTCTATGATTGTGACCCCTTTTTAGGTATAAATAAAACCCATTAGGTCTTATTTTCCATCATTATCACTCTTCCACACACTCTCTCTATGTGTGTGTGCGCGCAAAATACTCAATCGTCGTTCACTCCCTCCATAACCATGATTCACTCTTTCCACTGCTGTCACACTCCACCATCGGTCACTCTCTCCACCGTTGACTCTCTTTGCAAAATAATTCACCCCAGATCACTCTTTATCTATGCGTATGTATATGTATGTGTATGTATATGTTTGTTTATGTATGTATATGAATAGTGTATGCATGTGTATGTATATGTAAATCTAAATTGACAAAATATATGCATGTGTATGTAAACCCAAGTACTCGTATTGTTTTTGTTGTGCCTCATAATGGTTTGGGTGGATTTTGGTTTGAGTGGATTTTGGTATGTATACGTCATGCCTCATTTTGTTTTTAACTCAATAATATTAAATTATGATAACCTAATGCTTAAGTTTAAAATTTATTAGTGTCAACTTGATTTAATTCCGCACCTACTGTAACTCAACAAACATTATCATATTGTCGAATTTTACATCTAATTTAACTCAATAATTATTCAAATTACAACTTTAATTAAAATGTAAGACTTTAAAAAATACCTCAATATATTAAAGACAACACCAAACATCAATTCCAATTAAAGAAAATTTGTCCAAAGTAGTAATCCTCCCCCACAACTTCGGCATCCCTACCAGATCATATTAAATACCTAATTCTTGTTGGCTAATGGCATATAATAATTAAATAACAATGAATTCATATTTTATTGTTTAATTAATGGAAACCCTTATGATTTGGAGACTTAAAGTCACTTAGCCCTAATTTTACATCATGTGAGTAGGAATGATCTAGTTAACTATTTAAGATTGATTTACTCTGTTCTCACGTACATGATAAAGTAGGATTTATTTAAAAAAATCTTATTACTATTGTACTTATGTTAAAATCTTTTATTCTCTCTCCATATGCGCATGTAGAGAAATTATTGAAGCTCATCTAATTCCAGCTGCTTTCTTTATTCATGTAATTTTACTTATGTTTTCTTTCATGTAACATAGTTAGTTGAACATTGTGGCCATGTTCACCCCTTTCTTTAGTGGTTGATGTTTGGGTGAACGGAAATTGGTGGAAGTGCCTTGTCATTGGTGGACATATAGTAATTTTAGGATTAATTGAATTAAAATGGAACTAAAATTGGACTTGTTGTGTTTGATTGATTAATTGGAAAATGTTAATTTCTTGATGTTTATATTGTTCATATGAAGGATATATATACTTAAAGGATGATCCTTCATTTCATTGAGAGTTCGTGTATTATTTTATTTCTTCTTTTTGTAAATTAAGAACAACATTAAAAAAAATAATATACAAGAAAGAGGAGGGCATACCGTCCTTGGGTCCAATTTCGAAGGAGAAATTAACCCACAAAAAGCTCTGACAATTGAAATGCAACTATCTTAACAATAAGTAAAAAACACTAGGAGCAATTAATAATTAAAAGATTGCCATCAAGACCCAGTCCATACACATAAGCCAATTACTGAAGTTTCCCCTATATTTTTTCCAGTTATAGGATTTGAATTTGACAAAGAAAGTTACATCATTCATTATGCCAGCACGGGTGGCACAAGTGTTTTTGGAAATTCTGTTATTTCTCTCCATCCATATGCAATAGATGGCAACAGCAAAGGAGGTCCTTTTTTATCTTATGAGTGAAGTTTTTCCCCAAGAAATTTATGGCAACACCCGAAATGATATCCTCCCAGGTGGTTGCCTTATTGATGTAGGAGTTATTGTATTTTCAGTCCTCCTAAATTGCATGAGATAAACTAGAATTGAAGAAGAGGTGGTCACGAGTCTCAATTTCATTATCACACAGATACTGTCCTGAGAAAGGCCCCAAGCCATAGTATTGTCCTTTGTATTGTGAGCATCATTACAGATCATTCATAAGATGAAGGCATATTTAGGAATATTACAAATGCTCGAAATAATGGGGGCCCAAGCAGGAGGGTTGGGATGATTCCTAATGGCATTCCACGCAGAGTTGATAGTGAAAAGTCCATTAGCCATTGGTAGCCAAATGATTTTATCCTCTGTATTTGAATTGATGGGAGGTAAGGTCGCATATTTAATCTTATTGAGCTCCCAAGTGATTATAGAAGGCCAAGCCCACTGCCTATGCGTGATAAAATCAGCCACTTAATGGTCATCTCCCTATATTTCATCCAGAGAGGGACCAACGGGTGCCAATGGTCATTCCAGATGAACGGGTTGCCCCCATTCCCAACAGTTGATTTGAGTAAAGGGTTGATTCTGCTCCTAATCTTCATAAGCTTCTTCTAAGTCCATGACACATCAGATGGGATATGGATATGCCTTAGACTTCTCCCTTTCAACTTGTAGGTGTGACACCATTTTATCCAATGACTGTCTTTCTTGCTGCAGAGATTCCAAAGGTGTTTGAACATAGAGGCAACATTCCAATCATGTGAGTTCTTTATACCTAAGCCCCCTTTCAGTTTAGGCAAACAAACATCACTCCATTTAACCTTAGAACTAGTCGTCTTCATATCAGGGCCAAACCATAAAAACCTACAAAGTTTGGTGTCAATTTCATCATTATTTCTTTTAGGTAAGAGGAAAATATTGGTCTAGTATGTTTGCATGCTAAAGAGAACAAAAGTGACCAGATTCAGCCTACCCACATAGCTCAAAAACATGTTAGTACAACTCATAATCCTATTAATCATCTTGTCAATAAGAGGAAGGCAGTCCTCATGCTTCAGCTTGGTAGAAATGAGGGGGATACCAAGGTATTTGATGGGAAAAGATCCCATTTGGAATCCCAGAAGGTTAGAGATACATATGTTATCATTGTTGGAGATATCAGCAGCGTGCAAAGAGCACTTCAAGGGGTTGGGATGAAGTCCAGACATAGCACTGAACTCAAGGATAGTAGTGTTGATGATATATATGGAGTTTATGTCAGCACATACTAAGATGAAAAGATCATCAACAAAAAAAAGATGATTAATATTTAGCTCTTTGCACTTTGGGTGAAAAGTTAAGTTAGGGGATCTAGTGTAGATTAAGAAGGCCAGAAAAAGCTTCCATAATAAAAAGGAATAAGAAAGGGGAGATTGGGTCTCCTTATCCTAACCCTCTCTTTGCATTGAAAAAACCATGGGTGGTTCCATTCAGGGAAATGGAGAACTTAGCTGTAATAACGCATTCCTTAATCTAGCCAATAAAAGTAAGGGGAATACCATATGGTTGAGGACATGAAAAAGGAAGTTCCAACTGACAGAGTCATAGCTTTGAGTATGTCTATCTTTAAAGAACGTCTAGGAGGGTCATGGTTTTTATAATAGTTACGTATTATCTCTTTCATGATAAGGATGTTATCCCTAATGGATCTACCTTGAACAAAAGCAGATTTCCTTTTATTTAACCATAAATGGAATAAAGGCCTTCATCCTATTAACCATAACTTTAGAGATGCACTTGTAGATTATGTTACAACAAGTAATAGGTCTAAAGTCTCTCATGGAGGTTAGGGAGTTGGTTTTAGGGATAAGCACCAGGTTGGTACAATTCCACTGCTTTAACATGGTATTGGTTTAGAAGAATGAAACAACATCAGTTGTGACCTCATCCCCTAGTATATTATAATTATGGGTGAATAACTCAGCATTAAACCCATCAGGGTCAGGGGCCTTGTCATTACCAAGACTAAAGAAAGCAAGCTTTATTTCCTCATTGATAATGGAGGCAATGAGTAAATTTGCCTAATCAGTGGAAAGATTTTTTGTTATAGCATAGTTGAGGATATATGGAAGTGTTAGACTGGCCTAGTAGGTTAGTGAAGAATTGGACAGCCTCCTCAACAACCTGAGCATGACCCTCAATCTTATGTCCATGTTGATTCTGAATGCAAAGAATTTTGTTCCTATTTTTATTCCCTCTAATTCTAGAATGGAAAAAAATAGAGTTCATGTAACCTTATTTAAGCCACCTTGTCTTAGATTTTTGTCTGAGAATACCTTCTTCAGCAATATTGCACTCAGCATACACAGATCTTGCATTTTTCTCCTCAACTTGAAGGATAGCATTACTCCCTCCCCTATTAAGCTGGCATTGGATATTAGTAAAAGAGTTATTGGCATCAATGGTTCTTTGGTTAAGGTTGATGTAGAACTTGTGGTTGAAGCCTTTAAGGGCTTTCTTAACAAAAATAAGTTTTCAAGAAACTATATACATAGGGTTTCCATGCAAATAAGTCGCCCAGGCTTCATCAACAGTAGCATTAAAGTCTCTATGCATCATCTAGTAATTGACCTGCTTGAACGGTTTGGTCATATTAGATGGTTGGGGAAGGATGGTGGTAATAATAAGGCAATGGTCAGAGAGCCCTTGGATAATAACTTCAACCTAGGATTCAGTGAAGTTTCTCTTCTATTCCTTATTAATGAGTACATGATCAATTTTGGTTTAGATTATTATTTCATCATTATGGTTCCTATTCCTGGTATACTAAAGACCCCTAGTGACCATATCATCCACTTGAATGTTGTAAAGACATTGGTTCAACTCATTGACATCAATATCGAAGATACACCTCTTCTTATTATGGGATCTGACAACATTGAAATCCCCCCAAAGGATCCAATTGTTGTTGTGGGCATAGAGGTATGTCTCTTCAAGGTAGGACCAAAGGCTAGTGCGCTGAGAGGCAAGCTTGAGGGCATAGACAAAGGTTGCAAAGAAATATTTATCAAGGCTCAGGTGGGTAATAAGGCAAGTAAGCTTGGTTATTAGAAGATAGGGTGATAATCTTAAACAGGTTAGGATTTCATCCAATAATGACTCTCGCCACTCCCCCTTCACTGAGATAGTTGTGAGTAGTATCCCATTGAGTAAATATGCTTCTAGTAGCATTGAGAATGTTATTTCTTCTCACCTTAGTTTCCATAAGACAAAGAAGGGAAATGTTCTGATTTCTAATTAGTTTGCGTACCTCTTATTGCTTTAAGGGGTTGTTAAGGCCCTTAATGTTCCATGTGGCGAGTTTAATCATTGATATTTATTAGGATTAGGGGAGTGTTATCATTGGTATTAGGCATACCATGAGTTCTCTTTAGAAGTTTCTTCTTCTGCTTCTTGGATAAGTTTAGTTCAAATTTACCTCCCATGCCATCAATATCTTTAATTTTAAGGCTATTTCGGAAAGAGATGGAGTTGCTTCAGTATCACATACCTCTTCTATATCTTGTAGAGCATTAAACCTTTGGTTATGCAGGAATAACAGGTTGGGTCTAAATCTGTGATATCCCAGCTATACTTTCATTATGAGTAACATTAACTTGATTAGGTCAACGGTCCCCTATCTGCCCTTTATGCCCAACCATTTTCCAGACAGTACTTTGTGTTTATATGGGTTAATATTTGGTTATATCTTGTTTTGGCACCTACACTCTAGACACATGAGGGCATTTTGAGATCTCGTGGCAAAAAATAAAGCAGTTTGAACAAGATAAAGGCATACCTTGATACTCCACATAGATCACAATAGATTCTCCATCATCATGCTGCAGGTCAATTATTTTGGGATATTTTTCTTTGGCATCAACTTCAATACAGATTCTAGCATAACTGATTTTATTTTTATTTTTTGTGGCCGCATCTTCCTATAGAGGCTTACCTATGGCACTGGCAATGTAACTAAGGCCATCTTCAGTCCGATATTGGATTGGGACGTTATGGAATCTGACCCATATAGGAATAGACTTGGTGAGATCTTTGTTTGCCTTAAAGTTGGGTTGCCATTGTTTCAATATGATGGGGTTTCCAGCAAAGTGCCATGGGCCATTAGAAATGACTATATCTTTATTCTCAACATGCTTTAATTTGAATAAAAAGAATCCATTGTCATGGGGAATAATTTTCATGACGCCATGTTTGTCCCATAGTTTATGGGTAAGATTGTTCACCAGGGTATAGGGTAACCTTCTGCCAAGTAAATACCCCAAATCACTATTACTCCACATAGCTTTCCCAGCTTCTGCAACCTCAATAGGTTGTTTCACTATAGGTATATCATTAACCATAACTAGTTTATGGAAAAAGAGTTTGAGGGTAGGTGTCGTTTGGGGGCTATAACTGTTCTCCCAGACTTGAGAGTATTACTACTCTATGCTTTACGGTCTACACGCCTGTCCTCCTTAGAGGCGTCAGATGTCCCGTTGCTTTTATGTGTGATAAGACTAAAGTTATTAGGAGTACAGTTCACTTTGGGTATCCCCCTAGTTTTAAGGATTCGGAATAGCTCCTATGTGTCTCACAGCTCCCAATGACCGTCGTGTGGTTCTCCACCGCCCTTTCTTAGTTGTGGTTTAGTTATTCTCCACTCCTGGCTGGATTATCTCTAACGTTGGAAACATGTTTTTTTCCTTTCCCATTTATATCCTCATGTGTGAAACCTTTGCTAAGGAGGAAACTAAGATAAAGATTTTTCTCTTCATTTTAATCTTTCATTCTTTCCACATCAGCGTAGTTAATGAAGTTACCATGTGTCCAAGCCTATGGGTCAAAACCTTTACACCCATCATCATTATTGGGTTGCATGGAAGACGTAACCCTAACTAAGCTAGTGTCAAGAACCTGACGTTCCTCAATATCTGCACTAACAACTACTATGGGAATAACATCATAAGGAATGAGCTTCTCATCACTACCTTGCTTGAGAATGGTAGACCGAGTAGACCCATTAAACATTGGTAGAGAACAAATCCTAATGGTTTTATCATTACTATGTTGCGTGGAGGTCGTAACCTTAACTAAGCTGGTGTCAAGAACCTGGCCTTCCTCAATGTCGGCACTAACAGCTACTGTGGGAATAGCATCATAAGGAATAAGCTTCTCATCACTACCTAGCTTGATAATGGTAGACCGAGTAGACCCATTGAACGTGGGTAAAGAACAAACCCTAATGGTTTTGACTTTTCTTAGTGCATATATATCTTCTTGGTTACTATTATGGTCGTGTTCACCACCTCCTGAAGTGGTTGATATTTGGGTGAACACAATTAGTGGACGGGCTTTGTCATTGGTACCAATATAGTCATTCTAGGATTAATTAAACTAAAATTTAATTTGTCGTGTTTGATTGATTAATTGGAAAACATTAATTACATGGTGGACTCATAGTAATTTTAGGATTAGTTGGAGGCTTTACTACTAGTATTTGCATGTTGTCCCACATGAAAAAAACTTTTATACCTTTTTCGTCTTTTCATTCATATTATAAAACACTAGTTATGTTCAACCCACTCCTTTTAATAATCTTTTTGGGTTGAAATGGGCCATAATAATTATTACTCTCCATGAAAAATCGAGAGGTTATAATTAGCCTGCACAACAAATGCTTATACTAGTGCGCATTATATAGAGGGGAATCATATCTACCATTATGCGAATAGGAAAATTGAACAGTTTAATTACCATATAAATCGTGGAGTTGATGTTTCTCAGCCATACTTATTCGATCGTATATTATTTTCCTTAACAGAATGCTGGGATGAGGAAATCGAGAATATATTTCGCATTCTTAACCCCAATCATACATTGTCGTTAGTGAGACTATTAGAAAAGAAAAAAATATTCGTCCATTGTGGATAGAAATTTGTAAACAGATAATTCACCAAGATTGCAACGTGTCATAACATATGCATAATAAATGCGAGCCTGGCAAAAAATTGAAGAAGAAAACATAGACAGGCTTCCACCCAATTGTCCATGTAAATATTTTCACCAATTTTTAAAAAAATAATACCATGTTGATGGAAATTAGACACATCGATATATATATATATATATATATATAGAGAGAGAGAGAGAGAGGAGATTTCCCATTTATTGTATTTGATCTAGATTTCCAGTTATGCTTTAAAGCCAAGTTTGATCGAAGTCAATTCTTACACCCGTTTTGTTTCCACATCCCAACTTATTAGATCACTTGAACAGTAAATCTGGTATCCAAAAAAAAGACCCAAGAGAATGGCATGAGCGGATAGGTATGAGAGGGTATGTATTGAAACAATTTGAGAAAACAAACATGAAAATTGTAAGAAGAAACTAGGTTCCTTTAAAGTGCTTTAAAATGAGCCATTCCCCAGACATAATAAACGAAGAACATTTTTTTTTGGTAAATAAGAATAGCATTAAGCAAAGAAAACTGTACACAAGGGGGCTAAGGAGGGGCATACCCCCACGGGTCAAAATTCGTAGATTAAAAGGACCCAAGCAAACAGCAAAAGTAAATACATTAAGCCGAAAGTAACAAGCTATCATCCAGGCTCCAATTCATGCAGGCAAGCCAGTTGGTGAAGTTCCTTCTTGATTTTTTCCATCTATAAGACTTTCATCTGAGAAGGAGGGTGATTTCATTCACGACACTAGCATATTTATGAAGAAGTAAATTTAGATTTAAATGATTGAAATATTCCCAAAGTCCCAACAAAAAAATTTACAAAACTAGTTTTCTAAAGTCATCCTTTAGTACTAATTACAATGTTAAAATTGTTGAGCATATTTATTCTTTAAATAAAGGCCACGATAGGATTCAACTATTAACTAGTGAGGCTATTACAAAATAAAGGAAAATTGGATTCAATTTCCTACACATAGGACTAATACAAGTAGCAGTCAAACCATTAACCAGTAAAGGAATAAATGCCTTTATCCTCTTATGTCTTAGAGATGATAGACATACTAATTACAATATTAGTATTTTAGAGATGATGGAATCAAGCCTTTTTAATGGTCGAATACATTTTAATTGTTTTCCAAATTTTACATTAAGTTTAACCAACCCTCACATATTAAAAACCATTACACTAAATATTAAAACATTTGGATATGAAATGTTAGAAGGAAGTAAACCATTAGCTTTAATCTACATAATTTATTACAAATGTTTAAGGACTATACACACACACACACACACTAAATGTGATCATCTAACATTCTTCGCATTTTTTTTTCTATTTTTATTATAGAAAATGTCGAAGAGGAACAAAGACTATCAACCAAATAAACAAACTCCCACTCTATCTCAATTCTCTCCTAATCCACCGCTCGATTTCTCAACATATGGGGGTTCTCAATACTCTACTACATGGTGATTCTACACCATCTACACTCTCTCAGAGTCATCAAACTCATCAAAGCCTTTTTAATCCGACTCCTTTTACTCCCATTACTAATTAATACCAAACACAAGACTAGAAACACATTAGGTTCAACCCTAACAGGTATCCTATCGATGACAAAAATGTTGTCCAAAAATTTTAAAGCCCATTGTTTGAACCTCAAAAAGGTTACAGTGGGCAACCGAGGGCAGACAACTGGAAGATTATTAATTATGACATAAAGTATGACCTGTGGGATCAACTCTACAAATAATTTACATTCCCAACGAGTTCAAAGACAATTTTTCTTTCCCGAATAGGTGAGCAATTGAAACTTATCTGAAAATTTGCCAGAAACATCACTTCTCAAAGGTAAAATAAAGTTCTAACATACTGGCATTGAAAGACAAAGTTCTGAAAACTGTTGAACTACCCGTCAGCTAATGGAACAAATTCTTGAAGAACTAGGTCAAGGCAGCAAAAATTTTAATAGGGGAGAAAAATACAGAGAACAACCTTGGGTCCAAATCCTATAATAATTTGAAGGATAAACGGGTGGAGAGGAACAAGGGGACTCCGAAAGAAGGGACAAAACCTAATTGGGTCAACATGTACTTGTTAGCCCGATGGGATAAAAAGACCAACAAATTCTTAGACAAATTATCTCCGACTCTAGTGAGTTTGAATTTAATGATCATATACCAACTATAATAAAAATAATGTTAAAAATATTGTCTCAAATATATTATACTATAAGAACGATAGATAGCATGAGGAGTAGTTAGTCAAAGAGCAACCCCGATCATATTAACTCATATACCATATCAAAGATACCTGGGAGGGATAAAAAGGGGAGGGCAAGAGGTGTCAGATCAAAGATGTTGAGGACCAAATTACTTCACACAACACTTGTATTGGAGGATCTCATTTCAGTGAATGGTCATATGTCTAACCAAGTAGCATAGATAGGGAATGTGAAAGAGTAAGTGTTAGATCCTAAGATGGACATGAACTAGGTTAATAATACCTTAGACAGATGGAAAAGGAAATCAAGGTATTTTTCTAAATTTGTATTCAAGAACAAAGAGGATCTCAATACATGACTTAAGGTTTCCCCTCCAAAATGCCTTCTGTAGCATTCTCCTCCCAAATGTTTCCTTTAGCATTCCCCCTCTCATGCACTTGCAGCTATTGCACCCTCTTTCCTAATTTCATCATCTTCCTAGCACTATGACTATAATAAATAGTATTATATAATAGAACTTGACCATTTCCAAGTTCATTGGGCGGTGCACGATCATTTCTACGATATTGGTGGAATAAGTCTACATAGGTTACAAATAAGAGGGTGTGTTTTTTACCACATGAGTGACCAGGCTCCATTTATCGAGTATAAGAAGTCATGTATGACCTGACCAATTTATTTGCTGATGAAGATGGTGTAGTGAACAATGATTTATTTTTATATTTTAGGGCAAGTTTATAATTATTTTGATTTCTTGGGACATGTAACGACATATTAATTTGTTTAAATTTTAAGTTTTTGGGGTTTAATGACATTAATTTGTTTGGTTTGCTTTCATATGATTGAAAGCTTAGATTGAATGAATAACTGAGAGCTCTTGTATGCAATATGGTCTTCGTTTAAACATATATACATAGGTAAATAGAATTTTGAAGAAAACATTAATGAATTTCCCACAATATAAAGAGTGGATGGGATAGAGTAATAGAGTATCCAGTAAGCATGTAAAGGGGGTTTGTGAATTGGATAAATATGTAGATAGAAATGATAACAATGACAAGATCATGTATTTGTGCATCTGTTGTTGATTCGTATCGAATATTGTATATTTTTGCCCGTTATCTTTATGCATTCTAGCACTTTTACGATCCTAAATGCCTAAAATTATGCTCATTAATCAGACAACCTTGGATTTGGATATATACATGCTTTGCAGGGGTTATTTGTGCTTTTGTAGGTATTGGAACACTAAAAGTGAAGTTCGGTTGCATTTTAGAGAAGTTCCATCGTTGAATGATAATTAAAAGGCAATTTGGTCTTTTCAAACTCACCATTTTTTATGGAATGAAGTTACCAACATGTAGATCATCAAATTATCTTTTCGTGGCCACTAACCGTGCGTCATTCTGACTCCGTATGTGGAAGTTATGCCCATTTCCGAAAGGTTTTAGTATTTTCTGCTACTTCAAGGGAATTTTGGTAATTTCATACTGCATAATTTGGAGGGTTTCAAAACATAATCGTGTAGATAATTTAATTAGCTTCGTGTCGGTTCTGACCACACCTCATTTCGATTTCGTATGAAGGAGTTATAGCCATTTCCGTGTCAAAATTGGTTCAAAGAGGAAAAGTGGGCTATCTCCAGCCCAAGGCAAATTCCAAAAGTGCGATCGACCGGTCCCAAACATGAGGTCGACCGGTCCCATCAGATATGGATGAAAATTGACTTATTTTGGGTTTTTTGGCTTGGTTTTATTGGGGGTTTATTTTGGGGTATAAATAGAATGTTGGGGGCTTTTATTTGGGGGATATAATTCATTTTAGGTTAGTTTTTAGGTGATGTTTTTGAGAGTTTCTCTCTCCTAGGGTTCCATCCCATTTGTGTATGCAAGTATCACTATTCATGTTCTTCTCCATTAATGTAATTTCCATTTTTGTTCTCAAGCTTTGTAACCTAGATTTCCATGCTTTCCATTTATTTCTTGCTTAGATGAATTGTAGTGTAATTTGATTAGGTGATTTAATTACTATTGTTTATCATGCTTTCTAGCTAATTTAAATTATGTTGTGTTGGATTAAACTTACCTAGGGTTGACATGTTGCTTTGCTTTGGTGATGGTGTTTACGGGTCTATTTCGGGTGCGTTGTCCTAGTTATTACGCCTAGGGGATTTGACGGGGCATATCATGTATGTTCCATGCTTATGACCTTGCGTGCGTAATTTCTGAGGTATTTGTTGACACCAATATCATATTAGGCTTTTATGCAAATTTAGGGGCGTGACAACCCTTGATTTAATTAACTATTGAAACGAGACGCATTTGTAATAACTCGTCGACCCATGTAACCATTTTATACTAATTAACTCGAGTGACGGATAATCGACGCAACCTATAGTTTTACTCTCTTTCATAATCTAGTTTCAATAACTTGCCAAGATTAACATTTCCCTTTATGCATATTTTTCCTTTTAGCTTGTAATCATCTTTTACACTTTTATTTCGGAATATTAAATCACTTGAATTCTAGCAACTCGTCTCTATGGATTTTTGATACCCGACTTATCGTTGTGCTTGCGTCGCAAGTGTAGTAGTAATTTAGGTTTTTGTATTAAGTTGGCAAAACGAAAACAACGACTAGCGTCTTTACACGCGCTACTTTTCGCAATTAATCAAAATGGCGTCGTTACCGGGGATGAGTTTGTTTTAGACTTTATTTGACTTAGTATTTCATAGTATTTTCTTTCTATTTGTATTATTTGCTAATATTTTGCAAGACTTCCACATTTGAGCACTTAGAAACGCTCGAATTCTTTCCGCGCGCACTTACTTTGTGGAATCCGCCATTGGAGCCATTTTTGGGGTAAGCATGTCTTATTCCAATTCTTTCGGTAATCCTTGTTATAATTCTCAAAATTCTAGGCCTATGATTTTCGGTGAATACTTAGGATCCCAAAGTAAAACAAATTCAAATATTACTTTGGGCGAGTATAACGAAAGTCAAAACTTAGGTTATTGGAATTTTGATGATGAGGATAATGATTTTGGGCCTTTACTTCCTTATAATAGGAATTTTGAAATGAATTGAAATAGTTTTCAAAATTCCTATATTAATGAGTTTTCGTTTAAGTCCGATGGTAATTTTCAAAGTTCCCATTTTCATGCATTCGCACCTCAACCCATGACATTCGGTGAGGGTTTACGTATGTATGAAAATGAGAAAATTGAAAATCGCTATCGGGAAGAAAATCGTTCGTGGGAACATGAGTTGGATTTATCATTTGAGTCCAACGACGATTTTGCTTCCGAGACTTTCGAAGTCGAGGAATGTTTTGAACCACATGAGGTACTTATGCCTACTTTGGAACAAACCATTCTAAACTTTGCCCATCGCGTAGTAGATATTAAAAGTGAGGATGATAATGACGTAATATCGATTTGCAATGGAATGATTTCTTCTTTGGCCCCCAAAGAAGAACATTTCATTGAAAATGATATTATTTCCTTTGAAATTCCAACTTCATGCGATGATGATTCATCTCATGAGTTTGTATTTCTTTCATCCCCATTTTCCATTCTCTACTACCACACCGTCACAAGTACCCGATGATTCAGTTTCAAACTTTAATGTTTTAAACCTTATCGCCGATGAGGAGTACTTACTCGAGTCGCCCTCCACGATCGCATCTTTGCCTTTGTGTGCACCGCCTCCCATTCCAACTTCAAAATCATTGGGAGGATATTCGACTTTTCTCGGTCCCCACTTGTTTTTGTCACCCGTGCAATCCAAACCCCCCATCGTCCCTCCAAAACTTTTAATTGGCGATGGTTCATTTCTTCTGCCTTACACATGCCTTCCGTTATTCAAACGAAATCCATATTTTTTGAAAGGTATGCTTGTATGTGAGGGTATACCGGTTATCCTCCAAAGTCAAATTATTCTTATGGTGGACCCTCAGATATTTAGACTTCTAGTGTACAGTTAATGTGAAGCCTAAATAGTAGGTTGTATATTGTTAGCTTTTTATTCTTTCCTTCTTTTTATCTTTTCTTTCCTTTTTAATTTAGTCTAGTGTAATTAGTTAACTTTTTGTTATTTGTTTTTGGTTTTCTCGGTACTAACTTGTTTTGTAGATTCTTTGGACTTATTCTCATGGGGATCGCTCCACTTTTGGGTAATATCGCTCTTTTCCTCTCTTTGACTTGGTTCTTAGTTTACATTGAGGACAATGTCAAGTTTTAAGTTAGGGGGTGTGGGATATTCTATCCATTTCTGTTTTTAGTCCATGTTTCTGCTCACATGTTAGTTATTTAGTATGCTTTTCTTAGAAAAATTCAAAAATTTCAGAAAGATTTTCTTTCTTTTTTCTCCTTTTTGGGGCTTTTTGCCTTTGTTTCCGATGATAAATTTTAATAATTGCTCGATCCAATAGACAACCCAATGATGCATGTTCTCGATTTTTGAAGTTATTAGGCTTTAGTCTAGATCATTGATATTATCAATAACTTCATGAATTAAACTTTAATCCCATGAGCACATGTACTTTTATTGTTCTATTGATTTGGTTTAAGATTTTTATAACTCGGTATTCTTTTGTTGCATTGTATATACTTACACCAAGTAAGCTTTGTAACTTTCGTCATTTGTGAGTGTATACACTATTCTTTTCTCATTGAAAACGTTGAATTCGTCGGTAATCTCACTATTCTATCATTTGACCGTTCATTAATTGAGTTCATACTTGAAATGTGTTACTTGAGCATGATTTTCATATATTGTTTTGATTCGAGAATTGTGTAAACTTTTGGAAATGATCATAGGCCCTCTTTGTTATATCACCCATATTAGCCTTGACCTCACCCTTATATGTTTACCCTCGTTAACCCCTTTGAGCCTAAATATAGCCTTTCGTTTCATAACCCCAATCCCATAACCAACTCTAACTTGGAGTTATAAACCATACATACACTTGCCATACCTTTGTTTGGAATGTTACTTGGGATTTAATGGTGCTATTTTCTTGTGGTTGAAATTTAGGCATATGAGAGTGAGAAAATTAAAGTAAAGAAAGACGTGAAAAAGTGAAGAAAAAGAGAAAGTTGAAAGCAAAAGAAAACAAAAGAGAAAATGAGAAAAAGAAGAAAAGAAAAAGAAACAGAAAGTTGTAAATGTTGTATATAGTTCAATAAGCTTTGATTACTCTCCCCGATGATATATCTAATACCTTTTTGGAACTTGTTTTCCAATTTTTATATTGCTCGCGTTTTCCTATTATCCCGAGTTTTCATCCCGAACACTTTGAATCCGTACATACATTCCTTCGTTTCGCCACTTAGCCCTACCTACATTATAACCCTATACAAGTCCTATGTGATCTTAGGTTGATGTAATTTAAAAGTCATAATAGTTGTGATAATCTGTGAAAATGCATTTCGCCTCTTTTAGTGTGCGGTATCCTTTCATTGAGATTACATTTTTCAGTTTATATATAACGTTCTTCTTTTGTGACATGTGCGCGGCCTAGTTTTTAGTTACATTTACTCTTTAGCCCACATGTTCCGTGTGTTAGCTCCCTATTTCGAGTTAATTTCATTTGATAATTGTAATACCCGTGAGGATTAAATATATGCTTGCTTTAATATTTATCCGGTTTATATAAGTTTTTGCCAAATCACACTTTGCATGTGCTCGCTCCCCTCCCACATTTTAAGGTTTCAATTCTATGAGGTGCATTCTGTAATGTTAATGATTCGGACTTTTGTGTGAATTCAATCACTTTGCTAATAATGCATATGAAATATTTTTCGCTTTTGTTGGGCTTGTCGCATGTTGGTTTGGGCATATTTTGAGGAAACCATATGATGTTTGTGGGTATCATCCCTGAAAACCCTCACGAGATGACACTCGTCCACTAGGATAACCTAGGGGTTTAACGACTTATTGCATATGCTAAATGCAATCGTGTTCCCTACGAAAGTGGCAACTATATTTCGATGAATATATACATTTTGTATTTCCTTCTGTGGACTAGTTTTGCTTGTTTCATCACTAGGGACTAGCAATGTTTAAGTTAGGGGGTGTGATTCGTATCGAATATTAGATATTTCCGCCCATTATCTTTATGCATTCAAGCACTTTTACGGTCCTAAATGCCTATAATTATGCTCATTAACCAGAAAACCTTGGATTTGGATATATACATGCTTTGCAGGGGTTATTTGTGCTTTTGTAGGTATTGGAACGCTAAAAGTGAGGTTCAGTTGCATTTCAGAGAAGTTCTATCGTTGAATGCTACTTCAAGGGCAATTTGGTCCTTTCAAACTCACTATTTTTTATGGAATGAAGTTACCAACATGTAGATCATGAAATTATATTTCCGTGGCCAGTAACTGTGCGTCATCCTGACTCCGTATGTGGAAGTTATGCCCATTTCCGGAAGGTTTCGGTATTTTCTGCTACTTCAAGGGCATTTTGGTAATTTTATACTGCATAATTTGGAGGGGTTCAAAACATAATCATGTAGATAATTGAATTAGCTTCGCATCGGTTCTGACCATGCCTCATTTTGATTTTGTATGAGGGAGTTATAGCCGTGTCCGTGCAACACGTCAAAATTGGTTCAAAGAGGAAAAGTGGGTTGTCTTCAGCCCAAGGCAAATTCCAAAAGTGCACTCGACCAGTCCCAAACATAAGGTCGACCGTTCCCATCAGATATGGATGAAAATTGACTTATTTTGGGTTTTTTGGCTTGGTTTTGTTGGGGGTTTATTTTGGGGTATAAATAGAATGTTGGGGGCTTTTATTTGGGGGATATAATTCATTTTAGGTTAGTTTTTAGGTTATATTTTTGAGAGCTTCTCTCTCCTAGGGTTCCATCCCATTTGTGTATGTAAGTATCATTATTCATGTTCCTATCCATTAATGTAATTTCCATTTTTGTTCTCAAGCTTTGTAACCTAGATTTCCATGCTTTCCATTTATTTCTTGCTTAGATAAATTGTAGTGTAATTTAATTAGGTGCTTTAATTATTGTTGTTTATCATGCTTTCTAGCTAATTTAAATTAGGTTGTGTTGGATTTAACTCACCTAGGGTTGACATGTTGCTTTACTTTGGTGATGGTGTTTACGGGTCTATTTCGGGTGCGTTGTCCTAGTTATTACGCCTAGGGGATTTGACGGGGAATATCATGTATGTTCCATGCTTACGACCTTACGTGCGTAATTTTCGGGGTATTTGTTGACACCAAAATCATATTAGGCGTTTATGCAAATTTTGGGGCGTGACAACCCTTGATTTAATTAACTGTTGAAACAAGACGCATTTGTAATAACTCGTCGACCCATGTAACCATTTTATACTAATTAACTATGGCGAGGGATATTCGACGCAACCTATAGTTTTACTCGCTTTCATAATCTAATTTCAATAACTTGCCTAGATTAACATTTCCCTTTATGCATATTTTTCCTTTTAGTTTGTAATCATCTTTTACACTTTTATTTCGAAATATTAAATCACTTGAATTCTAGCAACTTGTCTCTGTGGATTTTCGATACCCGACTTATCGCTGTGCTTGCCTCGCAAGTGTAATAGTAATTTAGGTTTTGTATTAAGTTGGAAAAATGAAAACAACGGCTAGCGTCTATACACGCGCTACTTTTCGCACTTAATCAGTCGTACGAACGATAATTTTAAGTCTTTGGAAGATGTTTAGTTGCATTTTCTAAGAAAGGGTATGTCTTCACACGATAAGATATGAAAATTACATGGAGAAAAGAATGTACCATATGTTCCTAAAGAATTAATAAAACCAGACTGGGTGGAAGTGGAGAATGATTTGCCTGAACATCGTACTTTGACTAACCTAATTGATGATATGGAGTCCATCACCATTAAAATCATTAGCCTATGGAGTCAGATAATCTTCATTATGACCAGGTTAATGAAAAATTTATTGCTTAATTACCCAAAGATCGGGAATACATACGATTGAAAGTCGATGCGGATAGACCTTTGTATAAAAATTCCAATGAATATCACTCGGTATTGTGACACCCCGACTAATTAAATACCGGGTAGCTACTCCTTTATTAAATTAATTCAAAATGCCAAGTTGGTCCAGTTAATAGCATCACTGTCGAAAACATTTTTAAGATTACTAACCACCTAGTATTTAAAAAGTAAGTGCCAAATTTTAATTTAAGTCTGATTAACATGCAACAAGTGTAATAAAGAATAATAACACCATTCATCATAATGAAGTAAATAGAATAACCATCACGCAATGTAAATAAAGTCTGGAGGAAAACTCCTCACTACAATCCCACAACTGAGATAAGTAAACCGAATACTAAAACAATACAGGCCAAAATCTGAAAACTGTAATGGAAAGATGTCTCTAATAGAAATGGGCAACATGCCCTACAACTGATAGATAATGAATCTGGAATCCAAGTGATAGAAGAGTCTACAAGCAAATCCCTGTAGCTTCCACAAACAGCTACAGCTCGTCACCTGAATGAGTATCCTATGCATGGTGTCCTTGTGGCTGGGCACCTAAAATGGTTTTACAAAGAAAATAGATTTGAAAGCAAACGGGTCAGAGCCCGAATGTGGAGTTATATTTTAAAAACCTGCAAGTGCTTTAAAAACATTTAAAACATTAAGTGCAAAGTACATGTTAGGACGTGCACTCACATGATATTCTCACCTCTCGTCTAACTGTGCACTCGTAACGTAAGTACCCATCTACAACGACACAAACCACTAGCTAAGTGACATTATCTCTAGCTAGTCTGCCATAGGTCCTACCCTTATTACTCGGTTCTATTAACATTATAACGCTCGTAATTAAGTAGGGGTTTAACGTAAACTCAAATGCTCAATATGCAATATATTTCACTATCAGCTAACTCGTTATGTTACTCGAAACAATACCGTAATTATTTTCACAACATTAACATGAAGGTTCCCATTAATTAAGTGTATATTATTCACATCATAAATATACAATACAAGCACCCCGAGAACTAAGCTGCGGTGCACACATACTCTGCTATCCATCCCGGTACATCACGTACATAAGGATTACATATTCCGAATCTCTCAGGAATAGTTCACAGATAACAACATCACAAATAATGGAGGCGAACACAGTCACATCACATGGGTCACGCACATACCTACGCTCCCACGATCAGCGGACTTATTAATATCCCAATAAGTCTTTATATGACCTATGTTCATCAAGGTAACCAGTCTAAATCCGGGCAACACAAGGATTAGAGGGCCCTAAGCGAACGCAAACCTCCCGTGATAGCAAGTATGGTAGGTATGTCATATACACAATTCATATACCAATACTAAGTAAACACACGTCTTAGTAATCCCGTAGTTTAATCGTAGTACTATTCTCATTCTAGTACCAATCTATAATTTACACCCTTTATACGATTCCGGTTTATAATCATACGCGCCCTAAATTTATTCTCACGTCGTAGTAGACACTCACGTCTCAACCCAAACGGTTCATTGTTTTAAATCACTCGTATATAATTTACTCCTCATAATAACCCAAAAGTCCCAAATCTAGCCATATATCATCAAAGGAAATGTTAACTCTACCCTCGAACAAGTTTACGGGACTCCCAAAATCAAAACAGGCCAAAAAGGCCCAAACTGCCAGCTCGTTAGAAGTCTCGTTCGAACGAGATCAAACTGTCAGCTCGTTAGAAGTCTCGTTCGAACGAGGCTGTTCGAACGAGATCCAGTTCGTTCGAACGAACTGTACCTTCTAACGAGATCTCGTTCGAACGAATTTATTTGAACGAAGTTCCCTTTCGTTAGAAGCGACTGGTCAATTCGTTAGAATCGCGTTCGAACGAGTTCGTTATAACGACCTGGGGAGGGGCTTCTAACGACCTACCAGTTTCGTCCCAGATTTGTCTTAATCTTATTTTTCACCATTTTTACTCCTCAAATCTCCTCCAAACTTAGTCCCAACCATTGTTTTAAGTTATCTAATCATCCTAAAACATGCTAAGGTCATACACTAACATCTTTTAAGGGATAATACATCCTAAACATCATTAAATCACAAGATTCTACACTTTTCCCCAATTCTTTTCAAGAACACAAACCCTAACATTTTAAATCATGAATTAACCCGATAAAAATCCATTTTAATTTCTTCCAATCACAAATATCATGAGAATAATCATCTACCTATCATTCTACATGCAATTCTCCTCAAGATTTTCAAGTTCTAAGATCCGAACTACATGGGTTTTCATATTTCACCAAGAACAAACATAAAATTGGAATTATCTAACATGGAAAGAACATTCTCTGAAATTAAATGGAATTAAGTCACTTGCCTCGAGTTTATCTCTGATTTAGATGTTGGTTTGATGGAGCTTTTCTGCAGAATTTCCTCTCTCTCTCTTTCTCTAAGCTTCTTCTCCAAAGGTGGCTATGGTGGCTAGGGTTTGCTTTTGGGAAGGTATTAGAAAACCTAATTCTAATAACCTACGTAGCTTGTTGGGTTAATATGGGTTGGTTAGTGGCTTAGTGGGTCATTTCCCAATCAGATTAAAACTCCCAATTTTCGTCACTTTTAATTCTCCAAAAATACAAAATTACTAAAATGCCATTTAAGTTGCCGGTATGCCCTAAAAATACCCCGGGACCCAAACTAAACCCCCGGCTAGTGTTTTCTGACTATCTCGACCCTTCCGGATGCGTTGGCGCACTCGAAATGACCATACGGTTAATAGAATTTAAATTCACTTTTATAATCAAAATATTACACCGTGATGCGGCGGTCACACGCGTCTCAACAAAATTCCCAAAATGCCGTATATCAATCTCACGACAAATTTTTCATAATTCAATATTCATATAAAAACATGTACGCACATAATCAAATGCCAACTCACATCTCATTAGTATTTTTAACCCGGATTAATTTCCAATTAATACGCATTTAATTAATTAATCCCAAAAATAAATATAGCCACAAAAAATACGGGGTATTACAGGTATTGTATGTAATGATTGGTTTAATTAGTTTGATTAGTTTGAATAGTTAATACAATTTATCAGGAAGCAACGTAACCGGAATTCTTAAGTGGGATAAATACATTCTCCTGAATGAGAATACGTTACCATATAATTTTCCGACCATAAAGAAGAGCTTGAAGGGTTTGGTTTTGAAGTAAAAATCTATTCATGTATGAAAGTATAATTGAGTATTGTACTGCGATGAACATGAACTAAAGGATAAGTGTCATATATGAAATGAGCCAAGATTTATGGTTTATGATAGTGGAAATGACAAACACACTAAATTTCGCAAGTGCTTGCAAGTTACGCCGAAGGTATTAAAGTATTTCCCCTCGTGCCACAGTTAAACTATATTGTTATGAGAGAAAGAATTTACAATTTCTCATAGTTTATATCATCTGGCATATCGTGTTACAAATCGAACACTATATTCATATATGCTTCCACGATAATTTGAAGACACGTTACTGACAAAGCAACGTTTCTTAATTTTAAGTCGTTGGAATCATCACGAACCCTTTATGAAGGTATATGGATTTGAGGTTTTGATTTTTTCTCAGTTAAATATATTTTGGGATGATCTTTTTACTCGAGGCATTTTTTATCTAAGAAACATTTCAATATTTTTTTTTTGTTTGTTTGTTGGAACGAGATTGTCATCTTGTTAGAATGAGACCTGGTTCTCATTCGAACAAGGTTGTAATCTGTTGTAACAAAGTTCTTAAGTGGTTAGAATGAAGTTCTAACGAGCTTCTAACGTGTAGTCTCTGTTTAACAGAACAAACGTCGTTGGAAGTCTATTAGATGCTCGTCCAAACGAGCTAGGCCTTTCATTTGAACGAGACTGGACCTCATTAAAACGAAACTATGGTCTTTATTCGAATTAAGTCCCGTTTTCATTCGAACGGGGTTGTCACCTCTAAAAATGTATTTTTATATAAAAGGATTATTTTGGACTGTTTTACATAATACTTTTAGCGAAAATCAATTGCTATAACTGTACCAAAAGTTTTTTTTCTTTTATTTCACAGAAACACTTTTTTTTCCAAATCGTACATCGTTAAATATAATTTGTTAAGTTTTGTCAAACCCAATTTCCATACACTACATCGAACCCTTGTAGACTTTTCTCTACAGCCTATTTTGGAGTTGCGACACTGTTGAAGAAGAAAGGATTTCGCATCTTGAGGCTGATTGGTACTTCCTGTGGGTGGTGCTGGATTGCATCACTTTTTGTCAATGATTTGAAGAACCCATGCATCATACTTAGTGGAGCTCTAAATAGTCTATAAGTCATTAAGTTTGTAAAATTCTTTAACAGTGCTGAAATATAGGATTTGCTCGAAAAGAATTTTTCCTCAAAGCTTCTATTATCTGGTTTGGTTCGATTGATTGGTTTGGCATATTTTATTTGGAATTTATCATTCATGCACACTTAATTCTAATCAAGATAAAATTTTGTTAAAAAATTGCATCTTTATGTGTGTTAACCTAAGATATAAGTGAATCCATATAACTCATGCATTTTCAAATTGGTTTCAGAGCAGGTTACACTAATTTATTTTGTGATTTTTAAATTTTGTTTAACCTAAGGTTCCTATTTTTTATTGGTCAAATACGCACATTGGAAAGCTCAAATGAGAGTCTTTAAAAGCGACTGATGAGCGTGTCAAGCTTGTTTGTGAAAGAGGGTGGACACCACTCATTGTGACTAATGGTGATGCCATAAGTCCTAAACCCATCACCACTTGCACGAATGATGAACTAAAATGGATTAGTTTTAACTCATGTGGCTTAAGTGCAATTTTTAGAGTTATCACCCCTGACTAGTCCACCGCATCATAACGTGCACCTCGTTTGAGGATGCGTGGGATATCTTCCAACTCACTAATAAGAATACCAACATTGTGAAAGCTTCTAAGCTACAAAATCTCAACACATGGTTTGAAATTATTACCATACTAGAATCTGAGACTTTTGATGAATTTTATGGTAGATTATCTGATATAGTCAATTCTACTTTTAATTTGGGTGAGAGAATTCCTGAGACACGAGCTGTGAAAATGATTTTGGGATCCCTTTCGTCCTGCTTTATTCCTAAGGTCAGTGTCCTTAATTCGTTGGGAAATTTAGATACGCTTAGGTTAGAAGAACTTGTAGGAGGACTTAAAACTTATGAAATTGGTTTCCCAAAACTATTAAGCTAAAGGAAACGGGGATTTCTTTGAAAGCTCAATCTAAAAAAAATAGGAGCTTTCTTCTGACTCTGACTATAATTTTGATCTAGATGACCTTGCCCTTTTTGCAAAAAAATTAAAAAAAATTCTCAAGCTAAGAAAATAAAATACTTCTAAAGAAAACAGAGGTTTTAAGAAAGACAAAAAGTTTAAATCGAGTAAGAAAGGTTTTAAAAGAGCGAGAGAAGAGTACACTAAGAAAGAGGATGAGAGATGTTATGATTATAAGGGTAAAGGTCACAAAACTCACCAGTGTGCTATGAGGTTAAAGAGACGGGGTAAGGGAAAAACATCCTTCAATGCCAATATTAGTGATAGTGATGGTGAGTCGGTGGATTCCAGGGAAAAATAACCACATGGACATAACTTTACCGCATTCATGGCTAGTCATATTGATACTTCAAGTACATCTTACACTGATGTGGATGTTTCCAAACTTGATGGCCTCGATAATGAGTCTAGTCATTCTAGAAAGAGTGAGGGAAATAAAGTTCCGAGTGAGGGAGAAAGTGGCCTCCAACATGCTTATATTGAGCTTTACACCGAGTCCTTTAAAATGAAAAAGAAAAATAAAAATTTGGAACTTAAAGTGTTAGCTTTAGAGAAGCAGTTGAGAGAGTTTAGAGAGAGCGATTCCACTATGAGAGTTTCCTTAGGAGAGGGTCATTTTGGTAGAGAGGAAAAATGGTGACTTGACAACAAAGTGGCTAGTCTTAAGATAGATTTTCAAACTTCATTGGATACCTATGAGAAACTTGAATCTGTTGTATCTCAATTCGACAAAGATCTCGAATGTTCCCGAGAGGTCAAGGTTACTATAAAGGATGCATCGAAGAAGGTAGGTATGATGTTCCTTGGTTCCGGTTTAGGTTTTAGAAACATGCAAGGTAAAGGTTACGACGGTGCATCCACTTCTCATGTCGCACCCGAACCGGTATCTAAGTTTATAGTGGATCCATATAGGCCTCGACCTAACCCACCAAAGAGAGTTTAACCTAAACGAGTTAACCAAAATAGTCCCAAACGTGTATATGTTTGCACTTATTGCAAAAGGAGAGGCTACCTTTGGGAATTTTGCTACAAGTTAGGAAGAACTCAATGTACACATACTCATGTGTGCTGCTATGGTGACTTTGATAGTCTTAGAGAGCAAGTTGAGTTGCTAGTTGTGACTTCTCAAAGCTTAATGGAAGAATTTCAAAGGATGTTTATGCCTTTTGAGAACGGTTCCAAGCTACAACTAGAGTTGATAATGATAAGGGCAAAAAAAAGGTTACCTCCACTTAGGTACCTAATCAAGATAGTAAATCACTTGTTGTTCACATTGATATCAAGATTTAGGATACCTCCCAATGGTATTTTGATAGTGGGTGCTCTAGGAAGATGATCGGTGATAAGTCATTGTTCACCAACCTTGTGGATGGCAAGGAAGGTAAAGTCACCTTTAGAGATGGGAGTAGGTCTAGCATTTTAGGATGTGGTTGTGTTTAGATGCCCATATTTCCTAAGCTAAACAATATGTTGTATGTCAAAGGATTGAAAGAGAACTTGATTAGAAAAAGCCAAGTTTATGACGCGAACTTTGCGAAAAAATTCAACCGATCTGAGTGTAACGTATATGATCAATTCGGTTAAGTAATACTATAAAGAGTGAGGACTAAAGATAATTTTTATGGGATCACTTCCATGTCCTGCTTTGTGCCCAATAATGCCACAGTCTCCTATATAGACCTTTAGCTTCAACGACTGGGTCACGTAAACTTTAGAGATCATAAAAGATTAGTGAATAAAGACCTAGTTCATGGTTTACCATCACTTGAGAAATTAAATTCCTCGATTTGTGGTCCTTCCCAATAAGGAAAACAAATTCAAAGTCCCCATAGGAAGTTGAATACCATTACCACATATCGTGTGTTAGAGTTCATACACATGGATCTTATCAATCATACACATACGGAGAGAATTGGTGGTAAGAGATACATTCTCGTGATAGTCGACGACTTTACGAGATACTCTATCATGGAGTTTCTTAGAGAAAAGTTCGATCTGATTGAGTTCCTTACAACCAAATGTCGTAATCTATAAAACCAACATGGTGTCATTACAATCGGATGCATAATGATAATAGCACTGAATTTAAAGAAGCCGGAGTGGATAATTATTGTGATGGAGTGGGTATCAAACACGAGTTTTTTATCATTTGTACTCCTCAATAAAATGGGATAGTTGAGAGAAAGAACCATAATTTTAATAGATTTCTAGATCCATGCTTCTTAGGAGAAATGTGCCTAGATATTTTTGGGCAAAGGCGGTTAATATCGCATGCCATATGGTGAATCGGGTATATCTTCATCCACATACGTTACACACGCCATGAGTTATGGATAGGGAAGAAAACCAACCCATCGTATTTTCATGTCTTTGGGAATCCTTTCAAAATTTGAGAGATAGAGAGAACTTAGAAAAGTTTGACTCTCGAAGCGATGAGGGGATATTTTTAGGTTATTCAACGTTGAGTAGGGCATATAGGGTGTTTAACCTTACAAGCTCTAAGGTTATTCATCTACGAGACGCCGATGTTTATTGACCATGACCTCGAGTGTGAGAACGATGCACCCATTGGTGATGATCCTATTATTCCTCATACTACCCCTGTGGACCCCACTCTTAATTTTGGGGATCCACACTCTTAGGTTTAAAAGAGTCATGACCTTTTCGCTATACTTGGTGATCCCACACTAGACTCGCGCTCAACTTGAGAATATGGTTAGATACTCTTGATACGCCTCCTTAGTAGAGGCCAAGAATGTGAAAGAAGCACTCAAGGACGAGCATTGGATATTCGCTATGCAAAATTAGTTATTTCAGTTTCTCAAGAACGATCTCTAGGACTTAGTCCCCCGACCTAGAGAGACTAATATGATTGGTACCAAGTGTATTTACAATAATAAGATGGATGAAAATGGTACCATAGTTCATAATACAGATTGAGGGTGTAGACTTTGACGAGACATTCGCTCTTGCTGCTAGGCTTGAGTCCATCCTCTTACTACTCACCATAACATGTCATCTACACTTTAAGTTATATCAAATGGATGGCAAGAGTTCCTTCCTTAACGACATTCTACAGGAGGAAGTGTATGTGGGACAACCTAAGTGTTTTGAGGACACAAAGAACTCGAAACACGTCTTTTATCCTAAGAAGGCCTTGTATGGTCTGAATCAAGCACCCTGTGCTTGGAACGAGATGATCACTTCTCATCTCTTAGATCGTGGCTTTAAGGGAGGGTAGTGGATAAGACATTATTTGTAATGAGACAGAGTGGTGTTATTTGGGTTTCCCAAGTCTAAGTGGACGACATAGTATTTGGATCCACATGTTCCCAACATGCTCACATGTTTGAGAAGAAGAAGAAGAAGAAGAAGAAGAAGAAGAAGAAGAAGAAGAAGAAGAAGAAGAAGAAGAAGAAGAAGAAGAAGAGAGAGAGAGAGAGAGAGAGAGAGAGAGCTTGAAATGAGCATGGTTGGTGAGCTTACGTTCTTCTGAGGTCTCTAAGTGCGTCAACTTAAGGGTGGGATATTCATATCTAAATCCAAATATTCTAGGTACCTAGTGAAGAAGTTTGGTTTTGACTCCGCTGAGCACTTATGCACCGCCCTGTGAGTACATCAACTAAGCCTAGTAAAGACACTTTAGGAAAGGACGTAGAGAAAACCCTTTATAGGAGCATGATAGGTAGTCTTCTCTACCAGACCGCTAGTGGTCTCAACATTTCCTTTATCATTGGAGTTTGTGTGTGATATTAAGTGTCTCTAAAGAGTCTCACTTGCTCCCACCTAAACATATCATCAATTACGTAAGTGGAACTCTTTCCTACGGTATTTAGATATCAATAGGGGAAATTTTTAGGGAAAGCCAGGGAAGCATCCTCCTCGGGCCCTTGATTCTTGACGCCTTTTAGGGGCCCCAAAATTTTATATGTGCATATATATTCATAGCGTCATTTTTCAGTCATTCTAAAAATAATTTGTTGAAAACTGAACGAACAAACATTTAAACTTTTTGCAACTCCCAAAAAATAAGTCGGCATCCTTTTGCTTAAAAAACTACAATTTCTAAATTAATAAAAAAAAATCTCTTCTTAAATATGGGGCACCCAATTTAAGAGTTCGCCTCGGGACCCTAAAATCTCGGGATCGACCCTGGATACCGATGGTCATTTATCTGCCTATTTGGATGCCAATTAAGTCGGGGATGTTAATTACTGTAGGAACACCTTGGGGGGTTATTTTGACTTTGGGAGTGCTCTTGTACCTTGTTTGATTAAGAAGAAAAACTCCATTTCTTTATCCACGGCGGATGCTGAGTATATAGTCGCCGAGAATTATTGCACACAACTCTTATGGGTGAAGCAAATGTTGGAAAATTATGGTATTTCCCAAGACACAATAACTATTTCATGTGATAATACGAGTGCAATTAAAATATCTCAAAATTCGATCCAACATTCTCACCCGAAGAATATTAGGATACATGAGCCTTTCATTCGTGATCTCATTGAGGAGAAGGTCGTGTCCTTGAGCTTTGTGAGCATCAAACATTAATTAGCCGATATTTTTACGAAACCTTTAGATGCATTTATATTCGAGAATCTTAAAGTCTTTGGGTATTTGTTTTATTGATTGAGTTTGGGCACTTTGTCTAGTGTAAGGTGATTACAATGTTACTATCTTTTATCCATATTGCTATATTGTATTCTTTTGTTTATACAAGCTTTTTCTTTTTGATATATCTTGAAAAATAAAAAAAGATTTTTTTTCAAAGAAAAAGTTCGAAAATTTTCAAAAAGATATTATTTTTGAAAAAAACAAAAAGATTTTTGTATTTTCATTTTTCACCATATATGGATGTGCATTTAAGATATCCGAATCACCCCAACATTCCATCCATTCCTGTGACTTTTTCATGGTGTTTTGAGATATGGCATCGTTTCTTTAGTGTGCTTAATAATGCAAGGCCAGCATTTCATTGTTCATTCATAACTACTTTCTTCATGATAGACTCTTTATCACCTTTATTGCACACGTGCACGAAATTTTTGAACATTGTGCTTGCTTATCATATGTTGAATACAGTGTTCTCATCTCAATAATGTTTAATAACTAACCAAATGTAGCAGAGATGAGTTGTGCTCGTAAAAACCATTGCCCAAATTTCATTTCCCAAAAAATTTATTATATGTTAAGGAATGGAAAGGGTCTATGAAAGAGTAAAATTCTCTTTACGTTAAAAGCCACCATTTGCAAAAAGAGCCTAAAAGATTAATGGAACACAAAAACATAAATGTTAAGGCTATTTTATTTCATTGATGCTTTGCTACATATGAGCGTTATGATATATTCAGAAAATTTGAGAGTGAATTCTTAAATATATAAGATTTTAAGGGTGTTAGATCAATTTTTTTAAGAGGGAAGAGACCGCACAAATTTATTACATATATGTAGAATAGCCCTACCTAGGAGGCCTTACAATTGGGTAAAACGAAATAAAGAAAAAACATGACAAATAAATGACATTATTTAAAAAACCTAATTGAAGGAATGCCTTGGAGATCCATCCTATAGCAACCTCTAGATATTTTTGGAAGGTCCATAACTTTAAAGAATAGTTGTTGATCCAAAATTTGAGTACCATGATTTTGCCAAACTATCTGCCACACTGTTTGCTTCCCTCCAATAATGGGAGAATTCCATTTGAATATCAATTCCTTTTATTTCATTAATGATATCAACAATACTCCAGGGAGGTTTGAAAATTTTGCCTTTGAGAATATCAATCACCACTTAAGAGTCTGATTCAATAGAAATATAAGAGATGTTTAGGCTTTAACAAATTTTGAGGCCCTTAAGGATTGCTAAACACTTTGCTTTATAATTTGTTATAATGCCTTCGTAGGAAGAGAATGCTTGAATGAGTCTAGGAAGAGAATGCTTAAATGAGTCTACCTAAGTTATCTCTAATGATACCTCCTGACCCTGAAATGTCGGGATTGCCCTTTGAAGTTCCATCACAATTCAATTTTGAGAAAAGAAACTTTGGGGAAATCCATTTGGATAAATGGAAAGATGGGGATGGACTGAAGTTTTTAATGCCAAAAAGATATTGCATATCTTCAAGAGAATGATTTGTTAGAAGCATAAGTGTTGATGAGACTGATTACTCAAGTAATAATTTTTTGGCTATCCATTTTGATACCTACCAAAACATATTTGTTTCGGCTAGTTCAAATCTCCCAAAAGATGATTCCTAGAACAATAAAAAACATGTATCTAATGAAGTATTTTAAAACTTTTTTAGCCACCAAGACATTATCAATTGTTGAAAAGAGGATGTTGTTTTTTAAGACCAAATATATCAGCAAAGAAAGACTAAACATGTTTAGCAATGGGGCCTTCTACGAACAAATGATTAAAGTTATCTGAATGGTTGAAACGGCATCTGCATAAGGGGGCTATGTAAATACCTTTCTGTTGAATTAGGTCTTCTAAGGGAACAATACCATGGAAGCATTTCCATAAAAAAATAGAGATCTTTTGAAGGAATTCAGACTTCCATATGAAATTATTTATAAAAGAAGAAGGTCTAGATTTTCTGATGGCTTCCCAAGCTAAACTAAATGAGAAGTCACCACTGGAAGTTAGAGACCAATATTTTTTTTAATCGACCTCTATAATGAAGCCTTCCGCACTATCATTGATCTGATTCAACCTTTTCATGGTGGATCAATTGTTAGAAGGAAATGAAGTTAACATGCCATTAAGAAAATCAAACTAAAAAGAGATAGAATTAGTGAGATTCCACCAAAGTTTCATACTGAAAACTTTAGTGGATTATGTTAGAGATTTAAAACCCAGACCTTCTTCTTCCACAGGAAAGCAAAGCTTGTCCCATTTGATCTAATGATGTTTTTTCCCAAACTCTTTTAAGGATCCCCAAATAAAGTTGTTGAAAATGTTTTTTATCAGGTTTAAGATTTTGATTGGAGGTTTCATAACAACAATGGTATGTAAAGGGATTGATGCACAGATTGATTAAATGAGAGTTCTTCTCCATGTAAAATAGAGGAATTTGGCTTTCCAGCCCTTAACTTTAGATTGGATTCTATTAATCAGGTCTTCAAAGTAAATGTGTTTTGATCTACCATAGAATATAGGACACCCCAAATATTTCAAAAGGATTTTCTTCAATTTAAAGTTGGTTAGATCTCCAATAGATTTAATTACTCTTTTGCTAACATAATGATGGACAGTGAAGCTACATTTCTCACAATTAATAACTTGCCTTGATCCTTTTTCATTAAATGTCTTAGTCTAGGGATTGAACCATTGTAAAAAATTATAGAGTCATCAACAAAGCTTAAATTGGAATTAAGGGGACAACCTCAATGATGAGAGAAAGGTTTTACCTTGCCCGGTGGCATCAATTTATGAAGACCTCGATTTAGCAACTCTGCTACTATAATAAAGATCCCATGGGAGAGAGGATCTCCTTATTTAGGAAAGGTGATAGACTTATACGTGTAAAATTGGTATTAGGTGAAAACATAATTAATATGTTAGTGCTTATCACCTCAAATAGGATTAGATAAGCACACTAAAGTACAATTTTGGGAACAAATGGATGAACTAATTCAAGAAATACCCGTAGGTGAGAAAATCTATATAGGGGGAGATTTTAATGGCCATGTAGGAGAAGATCGTGTAGGATATGAGATAGTTCATGGAGGATATGGTTTTGGAGATAGGAACGACGGGGGAGAGTCTATCTTAGATTTTGTGATGGCTTATGATTTTGTAGTAGTAAATACATGTTTTAAAAAGAGGGTTGAACACTTAATAACTTATAAAAGTGGAACGGACAAGAGTCAAATAGATTTTTTCATTACTAGAAAAGGAGACCGATTAACATGTAAAGATTGTAAGGTTATCCTGGGAGAGAGCTTAACCTCACAACATAGGATAATGGTGTTGGATATAGATATTAAAAATAAATCACGAGTGCGAAAAGTGAAGATTAATCCATGAACTAGGTGGTGGAACTTAAAAGGAGAGAAATTAGAACTATTTAAAGATAAATTATTAAATGAAGCAACATGGAATACTTGAAGAAGAGACTAACATAACGTGGAATAAGATGGCCACATGCATTAGGAGAATATCAAAAGAAATTCTTGGAGAATCAAATGGCAAGGGACCACAGTCTAAAGAAACTTGGTGGTGGAATGAAGAAGTACAAAATATAGTAAAAATTAAAAGGGAGTGCTTTAAAACATGGCAAACAAATAGAAATGAAGAAAATTTTGAGAAATATAAATGGGCTAAAAAGGAAGTTAAGAAAGTGGTAAGAGATGCTAAGTTAAAAGCGTATGATAATCTTTATACAAAATTAGGTACACATGAAGGGGAAAAAGGTATTTATAAGCTTGCTAAACTTAGGGACAGGAAAATAAAAAATTTTAATAACGTTAAGTGTATCAAAAGTGATGATTCGAGAGACCTAGTCAAAGATGATGAAATTATGGAAAGATAGAAAAACTTCTTTGAGAGGTTATTAAATGGATATAATGGGAGTAGATTAGATATATAGAAACTTAGGGAGACTCGAGAAAATATATTTTTTGGCAGAATTAGGACAACAAAGGCCAGGATTGCTCTAAAAAGATGAAAACAGGGAAGGCTTTTGGACCAGATGGTATCCCTATTGAGGTTTGGAAGTTCTTAGGGGAGGATGGAGTATCATGGCTTACAAAATTATTCAATAGAATTTTAATGACTAATAGGATTCCCGATGAATGGAGAAAAAGTGTTTTAATACCTATTTATAAAAATAAAGGGGACATACAAAGTTGTTCAAATTATTGTGGTATTAAGTTAATGAGTCATACAATGAAACTTTGGGAGAGAGTGATTGAATATAGATTGAGATTAAAGACAACAGTATCTGAGAATCAATTTGGGTTTATGCCTGGGAGGTCAACAATGGAAGCAATCTATTTATTGAGGAGATTAATGGAGAGGTATAGGGAGAAAAAGAAGGATCTTCATATGATTTTTATAGATTTGGAGAAGGCATATGATAGGATACCCAGAGATATAATATGGTGGGTTCTACATAAAAGAGGAGTGACTCGCAGATATATTGATGTGATCAAGGATATGTATGATGGTGCAATGACTACAGTAAGAACATCAGCCGGAGAAAGTAGTGAATTTTCAATTATGGTAGGTCTATACCAAGGTTCAACATTAAGTCCTTATCTCTTTGCGCTTGTTATGGATGAGTTGACTGGACAAATACAAGATGAGGTGCCATATTGTATGCTATTTATAGATGATATTGTGTTAGTGGATGAGACTAAGACAAGTATTAATGC
The DNA here is from genome assembly GCA_949130495.1 of Sambucus nigra. Taxonomy (NCBI): domain Eukaryota; kingdom Viridiplantae; phylum Streptophyta; class Magnoliopsida; order Dipsacales; family Adoxaceae; genus Sambucus; species Sambucus nigra. The sequence continues at coordinate 385,831,688 of OX422215.1, read as the reverse complement.
TAGGTTGGAATTGTGGAGAGAAACATTAGAAACAAGAGGATTTAAAATAAGCAGAACTAAAACAGAATATGTGGAGTGCAATTTTAGTAGTAATAGGAGGACAAATGGAGATGTGATGAAATTGAAGGTTCAAGAGATACCTAGAAAGGATCATTTTCATTATTTAGGATCGATTATCCAAAAAGATGGAGATATTAGTGATGATGTTACTCATAGGATTAGAGCAGGCTGGGTTAAGTGGAGAAGTGCTACCGGCATTTTGTGTGATCGGCATATACCTTTTAAGTTAAAAGGTAAATATTATAGGACGTCCATTAGACCCGCCATGTTATATGGGACAGAGTGTTGGGCAACCAAGAAATAAAATGTGTAGAAAATGAGTGTGGCGGAGATGCGAATGCTAAGATGGATTTGTGGTAAAACTCGAAAGGATAAAATTAAAAATGAACAAATTCGTGAAACGGTCAAAGTAGCTCCTATAGAAGATCAATTGTGAGAAAATCGACTTAGATGGTTTGGACACGTTAAGCGTAGACCAATGGATGCTCCTGTAAGGAAGAGTGATTTAGTTAGTATTGATGGTAACATAAGGGGTAGAGGTAGGCCTAAATTGACTTGGTGGAATATTATAAAAAAATGACATGATGTCATGGGGTTTAAACAAAGATATTGCACTGGAGAGAATGGAATGGAAAAATAGGATTCATGTAGACGACCCCAAATAATTAGGAAAAGGCTTTATTGAGTTGAGTTGAGTTGAGTGAGATTTGAAGAAGCTTGCCGCTTGCCAATTATTGGAAATTAATCTCTAATCAATCCAAATTTTTTAAGAATTTTGGTTAGAAACAACCATGACACTCCATCATAATCTTTGGATAAGTCTAATTTGATCACCATAGTAGGGCCATGAGCTTTTCTCCCAATCACGGACATTAATTCTTGAGCCATAAGGTTATTTTCATAAATTAATTTGCCTTTGATGAAACCTGCTTAGGATTTGCCTATAATGAGAGGGAGGATGAGGGAAAGTCTATTGGAAAGGATTTTAATGATGATTTTGAAGCTAAAATTGCAAAGGTTGATAGGACTGAAGTCTGAACAAGAGACAGGTGTATTGGTTTTAGCAATAAGGATGATGTTTGTGTTGGTACAACTTTGGGGTAATTCTCTACCTAAGAGGAGGAATAATATGACTTGAGTAAAGTATTCTTTGATGATCTATCGAAATTTAATGTACAAAAGGCCATGAAATTAATCCGGACTGCCACCACTATCTTCATTAAGCTCAGTTACTGCTTTCTTAATCTCAGCTTTAGTTGGCATTGCATCTAATTCATGAGATTAATTTTGAGAGATTCTAGCACCAATAGCTTCTAAAAGCTCAAAATCATCTTTAATATAATCAGTTTGAAAGATGTTTTTAAAATGCTTAATAAATACTTCTTGAATGCCCTTTGACTTTAACTGATATATAAAACCGTTTGGAACTGCATTCTCCCTCAAAGTTCCATTTGCCTCTCATTTTCTGTTACCGAAATGCTTCTTCCTTTTCATAGCTCATAATAGTTTGGCCTTAGATTTGCACAGTTATTCTCTATGGCTAATGGAGGGATCAGCTTCTTATATAATCCCATTCGAATTTACTTCTTCTTCAAGACTATGCACTGGGCCAAAAATATTGGAATTTGTGGCTTTATTCCAATTGATCGAGTCCTTTTTCAAATTTTGGAGCTTTGATAAGAAGATTCTTAGGAGATTTTTTGCCATAGGAGTGGACCAATAATTTCGAATGACATTTTTAATATTTGGATTGAAGCACAAAAAGTTTAGGAATTTTAAGGGCTTGGGAATGTTGGCTAAGTTGGTTTGGATATAGAAAAGGAGGGGTGAATAATTAGAGCAAGATTTGTTTGGTGTTTGAGAGAAAAATTTGAGAATGTTGAAATCCATTTTGTAGAAGCAAAACATCTATCAATTATGGTCCATACTTTGCCTCTATCTGTAAAATTATGCCATATGAATTTTGATCCAGAGAAACCTACCTCTAATAGGCCTGCATTTGAAATAAATGAATTTTAGTTTGCTACTGCATTTAAGTCAATAGGGTTACCTCACTTCTTATCATTTCTCCCTGAAACAACAATGAAGTCCCCCATGATGAGTCATGGATCTTCATTAACTAGATATTCGTGGGCCAACAGAGAATCCCAAAGAGGCAATCTAGCTGCTCTAGAGCATTTGTCAGAGACCAATGATAAAAAAAAACTTTTTTAGGAATTGGGCATGGGAGATCTTTAAAAAAATTGACTAATCATCTGTGATAATAGCCTCACAAGACACACCATATCTCCAAAAAAACAAATTAGAATTTAAAACACCACTATCAAACTTTATGATTCTTCTAAAATCCTCCAATTTATTGGCTTTAGATTTTGGTTCTAGAACATCAATAAATGGAAGATTATAGCATCTGCATAAATTTTTTATTCTTTTTTTGGAAGGTTTATTAGATAAACCTCTGATGTTCCAAATAAGAAAATTTTTCATTGAGAAACTTTGGGAGAGGTAGTTTGAGATGATTTTAGATCAACTCTAGTTAGTCTTATGAAAATTGGGTCCAAAGGCTTAAAACTCTTATTTTTTGCTTCTAGTTTTGGTTGGGTTTAAAAAAAAAATGTTAAATGGTTTGTCAACAACTTGTTCTTTCATTTTCCTTCTTGATTCCATTTTCCTTCAAAGGCTGCTTGAAAATAAGACGAGTTCTTCAAGCATTGGGGTTCCTTCTTCACCGTCGTCTTCGTTTTCAGTGTAGGCAAGACCTTTATAGGGATCATTAGTTTCATGTTTAGGCAAGTCGGTGCCTCTGGGAGATAGGTTTAGGCAATCAACAAACCTGGTATCTTAGTCTGTTACTTCTTCATTATGGATTTTGGTTATGAATTCTTGAATTTTGGCAGTAATTTTTGGGACTTTGTGAGGGGATTTTTGTGAAGTGGTTAGTCTATTTAAAAGTTTAGGAGATAAAACTAGGTTTTCTTTAAAGTATGGTGATTGGTGGCATTTATTGGGGGTGTTTTGCAGGAGTTATTGATGAGGTTATCATGGGTTCAATTTTGGATAGGATTATCATGGTTTGTGTAAGGGAGTGAAGGGGTGGATTGAAGCTTTAGAGGTTCTTCAGATGGTTCATGGAAGGAAGTAATGGTCAAATTGGGGGGTTTAGTGTTGAAGTCAGTGACTTAGTTTTTTATTTGTGTTTGGGGGAATAATAGGGTGGTGGTGGTTTGCTTTTGGACCAAAAGCCAAAGTATTCTTGCTCAATAAACATTTGGAAATATCATGAACTATTTTTTAGCATGCAATGAAATAGGAGGGGATATGTTCATACTTATTTTTTTGCCCAAATCCCTCTTCTTTGCACCCTATCTAGAATCTATCATGTCTATTAATTAAAACATCCAGTTCCACACATACCCTTGTAGTGCTAGTCTGTAAAGGTTTGTAATAGAACCATCAAGTTTAAGAGGTTTGCCTATTACCTGAGCAATAGAGTATAGGGTTGCCTTAGGAAAATTTGGCCAAATTGGTGCTACATGGCATTTAATCTCAAGTCTAAATTCAGCAGTCCAATATCCTCATAGGGTATTTTCCCACGTACTAAACGCTCCTCATCCAGAGTCTTGTGTAGTCTTCTTCGTTAAACAATCTAATGAGAACATGCTTCTGATCTAGTAATCCAACATGGAAGGTGGCTTTGAGATTCATTGTCAGCATGGTTTTGCAAATGATTTCTATTGATGGGGTTCCATGTGCGAATTTCGCTATAATGGAATGTTTGAATGGTTCTGAAAGCTTCTTGATATCATCTTGAGAGAATTTTATGGATGGTTCTCCTTTAAATGATGAGATATTGATCAGGGGGTGTTCTCGAACATTAGAGCCTTTGACAATGCTTGCAAATGAATTGAGAACCAACCACAACTACTATTGAGGGTTTTGAGGGTCGATTATTTTGAAAAGGCTTTCAAACAACTATGATTTTCTTGTGGAAAATGTTCACACAATTTTCAAACATAGTTGTTTGAAAGCCTTCTTGAAATTTATTGCATGTGCCTTATTGACTATCTTTGTGATGTTATTTCATTTGGATTTGGGTGATGCTTAATATTCACGATTACTTTCTTACCCTTTGTCTATTATAGACAAAAAAGGGAGAACAAATTGAGGGGGAGTTTTATTTTCTTTAAACATGTACCCATACGCGACACGGTATTCTTTTGTTTCATGTGTGTAGGTCTCTTACACTTTGATGATGATCTCATGGACTACACAAGATGAAGAATTTTAGTTGAAGATAAAGTCTCGAATATCATTCCATTTTGGGTTTTAAAGGACATTAGTAGAACATTGTCTTAGGGGTTTTATTATAATTTGGTCTCGATTTTTAGTGTTGTACCATAATAGACAAGGGGGATATTTGTAACAATAAGAATTTATAATTGCTCACACTTTGGATTATTTGGCATATCCCATTACAAATATAACACTACATTCGCATATGCTTCCACAATCGTTTAAAGACATGTTTGTGACCGAACAACATTTTTGAATTTCAAGCTGTTGGAATCATCATGTACACTTTATGGAGGTAAACGGATTTTCGGTTTTGAAATTTTTCTCAGTAAAATATATTTCGAGATGATCTTTTTACTCGAGGCATTTTTTATATAATTTTTTTAAAAAATATTTTTTTATTTTTCTCCGTTGGAACAATATTGTCATCTCATCAGAACGAGATTTTGTTCTCGTTCGAAAGAGGTTGTAATTTCATTGGAACGAAGTACTGAAGTCGTTAGAACCAACTTCTAATGAGATTATAACGTGTGGTCTCTGTTTGACAAAATAAATCTCATTGGAAGTCCGTTGGATGCTCGTTCAAACGATCTATGACTTTCGTTCGAACGAGACTGGGCATCGTTAGAACGAAACTATGGTTTTCATTCGAACGATGTCCCATTTTGTTTGAACAAGTTCGTCACCTTGAAACACATTTGGACTGTTTGACATATTAATTTTTGCGATCTATGCCTTTCATTTGAACGAGTGTGTCCCAAAAAATGATTCTTTTAAACAGTTTGACATATTACTTTTAGCAAAAATCAACTGTTATACCTGTACCAAAAGTTTTCTCCCTTTTGTTTCATAGAAACACTTTTGTTTTTCAAATCATACATCCTTAAATATGATTTTTTGAGTTTTGTCAAACCCAATTTCCATACACTTCATCAAACCCTTGTAGATCTTTCTCTACGACTGATTATGGAGTTATGACTGTACTGAAGAAGAAAGGATTTCGCATCCTGAGGCTGATCGGTGGATACCTAGGGAAGAACTAGTTCCTGTGGGTCGTGATGGACTACATCACTTTTTGTTAAAGATTTTAGTACCCCATGCATTATACTTAGTGGATCTCTAAGTAGTGTGTGAGTCATCGAGTCTGTCAAACTCCTTAAGAGTGCTGAAATATAGGTTTTTCTCGAAAGAGATTTTTCCTCAATACTTCTTCTGTTTGGTTTGGCTGGAATGGTTGGTTTGGCATATCTTATTTAAACTTTATCTTGCATGCACACCTAATTCTAATCAAGATAAAATTTGGTTAAAAAATTAGATATTTATGTGTGTTAACCAAATATACATATGAATCCATATAGCCCGTGTGTTTTCAATTATGGATAGCAGAGGCCATGGCATGATCGAGCCGAGCTGGGTGGGAATATAATGCATCATCACATTGATTCAATTATATGGAAACTTTTGAAAATGTGACAACCTGGATTTCAACTTGCAAAAAATGAAAGTTTTATGAAAAATAGACATTTGTTGAAGATTGATGGAATAATAATGTCTTTGTGCCTTAAAAATGTATGTTTGCAAGTATAATGATTTTCCATATTGATAAATATGTTTAAACCATGTAGTAGGATTTTGGGTTTAAAATCAATCTTTTCATGCATATAAACTTTTTGTATTTTGACATAGAATGTGCAAATAAGTTCAAAGAATATTTATGGGGTTTAAATAAGAAATAATAAAAGTTGGAATTTAGTCTTCAAGGTATGTATAATTGGGACTAAAAGGCATAATTTGTAGTTGGGAAATGTTGATAAAAAGTATTGAGTGTTAATGGGTAAATAAGAAATGGTAAGTGAGTATAACAGGGATTAAAAAGGGATTAAAGGTGTAAAAGTGTTTCCAATCAAGTATAAGATTACTCCAAGTCTAAAATGGTGTTAAAGGGGTTAAAACACTTAAGAAGTTGGTATGAATAACTTAATAGTGTTTTTGGTGAAATTAACACTTATTTTTTTGGTAATTAAGAAATGTATAAATAAATAAAAAGGTACAATAATAGAGAGGGCATACCCTCCCGAGACCCTTGCACATTCTACAAATAACCAACAAGAAACCCGACCAAACCAACTAAACACGAAAATATTTTAAAAAAAATAAGGCGACAAAATAGTCGTTAACAGGAAAGAAAACAAGCCCAATATAAAGGCAATCCAAAGAGTAAAAATAATAACTATCAAGCCCAACCAAAGAGGCCAATCACAATGGACCAGGGAAAGGCCCAAAAAATGCAGTCGTCTAGAAGGGACACACAACAAAATCCGGCCCAAAAAGTCTTGCTAGCCCACCAGGAGAAGAACGAAAAGCCAACCCGAAGAAAGCACAACCGATACACTTGTAGAAATGGAGTAAAAGGTGATTTTGGAAGCAAATGGGTAAAATGGTATCTTTACTTACAGTGGAACATTTTTATGAAATAAAAATGTTGGAAAGGGTGTTACATAAGTGGCCCTAAATGAATATGTTTTCTGGAAAAAAAAAATCAAGGTTAAATCATAAAGGACATGAAATGGCAAATTTTCAAAGTGTAACAAAAAATGGGGTAGTAAAGTCCCGAGTTTTTGGCTTCAGTTGGGTAAAAAGGATAAGTGGAATAATGTGGACATTTGTAAAATGTCGAAACATATTAAAAGGAACTCGGATGACATCGAGATAAAGCAAGAAGGGCCCGGAGCCCTTGGGTAAAAAGTTCTAAATAACTGGCCAGAGCATATGGTGCGCATAGCCATCGGTGTGGAGCCCGTGTAGGCATGCGGTATTGGAAGATTCTGAGAAAAGATTAAGGAAATATGAAACGTATCAAGAAATCGATTGTGTAATAAAATGTGTTAATACAACCTAACTTGAATGAATGTAGTAAATATTTCGGCAAAGGTGAAATGGATAAGTAAATGCGTAAATCTATTAATCTCCATGAGATAAGGTAAAAAGGATAAAGTAAATGGGTAACTAAGCAACCACGTTGTTAAACCCATAATTTGCATAAGTATGTATGGAAAAAGGTTTTCAAGCGACAAATAAGTATTTTCTAACACGGTGAATGTGTGTGTTGAAATGGTTCTTTTCAATGAAAATACTAAAGTACGTTTAAATGAATGAAAGGGTTAAATTCTGGTAAAGGAATGTGTGGATAAATCAAAGGTAACGGTTTCAATGTCAAGTCGGGTGTGTTAAAGAAAGTGAGAATGCTAAGCATGAAAAAATAAAGCCTTTAATAAGATTAAGGTCAATTAATCTGGGCAATTAAGATTTTTGAAAATAAAATGGTTAATGCATTGGAATATGTATTTTTTAAAGGTATACTTATGTAGAAATATACATATTTTTGCGTGCATGTGATTGTTGCATGTGATTATTCCTTTCTGCCATTTGTTTTTATGTTGTTGTATAACTCCCACTAGGCACAAACTCACATCCCCACTTTATTACGACAGGTTGAGAGTAGTTTCATATTTTGAGGGCATTATACAGGGTAAGTATATTTTTTGTATGTTTACATTCATAGCTCTGTTTACTTGGACTTCAGGTGCTCCCGTGGGTCCTTCACACAGTTTATCTTGAAACTGAAATCGCATGCTAACAAGTAAAATGGTACTTAAAATCAAATTGGACTAGCAACATTATATAGGTTGTTCCTTTGCACTTCACACATAATGCTCGAGTTGAACCGGATTGACCCACGGGTAACCCATAAATCTAGGTCGGGGCATTACAAATGGTATCAGAGCACTAGGTTCAAGGTTCCGTTTGGGTGTGACACGGTGAGGTCGGCATTGGATCTTTCGACATCGTTGTGATTTGGGCCCTTTATGCTAGTTTGATGATGGTTTAGTTTGTGTCCTCGACGGTACAGTCTAAGAGGTTAGCACGACAGGTTAGATTAGTGCCAAGTGGAACACAATTAGATTTATGGTTATTAATCGCTTCCGTATTTCTGATTAGAATTGTAATAATTTACAGGTGTCCATGCAAGCCTATAGTGGCGACATCATAGTTGTTAGTGTGAGGTGCTTACGTTAAAATTTGGGGAAATAGAATTAATAATGATGGCGATAGAATGATGTGATGCCAATGGGTAGATGGCACAAGTTGCATATAGTTAACAATACAGGTCGATGATTAGGGTGTCTCGACTAGGCACAAATGATTGGTGATTGAAAGGTATATAACCCTTAAGTAAGATGCTTATGGGTAGTTAACACCGATGATGTATTTAGGCAAATTCGATCCTTGGGGTGGTATTGCAATTGATAGCATTTTGGTGAACACATGAAGTTGTGTAAGCTAGTAGTGGCAACACCGTAATCTTTGTGTGAGAGGTGTCTTCAGATGACTTTGGTGGTGAGTGTAGCCTTGTAGTGGCAATAATTAGTATTCTTTACTATGACCTCACAGTGAAAGTTGTGCATCTCCTGTATGGAGAGTAGATAGCTGAATAACATTCACAAGTATAGAATTTTGTGGTGAAAACGTATTACCCCTTAGCTTGAGGGCTTAGGTTTGTGTACCTTGGTTATAATATGATATTGAGAAATAAGATCTCATGTGTCATCCGTCGTGAGGGCCTTGGTGTTTATAGGCAATACCCGATTCCCATATCCTACCAAGATTTATATAGTCGTGTTAACTCATAGGTTGGCACTTGTTATGATATTAGCATAGAAAGGCAATTTATTTGCCATATTTGAACATTCATTTGAGGATTATGTCAGGCAGAACTTGAGGTTTATAAACTGCAGGAGACGTCCTGTATATTGTCATGACTTGTAGTAGCACTAATTATAGTTTATACGTGACTTATAGTCACATCCATTTGGAAGAAAGGTGAGATTAGTTTCTAAGTGTTGGGACTCATTTTAGCCATCGAGGTAATGGCTAGGTGCGAGAAAATCCTAGTGTGTGATAGTTCATAGACACGTTGAGGTGCCATCGAAAAAAAATTGTGTGTGGCATTATTGAGGATAAATATCGAATTTTGTGATGTCTTGAAGTGTTCGAGGATTAAGGTGCACTATGGATAGAAGCTCATGGACTAGAGTCCTTGCGAGCACCATGTAATATCGGGTTGGGTATCGAAAGGTCTGAAGAGTGCACCTAGGATGATAAAGGTGTAGACGATGAAATCCCATCAAATTTGGGGCTTTCCCGCAAAATGTGTTTGGTATTCTTAGGAGTCAAATTAATTCCGGTAAGAAGAGGTAATAGAATTCTGGTAATCATCGAGTTTCGTGTCAAGTTATGATCCTAGATTAACGGTTGTATAGTGTAAGTTACAGGTATGGTTTTCCAATCCGCACATAAGGGTGGTGTAACCCTTAAGGTAGGGTAATATTTGTATCCTTTTATAGGTAATGCTCGGATTTCATGGACTGACTAGTATGGGAGTGGTAATACTCAGTTTTAGGATGTATTAAAAAGGTATTCGAGACTTAGAGTGATGATTCCATGTGGAGATTTGAAAATGGCAACTAAGGTGGCTAGAATCGAACATGATTGTTATGTTGGGGTGTCGATAGTATATGCTAAAGTAGCCTTAGCAGTGCAAGGATTAGTTATTGGTGCTTCCTGCCAAGTTGACATGGGTTAGAAGACGTAGCCTAGTGTGATATTAATTATCCTCAGGGTGTTAATGACAATAGGTTTGGTGGTCACAAAAATCCCGTATGGATAGAAAAGGTAAGGTGAATTGGTGGCAATCTCTCGTGGTCAAAAGGACACATTTAGGTAAGTGCTTTGATTGATCCAAGTAATGTATGTGGAATTTGAGACGTCAGTCACGATCTATAAAATAAATAATAACTTAGGTGTAATAGGCTAGTGACGTCGTCACTAATTTTTGGATAAAGTCAATATAGATATGGCGTGAAGTATACACCAGCCAAAATGGTTCATTTACGCCAAGGGTGTGAAAGGTAGGGCCTTTATCCCAAGGAGGGAAGTCAGAGATTGGCTTCCTCAAGGGCTACTGATTCGTAAATTGCGATCGTGTTGAGAATGAATAGTCGACATTCGATTCGTCATGACTAGTGAACCAGGCTAGGTCATATGGCCAAAAGTGGTACTCAGTGAGAATTCTATGAGTGAGTGGTATGACTTCTAGTATACGGTATAGGTTCGCTTTCATAAATCAGAATCGGTTTCCTATGGGAAAAATTCCTTGGGAAGGTTGCTTGTCCCCTGACTCATGTGTGTTCATTTCGGTTTCAATAATCGAGAATCGGTATTCTCACCTATGTGGTGACTCAGATTGGTGCCATGCCATGGTACGATGCAGTTGAATCGAGGAGAGCGCCGTGGATTGGGTTTAGTTGATGCATCTCGGTAACTGGGTGCACTCATCTGAGGTATTCTTGATATTGGATAAAGTTTTATGTACAGGTGACTATGCTTTTGGTCACTCGATTTCTTCATAGTATCAATCCCCTCTTAGACTAGTGGACTCTCAATTGGTCGACTCGATAGTCAGTGGGTCGGGTTATGAAGAGCGAGATGATGGCTTAAGGATACAGTATAGTGTTAGAATTTGAGGGGAAAGACTTAGCACATGATGTTGCTTTACCATGGTGAGTGGGTTAGAATTAGACTCTAGTGAGTAATCAAGAATGAGACACCTAAGGTAGTGTTAGGTTCATTAGAGTGACGCAACGAAAGGTGAAAATCGTACGTACAATAACCATTTGGTGGAATTATTTCTCCTTAGAGTGAGAGAATGACATGGTATGGTTATCGAAAAATTCATACGAGTTATATAATTAGGATAACCTGGAAATTTGTGGAACACAGGATGTATGGTCCTGAGCTAGAAATTGATTTTAGTGATATATACGATGAATGGTTGTATCGTGATTTTCTTTGGGTGAGCATTGATATCAAGAAAGGTTTTGCCTACTCGCATAGGTAGTGCTAAGAATGGTTTATACTTGATCATAAGGCAAGTAGAGACTCAACATTGATTGTGTAATGGCGTGGTTAACGGGATAGTGACAGTCGAACGTGTTGGCTATTTGGTGACCCTAGTGTTGTGGATTTCAATGATTTTTCCTTGGAAAATTTTATGACTTCGAATGGAAGTGGGTGGGACCCATGAGTTTGAGGATTAATGGAATAAGAATTTCGGGGATGAAATTCCCCAAGGAGGGAAGTTTGTAATATCCCGCCACAGTAAATTAATTAAATTATATTTTGATAATAATTGAAGACGGGTTAATTGTAAATATGGAGGAATTATGGGTGAAAAGTTGGAGAAAATAAAAAGAAAAAGAAATACAGTCGTTCGAACGACAGTACACGAGTCATTAGAAGGGTCGCTAGAAGCAGGACTTCTAACGACATGCTATTAATTTACAGTAGCAGGTCGTTAGAAGGGTTGTTAGAAGCACATTTGGAACGACGTAACTTAAGTTGTTCGAACGACATGTGTTAAGTCGTTCGAATGACATTGGCTAAGTTTTTGGATCAAATTTCCCTTGTGAATTGTCACGTTTAGGAGCGTTGATTCGGTGTGTTGTCGAGCCCAGATTAGTTCAGCAAGGGTAAAATGGGATTTTTGGGCTTAAGGGGTGTTTTATTAAGGGTTGTTCGGGGTAATTTGGGTTTATTGTTATTGGAAGAAGGAGATAGAGAGTGAGAGAGAAAGGGTGAGGTGGGTGGTCTTCCACCTCCACCCACCACCATTCCACCACCAAACCACCACTGTCCCACTAATTCCATGGTGTATTCAACCCAAAAACACCCATTTCCACCATTGATTAGGAAAATCTACGAATTTTGGAGTTATATTTGGGGGTATTCTTGGCGAAGATGAGGTGGGTTTTAATGGAGTTTAAGGAGTTATTAGTTTGGAGCTTTGGAGGATGCATTGGTAACCCCTTAAGGCCACCTTTGAAGGTGTAGGTTACTCCTCCAACACCAACACCACCATTAGAAGCTATTAGATGTGGGTAACCTTACTCTTAGTGTAAGAATGCCATTTTTCATTTTTAGTCTTGTAGTTAGACTATTGAGTAGGGTGTATTTATTTTAACGATATAATTTTTGTGTAGAAGACAATAAATATTTTTATGGAATAAATATGTTGGGAAAATGTTAGTTTTGTAAAAAATAAAGAATGGATAATTATTTCAAGGTTTTGAAGTAATGAAAGTTGATATTCTAAAAAATGGTGTATTTTCTATTAATTTTAATGAAAAATATTTTTTGAAATAAAATGTTTGCAAGTAATGTGATTTTGTTGGAAAATGATAATTTGTTAAAATTAAAGAGTAAGTAAATATTTCAAGGTTTTGGAATATTGAAAATGAGCATTTCTAGAAATATTGGTGTTAAGCATTTTATGAAATAAAATGTTGGTAAATGATGTGATTTTGTTGGGAAAATTCGTGGAATGAAAATATTTCAAAGTTGTTGCAAAAAATTAAAGTTTTATAAAAAAAATAGTCATTTGTTGAGGATTGAAGGAATGATAATGTCTTTGTGCCTTAAAAATGTATTTTTGCAAGTATAATGATTATTCATATTGATAAATATGTTTAAACCATGTAGTATAATTTTCGGTTTAAAATCAATATTCTCTTGCATATAAATTTGTAGTATTTTGACATAGAATGTATAAACAAGTTTACAGAAGATTTATTGAGTTTAAAAAGAAATAATAAAAGTTGGAATCTAGCCTTCAAGGTATGTACAATTGGGACTAAAAGGAATAATGTGTACTTGGAAAATGTTGATAAAAAGTATTAAGTGTTAGTGGGTAAATAAGAAATGGTTAGTGAGTGTAACTTACTATTATTCTGAAATATTAACACTTATTGCATTAAAAGGGGGTTAAAGGTGTAAAAGTGTTTCCAATCAAGTAAAACATTACTCCAAGTGTAAAAAGGTGTTAATGGGATTAAAACACTTAAGAAGTAGGTATGAATAACTTAACAGTATTTTTGGTGAAATTAACACTTGTGAAAAATGAGTAAAAGGTGATTTTGGAAACAAATTGGTAAATGGTAAATTTACTTAAAGTGGAACATTTTTATGAAATAAAAATATTGGAAAGGTTGTTACAAAAGTGGTCCTAAATGAATATGATTCTGGAATAAAAATCAAGGTTAAAGCATGAAGGGCATGAAATGGTAAATTTTCAAAGTGTAACACAAAATGGGACAGTAAAGTCCCAAGTTTATAGATTCAGCCGGGTAAAAAGGATAAGTGGAATAATGTGGACATTTATAAAATGTTAAAAAACATTAAAAGGAACTCGGATGACACCAGAATAAACCAAGAAGGGTCTGTAGTCCTTGGGTGAAAAGCCCTAAATCACTGGCCAAAGAATATGATGCGCATATCCGTCGATGGGCATCTCGTGTAAGTATGCGGTATTGAAAGATTCCGAGAAATGATCAAGGAAATATGAAAAATATTAAGAAATAGGTTGTGTGGTAAAATATGTTAATACAACCTAACTTGAATGAATGTAATAAATGCTCCGGTAAAGGTGAAATGGAAAAGTAAATGTGTAAATCTATTAATGTTTATGAGATAAGGTAAAAAGGATAAAGTAAGTAGGTAAATGGGTAATTAAGCAACCAAGTTGTTAAACCCATAATTTGCATAAGTATGTGTGGAAAAAGGTTTTCAAGCAACAAATAAGCATTTTCTAACACGGTGAATTTGTATGTTGAAATGGTGCTTTTCAATGAAAATACTAAAGTACGTTTAAATGAATGAAATGGTTAAATTCCGGTAGAGGAATGAGTGTGGATAAATCAGATGTGACGGTTTCAATGTCGAGTCGGGTGTGTTAAATAAAGTGAGAATGTTAAGCATGAATAAAGAAAGACTTTAGTAAGATTAAGAACAATTAATCTGGGCAAGTAAGGTTTATGGAACTAAAATGGTTAATGCATTGGAATACAAATTTTTCAAAGGTATACTTATGTAGATATATACATATTTTTGCATTCATGTGATTGTAGCGTGTGAGTATTACTGAGTATTCCTTTTTGTCATTCGTTTCTATGTTGTTGTATAAATCTCACTGGGCATAAGCTCACATCCCCACCTTGTCACGACAGGTTGGGAGCGATTTCGTATTTTTTTAGGTCTTTATACAGGCAAGTATATTTTATTTATATATATGTTAGTATCTTTGTTTACTTGGATTCGGGGTGCTCCCATAAGTCCTTCACGTAGTTTATCTTGAAATCGGAATCGCATGCTAACAAGTGAATTGGTAACTAAAATAAAACTGAACTAGCAACATTATATAAGTTGTTCCATTGCACTTCACACCTAATGCTCGGGTCGGACTGGGTTGACCCACGGGTAACCCATAAATTCAGGATGGGGCGTTACACCCTCGTCTTTGTTACGAAAGGTTGGGTGCGGTTTCATATTTTGAGAGAATTATATGGGTAAGTACTCTCTTTTTATTTTATGTTAGTAGCTCTATTTGCTTGGATTCTGAAGATGTTTCCCACAGGTCCCTTACGTAGCTTTATTTTAAATGAGAATTGCATGATAAACAAGTGAAATGGTAATTCAATAAAACTGGACTAACAACATTATTTAGGTTATTTCATTAAACTTCACACCTAATGCTCGGGTTGGATAGGGTTGACCATGGGTGACCCATAAATTTGGGTCGGGCGTTACGAATTAGAGTTCTAGGTTCAAGGTTCCTTTCGGGAGTGACATGGTCAGGTCAGTTGTGGATCTTTCGACGTCAATGTTGGTTTGGGTCAGTCACGTTTGTTTTGGTGGCAATTTCAATTCGTTTACTCAATAGTAAAGTTAGGTAGATGTGAACATTGGATAATTTATTATTAAGTGGCATACGACCAAGTTAGTTATTATTAATCACTTCCGCACTTCTGATAAAGATGTGTTAATAGTATGCAAATGTCAGTGTGAGCCAATAGTGGTGATACTGAAGTTTTAAGTGTGAGGTGCTTTTGGTATATTGAGATTTGGATAGAGCTTAATGATATTCGTTGAATTAGAAACATGAATTTGTAAAGCCAACTATGGAGATTAGGTTACTACAGTGTCATGACTAAGCAATGTTGGTTGGGATATGAATGCATTAAGTTTTGGGGTGCGGTACATTTATATGGATAACAATGATGATATAATTAGGTAAAATTAATCCTTGGGGTAGTATCGTGTTGTATAGTAGTCGGTGATTTGGTAGACACGAGGAACCGTAATGGTCAACACTTGGTATATGTACTCAATTTGAGTTGGTGAATTATTGTTGTTGTGGGTAAGTGTCTTAGCGGTTATTGATTAAAAGTTGTACCTCCACTACACCAAAAATAGGAATCTGGCATGGTTCAAAACTGGGCCAAATCAAATATGGTACGGTTTTGAACTGTGTAAGAATCAGGTGTTCCAAAATGGCCATTTTTTTATAGCACAGCTTAAAAGTGTGCCAGATTTGACCAAACAGGAACACTTCTGGCACACTTTTAAATCGTGTCAGAATTTGATATTTCTGCCACAGTTTTGAACTGTGCCAGATTGAGCACATTTTGATAAACTTTCGGCACAGTTCAAAACCGTGCTAAAATTTGATACACTTTTGTCACGGTTTTGAACTGTGACAAATTTTTGGATAAAAGAAAAAAATGAATTATTTGCAAACAAGAAAATTCACAAAATGCAAATCTTACACGTTGTTGATAAACTAATGTACATACAAACATCAAAATATTACAAGTCTTTAGTAGTTCACAGACTAAAAAAATGGGTAGAGTTTTCTCTATTTTCTGGACATTCTAAAACCTGCTAATATAAAACCTTTGTAATATAAAGCCCGCATGCACGACCACAAAATATAATAATAAACTTACAAAAGCCCGCACGACCATAAAAGTTAACAGTAAAACTACAAAAGTCGCACGGCCATAACAAAAAAAAAATAGAATCGTGAATATTAACGACATTAAATAAATAAACCCCTTGTTGTAAAACATTGACTTCTCCGTGTGTTCCACATGAATAAATGCTAACGATAAAATATTATCCTGCAAAAAAATTGGATATAAAAAAGAGACGATATTAGTAACTAAGTAATTTATAAAAAAATCTTACTCAACCTACAAAATTATATATAGGAGTTGCAATTATTATTATATTCTAAAATTGAAAATATTATGCAAGTTATGACTACCTGGTCAGTTCATACGAGTTACATTGGTCTCGTGTGACGTGTTAGTGCTTCTTACGGGATCGTTTGGGGGATGGCTTGGGTTTTCACCCTTCAACGGCTTGTTTTTAAGCATAATTTAGCTATTTACAAATTATCGTCATATTCTCAAACCGGGAGACCTGTGACTACGCGATGAGTTCCTAAAAGTTATATTGGTCCTGTGCAAGGTATTCGTGCCTCTTACGGGGCCGTTTGGGGGCTGGTTTGGGTTTTCACCCTTTAACGCCTTATTTTTAAGCCTAATTTAGATATTTCCAAATTATCATCATATTCTCAAACCGAGAGGCCCGTGACTACACGATCGGTTCTTACAAGTTACATTGGTCCCGTGCGAGGTGTTCGTGCCTCTTACGGGGTCGTTTGGTAGTTGGTTTGGGTTTTCACCCTCAAACGGATTATTTTTAAGCTTAATCTAGGTATTTCCAAATCATCTTCATATTCTCAAATCGGGAGACCCGCGACTACTCAGTTAGCTCCTACGAGTTACATTGGTCTCGTGTGAGGTGTTAGTGCTTCTTACGAGATCGTTTGGGGGCTGGTTTGGGTTTTCACCCTTCAACAGCTTGTTTCTAAGCCTAATCCATATATTTCCAAATTATCGTCATATTCTCAAATCGGGAGACCCGCGACTATGCGGTCAGTTCCCACAAGTTACATTGGTCCCACGCGAGGTGTTCATGCCTCTTACGGGGTTGGTTTGGATTTTCACCCTTTAACTACTTATTTTTAAGCCTAATTTTGATATTTCCAAATTATCTTCATATTCTCAAACCGGGAGACCCGCGACTACATGGTTAGTTCCTATGAGTTACATTGGTCCCGTACGAGGTCTTAGTGCCTCTTACGGGACCGTTTGGGGTTTAGTTTTGGTTTTCACCCTTTAACGGTCAGTTCCTAAAAGTTACATTGGTCCCGTGCGAGGTGTTCATGCCTTTTACGGGGCCGTTTGACGACTGGTTTGGGTTTTCACACTCAAACGGCTTGTTTTTAGCCTAATCTAGATATTTTCAAATTATCATCATATACTCAAACCGGGAGACCTGCGACTACGCGGTCAGTTCCTATGAGTTACATTGGTCTCGTGTGAGGTGTTAGTGCTTCTTATGGGATCGTTTGGGGGCTAGTTTGGGTTTTCACCTTTTAACGGCTTGTTTTTAAGCCTAATTTAGATATTTTCAAATTAACATCATATTCTCAAATCAGGAGACCCGTAACTTCGCGATAAATTCCTACAAGTTACATTGGTCCCGTGCGAGGTGTTCAAGCCTCTTACGGGGCTATTTGGGGGCTGGTTTGGGTTTTCACCCTTAAACAACTTATTTTAAGCCTAATTTAGATATTTCCAAATTATCATCATATTCTCAAATCGGGAGGCCCGTGACTACATGGTCAGTACCTACAAGTTACATTGGTCCCGTACGAGGTGTTCATGCCTCGTACGAGGCCATTTGGGGGCTGGTTTGGGTTTTCACCCTCAAACGGCTTGTTTTTAAGCCTAATCTAGATATTTTCAAATTATCGTCATATTCTCGCCACAGTCATAGTGAGACCTCTTGAATGGGTCTAAGATTTTTCTACATGTGTAACATCATTATTGGATGTTTAGTATTAATGTCTACTTACTATTTAAATAGTTTTTTTTTTACTTTTTCTTAAATTTTCAACACAAATTCTCATTTATCCATTTAATTAGTGGGGTGTCTACTTTTCAATTTGTTATTTTTACATTGTTATTGAATATTTAGCACTTAAATTTTCTTGAAACTCCGTAACCTATACGAATCAGTTCAAATATGCATTTTAAATAGAAGGGTAAGAACATAAAAATATAGATTACCACTAAAAGATTCCAACGGCCATCCAAAAACCAATGATTTATTTTTTTTCATTATCAACATTCAATTTGCACCAAAAACTCACACATTAAAAATATAATCAATATTTAAAAATGTATATATAAAACCCTAAAAATGAAAACACGAATCAACTCATGCATATCAACAACACTAAGATCAAACCTTATACCTAACTTAGGTTAAAAAAATATAGATGTTTTAAACAATTACCTAATTGGGATGAGTGGAGTGAGGGATCTAAGTGGAGAGAGATAGGGCTGAGAGGAGAGAGAAAACAATGTAGTGACCGGAGAAAGAGAGAGAGAGATCACCGGCCTGAGAAAGAGAGGGCGATGACTGTAAAAAGATAGAGTGAACGTTGACCGTAGAGAGAGAGAGTGAGCGCTGACCGCCGATCGTAGAGAGAGAGAGAATGAGTGCCGACCACCGCTCGTAGAGAGAGATCGCCGATGTAGAGAGTGAGCGGGAATAAGGAGAGAGAGCGGGCAGTGAGAGAGGGAATGAAAGTGTAGTGTAATGTTTTTTTTTGGGGGGGGGGGGTATTATATATTTTAGCAAGTGTACTCAATTTTGGCATACTTTAAAACAGTGCCAAATTTTGGCACTATTTTAAAGTGTGCCAAATTGCTATTAAACCGTGCCAAAATCTGGCATTATTTTAAACTGTGCCAGATTTTTAATATCAGGCGGTGCCAAATTATTGTTTTTGGTGTAGTGCTCGCAAGGTATGATGACGAGAGTTACGAACAAATTGCGGTAAGTATGTTACATATCAATAATGATAGTTAGGTAGGCTTAAGATTGAACTCTAAATAGTCTTTCATGTCAGGGTTTTAAGAGTTATAATACAATTTTGAGGGATATAATCATTAGTTATGTCTACAATGCAGACCTAGGGGTTTATAGGTTATAAACGACGTCTTGTATCCTACGAGAATCCTTAATGGTTTTAGTTTGTGATTTAGTACATGGCCTAAGGGTCACAACCATTGATAGAAAGATAAGATTGTTATCTAAGTGTCAGTACCATTTTAGTGGCTTAATTAATGTCTAGATGCGAGGTAATCCATGTGTGAATGTGGTTTAAAGGCATCTTGAAGTGTCCATAGGACTACTTGTGTATGGCGTCATTGGGAATAGAAATCGACTTGTTTTAACATCTTAAGGTGTTCAATGGTTAAGGTGTGCTATATATAGAGGCTCATAGAGTAGTGTCCTTATGAATACCTAGTGACCGGGCGGAAAAAGTGTGCGCGTGTAAAGTGCACAATCGTCGTGTGTTTCGCCGCCGCGATACAAAGAAAACCTAAGCTACAACTACACTTGACAAGCAAGTAGAGCGGTAAGTTGGGTATCGTAAATCCACAGGGAGTGATTGAATTTTAGATGTTAATTGTTTTAATTACTTCAGGAATAAAAGTGTAAAATAAATAAAAGAAAAGGTGAAGGGTGGTTATGGTGACAAAAGAAAAGAGAAGTTAACGCTAATTTAAAGTAAAGCGAGGATCGGGATAGCATTCCACCAAACGGATCGAAACAACTACTAATTAGAATTAAGGCTCGAAAGCAATTTAATCGAGCATTTTCAATTAAGCATAAACATCACGCAAGAAGGAATTGAACCCAAAGTTGCGAGATAAAACATTTAACTGAAAAATGGTCACACGCGGATTAAATTCGGATAATCGCTATAAACACTAACGTTGCATGACAAATAAAGTTAAAAACGCATAATAATCTGACTTTAATACGCGAGGTTTCAATTAAATGCAATTTTACACGAAACCCTAAATTTCGAGGTCCGAACCCGAAAATGGCGGAAACGCAATCCCGAACCTATTTATCTAGGGACGCATAATGAAACTAAATTGAACTAATTAACTAAGAAAGCAATAAATAAATATAGAAAACCTAATTAGAAAGCATGGAAATTATCTAGAAAGCAAGGAAAGAATGAAATACAACTATATTAAAGGAGAGGGAAGATGAATAATTAATCTTACAACCAATTACTGTGTCAATCCAAGAGAGGAAGAAGAAGAACCAAGCAAATCCCCTCCAACCCTAACTAAACTAAGCTAAAAACGTATAAGGGCTGGTCTCTATATTACAAAACCAAAATTTGCTTATACAATAAGTTAGAATAAAAGAAAAGAAGAAAGAAAAAAAAGAAAATATCTGCAGAAAAACAGGGGATCGATCGATCGACCCCTTTGGTCGATCGATCGACCAAGGAAAAATATCAACAATCCTGAAAGGTCGATCGATCGATCAAGCAGGGAAGATTGCAGCAGCAGCAGCCCCTGCTTCTTTTCTTCTTCTTCTCTTCTCCTCTTTTGCTTTCTTGTATTTCCTCTGCAAGAAACGCCGTAACTTCTTCGTTATGCATCGAAATCGCGCACCGTTCACGGCCAAACGAAGCTAGCGAGATGGGATACAACTTCCGTGAGATGTCGGGCCAGATACCCAAGCTGTGAAAAGACTAAAATACCCTCGAACGTGCGGTTGTGTACGGAACTTCGTCGGAATGCATCTGAACTTCATACTAAGCATCCAAATACCTAAAAAAGCTCAATTAACCCCTGCAAAACATTTTAACATAGAAATCCTAGGTTGTCTGGTTAACCAGCATAAATATAGGGATTAAGATACCCGAGGGGGCTAATAACGCGTAGGTTAACGGGTGAAATACGCAATATTTGCGGCGCATCACACCCTTTACTTACACATTGCTAGTCCTTAGCAATGAAATAGGAAACAACAAGAACTACAAGCAAACCAAAAGCAGGAGAAGAACAAAAATATGGTATAAAAGCAATAAAAAGATAAGGCCACTTTCGCGGGCGATACGATTGCATTTAGCATATGCAATAAGCCGTTAAACCCCTAGGTTACCCTAGTGGACGAGTGTCGTCTCGTGAGGGTTTTCAGGGATGAAACCCACAAACATCATAAAGTTTTCTCAAAATATGCCCAATCAAACATGCGACAATCCCAATAATGGTGAAAAGGATTCCATACGCATTATTAGCAAAGTGAATGAATTCACACAAAAGTCCAAATCATTAACTTTATAGAATGCACCTCATAGAATTGAAACCTTAAAATGTGGGAGGGGAGAGAGCAAATGCAAAATATGATTTGGCAAAAACTTAAATAAACCGGATAAACATAAAGGCATGCATATATTCAATCCTCATGGGCATTACGCTCATCAAGCAAATTCACTCAAAACAGGGAGGTAACACACGAGACATGCGGGCTAAAGAGTAAATGGAAATGGAAACTAGGCCACGCACATGTCACAGAAGAAGAACGCTATATAAAAACTGAAAAACTGTAATCTCAATGAAAGGATACCGCACACTAAAAGAGGCGAAATGCATTTTCACAGATTATCAAAATTATTATGACTTTTAAATTAAATGCACCTAAGATCACATAGGACTTGTATAGGGTTGTAATGTAGGATAGGCTAGGGTACGAAATGAAGGAATGTATATACGGATTCAAAGTGTTCGGGATGAAAACTTGGAATAATGGGAAGGATGCGGCCAATATCAAAAATGGAAAGTAACTTCCAAGCAAGCATTAGATATAACAACTGGAGAGTAATCAAAGCTTATTGAACACTACAAACACTATAAACAACTTTCTCTTTCTTTTTCTTTTCTTCTTTTTCTCATGTTTTCTTTTGTTTTCTTTTGTTTTTTGCTTTCTCTTTTTCTTCACTTTTTCACTAATTTATTTTCTTTTCAAACTCTCATATGCCTAAATTGCAACCGACATCATAACAACATTCAATCCCAAGTAACATTCCAAACAAAGGTATGGAAAGTGTATGTATGGCTTAAAACTCCAATTTGGAGTTGGTTATGGGATTTTCGATTATGAAAAGAAAGGCTATATTTAGGCTCAAAGGGGTTAACGAGGGTAAACATATAAGGTGAGGTCAAGGCTAATATGGGTGATATAACAAAGAGGGCCTATGATCATTTCACAAAGTTTACGCAATTCTCAAGTCAAAACAATATATGAAAATCATGCTCAAGTAACACATTTCAAGTATGAAATCAATTAATGAACGGTCAAATGAAAGAATAGAGAGATTACCAATGAATTCAACGTTTTCAATGAGAAAAGAATAGTGTATAACACTCACAAATGACGAAAGGTACAAAGCTTACTCGGTGTAACTATATACAATGCAACAAAAGATTATCGAGTTATAAAAATCTTAAACCAAATCAATAGAACAAGGAAAGTGCATATGCTCATGGGATAAAGTTTAATTCATGAAGTTATTCACAATATCAATGATTTGAGGACTAAAGTCTAATAACTTCTAAAATCGAGAACATGCATCATTGAGTTGTTTATTGGATCGGGCGATTATTGAAATTTATCACTGGAAACAAGGCAAAATGCCCAACAAAGGAGAAAAAAGAAAATAAATATTTTTGAAAATTTTTAAATTTTTCACAAAAAGGCATACTTAGTAACTAAATGTGAGCAAATCCATGGACTACACATGAAATGGATAGAATATCCTACACCCCTAACTTAAAAGTTGCATTGTCCTCAATGCGCATTAAGAACACAACACAAAGAGAGGAAAAGAATGATATTACCCAAAATTGGAGCGATCTCCATAAGCGCGAGTCCAAAGGAATCTACAAAACAAGTTAGTACCGAGCATAGCAAAAACAAATAACAAAAAGTTAACTAATTACACTAGACTAAATTAAAAAGGAAAGAAAGAAAATTAAAAAGCTAACTATTTACAACCTACTATTTAGGCTTCACACTAACTATACACTAGAAGTCTAAATAGTTGAGGGTCCACCCAAAAAGGGATTTGACTTTGAAAGATCAACGGTGGACCCTCCAAAGAGAACATGCCTCCCGGAAAATAAGAATTCCGTTTGAACAACGGAAGGCATGTGGGTGGTGAAAAAAGTGAACCATCGCAAATTTGAAATTTTGGGCGGACGATGGGGGATTTGGATAATAAGGGGGAAAGGTACACTAGAGATCCAAGAAAAATCGATTCATCTCCCAAAGGTTTTTCAAATGGAATGGGAGATAGTGCACACACAGGGATAGGTTCCATCGTAGAAAACAAAGTCGGCAAAGAGTCCTCATCGGCAAAAAGTGTAGAAGTTTTAAAAGTTTCTACCGACTCACAGGAATCAACTGGTAATTCTAATGGTTCAATCATGGAAAACAAAAATGGTGATGAAACAAATTCAATCTCAATCGACTCATCGTCGGAAGGAGATTGAATTTCGGTTGAGAAAGATTCACATTCGATGAGAAATTCTCTGAAAAATCGAGGTGAAACACAAGTTTCCACCTCCTCGTTGTTTTGTGCATAAGAATATATCTCATCGCAAAGTGCACCAAGTCTCATTCCAGCATCATTTAGGCTTTCCAAACCTTGGGAGTAAAGAAGCAAAGTTTCTTCCAAAGTAGGCTTCCTCGGCTCAAGAGCCTCGGACTCCTCATTTGGTTGAAACTCGTCTTCGAAAGTAATGAAATAAGAATCGTCATTGGATTCGAATAATGAATCCAACTCAAGCTCCCAATAACGATTTTCATTCCGATAAATGTTTTAAAGTCTTTCATTTTCAAGAAAATCTTGAAAATGGAAAACTTAAAAACTATCCCCAAAGTATGAATCATTAGAATAACCGTAATAACTATAATAGAAGGACATGATTACCTCGATGTTTGTAGATGGAGAATCTAAGAAATAAAGTGAGCCACCGCGAATCAAAGTTTCTTAGTGCTCAAAGTATGCAAATCCTGCAAAAAAGGTTAAAACAAAGAATACAAATACAAAAGGAAAAAATATTACGAAATAATAAAACAATTACTATCTAAAGCATACTCCCCGGCAACGGCGCCATTTTGTGACCGGGCGGAAAAAGTGTGCACGTGTAAAGTGCACAATCGTCGTGTGTTTCGCCGCCGCGATACAAAGAAAACCTAAGCTACAACTACACTTGACAAGCAAGTAGAGCGGTAAGTCAGGTATCGTAAATCCACAGGGAGTGATTGAATTTTAGATGTTAATTGTTTTAATTACTTCAGGAATAAAAGTGTAAAATAAATAAAAGAAAAGGTGAAGGGTGGTTATGGTGACAAAAGAAAAGAGAAGTTAACGCTAATTTAAAGTAAAGCGAGGATCGGGATCGCATTCCACCAAACGGATCAAAACAACTACTAATTAGAATTAAGGCTCGAAAGCAATTTAATCGAGCATTTTCAATTAAGCATAAACATCACGCAAGAAGGAATTTAACCCAAAGTTGCGAGATAAAACATTTAACTGAAAAATGGTCACACGCGAATTAAATTCGGATAATCGCTATAAACACTAACGTTGCATGACAAAGAAAGTTAAATGCATAATAATCCGACTTTAATACGCGAGGTTTCAATTAAATGCAATTTTACACGAAACCCTAAATTTCGAGGTCCGAACCCGAAAATGGCGGAAACGCAATCCCGAACCTATTTATCTAGGGACGCATAATGAAACTAAATTAAACTAATTAACTAAGAAAGCAATAAATAAAGCTAGAAAACCTAATTAGAAAGCATGGAAATTATCTAGAAAGCAAGGGAAGAATGAAATACAACTATATTAAAGGAGAGGGAAGATGAATAATTAATCTTACAACCAATTAGTGTGTCAATCCAAGAGAGGAAGAAGAAGAACCAAGCAAATCCCCTCCAAACCTAACTAAACTAAGCTAAAAACATATAAGGGCTGGTATCTATATTACAAAAACAAAATTTGCTTATATAGTAAGTTAGAATAAAAGAAAAGAAGAAAGAAAAGAAAAGAAAATATCTGCAGAAAAAAAACAGGGGATCGATCGATCGACCCCTTTGGTCGATCGATCGACCAAGGAAAAATATCGACAATCCTGAAAGGTCGATCGATCGACCAGAAGCGTCGATCGATCGATCAAGCAAGGCAGATTGCAGCAGCAGCAGCCCCTGCTTCTTTTCTTCTTCTCTTCTCCTCTTTTGCTTTCTTGTATTTCCTCCGCAAGAAACGCCGTAACTTCTTCGTTATGCATCGGAATTGCGCACCGTTCGCTGCCACGCGAAGCTAGTGAGATGGGCTACAACTTCCGTGAGATGTCGAGCCAGGTACCCAAGCTGTGAAAAGACTAAAATGCCCTCGAACGTGCGGTTTTGTACAGAACTTCGCCGGAATGCATCCGAACTTCATACTAAGCATCCAAATACCTACAAAAGCTCAATTAACCCATGCAAAACATGTTAACATAGAAATCCGAGGTTGTCTGGTTAACGAGCATAAATATAGGGATTAAGATACCCGAGGGGGCTAATAACGCGTAGGTTAACGGGTGAAATACGTAATATTTGCGGCGCATCACCTAGTAATCATGATGTGAGTATTGAGAAATTTGTAGAGTGCACTTACGATGAGGGAGTCATGGATGATGAAATCTTGTATCATTTTTAGGACTTTTATGTGGAGTATGTTTGGTGTCCTTAGGGGAACCAGTTAAGTACATAATAAAAAAAGTGTTAGCTCTCTAGTAGTGATTATGTTGAGGGTAAGGTAATGACCTCAGATTGCTGGTCAAGGCTTAAAAGAGTCAAATGGTGTACATACCGGGTGCTATCATCTGAATTTGCACAGATGGGTTACGTAACCTTCTAAGAGAAATTATACTCTTGTGTCATGAATGGGCGTGATGCTCGGGTGTCATGGAATGTCTAGTGTGGATAGTGTGACACTTGATTCTCAAGAGTACTAGGAAATGTATTCAGAACTTAGATTGATGATGCCACGTGGAGACTCAAAAGGGGCACCCCAAGGGGGGAAATATCGAAGTATGATTAGAGTGTTGGCATGTGTCAACAACATACGTTTGAATAGCCCTAAAAAGGTAGGGGTAGTTATTAGCACGCTCTGCCAAGTCGGTACGGGTTAGAAGATGTAGCCCTAGGTGCTAGTTACTACCCTAAAATGCCAATGGATATCGGTGTAGCCGTTACGTAAGTTTAGTTAGTGAGAACTTATGAGTAAGCTTAGTGACAATACCACATAGTTAGAGGTTATAATAAGGTGAATGTATCTCGTGAATGGGGTACTTCCTAAGGATACTTTGGGGTTATGATCATGATATGATAAGGCATACAATAACCTAGGTGTAGTAGTTTGGTGATGTCATCACTGCCAAGATGGACAAAGTCAGTATAGATAAGGGTGTTAGGCAATCGCCAACCAGAGTGGTTCATGGGTGTCAAGGATATAAGGGGTAAGGCCTTACTCCTAAGGAGCAAAGTCGGGCATTTGACTTTCCAGAGAATAACAGGTTCATACGTTGCTTTTGTCTTGCGATAATGAATGGTTGTGATTCAGTTGGTCGTGGTTGGTGACTCGAGACGGGGTATATCGCAAGGTTAGTACCTAGTGAGAACATCTAGGAAAATTTGTAAGACTTCAAGCATGTGGCGTAGGTTCACTTTTTGTAAATCGCAGTCTGAGGCGTACGGAGATTATTGTTTGTTCCTTTGATTCTTATGTGCGTATACCTTTCAATTCTGGTAATCGAGGATTGATATTCCAACAAATGTGGTGTCTTATATTGGTACCATGCTGTGCTTTTGGCCACACGGTTTGCTCGTAGTAGTTGTTTTCCTTATGATTAATGCCCTTAGGACTGGCCAGCGTGGCATTTAGGGGCTCTAGTTGTACAGAGAAGAACAATGATTAAGGACATTGTATAGTGTTATAACTTGAGGAAACTTTTCCCGCAGGGTTACTTTGCCATGGTGAGTCGATTGGTGTGACACTCAAGTGATTGCTCCAAAGTGAGACGCCAAGAGTAATACAAGGGTCATCAGAGTGATGTAGTGAAAGGTGTCAGTCGAGTGTACAATGATGATTTGGTCGGTGTGTTACTCCTCGGGGTGAGTAATTAGTGAGGTAAGGTTAGTATCAAGATCGAGAAAAATTGTGTAGCTAGGATGAATCAAAAATTATGGGGATGAAGGATATGTTGTCCAAATATTGGAAATGGTTCTCGATGATGAATTTGATGTCTGGCATACGGTTCACTCTTGAGTGAGTGTCGATCATTAGAGAGGGTTTCCCGGTAGAGGCTTTGGTATGTTGTGGGTATTAGCGAAGGTAGTCCTAGGACTTGATTAAGCATTATCATCAAACGAGTGGAGACTCAGGGTCGATTATGCAACGTTGATGATTAACGTGATGATGAGAATTAGAGCATCACATGTTGAGATTTTGGTGATAATCCCTATGCAAGAGTGTGCAAGGTGATATTAGGTATTAAGGACTTTGATAGTTCAGTTGTGGAGGATTCTTATGACTTGGTATAAAAGTCAGTAAACCCCGTAGATTTGAGGAATTGACGGATGGGGATGAAATTTCCTAAGGAGGGAAAAATGTATTACCCGTGCCCAATATTTTATTATTTTTCCCTACGTAAATTGTAAACATATGAAACCTTAGAATTTTGATCATTATGATTGGGTTTATATCTGTATTTTACTGATTTTGGAGTCCTGATGGTAACATTGGAAGAATGTGGATGAAAATTGGGAAGTTTGAAGAAATTTGGGTAGAGTCTTTCGAATGAGTTCAAGGTCATTTGAAGGAGAAGTACGGGTCGTTCGAAGTGAGGATCGAATGATACTCAACTGCATACCTCAACAGACTTATTAGAATGCCGTTCAAAGGCACGAACGAGAGGACATTCTCGTTCGAACGAGTGTAGAAAAAAAAATCAGGTTGAACTTATGTGTTGTCGCATTTTAGACCATTGGATGGATGACGTGTCGAGCTTTGGTGAGCCCAGATTGAGAAAAATGGGATTTGGTGTTCAAAAGGTTTTTATAAGGCTTATTTGGGTTTTATTGGAGGATGGGGGAAAAAAGGGGGTGGGTCTTCCACCATTTTCAACATTTCTCCACCTCTCTCTACAATAAAACACCATGCCACCACCATCCCTCCACCTTATATCACCCTACTTGCCTAATATTCCACCATATCCAATCCTGACATACCAATTTCCAACATTGTTGAGTATAACTATAAATTTTGGAGGTGTTGTTTGGAGAAGATGAAGATGTAAGATTCTTAGAGCTTGAAGAGGGCTTTTGATGGAGCATTCCTGAAGCAAGATTGGTGGAGCTAGGAAATCTCTCCAAGGACACCATAGGAGGTGGTGGATTGCCATCTTCTTAGACATTTCAACCTACTATTTTTGGAGCTCCATTTTAGGTGGGAAAACTCTACTATAGTATTAAGACTCTATTTGAATATTAGTAGTCTTGTTGTTAGATTATAAGAGTAGGATGCATTCAAATAAAATGACGAGTTTCAAGTAATTTGGTGTTTAATATTTTTATGAAATAAAAATGTTGCAAAATTGCTATTTTGATGAGGGTAAAATATGATTGAATATGTTAAAATTTCTTGAAAATAAAGTTAAGGATTTGATGTTAATGGTGCATTATATGAATTTGATGTTAAATATTTTACGGAATAATATATTTTGAAAATGGTATTTATCTTGCAAAAAAGAAGATTTTATAAAAGTTGGACATTTGATGAATTCTGAAGAAAAAAATGTCCTTTAGTCTTGAAAAGTATAATTGGCACGTGTTATGAAATTCTAGAATAAAATGTATGTTTAACCCATTTAATAGGATTTTTGGAGTTAAAATCCATATTCTCATGTTTTAAAACTGGTAATGTTTTGATGATGAGCATATAAATAATTTTAATGAAGGTTTTTTTGGCTTTAAACATGAAATAAAGAAGAAAGAAATTTCAGCCCTTAATGTGTGTTAAAAGGTGTTGGAAATGTGATAAATGTAAGGGTTTAAGACTACATGTAGTCATAAAGAAAATGGAAATTTTCTTATAAAGTGGTCTTGGATATTAATGAAAGGTATGGTAATGAGATGAAAGGATTTACAACTTAAGATGCATTATAATCCAAAATGTTTAAAAGGTAAATAAGTTAGTGTGGGTAACTTAATGGTGTTTGGGAAATTAACACTTGTGAAAATAGAGGAAACGATAAGTTTGAACACAGATGAGCAAAATGGTAATTTTACATAAAGTGGAACATTTTTATGAAATAAAAATGCTGGAAAAGAATGATACATAATATGGTTCAAAATGAATATGATTTTGGAATAAAATCAGTGCTAAAGTGGAAAGGAAAAGAAAAGATGATTTTAAAGTGTAACACAAGTTGGGGTGGAACTCTGGATTTTGGCTTCAGTCGAGTAAAAGGGAAAGTGGAATAATGTGGACATTTTTAAAATGTTAAACCACATTAATAAAAACTCGTATGACATCGAGATAATTAAGGAGGGCTCGGATCTCAGGGTAAAAGACCCAAAATCCCTGGTAAGAGCATATGGTATCATAGCTGACGGTTTGGAGCCCATTAAAGTATGCAGTTATTAGAAGATTTCGAGAGAAAGATAATGGGAAATGGAACATGTCAAGAAATGGGTTGTGTGGTTAATATATGAAAATACAACCTAACTTGAATGAATTAATAAATGTTCCAGTAAAGGTTAAAATGGACAAGTAATGTGAAAATTGATTAATGTCCATAAAGTAAAGGAATGGTAAAGTGAAGGGTTTAAATGGGTTAATTAACACAAGGATGTGTTTATAAAATATTTTCAAAAGAAAAATAAGTATTTTCTAATACGATGTTTGATATGAACCCTACCAATAATTGTGATGAAACCCAATAACAATGATGGTTAAAGAACCCAAAGATCGTATAGACAAAGTTTGTTGATCCTTGACCCGTTACCTAGCAAGATAAAAACTAAGACTACGAAGGATTAAAACGCCACACCAAAAACTCAAGAATCTCTCATGAATCAAGGTGATAAGTTTAGTTGTTTAAACGCCACAAGATTAACTTAATAAGTTCGAAAAGTTTTCTTAAGAACCAAAAGGAACAAAATACCTCACAAAAGTTGATATCTCTAGAAACTATGCTCCCCCTTATCACTAGAACCCCTCTATCCCCTTCTTCATACAAACACAACCCAAACACCCTTCCCTACCCCCTAAACACCCGCTAACCATCTCATGGTCTCCACCCCCCCGGTTCTAGGATGCTGTCTAAGAACTCCAACCCAAACACTGGGTCTTCTCGAACCACCAGTCCCATGTCAGGTAGTGAAGTGAAGTTCATTCCTTATGATTTTATTTCTTCAATAGCTAATGAAGGTACGCCACCTCTAGCTGGTTCTTCTAATATTGAGGAAGGTCTGGTTTTTGAAACACCCTCACCAAGGGTTTTGACTTCCATGAAGCCCATTGAAGCGGGGCATGAATGTCTTGTCTCTGAGACTGGGACAAATGGAAACTTTACTAGCTATGTAGACGTGGAAAGAATGAAGGAGCTTAATTAAGAGAAGGATCGATATCATAGTTTCCTCCTTATAAAAGGTTACATGCACGAGGATATTAATGGGAAAGGAAAAAAAATATATTACTAATATTGAAGTTAATCCAAAAAGGAATGGTGTAGCACCAAACCACCACCAGGATAAGGTGGTGGAAAACCACACGATGGTTATTGAGAACTGTGCGATGCATAGGAAAGGCACTGAATCCTCAAATCCAGTGGGGATACCCAAGGAGATCTGTACTCACAATAACAAGAGTCTTCTCGCATATAAATGCGATGGGACATCTCCCGTCCATTCCTCTAAAGAGGACATAAGTATAGACCCTAAAACTCATAGTACTAATACTCTCAAGTTGTGGAGTACGATTGTAGCCCCTAAACTTACACCTAACCTCAAACTCTCTTTTCACCAACCAGAAATGGTAAATGGTATTCTTAGGGTAAAACCACCTACGGAGGTTGCAGAAGTGGGAAAAGCTATGTGGAGTAACAGTGTGGTAGGTTATTTCATCGACAGAAGACTGCCCTTTACGCTTGTTAACAATCTTTCCCACAAGCTCCGGGACAAACATGGCCTCATGCAAGTTATCCCCTATGGAAATGGTTTCTTTTTTTTCAAATTCATGCATGGTGAGGAGAAAGATATAATCATTTCTAATGGCCCATGGCACTTTATTGGCAACCCCATTATATTGAAATAATGGAAAACCAACTTCCAGGCCAACAAAGACCTAACCAAGTCTATCCCTATATGGGTTAGATTCCACAACATCCCAATCCAATATTGGACTAAAGTTGGGCTTAGCTACATTGCCAGGGCCATTAGGAAGCCTCTATATGATGATGAAGCCATTAAAAGATGAATAGACTTAGCTATGCTAGAATTTGTATTGATGCTGATGCCAAAGACAAATACCCCAAAATAATAAACTTGCAGCACGGTGATGGTCAAATAACTGAGATCCTTGTGGAGTATCAAGGTTTGCCATACTCATGTTCTCACTGCCTCGTCTTTTGGGCATAATATATCTAAATGCCCTCATGTGTCTATAGTATGGATGCTGAAACAAACTACAAATGAGGTTGAAGCCAAAGTAACACAAAGCACTGAATGGATAACAGTGGGAGATAAAGAGCGGGTAGAAGGCAATACTATGGATCTTGAAAAGGGGACCCATATTGAAACCATTACTAGGACGGATGTGACTCAGACTCAAGTTGCATCTCCTATAATAGCCAACAAATTTGATTCTCTACTAGACATAGAAGAGGCAAGTGAGGCTGAAGTAACCTCAAATCCTTCTGGAATAGCATTAAAAATTAAAGACATTGATGGGAATGGAGGTAATCTTGTTATAAACCTCTCCAAGAAGAAAAAAAAAAGAAACTTCGCAAAAGGACTTGTGGTGCCAATGCTAGCAAACCGTTCCCCCCCCCCCCCCCAATACCAATAAATCTCAATGATTAAGCTGGCTACATGGAACATTAGGGGCCTAAACAACCCGATAAAGCAACAAGAGGTACGTAAACTCATCCACAATCATAACCCTTCCCTAATTTGTCTTGTGGATACTAAGGTGAGAAGAAACAAGATCACTAATGCTACTAGATGTAGCTTTCCTCAATAGGAGCTATGCACAACTGTCCTATTGATGGGGGTGTGGCTAGAATTATCATTGGTTGGAGACCCAAGATGTTTAAGGTTAACACCCTCTCTTCTAATTACCAAGCCATTACTTGCCTCATTACCTCCATCAACCTTGATAAATCTTTCTATGCAACCTTTATCTATGCCCTAAACCTTGCCACTCAGTGCACTCACATATGGTCATACCTGGAAGAGACACACATATATTCCCA
Source organism: Sambucus nigra (assembly GCA_949130495.1). NCBI lineage: Eukaryota > Viridiplantae > Streptophyta > Magnoliopsida > Dipsacales > Adoxaceae > Sambucus > Sambucus nigra. The sequence goes on along the minus strand of OX422215.1, from coordinate 385,798,893 downwards.
CAAAAATAGTTGGATCCTTTTGGGGGACTTCAATGTTATCAGAGATCGTAATGAGAAGAGGGGAATTTTGGATATTGATGTCAATGTTGTCAATGAGTTAAACCAATGTATATATAACATTCAGGTGGATGATATGGTCGCTAGGGGTCTTTGGTACACCTGGACTAAGAGCCATAATGAGGGAACTTTAATACAAACAAAAATTGATCGTGTGCTCATACATGAGAAATGGAAGAGCACCTTCACTGAATCCTAGGCTGATGTCATTAGCCAAGGCCTTTTGGACCACTTCCCTATTATTTCCACCATTATGCCTCAACCTCCTACTAGGGTGAGAATGTGGGGTTGAGTAGGAGTTAGAGGCTCTGAAAAAATCAAAACCTGCTTCTTCATCTTCCCAAGCTAGAGTCAAACCTGGCCAAGGTACTACAGAGGAAATCAGGACCCAACAGACCCTTACCAATCAAGCTGCAAAATTAAAAGCCAAAAATCAAGCCATTCCTGAGATGTCCCAAAATCTATAGGCCTTGTCCGAGAAACTATCCACTCAATCTTCTCAGTTACAAGCTAAGGATGGAGTGATGAAGAAACTGCGTTACCAAGTCGACAGATTGACCTTCCAATTCCATAAACAACCAAGGTAAGTCTGGATGGATGGGTACAATGAAGCTCTGGGGCATTTTGATGATTATCTTCAATAAGTTAAAAATGAGAGCTATAAATGGGGTTGGATGAATGATTTGACAGTGATGAAAGTGGATCAAAATAGCCAATTGTGGGACTAGTATGATACAAGATTGCTTGACCTTGACAATCCCCCTTTAAATTTAATGTCAATTAGATTCCAGTGCAACGTATTCCTCAATGCTTGATTTCAAAATACTTGGGAGATTATGAGCTTCATGATGAATTAGAGATCGCCCGACCTCCTCACCTACTTGATCGTCCCAGTAGTAGAAATGCCAGAATGCTTCGGGATTTTAACTTCATCAATTCTACTTACATTTTAGATTATCCACCTGCTAGAATGGATCCTGTTTCCAAAGTTGAAGGGAGACGTCCTACAAAATGAATCTTTCGACTTTATTTTGTTAACACAATCATGTAATTAATTTTATTTAATGAAATGGAAATTTGATCAACTTATCTTATATTGAATGTTAATCCTTTCATTGTCATTAGTTCTATTGATACATTTCGATTAAGTAGAGTATCAATTACTAATGTGTGCAGGTGTTCTACTAGAATACATAGATTAAAATCTAACTTTAGAGCTAGTTAGATGAATACATATGTTCTACTAGAATACTTAGATTAAAATCTAAATTTATAGCTAGTTACCCATGTGTCTCCAAAGGTTTTACTAATGCACATAAGTGTTAGGTTTTTTCATTAGATACCAGTGGTGTGTGATAGGCAGGGTTTTTGCATTAGATCAAGTCAAAGAGAGGAAAATAGTGATATTACCCAAAAATGGAGCGATCCCCATAAGAACAAGTCCAAAAAATCTACAAAACAAGTTAGTACCGAGAATAGCAAAAACAAATAACAAAAAGTTAACTAATTACACTAGACTAAATTAAAAAGGAAAGAAAAAATAAAAAGCTAACAATATACAACCTACTATTTAGACTTCACACTAACTGTACACTAGAAGTCTAAATAGTTGAGGGTACACCATAAGAACGATTTGACTTTGGAGGATAACCGGTGTACCCTCACATACAAGCATGCCTTCCGAAAAATATGAATTCCGTTTTAACAACGGAAGGCATGTGTAAGGCGGAAGAAATGATCTATCGCCAATTAAAAGTTTTGGTGGGACGATGAGGGGTTTGGATTGAATGGGTGACAAAAATAAGTGGGGACTGAGAAAAGCTGAATATCCTCCCAAGGATTTTGAAGTTGGAATGGGAAGCGGCGCGCACAAAGGCAAAGATGCGATCGTGGAGGGCAACTCGAGCAAGTACTCATCATCGGCGATAGGGTTTAAAACATTAAAGTTCAAAACCGAATCATCGGGTACTTATTCCAGTGGGGTAATGGAGAATGAAAATGGTGATGAAAGAAATTCAAACTCATGAGATGAATCATCTTCACATGAAGTTGGAATTTCAAAGGAAATAATATCATTTTCAATGAAATGTTCTTCTTTGGGAGCCAAAGAATAAATCATTTCATTGCAAATAGATATTATGTCATTATCATCCTCACTTTCAATATCTCTTACGCAATGGGCAAAGTCTAGAATGGATTGTTCCAAAGTAGACACAAGTACCTCATTTGGTTCAAAACATTCGTCGAGCTCGAAAGTCTTGGAAGCAAAATCGTCGTCGGGCTCAAATAATAAATCCAACTCATGTTCCCACGAACGATTTTCTTCCCGATAACGATTTTCAATTTTCTCATTTTCATACATACGCAAACCCTCACCGAAAGTCATAGGTCGAGGTGCGGATGCATGAAAATGGGAACTTTGAAAATTACCATCGGACTTAAACGAAAACTCATTATTATAGGAATTTTGAAAACTATTGCAATTCGTTTCAAAATTCCTCTTATAAGGAGGTAAAGGCCCAAAATCATTGTCATCATCATCAAAATTCCAATAACCTAAGTTTTGACTTTCGTTATACTCACCCAAAGTCATATTTGAATTTGTTTTACTTTGGGATGCTAAGTATTCACCGAAAGTCATAGGCCTAGAATTTTGACAATTATAACAAGGATTACCGAAAGAATTGGAATAAGACATGCTTACCCCAAAATGGCTCAAGTGACGAATTCCACAAAATAAGTGCGCGCGGAAAATTCGAGCGTTTCTAAGTGCTCAAATGTGGAAGTCCTGCAAAAAGTTAGCAAATAATACAAATAGAAAGAAAATACTATGAAATACTAAATCAAATAAAGTCTAAAACAAACTCATCCCCGGCAACGGCGCCATTTGATAGGCAGGGTTTCGTCGCGGCGCGAGAGTCACCTACGCGCTGGTCGTTTAATGTTCGGCTCACCTGAACTATACAAAAACCTAAACTACGACTACACTCAACGGGTGAGTATAGAGGTAAGTCGGGTATCGAAAATCCACAGAGACAAGTTGCTAGAATTTAAGTGATTTAATAATCCGAAATAATAGTGTAAAAGATGATTAGAAACTAAAAAGGAAAAGATGCATAAAAGAGAAATGATTAATCTAGGCGAGGGAAATGAAACTAGGTTAACAAAGAAAGTAAACCTATAGGTTGCGTCGAATATCCCTCACCCGAGTTAAGTAGTATAAAATGGTTACATGGGTCGACGAGTTATTACAAATGCGTCTCGTTTCGACAGTTAATTAAATCAACGGTTGTTACGCCCTAAATCATCATAAAAGCCTAATAAGATTTTGGCGTAAACATATATCCCAGAAATTGCGCGCGAAAGGTCATAAGCACGGGACATACATGATATGCCGCGTCAAATCTCCTAGGCATAATAACTAGGACAACGCACTCGAAATAGACCCGTAAACTCCATCACCAAAGCAAAGCAACGCGTCAACTCGAGTGAGTTCAATTCAAACACAACCTAGTTTAAGTTACCTAGAAATCATGTTAAAAACACGATAAATGGAAAGCGGTAAATAAACGCGGTAAAATTACACTACAAAGCAAGTAATCAAAGCACGTAAACCTAAAGAAAGCATGTAAATTAACTAGAAAGCAAGAAATGAAGAAATACAAACTATATTAATGGAGAGGATGATGAATAGTCAACATTCAAGCCCAAAAGTGTGTCAATCCAAGAAGAAATGAAGAAGAACTAAGAAAATCACCCAAACCCTAACTATTCTATCTTCTAAAACTATCTAAAAACGTTCACCTCTGTTTATTACATCAACATTGGCTTATATACCAAGTGGTAATTAAATTAGAAAAGAAAAGAGAAAAGAAATGCAAAATATCTGCTGAAAAATAGGGGGTCGATCGATCTACCATTTGGTCGATCGATCGATCATATAAGACGGGGCAAAAATGGGAAGGGTCGATCGATCTACCATTTGGTCGATCGATCGATCAAGCAGGGGCAGACTGCATTTTCCCCTGTTTTGGCTTGCATTTCTCCTCCGCTAAAATCGCCGTAACTTCTTCATTCTGAATCGAAATCGCGCACTGTTTGCGGCCACGCTAAGCTTGCGAGGAGGGCTAAAAATTCCATGAAGATGTTGGGCCAGGTGCCTAATCTATAAAATGACTAAAATGCCCTTGAACATGAGTTGTGTACGGAAATAGAGCAGAACGCGTTCGAAGGTCACACTTAGCATCCAATTACCTACAAAAGCTCAATTAACCCCTGCAAAACATGTTAACGTAGAAATACGAGGTTGTATGTTAATGAGCATAAATATAGGGAATAAGATACCCGAGGGGGCTAAAATGCGTCCGTTCGGAGGATGAAATACGCAGTATTTGTGTATTATCAGTGTGACTAGGCATTTATGGAATATGTGCTTACATTCCTCTTGAGAAATCTTTGCAACGTTCTTCCTGCACTTTTCCTAGTAGGATAAAGATCTTGTTTTATCCTTATATTTGTGGATCAAGTTGCTTGAGGACTTAGCATCCTGTTGACTTGGACTTTGCATATCAGCGATCAAGTTTGTGGCTTTTTAAGGAACTTATTGCTTATCTCGAGCGACTCGCTTGTATTCTTGTGTTTTGTCGAGCATCTTTCAGGGAAATATTTATTGAGCTAGGCAATAATTTGAAGAACTTCTAACTTTTGTCAATTTAGCTATAGTAGTGCATAGAACTAGTACTTCCAAAAAAATTCAAAAATAAAAATTGAAAGAACTGATGATTTTATTAATACTGAAAGTTGATTTTAAAAGGATTACAACATCATTAGCAATATTTTTTGAAATGCTCTGCATGCCCTGGGTTTTTGAATTCTTCGCCTTCATAGGTTTCAATTCGATAAGTTCCAGGTCATATTACTGCTAAAATACGACATGGCCCATGCCAGTTTGCTTCAAGCTTGTTATTTTTCTATAGCACTTTCTCCAGCACATAATCTCCTTCCTTCAAGTTGGTGGGTTTCATCATGTTATTGTAAAAACGGGTTTTTTCTCTATTGGTAGAGTTCCTTCTTCAATATATGCTCTGATGGGGTCCATCCATGATGGCCCCATATATATGGCAATAAAATTGATCCTCAAATCTTCATCTATGCTCCTATTGGCCAAAATCTCAATAGGGATAGTTCGTCGGAGTTCAATCCTGGTAGCTGAGGCTAGTTGAGCAAGGGCATCAGCTCGGGCATTTTCTAACCTTGGGATTCTATTCATCTGAACAGCTGGTAATTTTTCAATGACCTTCATCGCCTTGGATAAATACCAAGTTATTAATTCTCCTTTAGCTCCATATAAACCTAGTATTTGGTTTCACCACCAGCTGAGAGTCACTATGTGCCATAACTTCCTCGGCACTCAATGATTGGGATAAACTTAGGCCCACAATAAGGGCTTCGTACTCTGCTTTATTATTTGAAGCCTGTAATTAAAAACGTAGGGAATACTCAATATCAATACCATCAGAAGTGTTAAGTATCATACATGCTCTGCTGTCAGTTGCACAAGATGATCCATCAATATATTAGTTCCATATTAGGGAGTTGTTGTCAAATGCTTGGTCTGTTAAACTCCCATAGTGGAATATTTTCCCCTTGCTTCTTTATACTTCCTGGTCATCTCCTGTATTCGGAAAGAGGAATCTGGTAGGTCGGTAACTGCTTCTTTTGAAGATGGTTCTTCGGGAGCTTTCTTCTTAACATAACTTCCTCTTGATTCTTGTTATGCATATTCACTTTGTTGCTCGAGGACCTCAGAGTAAGTGAACTCTGCTATGAAATCTATCACTTCTTGGCCTTTCAAAGAAGACACTGGTTCATATATGATATCATACTCCCCCAATTCAATAGCCCAGTACATTAATCTACCAGATCTCTCCAGTTTATAAAAGCCTGTCTTAGAGGCATATCAGTGTAAACTATGATTGTATGGGCTTGAAAATAAGGTTTCATACGTCTGGATGCTTCAATTAGTTATAATGATAATTTCTCTAAATGAGGATAGATGATTTCTGCTCCTCGAAAAGCCTTACCGGTATAGTAGACAGGTTTTTAAACTCCATTCTCTTCTCGAATCAATGCAAAAGTTACAGTCGATTCAGAAATAGCTAAGTACATGTACAATTTTTCACCTGTTATTAGTCGAGAGAGTAATAGAGGTAACCCCAAATACTTTTTCAATTCCACAAAATCTTTTTCACATTCTTTGTTCCATTTAAAACTCTTTTTGAGCACCTTGAAGAACGACAGGAACCTATTTGTAGCCCGGGACACGAATCTGTTCAATGCTGCTACTCGTTCAGTCAGTCTTTGCACCTCCTTCTTGCAAGTTGGGGATTGCATTTCAATTAATTCCTTGATCTTATTTGGATTTTCTTCAATTCCAATTTTATTTAATATATACCAAAGGAACATTCCTTCTTGCACTCTAAAAATACACTTGGTCGAATTCAACCTCATCTGGTGTTTCTCAAGTTAATCAAAAGTCTGGTTGAGGTCAGCAATGTGATCGGACGCCTTTTTTTATTTTTATAAGAATATCATCCGCGTAGACTTCCATATTCTTTCATATTTTCTCCTCTAACACCTTATTGACCAGCCTTTGATATGTAGTACCTGTATTTTTCAAACCAAAAGGTATAACATTATAACAGTATATTCCTCGGGGAGTGATGAAAGAAGTGCTTTCCCTGTCTTCACACTTCATTTTTATTTGGTTATAACCAGAATAAGCATCCATAAAACTGAGTAACTCGTATCATGACGTTGCATCCACGAGCTGATATATTCGAGGCAAAGGAAAGTGATCCTTTGGGAATGCTTTATTTAAATATGTGAAATCTACACACATTCTCCACTAATTATTTTTCTTTTTGACCATAACTACATTGGTCAACTAATCTAGATATTTCACGTCATTAATAAAAGCTGCCTTCTGAAGCTTTTCGACTTCTTCCTGTATGGCTTGGTTCTTCTCGTGGCTGAGCACTCTTTGTCTTTGCTTTACTAGTTTAACTTCTTTATTTATGTTGAGCTCGTGGCAAAGGAAATTTGGATCTATCCCAAGCATATCTTCGTGACTCCAGGAAAACACATGCTTTCTATTTCTAAGGAAGCTTACCAGTTCCTCGTTAAGAACATGATAAAGCGTTGTCCCTATTTGAGTGATGCCTCCGGTTTGTCATCATCTAACACATTGCTTTTTGTTTCTTCCATAATCTGTCCCTTTACCAACTTTGTTTCCTCCCTTGGGTCTAAGGTTTTAACCTCAGATTCTTCATCAAGCACAGGAGTATCCACTTGGTAGGTAGTTATTTTCTTCTTTATTTCTTCCAAGTCTTCTTTCTTGGCAAAAGAGTAGTAACACTCCCGAGCTACTTTCTGCTCACCTTTCACAATTTTCACACCAAAGTTAGTACATAATTTTAAATACTGATGAACAGTGGATGGTACTGCCTCGAACTTCTTTAGCCCTACTTTTCCCATGATTATATTGTAATCTGAATGAAAGTTTTTATCCATTACAAAGAAATAGATCTTCTATGTTCGGCAAGCTGGCCATGTGTCGATCATCACCTCCATCTTAATGGTTCCCAAAGGAAATACTTTCTCGCCTGCAAAGCCTATTAGTGGTCGATGATAGGGCTCTAAATGGCTGAGTTTAAAATCCAAGTTATTGAAACAAGGATAAAATATGATATCCGTCGAGCTGCCATTATCTACTAGTACTCTAGAGACAATGATCTCATCCTTTCTAACTTTGATTACTAGTGGGTCGTCGTGAGGATCCAATACTCCTGAAAGGTCATTTTTAGAGAAATCAATTACTAGTTTGTCTTTGTTAACCTTTCTTGGTCGATCTTCCTCGACAAGGTTGATCCTCTGTATTTACGAGAAAGCTTGGGCATCATTGAGGTAGGCTTTGCTCTCTGCTATATGATCTCCTCCTACAGCATCTCCACCTATAATCATTTAGCAATCAAAAGAACCAAAATTGATAAAGAATGCCTCACGTCTGGTTATCGGGGTTTTTTAGGGATATCGGGATCATCATCCTAGTAATCTTCATGAGTTCTTTTCTTCTCCTCTCTGGGCTTGCAAGGAAATTTTGATTTTCGCTGAATTCCCTCGTTGTTCTGTCGATCAACATACTGATTTAGCTTTTCTCATCGAATGAGAGTTTCAATCTCATTTTGAATAGCTATGCAACGCTTCATCGTGTGACCGTGATCCATGTGGAATTCGTAATACTTAATCTTATCCCTCTTGGTCGGGGAACTACTCAACTTATCAGTCTAACACACATCTTTATTATGCTTGATTTCTTCCAAAACATGGTGAATTCCCATGGTTAATGGAGTATAGTCATTATACTTCTTGAGTCGCTCCAAAACTCCTTTCTGTTGCGATTACCTATGTTGTTTGGGGTCTTTATGATCTTTCTTATCATTTATTCCATTAACTTTTATGCCGAGCTACGATTGGCTGCCATTGATTCCTCGGCATTCATGATCTTTGTTGCTTTAGCCATCAATTCTTCCATTGTCTTTGGAGGGTCTTTGGCAAGAGTGTAATACATTTTTTCAGGGAGCAATCCACTCATGAGGGCAGGTATTACAGTCTTCTCCTCATAATCTATAACTTCCTATTAAAACGAGTAATGTAATCTTTGGTGCTCTCTCTTTCTTTTTGTCTCACACTAAGTAAATGTGCCACCCTATTCATAGGCTTTTCTCCAAAGCAAAAGTTGCTAATGAATAGCTCAGCCGGTTGGTTGAAGCTAGAAATTTGTCCCTGGGGAAGACTATTATACCAGGTTTGGGGAGATCCAGTATTGGTTCCAGAAAATGCTCTACACCTCATTTCGTCAAGGACGGCATAAATGTCAGCAGCCGCTTGATATGTTCTATGTGAAGAACTCGGCCAGTTTTTTTATCATATTTGGGTGTTACTACTGGAGACTTGAACTTTTCTGGAGTAGGGAAATCCATAATTGCCTGCACAAACGGAGGCCCTTTTACAAAACTTCTTTGCAGTGGGTTTTTCTCCTTCGCTATTTCTTCTAATCTGTCTTCCAATCTATGTATGGAGCCTTTCCATACATTAGTAGTAGCACCGAATTTATGCATTATAACTTTGTTATTTGGTGAGCTTTCTTTCTGAAGTCGTTGGTTGCTCGGTCCGAGCAGCAATTCGTCGGGCGTTTGATCTAGACTGAGTTGTTCTTTCCTTTGATCAGATGGCCGTCGGGTGTTACCTGACATTGCCCTAGGAACATTTATGTTCCCCCAGGTCCCAAATGATCGAAGGGAGAATCATGACTTAATCTCTCTAAGGCACTTGGCCGCTTTGGAGAATAAGATTTCGTGTGGAAATATTCTAATGTCCTGAGTAATGAATTTGACCTTGGATGGTAGGAGACATCTCTTGTCATCATTGAGTGGTTGTGCTGACCACCTCTTGGTGGGGGTGAGAGAATATTTCCTTGAGTGGATAGGGTAGGTGCCCTGGCTTGAAGAGTTTGTGCAAGTTTCCTTATAGTGTCTTGCATAGCCTCTTGGCCTCTTATAAAACTGGCCAGAATCCCAGTTAAATAATTTGCAGATGGAGGAGCGGAAGGGGAAGGTGTAATACCTTTGTTCCTAAGACTTGATTCGGGAATATAAGCCATTTAGATGTTTGATTGAGTGAGATCGATTAGAAATATCCTTGCCACAGACGACGCCAATCTGTTGATGCAATAAACTAGACTAGGCTAATTAATTGATCACAAATAAATATAAGTAAAAAAGACAAAAGATTTTTAAAGTGGTTCGGCTTAAGGGAAGAGCCTACGTCCACTATTGTGTATTTCTTTGGGCTTGTTCAATTGCCTCTTTTCTCGTGTACCTTGGATGTAGGGTTTACAATGTATTTATAGCGCTCGGGGGAGGTACAAGTGCCGAAATATCAAAGGATGGAATGTCTTTATATCGTAGGTAGTTACATCTGTACAATTATTTATGTATACAACTTTTGGTGTTTTCCTATCATTATTGGTGAGGCTTCATTAACATGTTGGTCAGCATCCCTCAGTAGGTCAGCATTTCCTCTTTGTTGACTAGGATTAATCTTCCACTGTACAACACGTGTCAGTATCCGAATGGTCCACGTAGATGGATAATTTTTGGTATCAACAAGCACTATGCCTAGGCTCTTGCTGACAAAATTGGTTTCCAATTGCAGAGGACCCCCTTCAAATACCTTGGTGTGCCCCTAATCTCAACCAGATTAAAAAATGAGGACTGCAAGGATCTCATCTCTAGGCTTACTGCGAGGATAAAAAGTTGGACCAACAAACTTCTTAGTTATGCTGCCAGACTTCAGCTGGCCTTTTCTATCCTCTTCAGCATACAGGTGTATTGGGCTAGTCTTTTCATCATGCTTAAAGGGGTTACCAAAGTTATTAATCAACTGATCAGGGACTTCATCTAGTATGGCTCTGACCTGAAGCAGAGTGGGTCCAAAGTGTCCTACAATAAGTTTTGTAAATCTAAAGCTGAGGGGATCTTGGCATCAAATTCATTGAGGAGTGGAATAAGGCTATAATGATGAAACATATATGGAATATTTGCAGCAATAAGGAGAGTCTTTAGGTGAAATGGTGTCATATGTACAAGATCAAAAGAAGGAGCTTCTGGGCACTTACTATTCATAGTGACTGTTCATGGACATAAAGGAAAATTCTGAAAATGAGGAGGGAGGGAAGACCTCTCATCAAGTCCATCATTAGCTATGGAAACAACACTTTTATGTGGCATGATAATTGGCATCCTCTTGGCCCACTACAACCTTTGTTTGGAGATAAGACCATTTATGATGCAGCCAGTAACTCCATAGCAAAAGTTACTGATTTTATATGTGGTCCAAGTTGGAGATAGCCTTCTACCATCACATGGGAACTCATTGACATTCAGGATGGTCCTCTCACAGTTATTTCACATCAGGAGAATAAGGTCTCCTGGATACCTTATACCTTCGGGATGTTTACTACTCAGTCTACCTACCACTCTATGTGCAACCACAACTCCAATGTGGAGTGGGCCAAGTTTTTTTAGAACTGTGCCAACATCCCCAAATGCTTTTTCATTTCCTAGTTGGCCTGCAAAAGGAGCCTAATCACAAAGGATAAACTTCTGGGTTGGAGAATTATTGACAATAATAGATGCAACTTGTGATCTGATGGGATTGAAACTCTTTGTCACATCCTTGTTGATTGACCATACTCCACGGAGGTTTGGATGGATGTTCTCTGCAGAAACTAGTGTTATAGGACTATGTGGACTTGGGAGAGGGAACTAGATATGGCTCTAGAGTATGTTAATAGCAACACTTTCCTTAACAAAGTCAGGACCTTATCATATACTACTACCATATATTGTATTTGGATGGAAAGAAATGGTAGGCATCACAACATAGGGGCTAAAACTCCTATTCAACTCATGAGAGATATTGAAAGCATGATGAAGATCAAGATCAATAGATGGAAGCACACTAGAGAAACCTACACCAATTGGATGGTATGAAACTAATAGGGGCTTCTTGATTCCATGTTGTATATTTGATTTCTCTTGGTTTTCCTTCTTACTAGGGTTGTTGTAGGTATGTCCCTTGTCTTGGGGGCTTGTTTGTGTTGTTTTTAGTATGGGGTGGGGTATTCCCTTCCCCTAGTGTTCTTGCCTTTTGGCTTGGTGATTCTTTGTCACCCTGTATATCATCTTTTTGTTTTAATATATTTAATTACCAAAAAAATTCCATTATTAACTTTTAACCCACAACTTATGGAAAATCCTTACTTTTCACATATTTATACATTAAACCCATTTTACTTTCTACATGACTTTAACATGCCTTAAAATACCCATTAAAGTGAAAGCTCATTTTCCCTCATTTAACTTCATTATATCACATAGGAAAACCTACCTTATTTTCACAAAATGGCTTAATCAAGCCTAATACATCCCATTTTACAAAAACATTTTATCTTCCATCAAGAACATCATTTAACACATTTTATTTCATAAAATGTTTAAAGAATATATTCTGAAAACCCATTTTCATAAAAAATGATAGGGATGCAACTAATTAACCCATAGGTACAAATTAACTCATATTCTACACAAATTAAGCCTAATATATGTAAATAAGCACACTGAAATTTAACACAGAATAAACATATGTCAAGGTTAGTTTTTCCACCTCTAAAGACTCCAAATTATAGTAGAAAAGTTGGGGTAGGAGGAGTAAACCCCACCTCTAAAGGTTGCCTCAAGGCATTACCAAAATCTTCCTCTATCTTGCTTCAGTGGTGCTCCAAAGAAACTACAACTAATATTCATGGAAAACCCACCTTCAACCTTTAAGAAACTCCTATAAGTACCCTACAAAAACTCAAGAACACCAACTTCTACACCCTAACAAGGCCATCTAGGGTTGTATATGTATTTGGGATCTTAGATATAGACTATAATGGAGAAGTAAAATCTTAGGAGTGTGGAAAGATGGTGGATATCATCTGGGGTAGAAGGTATTCCCTCATGGGATCCCAAGCTAGTGAGATAAGGGCTTAGAAAATCTTATGGGCTTGGTGTAAATGGCCCCGATACGATTGATCTCTCTCTTATAACAAAACTATTAGCCTTGATAGTACAAATATAGAACTATGTCGCGGGTGATATTTTTCTCTATTCTGTCCACGGCCTCATAGGTAATGCTGGGCGCGGAAGGTATCCTACATAGGGCGTGGCATGCCATCAAGATGCCACGGATACGGTTAACAGAGTGCGGCCCTGACCATTATAGGGTGCGGCACATAGTAATTATTCTACAAGAAGAGGTCGCGGCACTCCTCCATATGATGCATTGCACGCCTCCAGCAGCTTGATACAACACTTCTTGCTTTTCAGGCCGCATCCCCCTCATCCGCGACTGCTCCAGACTTGATATAAGTCACGTGCTCAGGGAACATGACACAGCACACTTACCTCATATAAATAGAGGACCATACCTCGAAAGAGGGGATCAATTCCACACACATCCGGGGCAGGTTCTAAAGTTATGATTCTCTCTAGACGACCTCAGCATACAGTTTGAGGATTGTTCATCCACATCCCAGTTACCCCTCCGGCACACCGAATCCTCAGTCATCATGTATTCTCCTTTATTCTCATACTTGTATGCCTATTTAGGCATGATTATATTGTACAATACCACACGTATAATAAGAATGGAACAACGCAGTGGATGTAGGCCCATTTTAGGGGCTGAACCACTCTAAATCTTGTCCTCTCTCTATTTACTTGCTTTACTTATTTATTACGCACTTTACTCTTGACTTGTGGGTATGAGAATGCCTCATGGCCGATTTCTTGTATCAACAGTTTGGCGCTGTCTGTGGGAATCGAGATACTTCAATCTTGTTTCTCTATATATTTGAGTTCTTAAGCACCTTATTCTATTCATTGGGAACCTCTGGATCATCATCGCATGAGTAAATTTTGGTTATTGAGCTCTATTTTATACTTACACCCTTAAGTGGGTATTTCATACCTTCAGATCTACTCTCAGGTCTCCATTTTATGTCTTTAGATCTAATTACATACCCCTGTGATATCATCTCATCTAGATAATACAGAAAATCATGATGGACTTTAGTCCCGAAAAGATGGATGATTAGGGAAGGGTTATATTTACCCCCCTTTTCTGCTGATTATCAACTTATGATCAAGGGTTTATCATTGAAATTGTGTCATTTTGTGCATCGAGAGGTTATTTACTCGTGGACAAACCCAAGTATGTATGCTCTCCACAAGTTTCGAGAGAAAGGCTCAGTTCACAGGTTTCAATTTTGGATTGCTCCCTTCGCTGCCTAGGAGGGGATTTGGCTGGCCAGTTCAAATGCTTTTATGGCTGCGGCCCCTGCTAGCGCAGCTGCTTAACATAAACTCTAAAACATCCGGGAATGAACTCATATGGACTAAAGGTCAACATTGGCGTATATAATACAAGGCCGCGACAGTTCTCACTGGCCGCGGCCTCGTCAGTAATTCTATGTAGTGATGCAAATGCTGCATCCCCATCTTCTACTTGGTTGCTCCAATATTTCTGTGATTACTCACTTGTATTAGTTTTTCCCCAGACTCAATATACTTTATAAAGACTAATAAAAGCAGAAATGGAAGGAGAGTCCAACCAGAGTACAGAAGTCAACAAGGAGATTGTACAACTGTACAGTCACCTTAATCACCTCTATGACAGCCATGCCTCGCTTCAGACCCAGGTTAACTATCTCACTCATAGGGTCCTAATGCTAGAAGCCACGGCCTCTCCCAATGCGGGTGCGGCATCTATGATACATGCACCAACAGCCTTTGATGCCGCGGCATTTCAAGAGGAGATGGCCGCGGAAGTAGTCAGCAGGAGCCAGAGAAGGGCAGAGAAATCAAAGAAGAAATCGGGTGTCTATACTCCGTTGACCTTCCCGATTGAAGAGATCTTTGAGTTCATCAAAGAGGACAAGCTGTTGAGATGGCCAGAAAAGCTGAGAGCTCCACCCCACAAGAGGAACAAAGCTACCTGGTGCAAATTCCATCAGGACCATGGCCATGACACCAAGCAATGTTATGCTCTGAAGGATGAGGTTGAAAGGCTAATTAGGTAAGGGATGCTGCAGCGATTCCTGAAAAATGCATAAAGGATTCATCCAGACCTGACAGGGGTTGCATGCCGCATCTCATCCTTATTTTTTCCAATTTTAACTATTTATGTTCATGTTTTGTGAAGCTCATCATAGCCCTAATATGCAAGACTTTATGTTTTGTTAACAAAGTCATTAGCTGGAGCATACATATATAAATCTATGAATTAGAAAATTTTTCCATATCTGATATCTCTCTTGATTTCATAATCTGTTATCTCACAAAAAGACTTTATGTCTTAAACAGATTCCAAAGGAAGAATAATAAATTATCTCGAAGGATTATTTTACTTCGGGATGCACCTATGGAGGGATTGTGATCTTAATTAGCTCAGAAGTTCCCCTCACGATGTACAACTATATCTTATCATATGATGATCATATTCATGAAAGCATGTGAGAATTCAAGGAGCTTTTATTAGCCACGGGGGCTTACAGTGCTCGTTCTTAGCTTTCGGGATGCATCATTGAGCCGGGAGGCTTATAATATCCAGCCAGTGATGGCTTTATATGTATATCAGTAGTTGTGGGTGGCTCAATAACATAACCCAGCCTAAGGAGTCTTGAAAATATCCTATATATTAACTGTGGGTGGCTTAACAACATAACCCAGCCTGAGGAGGCTTGAAAATATCCTACATAATAGCTATGGGTGGCTTAATAACATAACCCAGCCTGAGGAGGCTTGAAAATATCCTACATAATAGCTATGGGTGGCTTAATAACATAATCCAGCTTGAGGAGGCTTGAAAATATCCTATCTGATAGCTGTGGGTGGCTCAATAACAAAACCCAGCCTAAGGAGGCTTGAAAATATCCTATATATTAGCTGTGGGTGGCTTAACAACATAACCCAGCCTGAGGAGGCTTGAAAATATCCTATATATTTGCTGTGGGTGGCTTAACAACATAACCCAGCCTAAGGAGACTTGAAAATAACCTACATAATAGCTATGGGTGGCTTAATAACATAATCCAGCTTGAGGAGACTTAAAAATATCCTATCTGATAGCTGTGGGTGGCTTAATAACATAACCCGACCCGGGAAGGCTTGAAAGTACCATTTATGTCTACAGAGGCACAATATACAGATGTAAGGACCAAAAATGTGATGCTCAGGGAACCGATATGGTTGCAGATATCCAGGGGCCATTAATTCATAAAAAGTGCCAAGGTATTGGCATCATGGAGCACGAAAAAGCTACAAGGTCAAATTCCACGGTAGAAGAGCATCAATTGTATCAAGGATGGGAAAAATAGAAAAGGTATAACATCTCTAAAGAAAGGCCTTCTCTACATGTTCCATATTGGTTATGGGATGACAATAGCTAAGAGGTTCACGCAACCAAGTGCGACGAAAGCAGCCTATGGAGATCCATGTACTTAAAGTGCCGCAGCCTTGAAAGCACGCCCGCGGCCATCAAGTAAAATCGTTTAGAGGAAGCGGCCTTACTCAGGGTTAGTGCATTCTTTGAAAATAGAGAACAGGTTGCGGACTATATACAGCAGCCGTATGAAACAGCGCAGCCAATGGCCTATACTTTTGAAGGTGTCGTAGCACTGTTCATGTGGGCACGAAAATTAGCAAATAATTATCCTACGAAATTGATCGCTGTCCACGGACTTAAAGTTTTATGTTTTTCTAATCAAGGATGAATTTTCAAATATGCATGCAGTTACGTTCAACCAGTTCATTAAAGCAAGCAAAGTAATAGAACAAGGAATTGCAAGCAATCATGTACAAGTAGTAAATATGGCTGCAGCCTTTAGATTAGTAGTCAAGATTACAGAAAGGAGGCCGCAGCCACAACAAAAATTAAGAAAAAGGAGGGACGCATCCCTGTATTAATGATGAGTTCAATAGAAATTGAACACAATTTTAAGAAGTTGCGTCATCATTATCATCAGCCTCTTCTCCATCCGCGGCAGTCTCAGTCTCTCCATCCGCGACCGCTGCTTCTGCTTCTGCCCTCAGCCTCGCTCTTTCTTCAGCCGTGGTCTTCAGCTCAGAGATGCATTCTTGATGTTCGGCATCGCTTAATTTCCTGGAAAGGACCTCCTCCTTGGTCTCCGGGTAGCTCTTTATAAATCTCTGCCGCAGCTCTTGATAGCCACGGAGGTATGCCCTATTATTGATAAGAAAGAAGTCCTTGGAGCCTTTGAATGACTCCACGGCGTTGTCTATGGCCAGATGGAGGGCTTCGCCATGATCATCTTTCATCTTTTTCATGGTCGCGGTATGATCTTAGGCTTCTTGGGCAGCCTTTGCCTCCATCTTTTCGTACTTCTCCTGAAGAAGGGCAAGCTTATTGTTTGAAATCTCCGCAACACGAGTAGTTTCTGCGGTCTGTGCCTAGGAGGTGTTAAGGGTATCAGCGGCTTGTTTGAAGTTCTCTTCCGCTTCCTCCCTCGTCTTGTTAGCTTTCTCCAGGTCCATGTGGGCTGCCTGAAGGGCCGCGGCAGAAGACTTTTTGCCAGCTTCAAAAGAGGAGGTTCGCGCAGCTTCCAAATCAGAAGTATGCACCCTATCCGTAGCCTCTTTCAGTTTATAAAGGGCCTCATACTTCCTCTTCAGGGCCACCATAACATCCGTGGCCTGTAATAAAACAAGTTAGAAAAAATATTGGAGGCAAAAAAGATGAAAATAAAATTAAAGAATGATAGGACTTACCCTCAGAAGGCTATGGAGACCAAAGTCCTCCAAGTCGTCGTGGTCTACTCCTACCAACCTATCCAGGTCCGCAGCATCAATAATTCTTTTCATTCTTCGAGAAGCCTTTGTTGTAGTGTCCCATGAAGACTCTGGGTCAGGCTACCTCAATTGCGGTCGCGGTCTATCGTCGGGACCAAGTTCGCCGCGGAACTGAGGAGGGGCCAGATTTGCATTCACTGCAACAACAGGGGGGGCAGCAAAGAAGTTGTATCTACAGGGACATCGTCAGACATCAAACCCGTCACGGCTAGGTTGGCCCCAATGTCATCATCAAATTCAGACAGAGCGGGAACAGGTGTTTTCTCCGCAGCAGGAGCAGAGGCCGCGGACTATATATGTTTGTCTATAGGAGCCTTAGTCGGCCCCCTCGCTTTGGACCTTTTTCTCTTTAGGCTCTGCACAGTGTTATTTAGGATGACTGCGTCCTCATCCATCACTGCTAGTTGCACCGCTAGCAGTTCCCTGTCGACTTCTTCACCTAAAAAAGCACACAGCATATATGAGCAAAGTTCAAGAGCATAAGTGACCGCGGAGTAAAAATCATGGCACAGTGAATTACCTTCCGCCCCCATCTATTGAGGAATGGACTTGTTGGGGAAAAATCCTGCTTCAAATATGGTTGCTGACGTTATGAGTGTGCTGAACTTTTTATGTTCAGTAGGAACTGCCGCGGCCTCAGCAACTCTCTTTTCCTGCCGCTTGTTCAAATGCAGATTGTCAAGGGTTGCAGAAAAGACAATGTAAAGGTTATTTAAAGTTAATATGCAAAATTATGTGAATGAACGCGACTATAGTCTTAATACCTAATCTCGAGGGAGACCCCCACTGCCACGGCATTCTATACGACCTTTCCCTCTCATTCTCCTCGGGGTGCATCTCCCATCCTTCGTCGGAGATGTAAAAATATTTCCCCTTTCGGTTCTTCACACTGGTCGGTCTCCCAGTGTAAAGGGTCTCGTCCCTGCCGCGGCTCGAGAAGTAGTAGTAGCCCGCGAACTTTACTGAGTTCTCCTTTGGGCGGTAGAAGTGAAAGAATTCCGTGGGAGTGATGTATTTTTTGAATAAGTTCTCCCAAAGGACAACTGCGGCAAGATTGGCTCTCCAGCCATTAGGATCCAACTGTGCTGGGGGCCAGTTTCATTATTTGAAAAAGGCGGCAGATTAGGACTGGAACAGGCAGTGGCAGCCCGTAAATAAAGGCATGTAGAGGGAAGAAAATTCCACCGTGCAAGGTCTTTTGTTCACTACAGGTGCCGAGCACATCAAACTTTCCAGAAATTCAAAGGCCTCAGCCACCAGCTCAACCCAGTCTTGGGTCATGGCGCTGCAGATATCAAGTGCATCCAAGGGTCTCTCAGCCCTCCCAGATGTTCCAACTGGATTACCTCGAACTTCCGCGGCCTCATTGTCTGCACCCATTGGATGATTACTTGAGTTGGCTTCTTCTTCCATCGGCGTGGATTGAGAATCCTTCCTAGATGCAGAGTCTGCGGAGTCTGAGTCAAGTAGCACGCAGTTTGGGCAATCTTTTAGTTTGCAAGGCCCTATTGATCTTAGAGGGGGGCGCATAAGTAATTTCAGGAGGAGAGGTTCCAAAGTGCTTTGCCCAAAAGCCTCTCAGGAACTCATCTGGGTCAAAGCTCATATAGGTGCAGCACTACCTGAAAAGCAGAGTTCGCGGTTAGGCGCCGTAGCCAGTATGGTTTGGAAAAGTCTTCAGTAAGCCGCAGAAGGATTGTTTATAAATAGTAAAAATGTGCTTGGAATTATTTCCCTAGCGTAGTTATTAATAGGCCAACTCTACTACTTGAACTTATGGGATCGTACTCTGGCCCTACTAGCCACAGCCATCTACACTATCAGGGGACCATATACTGCCACGGACACAGGCTCAAATTGATTTAAGATATTCTTGGCCACGGCTATCCTAAAATGGCTAAGTCGATTCAAGGGATTCAAGTAGCAATTATAATTATTTATCGCGAATGTGTACTTGGTTCGCGATAAATAAAAACTTATGTATCAATGTGCTGCGGATAATCTCAGAATGTAAGGGACAGCGACCATCGCCCAATGAGTCGCAGATAAAGATCAAAACAACTGAATTATTAGAATTCTATCATGCCGCGACCTATATCTTAAACAGTTGAGTATCTAACTTATAATCGTATTTAGGATCAAAATCGCAGAATATGAAGAGTTTGACTATGAACAACAAGAACAGTTATATGATTTTCATGGCATTTCGAGGATTCGAGGTTCAGTTCAGCATATGAAGAGGATGGATCCTAACCATTATTGATTATTCAATTAAAACCTAGTTTTCTATTAAGTGAAGGCAGAAGCTCATGTGTGTATATTCAAATAAGAAGAGCGAGCTATGAAAACTATGTACAGAGATTGGATGAAAAGGTACCTGGAAATGAAGAACCTTGCAATGCTCAGCCTCAAACCGCCTTGCACCACCACACACAGCCTCGGAAGGTTGTCGGAAAATGCAAGGGAAAGGAATAACAGAATTCGCTCTCGATTTGCTCTCAAAGTTTTGGAAATGTACTGAAGTCCACGGCCAGAAACAATTTATATAAGAGAGCGCGAAAGACGAATCGTCGCTTTGGAAGCACCGCGGCACATAAGCTGTTAAGCCACAGCCCCAATTAATATCTCTTGGTATCACGGTACCTAAGCAGCTAAGCTGCATCCCCAATTAATATCTCTTGGCACTGCAGCTTGGGGGCTTATTGATAGTACAAATATTGCACCATGTCGCGGGTGATATTCTTATCTATTTATTGCGCGGCCCTGCCTCATAGGTAATGCTGGGCGCGAAAGGTATCCTACATAGGGCGCGGCATGCCATCAAGATGCCACGGATACGATTAACAGAGTGCGGCTCTGACCATTATAGGGTGCGGCACATAGTAATTATTCTACAAGAAGGGGCCGCGGCACCCCTCCATATGATACGCGGCACGCCTCCAGCAGCTTGATACAACACTTCTTGCTTTGCAGGCCGCATCCCCTCATCCGCTACTGCTCCAGACTTGATATAAGTCACTTGCTCAGGGCACGTGACACAGCACACTTACCTCATATAAATAGAGGACCGCACCTCGAAAGAGGGGATCGATTCCACACACACTCGGGGCAGGTTCTAAAGTTATGATTCTCTCTACACGACCTCAGCATACAGTTTGAGGACTGTTCATCCACATCGCAATTACCTCTTCGGCACACCGAATCCTCAGTCATCATGTATTCTCCTTTATTCTCATACTTGTACGCCTCTTTAGGCATGATTATATTGTACAAGACCACATGTAAAATGAGAATGGAACAACACAGTGGACGTAGGCCCATTTTAGGGGCTGAACCACTCTAAATCTTGTCCTCTCTCTATTTACTTTCTTTACTTGTTTATTACGCACTTTACTCTTGACTTGTGGGTATGAGAATGCCTCATGGCCAATTTCTCGTATCAACAAGCCTCACAGGCATAAATGAAAAGATTATTATCTCCAAATGTTTCCATATCAGTTCTTAGATTGTCCACAAATCAACACCTCATTAAATCATAAGGTGGGTATTGTTACAGCACAAAAGAACTCTGTAGATTTGAGTTTCAGCATCGATCGATCCATCGACACTTTTCATAAAAGTGTACTATTTTCCATTTTTAACCCCATGGTATTTTTATATATATATTCAGGGTCTCATATATATGGTCATTCTATTTTTATCCATTTCCAATTGTCCTATAAAAATTGCGCAAGTTCACATTCTGTGCGGCAAGTGCTGACAAAGATCGCGTTGTATTAACCATAATTGTGTCATAATCATTCCTTGGAATTTTTGGCATCAAAATTAACTAACATACTTACTAGGAGTTTTAGAACTTAATATGCATCCATGCGAACCATGCGATGTGGGGATTTTCCTCCTTAATTACTCTTCGTAATGCGTCACTTTTTCAGCCATTTGGCGTAACTTCAGTATATATTTATTCCTTAAATTTTCCTTTGATTAAAATACTTTATCATTAAATATTTATTTTTCTAGGGCGGGGTATTACATTCTTCCCTCCTTAGAAAATTTCGTCCTCGAAATTCTTGGTTCATAAAAACTTAGAATTCAGTTATCTAGTGGCTCGTTTCTGATCTTAAGGCATCCTCAACATCATAAACTAAACCCAAATGTCTCATTCTCATCACTCATCATTATGCTAACCCAATCATGGGTGGACACTAAGGTCTTATTTCTAATCCCCAAGCCTTCCCAACACGTCCATATAAACAATACTTCTTAATAATCGACACTTATCCAAATATCGAACTATCATCAATGAACTCATTATCATGAATCATTCCTAACTTTCGGGTTCATAAACCTATATTTCCTCAAAAATATGGATCATGCCTAGTCTATGCTGATACAACCTCAACACTTCTAAATCATAGATCAATGATAATAAGGCAGTCATCTTACCACAATGGTCTACCCGATCGATATCTCTTACGAGATCCTTACGCTAACCTAGAATCATCCTAGGTATCATAACACAAATATACACTAGTGATCACGTCCTCAATCTGCACAATTCTAAGCAAAGTGAAACACTAACATTTAATATTTTATCAGGTTCTAATACTCAAAAATATCCTCGATTCATAACCTCAAAACCCACGACCAAGTTGCAACTAGTTATACCAGTTAACTAACAAAATTTGTTAAAATAAAGCATTCAAGTAACATATGCAAACTATATGCGACAAACTGGAGACCATGCATACACATAAAATAGTGTAGAACTACGGTGTCTCTGAAGAAGGACAATCTCATTTATTGTGACGCATCAGCCATAACTGTCTTAACCCGCATCACTAATGAGGTCACGCAGTGCTACACCCAAATCAAACCTGATCAACAACTTCCCACTGCGGGGATTAAGAAGACATAAGGAAAGCAATGAATCAGGCGAGTGTTATGCCAAAAGGAAATAATCAAACTTCGACAATGGACCGTGACACATGAAGTACAAACCCACAATGTACATTTAAATCTATAACCCTCATTGATATCTGCTACATACCTTGGCTTGGCCTATTAACCCTGAAGGGTCCTAACTATGAATCATCCATCCTTATAGACCGAACGAAGTACGAAACTGATTTCTTTGGGAAGATAAAATACTAGGGTTCCCTCCTTAAGACTAATGCCACCTTTCCATCATTGGCAAGCACAACCATCTGAATCAAATGAAATTACATCTTTCAAAGCTTACAATTATCCTACTTATCATACCTACATCTCAATAATTTCAACATGCGATAGCTAACCTTAGTTTCCAATATCCCTCTCATCAAGTGAAACATAATGCTCGCATAGTTTCAAATATTCAACTCACGGACCATTACTACGACTCTTAGCAATTTCCTATATGATCCCAAATCATAACTATCATAATGGCATCTTAAACTTTCAGGCATTACCCATGCCTAAGACCTGATGAATTCCTCTCTAGAGTCATCTCAAACCATACAGGTAGAATATACATGTACTTTAATCATCCTAACACCCCATTCCAAGTGCTATCTCTAAACCATTATGATCATCGTCATGTTCTAAGTCTCCCAGGTGCATAACCTGGCACTTATCAACCTATTTTCAATATTATTCTCAAAGGTCATATCATGGTACATACTCACAAACCAAATTATGGAACTAACTCAGAGACACGGCCACAAGTCAACATGACTTAACCATGCTACAATCATCAATTACCTACAACCACATAAACCTTAATAAAACATTGATTCTTCCCGCCGCTTCATAAAAAAGACACCAATTCAATCATCTCCAAATGGGCATACACATCCCAGTGTAAGAGTCATAATGATAGAATCTTATCATGTATGACAATCGATCATTACTTTCCCATTAATTCGCACAGTTTAAAATTTTACAATTGGTGGGAAAACCTTTCAATTTACTTTCAAGACATTTAATACTCAACGTTTATTAACTCACACGGGAGTTATTAATCATTACCTAAGACTTTGTTTTAACACACACGCACATCGTGTTAGAAAATATTCATTAATATTGAAAGTCTTATACAACACACACACTTGTGTGATTATGGGTTTAAACCTCCTTAGGTAGCTTAATCATACATTAAGTCACCTTACTTAACCATTTTTCTTTTCTTATGGACATTGGTCATTTTTCTCATATTACTTGCCCATATTACGTTAACCAAAACTTTAAACATTTACACAAGGAAGGTTATTTTCATATTATAACCCATATATTATCATGTTCCAATTAATACCATTATCTTTTCTCATAATCCACCAATATCCCTAGACTTCACGAGCTCCACACCTTCAGTTCCAATCACCATATGCTAACTGCGCAATGGGTTTGGGGTCTTTAACCACTAGGGTTGTCATGCCCTTCTTAATTATTCCCCAGCACCATCTGAGTGTTCTTTAATCTTTTCAATGTGTTCAAAATTATTCCAATGTTCACATTTACGAGACGAAGCCAAAAGCCCGGACTTAACCGTCTGTTTTTCCATTAACACTTGGAAATTACTTCGTCCTCCTTTAAGTCATTTATATACACACATGTTGATTTTATACCAAAAATCATTCATGCTTAGGGACTTAATTCATTTTCACCCACACTAGTGTAAAAACATTCGTCAACATTTTTATTCCGTAAAAATGTTCCACATTAAGTAAATTACCAACTTACCCTTTATTTACCAAAACTTGCAATTTGGTCATTTAACGAGTGTTATCTCCCAAAAATGGTTATTAAGTTTCCAACTTAACATTTAAAACACTTTTAGCCATTTTCAACACTTGTTCAATATCTCATTTTACAAGACTTTCACATTTATCACTTTAACACCTTTAATATATAAAATAACACCTTTTCATGTATTAAAGTCCCATTTTCTGGACATTTAGAATACACACTTTATTTATGGGATTTAGCATCTTAACACCCACTTTGCTATTATTTACACATTTGAAACCTTTAACTTCCATTATTAAGTTTCAATACACAACTATGAAAAATCCTTACTTTTTACATATGTACACATTAAACCCATTTTACTTTCTACGTGAGTTTAAAACACCATAAAATACCCATTAAAGTGAAAGCTCATTTCCTCTCATTTAACTCCATTGTCTCACATAGGAAAATATACTTTATTTTCACAAAATGGCTTAATCAATCCTAATACACCCCTTCTTACAATATCATGTTTTTTTTCATCCAGAACATCATTTAACACGTTTTATTTCAAAAAATATTTAAAGAATACATTCTGAAATTCCTATACTTAAAACCCATTTGAAATTACATCTTTGAAACCCATTTTCATACAAAATGATATGGATACAACTAATTAACCCATAGTTGCAAATTAACTCATATTATACACATATAAAGCCTAATATATATAAATAAGCTCACTAAAATTTAACAAAACTAAACCTTTCTCAACGTTTGTTTTGCCACCTCTAAAGACTCTGAATGGTAGTTAAAAGTTGGTGTAGGAGGAGAAACCCACACCTCCAAAGTTGGCCTCAAGATATTACCAAACACTTCCTCTAGCTTTCTCCAATGGTGATCCGAAGGAGCTAAAATCCATGTTCATGGAAAACCCACCTTCAATCTTTAATAACCACCTTTAAGTACCCTCCAAAAACCTCAAGAACACCACCTTCTACACCCTAACAAGGCCATCTAGGGTTTCTATGTGTATTTAGGAGATTAGATATAGTCTCTAATGGAGAAATAAAAGTTTAGTAGTATGGAAGGAGGGTGGATATCATCAAGGGCAGAAGGTATTCCCCCATGGGAACCAAAGCTAGTGAGAGAAGTGCTTAGAAAATCTTATGGGTTTGGTGTAAATAGCCCCCTTATGGTTTCTCTCTATCTCTCTTTTAACCAAACTATTGGTCTCTTAAGAACAAATGGGAAGATTCTTATATCCAAATATTTCCATATCTGGTCTTAGATTGTCCACATATCGACACCTCATTAAATCCTAAGGTGGGTATTATGACAGTGCAAAAGATCTCTGCAGATTCGACTTTCAACGTCGATCGATAAATTTTGTCGATCGATTGATACTTTCACGTAAGTGTCCTATTTCCCATTTTTTACCCCATGGTATTTTTATATGTATTTTTAGGGTCTCATGTATATGGTCATTTTATTTTTATCCATTTCCAATTGTCCTACAAAAATCGTGCAAGTTCGCATTCTGCGTGGTGCGCACTGACAAATATCGCGTTGTGTTAACCATGATCGTGTCACAATCATTCCTTGGAATTTTTGGCATCAAACTTAATGAACATACTTACTAGGACTATTAGAACTTAAATACGCATCCATGCGAACCATGCAACGTGGGGAATTTTCTCCTTAATTACTCTTCGTAATGTGTCACTTTTCATGCCATTTGGCGTAACTTTCGGATATATTTATTCCTCAAATTTTCCTTTGAATAAATTACTTTATCATTAAATATTTATTTTTCTAGGGCGGGGTATTACAGAATTGGCTAGATGCGGTTATGATTTAATTATTTAAGAGATTTATTCATTGTTGAAACTTATTGGATAATTAAAATGAACAGTGAGGTTCCATTTCATATTGTGCATATATTACTGTAGGTTAGATAATTGTGGGAATATCATTTATAAATGTGACTAATTTAGAGTTGCATAACTTTGATATTTTGTTGTTCTTTGACCCAATTATCTCGTGGAAGATTGCAAGTGTTTCGGGTTGAGCCGAGAGAGATTAGTTCCCACTCTATCTAGCATAGATTCATCCTCGTTATCTATGGGTCTAAAACCCTTGATGGAAGTTAGGGAGTTATTTTTTTGTATAAGCACGAGATTGGAGAAATTACACTGCTTTAGCAAAGTGTTGGTCTGGAATAAAGAGGCCATTGCATGAGTGACCTCATCCCCCACTATGTTTCAATTATGGGTAAAGAACTCAGTGTTAAACCCATCACGGCCATGTTCCTTGTCTTTAACAAGACTAAAGAGGGACAGCTTTATCTCCTCATTTAAAATGGGGGCAAGGAGAATGTTTGCATGATTAGGAGAAATCTTATTAGTAATAGCATAGTTAAGGATATGAGGATATGGGGTTATGCTAGACTGGCCCAGAAGGGTAGTGAAGAAGTGGACTGCCTCATCAGTAACCTGGGCATGCCCATCCACCTTGTGACCATGATGATTCTGAATGAAAAGGGTTTTGTTCCTATTTTTATTGCCTCTTATTCTAGACTGAAAGAACTTTGTGTTCATGTCCCCCTCTTTTAACCACCTGGTTCTAAATTTTTACTTGAGAAAATCATCTTTTGCAATACAACACTCAGCATACACAGTTCTAGCTTGCTTTTCCTCTGCTAGTAGAGTGGTGTTACTACCTCCATTGTTGAGTTGGCTTTAGATATTCGAAAGTAAGTTCTTTGCATCAGTGGTTCTTTGGTTTAAATTACTATAGAACTTCTGGTTGAAGCCTTTTAGAGCATGCTTGACCATCTTAATTTTCATGGATACTTGATACATAGGGCTTCCATGCACATATATCCCCCAAGCCTCACCAATAGTTACATTAAAGTCCCTATGAAGCATCCAATAATTAAGAAACTCGAACGGTTTGACCATATTTGGAGGTAGTGGTAGGATGGTGGTGATGATAGGGCAATGTTAAGACAACCCAACCTCAGCTTGGGATTCAGTGAAGTTAGTTTTCTAGCCATCATTTATGATAACTCTATCCATTTCGATTTGGATTAAAGTTTCATCAATATGGTTTCTATCAACTTGCATGAGGCCATGTTTATCCCATAATTTTTGGGCAAGGTTGTTAACAAGGGAGTAGGGTAGCCTTTTGCCTAGGAAGTACCCCACCACACTGTTATTCCACTTTGCATTACCATCTGCTGCTACCTCAATAGGTGGTTTCACCATGGGTTTACCATTTACCATTACTGGTTGGTGGTATGAGAGTTTGAGGGTAGGTGTACATTTTGGGGATACCACTATACTCCATGTCTTGATAGTACTACTATTATGAGTTGTAGGGTCTATCCTTATGTCTTCCTTTGTGGACTGGGAGGCTTCAGTTGTCCCTTCACAATTATGTGAGAGTAGACATGTGTTATTTGGAGGAACGATTTCCTTGGGGGAAAACTTTTCGCTCTTACTATTCTCGATGCCCGTCGTGTTGATCATCAGCACTGTACCCTGATGGTGGTTTGTTGTGTCTTCACAAAACCATTTATGTCCTCGTGCATGATACCTTTACTAAGGAGAAAACTGAGATAGATATCATTTTCTTCATTTAACTCTTGCATACGTTTCGCATCAGCGTAGTCAATGGAGTAACCAGTAACTTTATCAAGGACTTGACCTTCCACTATATCAAATTACCCAGTAACTAAAGTGTCAAACTTTGAAGGATAGGGCTCCTTTTTAATGCTGGGGGCTAAGTATTTACTAGTTGGTGTCCGCTTGGCCTCAATCGCTTCATGCATAGGTTGCGAAAGTGGTAGTAGAGGGGGTAGGGTTTCAGCCTTACCTAGCAAGGCCAGAAGCTGCCTAGACTTGGAGGGAGGGGGTTGCCTGGTTTCCATGGAGGTGTTTAGTAGGTGATGCTTTGGTTAGTGAGGGTGTTTGGGAGGTGGTCGTATTTGGTTATTGGTGGGGGAGGTTTAGAGAGAAGGGAGAGCATGTTTTAAACAGTTGTAAACCACCTCTTTATTATCACCGGGGTCATGCCATTTGGATTGACTAACATTCAAATCGTGTTTATGGACTTGATGAGCTGGGTTTTTTCTCTGTGTTTGGATCAGTTCATCACTCTTTTCATTAATGAAATTTTGATTTATTCATGGATAGAGGAGGATCATGTCGAGCATTTGAGGATACCCGTTCAGAATTGTAGAGAGCATAAATTCTGGAAGCGATCTAAGGTTTTTGGTCCATGTTGTTTTAGAGAAGAGTTTGTCGGTGGATTTGAGTAAGATGTCAGTCATGTTAAGTTGGGGATAGCCCATGACATATAAAGAGATTTATAGCTTGTTGGTATCGGTAGGCTATTATCAAAGGTTCATTCGGGTATTCTCGAAGATAGTAGGGCCATTGACTAAGGTGATGAGGAGTATGATTCAGTTTGTGTGGAGTTAGAGGTGTTAGTAGTCCTTTGACTCTCTTAAGGAGAAGTTTACTTCGGCATCGATTCTGGTTCTACCTAAAAGTGGGGTTGAGTATTTGGTTTACACTGATGCTTTCTTATAGGGACTATTTGGGGGATATATATAAATAGATCAATCAATCTCGTATGTGTCTCGAAAGTTGAAGCCCCACGAGGTTAACTATCTGACTCATAATTTTGAGTTGCCAGTTGTAATACCCCGTATTTTTGGTATCTATTGAAATAAATTATTACTTAAGAGAATTAATAATAATAATAAGCATATTTAGATGATGATTAAATTTGCATGTAATGTGATTTATTTGTGCCATGTGTATATTTAAGTAATAGGTGTAATTAATTAAGTTCGACTATATGCGGTTACACGTAAAATAAATATGTATGTGTTTTATTTTATGTTATGAGGTATTACCGTGAGTTATGAGGTACTACCGTTTGGAGCGGACTTTAAAGTGATATGGAGGCCAGATTATGTGGTTTTATTATTTTAAATTGGGCTCGGGGTAGGTATTCCCTTAGCCTAAGTTTAAGTATAATCTAGGTAATATTATGGACTCATTTGGAGGCCCGAAAATAACCATATTATAAACCTGCAGGATTAGAGAATATTTAAAGGAGATTAACCATATTAGTTAATTTCTTTACACATAAGAAACAAACCCTAACATCTTAGAGATTCATCGTTCATCATTTTAGGCAAGAAATCTATTGATGTATCACATTTTAAATCTATACCTTGTTTATAATTCCATATTATGTGTTTAATTTTGGGATTTAGAACACATATTTAGGATTGAAATTATTTATCTTAATCATGTTTATGCACTGGGTTAATTAGGATTAAGGGTAATTAATTCTTATTTGAAAGACTTAAGCTTTTATAGAGAAATCTGAAGTTAAATGGTTTTGATGCATGATTATATGATTAGAACTCGTGTTTAGGATTTAATTCCATTTGTAAGTTGAATCCATGTGTTAATTTGATGTTGGGATCTGAATTTGTATAAGAAATTTGAACAAACTCAAGTTTTTAACACGATTAAAGTCAACATTGAGAATCCGAATAGAATCTTTCAAGAAACTTTTATTTATTAAAATAAGATTTGAAAAACATATGTTGAATCAGAAAATAGAAAACTAGATTTAATATTTCAGATCCTTGGTAACAATGTGTTTTCCTAAAATGAAACCCTAATTAACCTAAGTCAGGTTAAGGTAGCACACAAAATTTAATAACATCCCATATAAATTTACACACAAGATTTAACGTGTTAAACCCCCAAAGGCTTAGGAAACATGAATGGAGACCTCTACGGCACAAAACAAATTCACTAAAACAAAAATAATATTACAAATTACAAATTACAAGCATGAAAATAGGACCAAAGAAATCGAAAAAAAAATATACTTAGTGTTCTACCTCCTAGGTACTCTTTCTGATCCAGCATCTTCTGAACCTCCAATCCCTATAATTCTTTACGTCAACTCAAAAGTTAGTCTCTCTAAGAATCAACGACACTTTTTATGTGAAGTGTGTGAGAGTGAAAGTGGTGTGTTCTATCTATATGAACATGTAAGTACTCATGCGCACTTATTTTGAAGAATATTCCAGATCTAAATCAAAAGCATTTTCTGATATTTGATGTTTTCGATCTTCAAAAATTATGGACATAAAATATTTTGAAACATGCAAAAGAGATCCACAAAGAAATATTAGTTTTGAAGAAAAATATTTTGAAATAGTTTTTATACTGATATTTTCAAACAAAACTAACAAATATGTGTGTTAATGTCACGAGAGTTAGATTCTTGATTTTATAAACAAAAATCAAGCCTCTAATAGTGTGAGGGTTATTTGAAGGAGAGCCGGAATAAAGAAGAGTTTAATCTTCTAAACTCTCACTCTCAAACACCCGTTTTGAAAAACCTAACAATTGAATCTCTCAAAAAATATTTACTCTTGTTTTTCAAAAACTTTCATTCTGAAAAATATTTTTCTCTCAGAATTTTCTCTTCTACTTTCTCACAAAATATTTTACTCTATCTTTCTCTCTCTAATCTATCCTCTCTCTTTCTTCTCTCTCTATAAACTGAGCCAAAAACCTCAGAAGAAAAGACAACTAGGGATTTTATAGAGAGGCTGGAAGGATCTAGAAGCTAGGGCTCGAAACAAGGGTTGAGATGTAATTGACCGGTTAAAGGTTTATCTAATGCCTGAAAGTAAAGCATCACTTATAATCTAAGGGGGTAACAGCCAGTTATGAAGTCTAAAAAATTACTGGTCAAAATGGGTTGCACGTGAATCATCAAAACTCTGCCATCGATAAAATTTATCTAACGGTGTGTGAGATATGAGAGTGTGAGAAAGCACAACACAAACCAATAGGAATTAAGCTATTGGCATACACGTGTTACACACACACACGAGATAATGATGGTTTAGAATTTTTGATATTTATAAAATCTACCTAAAGGTTTTAAAACCAATTTAAAAAAGTTCAATTAAATGTACAAAATTGATTTTAAATCCAAACTAAATACAAGAAATTATTTTAAAATTTGTAAAAAATTCAGAAAAATTATTTACATACTTAAAATGCATATTGTGCAAGGTGTGTCCTAAAATGTGCATTTTATACCTTTGTAGACAATTTTTATAGGGATGAATTTGTTAGGGATGCCAATTTGAAGTTGGCAACCTTATTGAAATGTAGATTACCATTGGAAGAGCTATAGTCTACGAAAATAACATTTGGTCTTAATATCCAAGCTAGATGAAAGACCTATATAGTGAAGACTCATAATAATTCAAACATATAGGGTGTTTCAATCTTCCCCATTGGATATTAGAGATAAAATCTTTTGAGTACATCAAGGGTACTAGTAGGGCAAAAATCCTAACCCTATACAAATACTAACTACCCATTCCCTTCCTAGAACTAAAAGTAATAGGAAGAAAAAAAAAATTACATAACTCGTCTATAATACACACTAATACTCTAAATCTAGGAAGAATAAAGTCCAATGCCTACATGAAAATACTCACAATGGAGCATGGTAGTCGAATTTACAACTTGAAATCTTATAGTTAGTCTCGGGGATGAACTCAATCCTTTCCCCCATTTTATTGCAAATAGATAACGGGTATATAATCAAGAGAGAGTATATAAAATAGAATTAACTACCAATATAATTATATCAACGAGTCATATCAGGTGTGTCCTACATAAAACAGATAAAGGAGGCATGTTTTTTTCATTTGTGAAATGACCGTACCCTTGATCCTCAGACATATATTATCAATATGATATAGACAAAAAGAAATGACAAATAAGGTAGTAACTCAATTTAACACAATCATCCCAATGGATTTCCTTAAAGATTCAAATATGATGTTATCCAGGGGCTTAGTAAACAGATCTCCCAATTGTTTCTCGGTTTACAAATATTCGATAAGCATATATTTAGATTCTATCAATTCATGAATAAAAGTGATGTCTAATCTTAATGTTCTTATTATTAGAGTGTTGCACACGACTTTTAGAGACATTAATGGCACTCTCATTATCACATTATAAAGTCAATTGGGTCCCAACAATACCATAATCACACAACATTTGTTTGACCCGCAATAATTGGGCACAATAGCTACCAGCAGCTTTATACTCAGACTCAGCAATTGATAAAGATATTCAATTATGTTTTTTACTACTCCAAATGACCAGGTTGTTCCCTATATAGTAACAATCACCAAAGGTGCTCTTACTTTTGTCGGAACACCTTGTTCAATCAGCGTCAGTGTAACCAACTATGGAGCTAGATGTATCCTTCGTGTACTAAATACCATACTCTAATGTGCCTTTAACATATTGATATGTTTTGCACACAATAAATGAGACTCTTTTGTTTCACATTGATAACGTGCACATATACATACATCAGACATAATATTAGGTTTAGATAAAGCAGGATGCCTATCATGCTTCTATACAAGGTTGGATCAATATTTTTCCCATTATCATCTTTAGATATCTTAAACGTGGTTCTTGTGGGAGTTCAAGTAATTTTTTCATTATCTAAACCAAATTTTTTAATCAATTTATTCACATATTTAGTGTGAGAAATAAAGAGGGCATCACTCATCTGTTTTACGTAACTCCTCCATAAGTGACATTTAGAACTCCCCGTGCATTATTTTAAAAAAACATCAACTTTTTTAGGGAAGTTGAACCAAAAATAAGGTCATTAACATAATTTTTTGTGATCAAAACCTCGTTATTTATTTTAAAGACAAACAGTGTTTGGTCATTGCAACCACGCTCAAACCCTTTATTGGCTAAAAAGTTTGAGAGGCATTCGTTCCAGGCCCGAGGGGATTTCCTTAAGACATATAAAGCCTTCTTCAATCAAAAGATATGGTTTGGGTGAGACAGGTCAATAAAGCCCTTAAGTTGTTCTACATATACCCACTCAGTTAGAATACAATTCAAAAAAGTGGACTTAACATCCATTTGAAAAGGTTAGCAAATGACACGCTACTACAAGGAGGAGACGAACATACTCGAGACTTGTTATCGAAGAAAAAGTCTCATCAAAGTATATTCCCTCTATTTGAGAATATACTTATATGATCAACCTAATCTTGTTTCTAATCATTACCCCAGATTCATTTGTTTTGTTTTTAAAAATCCAACAGATACCGATAACCTTTTTATTTTCTGGTCGGGGAATAAGATATCAAACATCATGACTCCCAAACTGGGCTAATTCATCTTGCATGGCATCAATCCAATTAGATTCATTGAGGGCATCGTTTACATTCTTCTATTCTACTTGATAAACAAAGCATGCAAAGTTAGCCATAATTTGAAATTCTGATCTTGTTCTCACAGGTACCGACTACATTCTCTAGGGGATGGTCTTTAGAAACCCAGGTTAGTACTGTAGGGACTCCTGTTGATAGTGGGTCAGTTATTTGAGGAAAGTCTATTTCAAAAAGGTCTTCTGACTCATCCACAACAATTAATCCATTACTAATACTCCCAGTGGCAGTGTTATTAACAACTACATTGATTGATTCCATAAAGATTTTGGTGTGCAAATCGTACGCATAATAGGCTCTCTACTAGTTTGGGAATACCTCAAAAAAAATCCTTTATCACCTCGGATGTAAAATTTGGAAAGGTGTTCTTTATCTTTACAAATATAACAAACACTCCCAAAGGTTCTAAAGTATTTTAAATTCGGTTTTTTACTGTACCAAAGCTCATACGAAGTCTATTTGGCATTCTTCGTAAGGTATACATGATTAGTGATGTGACACTTTGTCTGGATTGCCTCAACCCAAAATTATTTTGGCAGACCTTTGGCATGCAACATGACTCGATCCATCTCTTGGATT
Source organism: Sambucus nigra (assembly GCA_949130495.1). Classification (NCBI taxonomy): domain Eukaryota; kingdom Viridiplantae; phylum Streptophyta; class Magnoliopsida; order Dipsacales; family Adoxaceae; genus Sambucus; species Sambucus nigra. The sequence goes on along the minus strand of OX422215.1, from coordinate 385,764,675 downwards.
ATTTGGTTTTTCTTCTCCGCAATATCATTTTGCTACGGAGTTTTAGGAGCACTGAACTCATATTGATATAGATTACCGAAATAATATTTTACTACTCCGGTATCTTTCAATTATCCACCTTTGTCACTTCTTATACATGATACTTTGGTATCTTTTTCATTTTCTATTTTCAAAAGGATTTTAAGAAATTCTCGGAATGCGTCCAATTTATTTTCCATAAAAGCTACCCAAGTATACCGTGTAAAATCATCCACGATGGAAAGAATGTACCTTTTACCACAAAGGCTCATAGTAATGGAGGGACCCATATGATCTGTGTGGAGAAGTTCCAGTGGTTTCGAAGTCATAATATCCTTAACTTTCTTGTGAGGCGCTTTACTTATTTTTCTCACTTGGCAAGGACCACAAACAATGTTTGAAGAAATTTTTATTTGGGGTAACCCTCAAACCAACTCTTCAGATCTCAATCTACTTAAGTTATCAAAATTAGTATGACCCAATATATTATGCCAATAATCATAACCATCTAATCTTGTTAACTTAAAGGACTCGGCACAGGGAATAACTGTGTAACAGTTATTTGGAGTTCTGTTTCTCATAAGGATACAGTTACCATCTTTGTTCAGAAATTTTCATTTAGTTTTGGAAAAGGTAACTGTGTGATCAGAATCACAAAATAAAGATATACTCAACAGATTTGCCTGAGCCTTTCACTACGAGAATGCCATCCCTATTCTTGAAATGTCCCTTTACCAATGATCTGGGATGAGACTCCGTCACCAAATAGGACATTACCTCCTAAGAAGTTAGTCATATTTGTTAGTTTAGTCTAATCTCGGGTCATGTGTTTCGAACACCCAGAACCAAGTTACTAACCAATCTAGGCGCATTCATCTTTAAACGCAGTTATGAAAATGTTACACCTCAGTTGGGGTATCAAGTCATCTTTTCTAACCCAAATGGCCCTGGTTTTAAAATATTTTTTAGCCTTTGATTTAGAATAGGTTTGGGGGCTTGCTTCTCTTAGTGCGAGACTTTTTCTTTCTCTTTTTAAAGTTAGAGCTTTTATTGGTCTGATTGGGAGAATATAAGTGTTGCTTCTCTTACTAGAATAGTTCATTTTTTTGCAAATTGACGTAAATAAATTCTTTTGAAAACATTCAGCACGAGAGTGACCATAAACATCACAATAACTACAGTAAATATGCGAGGATGGCTTAACTCTATTTTCTAAACCTTTGAAAATAGGCTTAGATGCATTTTGAAAATGAGGTTTAACTGCAACAAATTTAGAGTTTTGCCCAAATTCTCTAAGGGAAGAAATCTTGGCCTCGATGTTTCAAAAATTCTTTTGAGATTTATCAAAATCCCGACTGATGTATATAGTACAGTCCTATAGGAAACAAATATAGTTTTAGAAACATTTTGTCTAACATCCTTTGCTCCTTTGGGGGGTTTGCCAAAGCCAAGACCAATTTTGTCGTCTGAATTTATTTTGTTTAAACTGATAATTTTATCATATGCTTTCGCATTTGCCTCAAGTTGAAGACGTTTCTTCAAAATATTTGAGACCTTTTGTTTTTTATTCTTCTAAGTCAACCAAAGTAGACTTGTATCTTTGTTCCAAAATACAGTTTTTCTCAGAAAATTCATTTATTTTGAAAATGAAATTTTTAGCCTCTCTCATGAGCCACACATTGACTAGCATAGTTCTGAGTGTTTTTCCTAACAGTCTTACTTAAGCTTTCTACGCGTTCAGTCAAGTTTTTTTACCATTTAGTATGAAAATATTTTTTAAAGTCATAGAATACAGTTCTTCAATATCAAGTAAATCATCATCATCGGACTCACTAAGTGAGGTGTGCGAGCATACTCCCTAATGATTCAATTTTAGGTTTGGGGCACACGCACCCATTCAATTTGTTATAATAATTTCCACTTTGACTCGCGCACATTCTAGACTCATCAGAAGTATTAACAATAACATCATTGGACATATTATTCATCACAAACATGCCACCAGGTATGGAATCAATTAAAGCATCAAGAGGTAATAATGCTTTATCATCAGAATATATAATTTTAGCATAAAAAGACATGCATGATATATGTATTTTAGATGAATCAGACTCATCATCATCTGAGTCACTAGAATTGTCCCAAGTCTTACACACGTGGGCCTTATGTGTAATCTTAACCTTAAGAATTGCATCCAGGGACATAATGCCCATATTACCATACTTATAGCACTGAATGTTGCTCAAGTCTTTCTTGGGTCTTGGATTGTTATTGTTGGTCTGTCTGTCACCACTACAGTCATGGGGTTTGGTAACTTAAAAGTTTTGATGATTCACTTTGCCTTGTTTAGTTACCATATCATTCCTAAACTTTATAATTTTTTTAATTTTTTTACTCATGAGGGTTATATGCTTATTGGTACTCTAAGTATTTTATTTACAATTTCTCTTCTATCATACATGATGCCATTAGCATGAAGTTTAGTGATAATGTCTATGAGCTTAATGTAGAAGTCATCAAAGGTTTTTGTGTCATCCATCATAAGGGTGTTATATTGTTAAACAAGCATTTGAGTTTTTCCAGCCTTAACACGCTCCTCACCCTCGTGAGCTGTAATAAGGGTGTCTCGAGCTTCTTTGGATGATGTGCAAATGAAATTATCTTAAACTCATATTCATTTATAGACATGAATATACATGTTTTACCCCTATTATTGTATAGAGACAACTGTTTCTCATCCCCTGTAAACTCACTAAAATCATTTTTCTTGACTCTTAGTGTGATTTCTTCACATATAGAACTAGTAGGATGTGAAAACCATTTTCTATAGTATCCTAGACCTCATCTCCCAGAGTTCCTTGAATGAACGCAATCATCCTTACTTTCCAGTAAGGGATGTTGTGTCCATAAAATACAAGGGGTCTGGAGAGGTTACCAAGTTTCTCAAATTTCTCATCCATTTTTAAAAGACAATAACAGTTTTAGGATTAAAAACTTTTAAAACCTCTCTGATACCACTTGAAAACACTCATTCTATTTTTTCTTAGGCTATTTTAAACGGTGGCTTTCACGACGAGTTCACTTGCTTCTCGCATCCCTTTATCGTGCACTCATTATTTTTTCAATATGCAATATAAATCCTTAAAACAATGGTTCTTACATGCACCACTCCCCCTAAGTCTAATATGCGCATAGATGACAAAATTGAGCAGAGAACATCTCACCAAACTCAAACTATGCATGAGTAGAAAAACATTCATATAATCTCGTGCATATGTGCAATGGCATATGCATAGTCGAATCAAAATGCAAATCAACCTCTAAACATCCCTATTAAACAAATGGTTAAGATCAATCTATGCATCCAAAATCATGACCAAATGTCCTAGCCATATGGAAAAATAAAGAGAAGGGGGGGTCCAAGCACACCAATATTTTTTAGTTTTTCAAAAAATATCTTTGACCCCAAAAGCTAAATCTTTTTGTATTTTTCAAAAATATATAAAACCAATTTTTTTTGTATTTTTCCAATAAGATTTAAATAAAAGAAAAATAACATACAAAAGATAAACATGCCATAACACTAGCAAATAAATATCACGAAGAAAAACTAGCCTATGACAAACATTCTAACACAATCATCCGTAAGATCTACCATGAAAAAAATCATGTGCAAGCAAATAAGTGTCGTGAAATTTAATCCTAAAGCCTCTAAGTCCGATTTCCTAACCAAAGTACATGTGTAATGACGTTTGGGATTTTTGGGAATCGAAACGACTTTATTCTTAAACTTCCTAGGAGCATTTTTAAGGTCATTGGAAAAACATCTAAGGTGGACCTTCCTACTGTAATGAGTGCAAGCGTAAACACGACGAGGAATGTTACCTAAATGTGAACCTCTCCAAACGTTCCTAGTTGGATCCCTCACGCGATTGGTGTTAGATTTGGGAATGGGAGCAATACGATCATCGAAGCCTATACCACACCTATCATCTTTGATTTAAATGGTGCCTAATATCCTATCCAACTTTTCTGACCTAGCCTCTAAATCACACTTAACCTTGCTCGAATCTCTCAATCTCTCCTCAAACTCACTAGGAACTTGAGCAAACTCATTGACTCCACAAACTCTAGAATCTCTTTCTTCATAGCCTCTATCAAACAACGAATACTATCTCTCTCGGCCTCAACGTATTCTAGTTTCTCCCGAAGAGTCTTCTCCCGTGCCCTAAGATCCTCAATCAACGCATCATTATTTTCTATGGAACATTCTTTCAACTTAGCATGCAACTTCAAGTTTTCCTTCTTCACCTTCACCGTTTCCTCATACAATTCACAAAAGGAAACTTGCAACTCACTTTCCCCCACATCCTCATCCTCACTCTCTTCACCCTCGCTCAATTAGGATTCACACACAATGGCCTCAGAAGTGTCATTCACATGAGTATCTTCATGAGAAGATTTATTGTCATCACTCACATGATAAACCATGAACGTGGTCAAGTTGCACTCAATGGGGGTATCCTCTCCCTCTTTCGGTTCACTCTCACATTATATTTTATCGATTTCTTGCCCTCCTTCTTAATTCTAGTGGGGTACTCCGCTACCCTATGGCCATAACCCTCATAACCAAAACACCTATCCAACTCATCCCTCTCATCATTCTCACTTTGATTCTTAGGGATGTGATCAGCCTTATTGTTCTTGAATTTCTCAAGTATTTTTTCATCTTTCGATTGATTTTGGGATTTAAGAAACTTTTTAAACTTCTTTGAAAACAAGGATACATCTTCAAAATCGGTGTCGGATTCATCGGCCTCTGAAACTTTAATTTCCTCTTTCTAAGATTTCAAAGCCATTCCATTTTCTTTCTTCGGCACTTACTTGGAGGTGTCAAGCCCATAGCAGATCTACTAGGCCAATATTTTTATCTTATCGAAGAGAACAACTGAGGAAATTGATACCAAGCTGTGTAGATTCCTTTGGTCTGGTCCGAATATGAAGAAAATAGGTTCAAAGGTTAAGTGTAGTAATGTTTGCATACCTAAAAAGGAAAAGGGCCTAGGTATAAAAAGCTCAAAAGATTGGAACACAGCCGCCATGTTCAAGCATTTATGTAGTAAGAAAGACATTTTACGGGTTAAATGGTGAAACATATATAGGTTGAAAGGAAGAAGTGTGTGTCATATTCATAACCCAGCTGATGCATCTTGGACTTGGAATAAACTTATGAAACTGAGAGAAAAAACCAGACCTTTCATCAAAACTATCATTGGGAATGGGCACAACCCATTCATATGGCACGACCAATGGCACCCTTTAGGCCCTCCATGGATGAAATATGGGGAGAGAACCATCTATAATGAAGCAAGCAACCACAAAGCCAAGGTGGATGATTTCATTAGAAATGGTGTTTGGGCATGGCCCTCAACTATTACCAGGGATCTCAATAAGATCAAATATGAAGCTTTACCTCCCATCAACACATATAGAGAGAGGATAGTATTATATAGCTTCCCATGGCAAATGGCATCTTCACCATAAACTCTGCGTGGAATTACATTAGGAAGCGTCATAATCAACTTAATTGGGTCCCTTTGGTGTGGGATAGTTGTACTATTCCTAAATGTACATTTATATTATGGATGGTTTGTGAGGATGCTATCAATACAAAGGACAAAACCCTTACTTGGGGAATTTCTCAACACAACATATGTGTGCTTTGTGATAATGTAACTAAGACCCGTGACCACCTTTTCTTTAACTGTAGCTTCTCTAATGGGATCTGGGAAGAGATAAAATACAACAGTTCGTACATCAGTGCCTCTACCACTTGGGATGATATCATTTTGGATGTTGCCGCTCATTTTAAAGGGAAAACAATGACTGAAAATCTCAAACGTACCTCCTTTGTTGCTGCCATATATTGTATCTAGATGGAGAGAAACAAAAGAATCTTCAAGAACACTAGCTCCAATCATGCTGGTATCATGGATGAAATTACATTATTTGTCAAATGCAAGTCATGTAGCTAGAAAAAGTCTAGAAGGAACTTTAATAACTGGCTCAGTTGCATGAACTGGGGACTTAATGGAAATCTTTTACTTTTTGATTAATGTGGTTTGTTTTCAGTTGTTTCTATAGGGTAAATTTCATCTTTGAAATTTGACACGGGGGGGTATGCCCCCCCCCCCCCCCCCCCTCCCCCCCTTTTGCTCCCTATGTATATATTTCCCTTTTTTTAATGTTATTCTTAATTACAAAAAAAATGTCAAGCTCATAAGTTTGTAGGTAGACTATAAGCTCTTTTAGTTTCGTTGAGTCAAGCAAACTCAAAGAGTTTAAAACGGTAATCTTTGGATCAAATCTAGCGGGCAACGACCTTAAGATTTTCTTTATGACTCAGTTGTTGAGTGTTTTCTATCCTAAGTTAAATGACAAGTTGACAATATGGGACAACCTAGCATAAAACTCATTAAACGTCTCACTCTCTAACATTTTAATCGTCTCAAATTGGGTGGTCAGGTTTTGGAGTTTGGAAGCCCTAACGGTGCTAGTTCCCTCGTGAGTAAGTGCAAGAACATCCCACACCACTTTAGATGTTTCACACATCATAATACGATTATACTGTTTTGGGTTAACAGATGAGGAGACAACATTTAAACTTTTGGAATTGTATTGTATAAGTTTGTGTTCGGCATCAGTCCATGACTCAACATATTTCAAATGTGTGGCCTCATCCTCTCTCATGTCTGGTGGTGTCCACACTTTTTCCACCACTACAAACACATTCATCTATGGCCTTAAGTGTACACTTCATACGCATCTTCCAATAAGCATAATTTGACCCATCAAACATAGGTGTTCTAAAGCCATCATACATACCAAAATTCATACCTAAAGACACATGGGATAACTCGCACAATAAAATAGTGTTTCTAGCTCTGATACCAATTTGTAAAGATGGGGTCCCTGTATGTGTGCACGCTTTAAGTGAAGATGACTTTTTCAATACTTTTTCCATTTTTTATTATGTGCCAATTTTAAATAAGCCAGTTTTAACTTCTTAATCCTAAACATGCATCTAGTTAGATTAAGTAAGATAAAGTAAAGAAATATCACAAAACACACCAATGTACGAGGAAACCACTAAGGAAAAAAACCTCAAATGGTACAAGCTAGATAATCACTATGATACAATAATTAAAAAGGAAGAATTACAGTCTTACTCAACGACCCGATCCCCATAAGTCCTGACGCCTCTTATTCTCTTTAATAACTCCTCTATAGTGCAACATAGGAGTCCACCTATGCCAGGTCCACAGCACACGAGTCCGTGTGTACCTCGGTATCCACCGATACATCCACAGTAATCGTCAATCAGTAAGTATGGATTACACCGCACGAAACACATTCTTCGAATGATGAAGAATGAAACATTATTGCAAACACACGATCTCTATGACATATAATTATGTAAACTCGGAACTTGTGAACAAGGAATGATGTTTTTACTTTGACAAGCTTTTGTAAACAATTGCAAAAAATGTATAGGTTATGTTATCTTTTGTATGTTCTGCACACACGCAAAAGATGCCTTAAATAATATTTTTTCAGTCGATGCATCTTTCTAACGAAATAAGTATATTGTTTAAACAATCAAAACATCTCGTTTGAATGAGATTGCCAAGTATTTTTAATGACAGTCCCATGTCGTTTAAACGAATGTTAAAGTCGTTTGAACCACATAAAAATAAGGGAATGTTCATACGACTCTAAACTCGAAATAACTTAGGAAAAATCATTTTAAAAACAAATATAATTAAAATAACATCCTTAAAAAAAATTATCGAGAGTCCATAAACCATTATGTATCCATACCGGAGAGAATCTCGAAAATCCAAGTGAAGATGTGAAACGTGAACCAAAACTCGGCATAATGAGAATCATGACAAGTAAAATCTATCCTATGACTCAAAGTTGTTTTTGTCCGGAATAATGCCAATACATACAAATTGACATTATTTGGAAATTTGTCCTTACGTACTCTTTCTGATCCAGCAATTTCTAAACCTCCAATCCTTAATGTTCTTTACTTCGACTCAAAAGTCAGTATCTCCAAGTGTCAAGCACACTATCTATGTGAAGCGTGTGAGAGTTAAAGTGGTGTGTTCTATCTATATGAACATGCAAGTACTCACACACACCTATTTTACAAATTGTCCTACAAATTACAGAAGTTCTCTAAATGATCATATTTAAACACATTGTATCAGATAACCTCTAAAAACCCTACATCTGGTGAGATCTTTTAAAAATAGATCTAAAGGATATTTACACGAAACAGATTTCACAGAGTATAAAATTAAGTTTTAAAGAATAGTATAGATCTAAATCGAAAGCGTTTTCTAATATTTCACGTTTTATTCTTCAAAATGTATGGATCTAAAAGACTTTGAAACAAGGATAAGAGATCCACCAAGAAATATCAGTTTTGAAGAAAAATATTTTGATATAGTACTTAGGCGATGGAGTCCACAAGAGAGGGCCCCCATGCCAATGTTAGTGGAAATATAAATTAGGTGAGGAAGTCCCAAGCTAGGGACCCCTCTGCCAATCCCAGCTAAAATGTGAAATTAGGGGAGGGAGCCCACAAGCGAGGGACCCCTATGCCAATGCTAGTTGAAGCTTTATTTAGGCGAGAGAATCCACAACGAGGGACCCCTATGCTAATGCCAAATTAAGATGATATTTGGGTGAGGGAGTCCACAGAGAGGGACCCCTCTACCAAGGCCAGTTAAAATGTAAAATTAGGTGAGGGAGTCCACAACGAGGGACCCCTTTGTAAATACTCAAATTCAAATGTTATGTTATAGCGAGGGGGTCTAAGACACCAGTGACTAAGGAACAAAATAGGCCAGGATGATGGGATCTATATTAAGGAGGTCCTCATCATAAACAAAGTTATTCTTTTAGATAACAAAAGTACTAATGTTTATTTACTTGTACAGGTAACCTAGTTGAGCAAGTAGGTCTCAAATAGGGCATTTGGGATCTTTTGGGACTTTTGACTTGGTGGCTGGGAGACATGGTTTGTTGAGAAACACTCAACCAATTAACACTTTAAGATAGAGAGAATGCTAGTAGAGAGAGCCCTAGGAGTCACTCAAGCTCTTACACAGCCAACACTTAGTCACAAATACATTGAGTAGTCAGATGGCTACTCATGAAGAAATAACTTTTACAAATGATGTTACAACTCAAAGATAGTACTAGACCTCTAATTAAGTGCAAGGTGGGCAATGGTAAGGATACGTTCCTTTGGCACGATAACTGACATCCCCTTGGTGATCTGCATCCCCGCTATGGGGATAGAGTTATTTATGACACTGCCAGTAACCACAAGGCTTTGATCGCTGATTTTGTCCATGAGAATAGCTGGAGATGGCAGGCCACCACCACTTGGGACCTGTTGGAAATCAGGAATGTCGACTTGACTACCATTAGGCAGGATATGAATGGTGAAGTTAAGTGGGTCCCCAACCTGGCTGGTTTCTCTATTAGTTCGGCGTACAATGAGATCTCCCATATTCAACCTCCTGTGATGTGGCATAACTTAGTGTGGGATAAGGCCAACATTCCAAAATGTTCCTTTATCTTATGGCTGATTTGTTGGAATGCATTACATACCAAAGATAAGTTGTTTAACTGGGGAATTTCAGAGGACAACTTATGTTGCAGCTGCAATAATGGGGTCGAGACCATAGTCGCCCACTTGTTCAATGAGTGCCACGTTGCTAAGGAGGTGAGGTTTAAAAACCAGGAGTATAGGGAGGCCTTACCTTGGGACGAAGAGGTGCATTTCACAACTAATAATTATGGAGGTTCAAAATTTTACAATCAGATTAGGAAAATCTCATTTTCCACTGCTATCTATTGCCTTTGGATGGAAAAAAAATGATAGACATTTTAGGAACTCTTCCAGATGCACCAATGCCTTGGTTAAGGAGATTGAGGTAATGATCAGATCAAGGTTCATGACCTAGACGAAAGGGAGAAGGAGTTTTAAAAACTAGATGGCTTGTATGAATTAGGGTATCCTGGAGAGCGCAATCTTGTGATTGGTGGGCTATGTTCGTTTGGGTCTCTATTTTGTTAGTTTCCCCCATAGGGTATGCCCCTAAGGGTTCGTGGAGTTTCCCCTCCTTAAGCTTATAATTAGTCCTTTGTTTTTATATACATAACTTTTCCCAAAAAAAACTTTTACAAATGATTTTAGAGAGGGTGTCCCTCAAGGCTACTCTCAAGTTTACAAAAATTTGTACATCTAGTTATTATTTGAAAAGATATTTACCAAATCATATGTTATGTCTCCATTTGGAAACATATTTTCTTTTTGACTTTAGTTTGCACCAGGTGTCATTTGTCAAAGAAGGACAAGCGGTTGTAAATAATATAGGGACAAAAGGTACACTTTAGACCATGTCTCTTAAAGTTTCCTCTCATTTTTGTCTCTCAAAAAGGCCATGTCAGCCCTAGCTTGTAGGACCTTTAGGATGGGTCAACTCAGATAAGAAAACTCAAGCTATACCGTTTATCTGTAAAAATCACACCAGACCTAGTTGTTTATCACTGCTCTCTCTAAGTGTTGAGTGCTTGTCTCTTCACTCCCATTATTGCAGCTATCATTCTCAAGAGATCTTATTCTTCAAGTTATCATTATTATCTATGAAGCTTCATATTTGCAGGGGGAGGTCCACAACATTTACTCCATTTTTACTAGAAATAGAAGGTTTTCATACCCAGATGCTCTTGAGACCTTGAAGACCTTGAGGGCAGAGTCCATTGGAGTGGTTCACACCTCATCCATTCCAGTTTCTTATTAGACCCGAGTCACACTATCCTCCTACATTTGGACAATCCGCTGAGGAGGTTTCCTAATTACCATGGATAAAAAAGGTTATAATGTTTCTAAGAAGCTGGAGTCTTGATGACACTAGACTGCTTTATGACTAACTGTTTGTATGGCCTTATGGAGACTAAAGTTCATGGTTTTCTATTGAGGTCTATGGAATAATTTCTCCTATGAAATTGATTCCTAGGTGGATATGCCCACCAGTTCTCAGTTTTATTTCATTTCTTACTTACCAAAAAAAAAGTTGAAGACACTCCAGCTGGAAATGGAGTTCAGAGTGACCAGACCACCCAAGAGGAGGTGGTAGTGATCGAACCTAGAGAACCTTCTCATCAATAAGGACAGAATGGTGCAGTAGCAGTTGCTCAATTGATAGGTATGAATTTATTGAGCATGTTTTTTGAGTTCTAGAAGCAAAATAACGTGGATTTCGCAAGTTTGAGCCAAAATTATGTAACATCGGTAGTATCCCCCTCTTGAGGGGTAGTTGCAATAGCAACAGCAATAGTGGAGGTAAAGAATGTGGGTTTGGAGGAGTCTCTCTCTAGGATTGTTACTTTAGAGGAAGTGAAGAAGCTATTTTCTTCTCAGAAGGAAACTTATCATCTGTATGAGGAATTGTAGAACCCCTACCCAAAAAGTGTCAATGAGAAACCATACCCATAAGGGTATGTCCCACTAAAATTCATCAAATTCAATGGCAAAGGAGAAAGCCCGAGAGAGCACGTGAAAAGATTTTATGGAATGCCTAGGAGTGCATGAGAATGACAAGAACTTGAAATTGTGGGATTTCTCCATGACCCTCACGGGGAAGGCGTACACATGGTACTCCTACCTGGAGCCCAACAGCATCCCAATATGGGAGGAAATTCATAAGCAGTTCCTTCAAAAAAATTATGGCAGAAGACAAGTTCACGTTGAGACACCTAGCTCAGGAAGTGTAGACGCCCGGTGAAGAGGAGATGCAATATATCGAATGTTTTTGCGAGAGGTAACTAGATGTTCGTGAAGATGTAACTGAGGCAAGGCTACTATAAATATATGTCGAGGGACACTTAGAAGAATATGAAATCCATTTGGTCAATGAAAGTAGAGATGGAACTTTTAGTTAATTCACCCGAGTTGCCAGTAACATAGCTATGATCATCAATCCTACACCCTCAAGTTGGAGAACACAAGTGCCTTTGACCTCAGGAAGGTTTCAAGTCTCCAGGAGGCAAGAATTTAACTTCATGGATGGAGATTCAAAGGGCAAGAAGGGATACCCGGGGTTCAAAGGCAGTAGCCCAGCGAGCAAGAGGAAGTTTAAAAATGATGTCCCACTGCCTCTGCCTTATAGCATGATAAAGGCGATGGAATGTTACCACACTTTGGTGCGGGAGGAGGTAGCAGGTCTACCCCACTCAAATGGGTAAGTCCCAATAGAAGCAGACAAGGCTAGTGATAAATATTACGGTTTGCATCAGAGAGTGTAGCATGCCACCAAAGATTATTTCTACCTAACAAAGACCCTTAGAAAGAAGGTGGCCAGTGATACTTTGCAAATACATCTCATAGATGTCAATGAGAACCCACTTCAAGAACATCATTATGGCACTGCCAAAGTGGTGGTAGCATATGATGAAGCAGCAGCTCGTGACGTGAAGGAATGGGCAGAAAGTGAGAAGATATGCAAAGAGTTGGAAGGATTAGCGCTTAATAGATAACAAGAATCTGAAAATGAAAGGATACGTGAATAATGGTTCTTCAATTTTGATCAAGAAGAGTTTAAGCATGAGGGGGTTGAGCAAGTTAACCCCGAGAAGGCAAAGTAGATGTTATCCCGGCTCTAGATGAAGGAGGAACATCTAAGGCAGAATATGTCTACAATGCTCAAACTTATGAGGTAGACTTGGACTCTGAGTGCAAAGCCATAGCAAGAAGCCCCAAGTTCAAATGGTTCTTTAACTAGATAGGAGTGAAGTATGATACTCGGGTGGTCATTACGAGAAATATTTTGGAATCAGTGCAACAGAAAGGGGATCCCTCACTAAACTAGCATGGACCCATTAGGCGATCGATTAAAAGATACACTTCTGAGGTGGTATTTTAAAAAGCAAATAGACAAGAGCCATATTTTCACAACCTCCCACTCTATATGATAGCCATGATCAATGGAATTTCTTTCCCCAGGGCATTGCTAGATGGAGGAGCGTCCATTAAAATCATGCCGATCAGCACGTCATATGAGATAGAGATCTTTCAAGAAAAAGATAGTGCACGTACTGCAGGTGATTTTGGGATTTAGTAGTGTAGGCATGCAATAGCTTAGATATGTGAATGTGGGTATCAAGCTGGGGAAATTCACTTATCATATTAAATTTCATGTCATCAATGCCAACACAAGCAACAAGATGCTCATAAGGAGAGCGTGGATGCACACTCATGGCATAGTTCCCTCCACATATCATCAATGTGCCAAAGCCAATGTTTGAGGCAGTGAGATCATAATCAAATCAACGCAAAAATTATTTCTTGTTGAGGAAGCCCATCTGGTAGATGCAATATTTTATATCGAGCTCGATGAAGAGAGAAATAGCTCAATGAGAAAATTAGAGGGGATGCAAGTGGTTGTTGGAGATGCCCAATCGAGGATGTCTGTTCATGATCATTTGGGACAGAGAGTGATCCCCCAGATGGCAAAGGGAAAGAGGAAGGTAGAGGAGGTATCCAAGCCCCCTCGATCATGTAAAAAGGTCATCCTTCTCGACAAAAAGGTTATATATTGCTTATAACGATCTGCGCAGGCTGCATTCTGGGATGAGAGCATCGATCCGATACCAGAGTGTTTTATGGTAGATGACTTATATATAATAAAGCATGTAGAGGAACCCAAAGAGGTTCCTGAATGCATGCAAGATGGTCCCAGAGAGCAGTTGAAAGCGCTGTAAGATATTAATTTGGGTATAGAAGGGGGTGAGAGTAAACCCATTCTAATCTCCAAAGGGTTGAACCCAAAGCAGAAGGAGGAAATCATCAGCTTGCTCAAGGAATTCACTGATGTGTTTGCTTGGAAATACAAAGAAATGCCTGGGATAGATCCAGAGGTGAGCTCCTATAAATTAAATGTTCTTCCTAATGCTTTCCCAGTTAGACAAGCCACTCGTACATACAAGGCTGAGCTAGACCTTAAGATGAAAGAAAAAGTTGAGATATTGTTGGCAGCAGGGTTCATTAAACCCATTCAACACCCTATATGGCTTTTTAGCATTGTACCAGTGGCAAAGAAAGATAAACGCCAAATTCGTATTTGTGTCAACTTCCGCGGCTTGAACTGAGCATGCCCCAAAGATGAGTTTTCCTTGCAAAATATAGACAATCTAGTAGACACTACCACGGGTCATGATATGTATAGTTTCATGAACGGGTACGTCAGCTATAATCAGATCAGGATGGATTCGGTGGACATAAAGAAGACTGCCTTTCGCATGCCGTTGGGAAATTTTCACTACATAGTCATGCCATTCGGGTTGAAGAATGCAGGGGTCACCTTCCAGTGAACTATAATGGTCACCTTCCATAACTTATTTTATGACATATTGGATCTCTATGGGGAAAACCTAGTGGTGAAGTCAAAGAAAGAAAGTAAGCATATCCAAGACCTCGTGAGGATGTTTGAAAGATACCACGGGTATAAGATGATAATGAATCCCGGTAAGTGTGCCTTTAGGGCCACTACAGGAAAAATTTTGGTATCTATAGCAAATCGGCAGGGGGTACAGGCTGATGAGGAAAAGAGGAAGGCCATTATAATGATGTCATCACCAAAAAGTCAGCGACAGCTCAAGATCTTCTTAAAAAAAGTGTCCTTCCTAAGAAGATTTATGCCTGCACTAGCAGAGGTGACCCACCCATTTACCCCTTGATGAAAAAAAACTAAGTGTATCTGTGGGAAGAGTAGAAGAAGCCTTTGAGAAAATCAAAGAAATATTAGCATCCCCATCTACGATGATACCGTCGAAAGCCGGAGCATCGCCGCTACTCTACTTCACCTCAATAGAGAGGTCTATAGGAGCATTGTTTGCTCAAGAAAATCAAGGAGTAGGGAGGCCAGTGTATTATTTTTCAAGGGTGGCACAGAATCTAGATGTACAATATTGAGAGGCATTATTTTGCCTTGGTCTTCGTGACCCAAAAGTTAAGACATTACTTATTGGCCTTTACAGTTCATATCATCACCAAATGTGACCCTATCAGGTATCTCTTAGCATGGACGGTCTTGGTAGGGCGAGCAGCAAGGTGGTACTTAATTCTATCAGAGTACGATTTGAAGTGCGTGGTGTTGAAAGCTATCAAGGGTCAGACAGTGGAAGATTTGTTAGCCCACTTCCCAAGCCAAAATTTTGAGCCTCCCAATGAAGATCTACCTGGAGAAAATTTCCAAGCATGTTTAGCAGAAGAGATGGAGGAGAGGAGGGTGGAATTTAATGGTTCTTATATCGAAGGAACAGGGGGTGTATGTGTTATCCTCTCGACTGGTAAGGACAAGATCACTCTCTCCTTCAAGTTGGATTTTATATGTTCAAATAATGAAGCTGAGTACAAAGCCCTCATTCTCGGATTTCTGGAGGCGTTTTGAAAAGGTATCAGATTACTATGTATACGAGGGGACTATAACTTGGTAGTATAACAAGTTAATGGGGAGTTCTCCCTCAAGCACGCCAATCTAGCACCATATGGATCCATCATCCAGAGGCTGCTGAGCCCATTCTTGTAAATAACCATTGAGATACACGCACGAATAATGAATAGGCACCTAAATGCGCTAGCTATGGTAGCTCAAAAATTGGACATGGTTAAATCGGAAGAAATCATCACGGTACGGTAGAGAACGGTGCCTACCATGGTGAAGTCTTTATTTCCATATGACGAATCGAAAGATTGGAGGTACCTGATGGTGAAGCAGTTAGAAACCAGAGAAGGAAAAATGAAGATGTTAGAACTGGCCACCTAACACCTGTAGTAAGGAATGATTTATTTTAAGAGCTCGGGGGTGTTTCTATCAAGATGTGTAGCAGAAGAAAAAGTTATACGAAGGTTTGCAGCAATGCATGAGAAGCATTGTGGGGATACTTATATCCCCCTTTATCATTGATTGGGGGCTATCACTGGACCACCATGAGCATGGAGGATGCTCATTTGCAATAGGGTTTTTTGAAGTGGCAAACCCAATTTGACCATCCATCTCAAGCTAACTTCATAGAAGCATTTGAGGATTAGAAGATAGCCTTACATAGTGTATTTGAAAGATGGCGAGTTTTTAGACGAGCGAGCAGATGAAATTTATCTCAAAAAGAGAGTGGACCTCTTCTATCCAATTGAAGGGGAACTCTACAAGAAAGGTTACAATGAGAAGGCATTGAAGTTCATAGCTAAAGAGGAAGTGGAGAGAGAGCTGAAGGAAGCCCACGAGCCCTCCAACATGTGAGGTGCTAAGTTATACGATCAATTGATGATGTTGGGGTACTACTGGACAACCATGGAACCTAACTCCATTGGTTATGTGAAGAAATGAAGGGCATGCCAAGTACATGGTAACATGGTGCATCCCCCCCTCAGTTCGCCTACAAAGTTTAGCAGTTCCTTACCCCTTTCACACGTGGGCATTTAATTTGGTAGGAAATATCAACCCAGCCTCTCACGGTAAGGCTTTCATTATTGTTGCCACATAATTGTACACCAAATGGGCGAAAACAATCCCGCTAAGGAGAGTAACTGTCGAAGAGGTAACCCAGCTTATAAGGGAGTATATCATATGCAGTTATGGTATACCCAAGGTGATCCTCACACATAATGAGAAGAAATTTTTATGCAAAGAGATGGCACTCCTCACTGACAAATACAAAATCGTGCACAATAATTCAAATATTTCCTACCCGGAGGGAAATGGCCAAGCAGAGGCCACAAATAAGACTTTGATCAACATACTGAAGAAGATGCTTGAGGTCATTCCAAGGGCATGGGATGAGAATCTACTTATGGTGTTATAAGCCTACCATACTTCAAAAAAAATTTGACAGGGTTTACTCCGTTCTCACTAGTATATGGGACCAAAGTTGCCTTACCGATGGAATTGGCACTACCCTCGGTTAGGGTTTCTCTAAGTAATGTCCTCATTCCATACCCTCAACATGTGAAACTGGAGGCACTAGACAAACACAGAGATAAGTCCAAGGAGAATTTCAAGGTATACACCCAGCAGTTGTCCAGGGCTTATGAGAACTGGGTCAAGCCGAGGGAGTTTCAAGTAGGGGACTTGATCCTACGTGCGTCCACCCACCATGTCTGCAGCATGTTAGCATTAAAGTTCAAACCCAATTAGGAAGTCCCCTTCATGGTGAAAGGGGTGGACAAGTTAGAGTACTGCCAGATATTAGAGCCTGAGAATGACTGTCTTCACTCTATTAATTGTAAGTGGCTAAAAAATTATTATGCCTAGTTTTTTGTTAACGTTCATTTCTTTTGAAAAGTTTGAGTGTCCTGCTCTAATACGACAAAAGGTTTTTTATAAAGTTGGTAGAGCAAAGTCTTGTAAATAGTATACAATATGAAAGAAATGAATAGCAACTATTTTGATCATTACCTAATGATTTTTACATTATTATGTGAGGTGGGTGCACCGGGTTAACATTTTTTAAATAAAAAGTAAGAATTGTAATACTCTTTACTAGAGTAGAAGAGGGTCCATGACGAAGATAACTTTCCTCATTATACTTGGGGGTACATCCATCCCAATGGAAAAGTATATTGAGCAAAGTCCTTGCAAACATAATAGACCAACAGGAGGTTATCCTCCTAGTAGTAATAATAAAAAATCTACTATACATTTTTTATTATTATTTCATAACAAATTTATAGCCTAGAGAACAAGTTCTAACCTTTGTTCTAGAAAAAATTTACTTGATCAGTTCTCAGAAAATATGGAGAAGGGGGTGTACCTCCCCCTCCCCCCCCCCCCCCCCCCTTCAAAAATGTTATTCTTCTTAGGTAAAAAGGTTCCCAAGAAAAATTTGGAATGAGGACCCCGAGTAACTCTATCTGAGCCCGGATCCTAGTAGCCTTAATCGGTCGTTTCTTGGCCCTGGACTGCCTGGATGTGTGAATCTTCACCATCTTTCGAAATGGAACACTCAAGAAATGACGGACTATGGTATTAAGCTAGTCTAACTGGAAGTGATAGAACTGCTGTAGATTCCGAAAAGCTTCCAGGAAAAGCAAAGTAGAAGCACTAGTCAACTCAGATGGGTGGGTGGCGAAGAAATTTAAGACTTGGCTGGAAAGGGACTTTAGGTTGAACAATGTAAGACCATAAATATCAAGCACACTCTGAGAAGTGAATGTCTCAGGGTGATTCTCCAAAATCAATTCCAAAGTCTCCCGCTCAAGAGTCCTGAAATGCCTAGGTCGCTCCTCGCGCAACAATATTCTCATGAACATCACAGGAGCCTCCATCGTAGTAGCATCACTAGTATGACGAGACTTTACCTCCTATGGAAGGAAAGATGACTCCTCTCAGATTCAGCATCCATAGCTGAGGAGGTGGCCTCAAAGTTCTAACCTCCTCTCTCAGCAGGATCCTGAAAAATAAAATGAGATGGTACAGGTATGCTAACTCAGGAGAACAAAGAAGATAAAGAACAAATATACTCAGATTCCTCAAGAGACTATAATATAAATCTTACCCCAAAGCTCGGAGGGGTGAGTATGCTGCCACCCAGACGAGAAGAACCCGCGGGGTGCAGAGTGCCAAACTATATATATATATATATATATATATATATATATATATATATATATATATATATATATATATATATATATAGCATAGTTTTTGAATTTGGAAAATGTAAAAGCACAATAACGTTCATGATTTTTCCACATCTTCCCCTTCTAAATCAAGGGCTATGATTAACTACCTAAATTTGATATCCCACCCAAACAATTTCAATAGCCCCCCAAAGAAAGCTGAACAATTTCACTTTATTTCAAATACATATTTTCTCTTTTTCCCACACATTACCTGACATACTTCATTATCTATATATATATATATATATCTTTCTCTCTCACACACACACGCACACACGTGAGATCCAGATTCTCGAATATGCTAGTACGTTCATATGATTTGGTTTTTGTATGTGATTCAACTTTTAGCCGTTTGTGGGTTTGGATTCTTGGGTACAAATAAGATTCATGGCTTATTTTGGTTGTATTCTTTAGTTTTGTATGTGATTCAACTTTACGGTCTTGTGGGTTTAGATTCTTTGGTACAAATAAGATTTAAGGTCTATTGTGGTTGTATTCTTTCGTTTTGTATCTGATTAAACTTTAGGGTTTTATGGGTTTGGATTCTTTGGTACAAATCATATTTAAAGTTTATTGTGGTTGAATTATTTGGTTTTGTATGTGATTCAACTTTAGAGTTTTGTGGGTTTGGATTCTTTGGTACAAATCATATTTATGGCTTATTGTGGTTGTGTTTTTTGGTTTTGTATGTGATTCAACTTTAGGGTTTTGTGGGTTTTTATTCTTCGGTACATATCAAATTTATGACTTATTGTGCTTGTATATGGACTTCCTTATCTGATGTTTATTTTTGTTTTGTAGGTACTGGTTTGGCTATACTTTGTGTATATATTGCTCCGTAAAATGAGGTATTCCTCCCCCACCTCTCAGGATATATATTTTTTGACAGATTTAGTGGATTCTATATTTTTTAGGTTTTAGTAATTTTATTAATTGGGGTATACTCTACTAATTCGTGTATGAAAGTTATTTATAGGTAACTAATACTAACTCGGTACCATTTTTAGGTATTTTTCAAATGGTATACCCCATGTACTTATTTTTTGGGGATTTTCAGGGTATACAAATTTAAAAATACTTAAAAATCCCAAATCGAATTAGTAGAGCTTTAGTATTTGGGATTGGATGTTTATAACCTACGTCCCTATCACTCTCTTTACAACATTTAAAATGGTACCAAAGAAAGTAATAATTTCTTTTCCATTGTATAACACTGGTTTTTTCCACATATGTCAAAGCTCTATATGACACAAGTTTTTTCCATTTAGTTTACTATTTTTCTACCATTTCACTAGGCATATAATGCAGTGATGATTGATTATGGGTACTTATTGGTTTTTATATCGGGTAATTGAATTGAACAGGTCTGGATCGAGAGGAGAATTTTGATTGATTATAGTAATATTTTTGTAATATTTTTTTACTAATCCATTACTCTGTTATATGTACCAAAGATATCATTACATTTTTTGGAACCACTGATATTTAACACACTATTAAGATTTATTTAATATATTTCTATTACCTTTATGGTACAAATTTAGTTCTCTGAATTATTGATACTATTACCTTTATGATACTAAAATTTTAGTACATTTAGTATAAGGCATGTCAAACTTTGTTTTGGTGTGTCCTAACAGAGTCACTCGACCTTTGAGCACAAATCAGACCTTCTCTAGGTCTCCTCACCTTGAATATAAAGGTAATTTATATTTAGTTGAAGGGTTTTCATTGATTTTTAAATGTTATTTATATATTTATGAAGATTTACTTTCACAGAGTTCTATACAACAATAATTTTTTAAAAGAGTTTTTGTGAACCTTAATCACTCCCTAATTACTTTTATTGGTATTGCTATTTTTTATGTAGTCTCATGATTACTTCATTGGTAACACATTTTTCTCATTCATAACACACTCATCTAATAACATTAGTGAAGGATTATGATAGATAATGGGCCAAAATTATGGTCGTATATTCATTGATAACTTTTTTATAAATGTGGCTTTGGTAAACAAACCTTTTGTGATTTAAAAACTGCGATGGTTGTACAGATTTTTGTTGGTTAAATTATACATAGCATATTTCTAATCTTTATTGATAGAAATTTAGCTTTTTTATTCTTTAGTCATTTGATTGATAATTTTTTGATTTGGAGGTAACTGATTATCTACTTTTCTATTATTTTATTATCAATATGTGAAGGTTTGTTTAATGGTGGTTCATCTTAAAATTTATGAGGTATGGCTACTTTATATGGAAACATGTATTTGTGACAACATTTCTAAAATGAAGTTGTTTGAAAAATAGTTTTATTAGAAGATTTGCATATATTTATGAGGTATGGCTATTTTTTGTCGTTTAATTTAATTACATATCAGATAATGTAAATGAAAATCAATAGCGACATGTGAATTTATTATATAGTTTGATGTTAAATTTTATGTTTTAAGGTGTTCTAATGAAGGTTTAGGGTGGTTGTTATGAGCATAAATTTTACATATGTGTTGTACATATTCTATAAGTTTGTTCAATTTTAGGGATGCTTAACTACCCTGCTTTTCATAATGGAAGACATTTTGACCATGTGTGAAAGGTTTAATTTGTACGTTTGATATCTTGCCCTGTGATTTTTATATTTAGTAGGTTTAGTTATGTTATTAGGACACTTTGTTAAATATCTTTTTATTGTTTAATGTCATAGTTGAATTAAAGAAGCCTAAAACGGAGGAACTGTTACTCTAAATTGATATCACAATATTAGTTTAATTTTTTTACTCAGTTAGTCTTCCATTTTTTTTTTCTTACAATTATTTTAGCAGAGCCCATTCAATAAATTCTTGGGGTTTCATGATGTCTTTTTGGCAGTGCTTTAGCAGCAGGTATTTTTGTGGTTCAGTTACTTCCAAATCTAAATTACAGTATTAACTTACAGTTATCTGTTTGATTCTTTTTTTTGTTGGAATCTTGGGTTCCAAATCAGAGTTCAAAACATCGTTATTTGGATGATGCATGTCTGAATTGGTTGTGCGCGTGGTGTATTAAGTTTGAAATAATTTGTTTTGTAGATCTCTTCTTTCTGATCGTCATTAAAAAAAAGATCTGATATAAATTATTTTTGATTTGGGTATGTGTGACACCCCGCCTAATTAAATACCGGACGATCACTCCTTTATTAAATTAAAATCAAGGTGAACAGTTGGATCATTCTTAGCATCACTGTCGTTCCAATTTAAACACCCTAATTAATTAAGCTAAGTGTCAAAAACATTTTTAACATCCCTTTCAAGTTTTATTTATTTATTTTATTAAACAATCATTCCAATAATTTAACATTCAACAACTGGCTACTAACAATAAAACTTAAAGTAAACCATCCCGAATATAATGAATCCCAAAGTGACAATACTAGAAATAGATGAAGTACAATATCCAAATAACAACTGAAAAATGGAAAGGGCGACACATGCCCCAATAATGAACATGCTAGGAGTATAATCAAATGGATGAAGTCGTCTAAACAACAGGCCTGCAACTCCCACCTAAGCTGCAGCGCGTTCCTGCCAAAAAACCCTATGCAAGACGTCCCTGTGGCTGGGCACCTGTAATATATACATATATATATACAAGAGAGAAAGAGAAATGGAAACGGGTCAGAGCCCGATAGTGTATATGATTTAAAAATTCGTTTAGCAAGTATTTAAATTGATTACAAGCTAATGCAACAACATATTAGTGCGACACTCTCTTAAGAAATTCTCACCTCTCTTCTAATGTGCACACTTATCGCACTAACCTTCCCAATGGTCTATCTCGTCATATACCACACTATCTTTCACCAATGATTTAACTTATCTTAGGTTATTCGCAGGATTTACAACTGAACAACACAAGTATTTAAAACGTAAGATTTCAATTTGTAACCAAGGTTCTCCTTTTAACTTTATTAATCAATAAAGTTTTCCAGTGTCATATTATAATTTCTCAAAACAATTATTTATAATTTGAGTCATCAACCATGTCCTACATATCAAATCACAGTAGGCAGTTCCAGATTTCAGAATTTCATATATATATTAACTACTCGTATAATATATATATCATAACAGCACCCCACATAAAAACTATGGTGCGGGCATACTCTGCTATCCAATCCCCGTATCAATCGTACTAAAGGGAATACAAGTTCGGAATCACTCTCGAACTGTATAAATACATACATAAACAATATTGAGGCGAAGCATAGTTTCCAAGTCCAAGAGGTCAGTACATACCCTCACGTCTCTTAGGACCGTGACTACCGATTCGATAGCCTGTACCTAGGATTCCTATCTTCTAGGGTACGGGTCAATATCCCCCATAAGGCACACGAGATAAGATCGTCCCAGCGCGGAAACCTCAGGGATAGCAAGTAGCTCGGGCATGATTTTCACAAGTATATAATATATGCATACACAATCATATAAATATACCACTTTTATTATATCAATTTAGGTTTATCCAATAACCCACATTCACAACATTTATCCTTATTTTCCCATTATTATTTATCAAGTATAATGGTTCGTTTATAACTTTAATTCGAAGGGTTTTTCCAACTTACTACGTAACCCTCATGGACTCTATTCTTCCAAATATACGATTCAGTAGATATCCATTTATGTTCCAACGTAACTCTCTCTTATGTGTCTCTCCCCTTTAATATATACTTACATTGTCCCTTATGCAAAATATCCCAAAAATATAGATTTCGCCTTACATTAAAGGATTTTGAATTTTATTTTTTTAAAGATGAAAATTTCAAACGATTTCGAAATCGGAATTAAAATGGAGTTTTAATTGAATTTTTATTATCTCTAAGAGTCCTCAAAACATAAAACTGTCTATAAAAAAAATATTAAAAAATATTGAATGGTACGATCAAGCTGAATTTTTTTTTGTAGCTTCCTCTCGTCTTCAGCTAATTCTCTGTAAAATTTCATCCAATTCTAACGGCCCGGTCGTCTGGAATAAATGTTTTAGTGTTTGTATCTAATTAGAAATCTTTTCTTAATCAAACTCTTAATCCTTTACATGACAAAGGGTTTCCAGAATATCATATAAATCATCACTACATGAAAATTTCCCATCTCAAATTGGGTTTTTCTTCCATAAATCTCATCATAATAACTCCTAAACTAATATGGATGATGCATCAACGAAATAAGCAAGATAAACACTTGCCTAGGATTTTCAGAAATCTGGTTTGGTGTTGAATTTGGTGTGGTTGCGTTCCCCGTCTCGCGATCTACGCGTTGGCGGTGGCGGCGGTGTAAACGGATGAGTTTTGAGCCTTGGAATGCCTTGAGAGCTCTCTCCTCTCCTCTCTAATGGTCGTTCTAGTGTTTTGAGTTATCTAACCCTAGGAGATAACCTAAACATCTGATATAACCCCTTTAATTTTCGTGGGTTTAATTACCCAAAAATACAAAATGACTAAAATGCCCTCCTGGGGTACAAATTAGGCCTAAAAACGCCCCGAGACCCAAATCAAACCCCCGGGTATACTTTTCTGACTATCTCGACCCTTCCGGACGTGTTGGCGCACTCAAAATGACCATACGAATAACCTATAAAATATTCACTTTTATTAATCCACATTTAGTCCCGACACGACACAGGCGCGTCCCGACTTAAATTTCCACAATTGTCATTTTATTCACACGTGACAATATTATAAAAATAAATCTCATATATTACTATACTCATCCAGTAATATGCAACAAATAATATATTCTCAATAATTACTAACTCTTGTCACGCTAGTAAATATTTAAAACAACATTTCGGATTAAAATTAAATTAATTTATCTCAATTAAATTTAATAAATCCTTAAATTTAAAAGCCATGAAAATACGGGGTATTACAGTATGTTCTTCTAATAAACATTTTTTTATATTTTTTATTATGAGATTTAGATTCTAACTTTTTGGGTTATTGACTACTAAATGTCACACCTTGCTTTGTTTTGAGAGGTCAGTTACTCATTATCAACTACCTTAGTTTTTCCCATTACTTATTTAGAGTTAAATTCTAGGAATGTTAGGACAACTACACACATGCTAGAAATTTCAAGACCTTACTGCATAAGACCATCTCATAATATCATTTGTTGATACTCTCTTTTAACTACTGGAAATAAGTGGATGAAATTTTCATATTACTAGAATACATGGGTCGATAAATTATGGTATCTTGTAGTTTATTTTACAGAGTTTCATTCATCTTTATACTTCTTCTCAGTTAGATGTGTAAATACAAAAATTGCTTCCATGTCTGCAGAAATGATTTCTTTAATAGTTAGAATTATATGGTTCTTTGTTATTATCTGATCCCTTTAACATAGTTTCATTCATCTTTAACTGGTTGTATGATGATATCTACAACATTATTAGTTTTCTAATAAAAACTCTTTAAATGTTTATGGCAGTAACACCATGTAATATGGAACTAATACTCAGCTCACCAGTCACACCATTTTCTTCGAGCTTGGATGGTTGTTTTTAGCTCTTCCAGCAAATACAACAAAAGGGTATTTTTTTTAGTATACAATGTTATGGAACTCCATTCACTCTCTGAGATAGATGTCCATCTCTAACCATTGGTTGTAATCATTATTTCTTCACATGGGATGTACATCTCAAGTATCAACCCCCGCAATGAGTCTTCATGGATCTTGGAGCGCGAATTCAATCTTCTAACAGAGATCTCAGAAAAATACACCATATTATGGTCACTTGCTTAAAACATCCTCGAGCCTTTCTTTCAATTATTAGCATCATAACAAGTGCCTTCACAAATTGAAATTTTATAGTCCAGAAGAAGATCAAGTTCCGAGATATGATCATTGGAGTATGAAATACGAGGTTGATAAGCATATATATATATTCGACAGACACCTTTTCTCTAGCATGAAATTATGTGGATGTCATAGAATCAATATATAAGTCATCTTATGTTTCTGATCATTCTTTGTAAATATGTCCATGTCCTTAGTCATGGTTGTTGCAACTCTATACTAGGTACTCCATTATATCAACTTACTGTTGTCACATAATGCATTTTTCTTTAAGGGCTACATACATGTTGGGGAGGAAGTGTATGGATATTTAATCAAATATTAATTTGTACAATTATTAGACTAAAAAAATCTTTAATTTTACAGTTATTTTCGTTTTTAATGTTTCTAAGGCCCGGACTCCATGGATCTAGTCCTCTTTTTGCCCTCTTTTGACAAGACACAAACTCCGCCATTAAGGCTATCTTAATCTCGCCTCCTGTTAATAGTATTATTCAGATCCCAAATCTTTATAAATCACCTGGTATTCTAATTTATTTTCTATTCAAATTCAATGTATAGTCTTATTTTTCCCTCTCATTCCTGCCTTTCTTCATTGTATAGTTTTCATATTAAATTAAAAAAATTGTGTGTTCCAGGAATATATATTTTCTGACCGGATTTGTTTTTATTTTTATTTTATGATGGGTGATAATAAATTACATGTTAAAAACTAACCTCTAACGTTGTTGATAAAATGCTTAAAAGTAATTTCAAGGTTGGTTTTATTGTTGTTCAGACGCAACCAGGGGAAGTATCTGCACTGTCTTATAGGTAACTCATGTTTGTCATTCTCTCTTTGCATTAAACCTGGGACTCATATTTTTTTGTAATACTTATTTACGAATGTGCATAGTTGGATTTGTTTACTTTTTATTTCATTTGTTTTTCTCACATTATACACCCATGTACATCTTTAAAGGCAACAAGACAACTCCTACGTCAGATTTGTATAAGGACTTTTTCTAAATGAATAACTTTTCTTGGTAATAGTTATACTAAGATGGGTGTTAACTTTGTCTTGTAAAGGTCCTTGTTTAACCAAAATGTGTTAAACCTAATATGTTGTATATAATTTGGTTCAATTTCGTGTTGTTATGTATTTTTAGCATGTTGGTTTCTAAAATTGTCACCCTTATTTAGCCTTTTACATGTAAAACTCGCCCTCTTACTCCACCTACACTATGCTCACAATCGAGGAAATTAATGGGACATAGCGAGAAGGATTTTTTTTACCTTTTAGAAATCATTTTTACTTGGGTTGGAATCAATTTCTAACAAAACAATTTTGGCACGTGGTGTGCATATACCATTCATGTCGCAAGAATGTGTTATATTTTTTGCGAAGTTTGAACCTTGTCTTCAGCCACGGGCATTTACTAGTATATATATATTAGCATGACATTTTTCATAAAGGATAGAAATAAAAAGAACATAAAACTCACAGCTAAGAGTCACATGGGTGTAATCATTAAATACATGAGGAGTGCGTAGTATAGCACTCTCCACTTGTTCCACAGAATAAGGAATGTTTGCCTCTCTAACCTAAAAACAATGAAACATGGAAGTGTAGTTGAGCATACTTGCACAGTAAAAGCAGGAAAAGAAGGGAGGCAAAAAGGAGATAAAGGTATGACAGTATAATACCTGACTCACAGTTGCCCCTATAGATACTCCACAACTCTCGGATCACTAGCTATGTTGACCTGAAAATAAAGAAATAGGCGGGTATTATCAATTGCTTGCACAAAAAAAGGCAAGAAGAAAAGAAAGACAGAAAGGAGAAAAGGGTATGATAATATAATACCTGACTCACAGCTATCGGAGCACTATCTATGCTAACTTGAAAACAAAGAAACAAGTGGGCATTAGCAAGCGCTTGCATAGAAAAAGCAAGTCGCAAAGCATAAAAAGTTAAGCACTTACCGGAACAGTTTCTTTGGAAGAGCTAAACAAGTGTTTCACAGAAGCGGGAACAGTAGCAACGCTAACTTGAAAAGCAAGGAAGTGGGTAAGGGTTGGCAAAATAATTGCATAGGACATGCAACATAGGAGGAATCCATTATGAAAATCTTACCAAAGCCTCCGAAATGCTAGCTAAAGTGCCACAGATGCATAGGTTGTCACAGTGCTAATTTGAGGACCAAGATTTAAATCCCACAGATAGAGGGACTGAAGCTACAAGTGCGTTAGAAACACTTGGAGAGTTTTCGGAGCAAGAAAATAAAAATAAAAAATAAATCGACTGAAATGAGCTAATACTTCAAAAGAAATACCTGGTGAGTCTCTACCCCGTAACTCAAAACAAGCCCCACTGTTGAAGGGACCTCAGCCATGCTAGTCTAAAAATAAACGAACAAGACAAAGTTAACAAAAAGAAACAAAAAATGGACGAATTCGTAGAAAAAAATATGTGATGCCTGTGGAATCACCTCCGTAGAACTCGCATTAGAACCCATAGGTGAACGCCAAGCAATGCTAGCCTAATGACCAAATGAAGAACCAATCAGTAAAAAAAATTACTATTGCGATGCAAATTAACACGGAGAATTAAAGTGGCACCTAAGGAGTTACCTCTTCATGAAGGGAAATAGGTTCTGCAAAATGAGAGGTCCCTGCAAAACTAACCTGTAAATGAAGAAAAGAAGGAAAGTATTAGTAAACCATTTACATCATAAAAAAAGACGAGTGTTCAGAGGATGTAAAATCTTAAGGTTGAAATAATTATCAGAAGAGGCACAATAATAAGCGCCTCACTAGAAGCAGCGGGGTCAAGTGAATCGACCACAGCAGGGACTACTTGAGAAGCAATAATGAAAGGTACCAGCGATGTAGTACTATGAACCAGCTGAAGATTGAGGAAATAAATCATGAGTATGAGTTAGACAATTGAAAGACTAGACGAATTAGTTAAAAGGTGACCACTGGCGTAGCAGGGACCGTAGTGGAAACTTGCACATCATATAAGTTTTGGAAATATTTACACAAGAAAGAAAAGCAATATTTGTGGCCTTAATATATATATATATATATATATATATATATATATATATATATATATATATATATATATATATATATATATATATATATATATATATCAGTACCTAAAGAGAAAAAGGAGGATGTGAAACGAGCCCAAGGCCACAGTAAACACTGGCCCATGAGAAATAGATTGGACTAAAGGTCTGTTATCTATGGAAATGCAAACCCAAGGAATAGGAATCCTCCTTGAGGGTGATAACCCTAGAATAGTAATCCTAGGAGAAGGAAGAGTCCGTCCAGATAAAGATGGTCCAAGGAGTATAAGGCCCTGAGGAAACAAAAATGGCAAGATTGAAATCTATAAAACACATAAGAGTGAGCATCATAGGTAAGATAAAAATGCCAAAGGGATAGGTAAACCTCTGAGAATGAAGGAGTAGGGGGTCTAACTCCGGGGGAGCCTTCTGTTGAAATAGTGGGAGGTGGAGTAGTGCGACCCAAGGAAACAGTCCTCTGCAAGTATAAAGAAAAGAGAAGGCATGATAAATAAGTTTGAGAAAGAATGGAAAAATCAGGAAGCTTAAAGAATCGGGGAAATATTTGAATAGAACGCGACGTCATATAAGAGACTCTGGTGACAATAGGATATACTGATGAAAGCTGCAAAGAGGCAAACAAATTAAGTCACAGGAAAGAATAATAAAGTAAAGGGAAAGAAAACATTCCAGAGGAAAGGTAACAACAAACCTATCTGGCAAGGCCCAAGGAGGAAACAAGCATTGAGTTTCTCTCCAATGGGAAAGGAGCGTGAGCAAGTGGAGGAGGTGATAAACCACTCATCTCAGTAAAAGAAGCCTGTGAAAACATCACAAGGAAAAGTTAGTAAGCAAATCAATGATAAGAAAAGAGACTATATAAATAAAAAAAATAAGTAAATCGATCCTGGAAAATAACTTACAACATCAGGGTGAGCAGCTTGTCCATAGGGAAGACATCCGATAATAGGGTTGTTCTCTGATAAAAAATATATCATATGGTCTTCACTAGAAGACTCCCTCGAAACTAATAACAAAGCACAAGTGTCAATAGTGCCTTCACCATGAAAGTCCATGCCATTTGCATCATTTGAAGAAGAACTATTATCATCGTAGGAAGGGGTGCTTCCGTAGTCAACTAGTTCCTCTTTAAATGAGCGAGAAGGGGAACTAGCACGTGAAACTCCATAAGAGCCAGTTTCACCAAGTAAAGAGGATTCGAGTATAGTACCTTCTTCAACTAGAATATATGTAACGGGTGGCTCCTAAGAAGAAAACCTAGAGCCTCATAACCCTGTTCTCGAACAGTCCTATAAAATTATCTTCCACTCTAAGGTCGTCAGTGTTCAACCCTTGATCAGGTGCAGAAGAAGCAGCAGTCTCAGTATTAACTCTTTTCTTTTTCTTTCTTACCCTAGTCCTTACGTTCGAAGGGGGAGAAGAGGGAGCAATAGCAGTGGTAGGTATAAATTTCGACACATCCGTGTCAGGATGTTTTCCCTTGGAAGCAACATGGGCTTTTTCTTTCCCCTTACCTTTGGCCCTTGGACTTAGCGGGTTCTGGCTCAGTTTGTTTTGAGTAAATGGACTCACCAAGGAGTAGCTTCACTGAGATAGGAGTGACTTACTCGAGGGGTGTGTTTAGGGTAGTATTATGGTGATAAATTCCTTTCTGAGTCTTTTTAATTAGAAACTTAACAGTGGTCTACCTGGTAAGAACGGTTTCACGAGGGACCTCTTCCACACAGTTCTGAATAAGAAGAACTTGCCTCTACCAAAGAAGGAACCAGAAATGGGTGAAGGCAGGTAAGTGATCACGAGGAGGCACATATATTTCTCCCAAATGACTTACTATATGCAATATACCCTGGGTGGTGAAGTTTCTATAAGCCTCAAGATATATCTCCGAAGGAGTAATGCTCGAAGGATAGGCAAGGGTATAAACACCCTGGTCATAACCAAACTGTCTCACTGCCCTCTCTAAATGACAGAACTCCACACCTTAACCTAGCTCTATCAAGGAAGGAAGAAGACCAGGCAACAGCATGGTCATAACATCGATGTTCGAGAAAGAAGATACTGACGTTGCATCATTAGGGCAGTAGAACATTCCCTCGGTGTATGAAAAAGACATCCAAGAAAAGGTGCCACCAACCCCTTTACGGTATAGGTAAAAATAAAATTCATCAATATTGACAATTAAATACCCGAAGTGATTTCTAGGGGACTTTTTATGCCATCTGGTGATACGAGCAACCTTGCTATGACAAGCCTTCTCTTCGGGGTCAAAGTTTGGAAAATGCTCAAATAGAAAGGCCATCAAGATAAAGAAGTTAACAAAATTGGTGACATCGTAATTGCCACAAGATCTTTCAAAATCAAAGTGGGCATGATCTAACCAAGTATAAAGAGACCCAAATGTCAAGGTAGCGAGGGCCACAGTTCTTCTTCGTGCCAGCCTCACTACCAATCTGAAAAGGAGCTCGCGAGGAGAGTCCTTTAGCCTACCTGGAAGTAAAAATCCTCTAAGGAAAGTAACCAGGAAAGTTGCCAAATGTTAAGGAGAATTGAGCTTAGGACCATCCTAACTCTTGAGATTCCTACTCAAAAATCCTCCCTTGGGGAGCTGCTCGAAATCTTTAAACTAATATCGCTACCATTTAATGAAGGAACATTTGGTGGTATTTGTTATGTTAATTCCCACATACTTATAACACTCAAAAAGAGCTGACTAAAGTTCTCCCACCATCTCTTCTTCGAGGGGATCCTCATAGCCGTCAATAAAATATGCCCCCTAAATAAGGAAGGGCGAGCAGCTTGCAGATATCCTCCATGGTGATAGTAAATTTACCCCAACTTATAACAAAGGTGTGAGAATCCCTACTCCTTTGGAAGCCAACAAGTTGAAAGTCGAACCATTTTTGGCTATT
Source organism: Sambucus nigra (assembly GCA_949130495.1). Lineage (NCBI taxonomy): Eukaryota > Viridiplantae > Streptophyta > Magnoliopsida > Dipsacales > Adoxaceae > Sambucus > Sambucus nigra. The sequence goes on along the minus strand of OX422215.1, from coordinate 385,733,065 downwards.
ATATAATAATTCAAACTGTCAATTACTGTGACAATAATAACTCCCTCAAATAGAGCCTTGTATGAAGGGGCAACAAGAATATGGTCAACCTAAGAGGCCGCTCTTCAGGGTCCCCTACAATAATCTTGAGTTCTATACTGGAATGGGAAATTTCAACATAGTCAACCCTAACCCTAAGGATAGAATCGGGTAGAATAATTGGCAAATCACATGTTTCACTCAAACCAACGTGGGGTTGCTCACCTATTTTAGCAAAAAGATCTTCCTCAAATTTGGCGAGGGAAGACATGAAGAAATCACTCTCACAAAAATAGGGTGCATGTCAGTAAAGGCCATAATCTCTATGTTGGCGAGTGCGTAAGTAATCCTTATAAGATTGCAAGAGGGGAGAAATGGTCGAGGAACCCCCGGCAACAGTCATCCTAGTCGAGGGACCCTCAGTAACACTTGGTTCAGACGAAGAACCCCCAGCAGTAATTCTCCCAATGAGGGACCCCCAGTAATAATTGGTCCAGACGAGGGACCCCCAACAGTAGTTGTTCCCAACGAGGGACCCTCAATAAAAATTGTCCTAAAAGAGGGACCCCTAGTAATAATTGGTCCAGACAAGGAACCCCTAGCATCACCTATCCCAAACGAGGGACCCCTGGTAGCAAACACCCAGATAAGGAACCTTTAATACCAACTATCCCATACGAGGGACCCCTGGTGGCGCTCATCCCAGAAAAGAAACCCCTTAGTATGATGACGGCAAGGTGAGGGATGGTGATGACTATGGTGGTTATGACAGTGGCCACCACCGTGGAAATAGTAACTAAGATAGGCAAAGATCCCACTATAAGCTCGCTAATAGTGGTAGAGACGCCAGTAGAAGTGGGGTGAGACAATGAGGCCATTGAAATAAATCTTTAAAAGCTTGAGGAACGAAAAGCAATCGAAGAAAGAAATTTCTTACTTCTCTCAGGAGCTCTGTTGGTGAAGAAGATAAAAAATTGAAAGTGAAAAGAATGAAGTTTAAAAAATATCTTTATAAAAATGGAAGGCGTGTGGGAAAACTAAAAGTTGCACAGATTTTTACCCAAATGATGGGATATAAGTCCCCATAATGACACGTGGCTCCTTGGGACCCCAAAACCTAGGATGAAGTGACTGAGCATTTAATGACCCTAGGGATAATAATGAAGGAGCACTAGGGTCCCTTAAAAAATTAAAGATTACAATTATGGCGTACAAAGCCTTTTGGTCTATCCAACACAAAATACTTTGCACGAGGGGACTAATGTAGAGGGGTATTACTCCAAAGGTCAAAAATACTATTTGGGTGAGGGAGTCGATAAGCGAGGGAACCCCTACCAATGTTAGTGGAAATATAAATTAGGCGAGGAAGTCCACAAGCGAAGGACCCCTCTGCCAATCCCAACTTAAATGTGAAATTAGTCGAGGGAGTCCACAAGTATGGAACCCCTCTGCCAATTCCAGCTGAAGTTTTATTTAGGCGAGGGAGTCCCTAGTGAAGGATCCCTCTGCCAATGCCAAGTTAAGATGATATTTGGGAGTGGGAGTCCACGGAAAGGGTCCCTTATGCCAATGCTAGTTAAAGTGTAAAATTAGGTGAGGGAGTCCACAGCGAGGGACCCCTCTACCAATGCTCAAATTCAAATGCTATCTTGCAGCAAGGGGGTCTAAGACACCAAAGACCCAAGGAACAAAATAGGTCAGGACGAGGGGTCTATCTTGAAGGGGACCTCATCATAAATAAATTTATTCTTTTACATAAAAAAAAAGTACTAATGTTTATTTACTTGTACAGGTATCCTAGTTGAGCAAGCATGGCTCAAATATGCCAGTTGGGATCTTTTGCGAGTTTTTGCTTGGTGGTTGAGAGACAAGGTTTTTTTAGCGAGACTAAATCACTTAACACTTTAAGATAGAGAGAATACTAGTAGATAGACCCCTAGGAGTCACTCTAGCACTTACAAAACCAACACTTAGTCATAATTATAGTCAGTAGTCACGTGGATGCTCAAGAGGAAATAAATTTTACAAATGATTTTAGAGAAGGTGACCCTCAAGGTTACTCTAAATTTTACAAAAGTTTGTACAACATGTTACCGTTCAAAAATATATTTACCAAACCATACGTTTTGTCTCCATTAGGAGACACATTTTCTTTTTTACTTTGGTTTGCACCAGGTGTCGTCTTTCAGAAAGGGACATGTAGTTACAGATAATATAGGGACAAACGGTACACTTCAGACCCTGTCTTTCAAAGTTTCCTCTCATTTTGGTGCCTAAAAAGGCCATATCAGCCCTATATTGTATCTATAAATAAGACCATTGGGCTAGGTCCAATCAGATAAGAAAATTCAAGTTATATCGTTACTCTATCAAAATCACACCAGACCTAGTATTCTCTCCTTATACTCTCTCTAAGTGCTGAGTGCTTATCTCTTCACTCCCTTCATTATAACTATCATTCTCCGGAGACCTTCTTACCCAACAGAAGGAACAAAGAAGAAAAACAACACCAAGAGGCTTACCCCCTTACCCACCATATAGAACTTGACCTTCTAGCTCAAAGCATCTTGAGTTTTGCCCAAGTTCAAGTAGGCCAACCATTTTTGGAAGATTTTCTCCAAGTTAACATTATTATTTGTGAATTTTCATATTTCTAGGGGGATATCCACAACATTTACTATATTTTTACCAGAATTATAAGGTTTTCATACCCAGCTGCTCTTGAGACCTTGAAGACAGAGTCCATTGGAGTGGGTAATGCCTCACCCATTCCAGTTTCATATTAGACCCCTGTCACACTACCCTTCTACTTTTTTATAATGATATCTATAAATATAACTAACAAATATGTGTGTTAATGTGTCACGATGATCCAATTCAAGGAGCTGAATATGCTGAACATGAACGTGGGGTTGATCATAAACGTGGCAGTGAAGCTAAATTTGCACAAGACCCTTTGTCACTTTCTAGTGGTCTAATTACAAGACTTAGAGACAAACATTTTAAGAAAGTACTTGTTGGGATAATCCAAGAGAATTGGGTTGATTCTGAAAAGATGAAGACCAAGATGGTCCCAAATGGTAATCAAGGCCTATTCCATGTCACTAAAGCAATTTGGGGAGCTAATTATCATGCAAAAACGTGACCATCATGTTCACACCATAAATGATCATGAATTTATCTATTTCAGGGTTACTTAATGGGGGATGAATCTAGTCTTGGTTGGTTATCTTTAAATACATTGAACTTTATCATCATATTTTGTGGTTTTTCAAGTCCAAGTAGCCTAAAAAATGTGGGGACTTGTTTACTTTGACAATTATGTTATTTTAATGTTGTATTTATTTCTTTTCCTATTCTTGGAGGGTTTTTCCAAGTATAAATCATGGGTGCAACGAATTTTGTAAGAATCTTTTGGACATAAACTAATATTATTGGGAGGTATTTTGTTCCTCTTGGTTCTTAAGAAAACTTTCTAAACTTGTCAAGTTAATCTTGTGGTGTTCAAACAACCAAACTTATCACCTTAATTCACGAACGATTATTGGGTTTCTTGGTGTGGTGTTTTAATCCTTTGTAGTCTTGGTTCCTATCTTTCTAGGTAACGGTTCAAGTCTCAACAAACTTTTTCTATACGATCTTAGGGTTCTTTAACCATCATTATTATGGGGTTTCATCACAATTGTTGGTGGGGTTCATATAAAAAAAGAGTTAGAATCTTGATTTTATAAACAAAAATCAAGCCTCAAATAGTGTGAGGGTTGTTTAAAGGAGAACTGAGCTAAGGAGGAGTTTAATCTTCTAAACTCTCACTCCTAGACAATCGTTTTAAAAAAACCTAACAATTGAATCTCTCAAAAAATATTTATTCTTGTTTTTAAAAAACTCTCACTCTAAAAAATATTTTTCTCTAGGGATTTTCTCTTTTGTTTTGTCACAAAAATATTTTTCCTCTCTCTTTTTCTCTCTAACTTATTTTCTCTCTTTCTTATCTCTCTCTAAACTGAGCCAAAAACCTCAAAAGAAAAGATGGTGAGGGCTTGTATAGAGAGGCTAAAAGGATATGAAAGTTGGGGTTTGAATCAATAGTTCACTTATAATCTAAGCGGGTAAAAGACGATTATCGGGTCTCAAAGGTTAATGGTCCAAATGGGTTGCACATGGATCGTTAAAACTAAAGTTAATGGCCATCAATAAAATGTATCTAACGATGTGGGTTATGTGTGAGATATATGATTGTGAGAAAAAACAACACGAACCACTAGGAATTAAGCAGGTGGCATACGTGTTACACACACACGCATGGATTATTTTATAATCCAGTGGAGTGGCAAAATAAGTTAAGTCTGAGAATTAAGGAATTGATTAGATGTTGGTTAAAATCAATTAACAAAAAATTAACTTGACCAAAGCGTATTAGAAAGATAATGCGAGGACTCATATTATATATCATATCAACTTTATAAATTATACTTCATTAATTCGAGTGATTTGAGATAACTAAATTGGAGTGCAATCAAACTATTATTAAAAGTAATTATGATTAAATAAGCAACGTACATAAATTACGGGATTGTAATTTGGGATTTTCGAGTATAGATCTGGAATCCAATTTAATTATTTGGTCTTGCATCCTTAGTATAGTCTTTGGAAGCCCAATTTAACCAGGCCTATATCTTATACCTATATATATTGGTTTAAGCTAGGGTATATATTCATTATAAAGAGGTATCCAATTCTCTATATTCATTATAGAGAATGAGAGAAAAAACACTATTCACATTTTTGTGAAGAGGATTAGAAAGAGGTGTCCATATCTCACTCAAAATCAAGAGTTTTCATCTTCAGAGGTGCCCGCACACATACTTAGATTTAGGAGGATCATATAATAGAAGATCCAAGCCATTTGGTGCAAGAAAAAAAGCTTTTAGAGGACCAAGAGAAGCCACCACTTCATTTCATCAATACATTTTCTCCATATTCGGATTGCAGATGGACCCGCAAAGGTATTGTATTCGTGACCCTAGGTTTAATCCTTTCAACTTAGTTTTTGTTTTGCACATTCTATTGCATAATCATTCAAAGCATTCAAATTTATTAGACAGTACTTTTTTGCATATATTGATCCCTAACAATTGGTATCAGAACCCAAGTGTAGAATGGCCATGCTTTTAAAAAAACATGTTATTCATAATTAAACCCTAACTTACATGTAAGAAAATATGTGCATGGATGTATATTTTCTGTACAAGCATTGTTTTATAGGAAGTGAATGATTATTTCTCTTCCATATTAATCACACGATGTATTTTGTGTGAAAAGATCCTACGGTGGTTTATCCTTAGTTGTGTTCTTCTTCTAGATTTGATTTCGCTGTAATAATTAGGGTTTTATGATTATTTCATTTAATCATTTTATTGGAGAGTTTGTGAGGGGATGTAATTTTATTTTTCTTGTTTTGTATTTGATTTGGTTATAGAGGATTTCCATGGGATTCTGCTCAAGTTTGGAGGCTTTTAATGGAGTTTATATGAAGTTGTAAAAGCTATAGACGAAATAGGAAGAAGAAACAAAGTGGAAGTAGTTTTTTAGAACCATTGCTATAGCGAATGGATTAACCCGCTATATAGTGGATCATCCCCACCATTGTAACATCTGAATCGGCAAGCCATGGACACTATAGCGGGGGTTGCAATTTGGCGCCAGTTGTTTGGGGGTTCTAGTTGTTTTTACTCTAATTGTTCCAGAGTTCTAGTAAATAATGGATTATTCATGAGGTTTTTCATGATAAGCATCTATTGTTCAAGATTGATTAGCACTCTCTCCTATAAATGGTTAGACACGGATGGACTATTCATTAACCCAACGAGACTCAACTTAAGAAAGAATTTGGGCCATTAAGGGTCATTATAGTCCTTTTTGTTTCCTATTTACATTTATCTATATTTGCATGTATCTTAATTATTTTTTGTTTCATGATTTCATGTGCATTGGAAAACGATCTTTATATTATAAGGCATGTCTCACTACTACTGCTAAATTTTGAAATCAGTAAGTTAAATGGAAATAACCTAAAGAGAAATGAACCTTAGTCGAAATAGACATATATTTAGCCATTACGATTTGGTTATGTTAATCTAAAAAGAACTCAAAAACTGGATTTAAATAGACAATTAAGTTAATGGAGGCAATTCTAGCTTGTGAATCTTTTTTAAAGGGTAAAATGACAAAGAGGCTTTTCACGACCAAGGGCTATAGGGACAAAGATGTGTTGGAATCGGTTCACTTTTATTTTTATGGGCCCAATACGATTCAATAAAGAGATGGTTACAAGTACTTCATCACTTTCATTAACAACTACTCGAGGTTTGGGTTTGTTTACCTTATTTATCACAAGTCTGAAGCCTTTCATGAGTTTGAAATGTATGAGACTAAGGTGGAGCATGGGCATGGTAAACTAATACAAACTCTACGATCTAAGCATAGAGGAGAGTACCTCTTGGGAGAGTTCAAGGACCGCTTATCAGAGATGGAAATTACATATCAATTTTTTACATTAGGCACTCCATGGTAGAATGGTGTAGCAAAAACGAGGAACAAGGCTCTTTTTGACATAGTTAGATCCATAATGAGTTATTCAAATTCGTTGAATTCTTGCGAGGATTTTGTATTAGAGACGACCACATAATTACTGAACCTAATTCCTTTTAAATCAATATCAATGTCTCCCATAGAACTATAGATTGGGAACAAGTCTGATCTAGGACATATTCGTATATGGGGTTGCACAGTGCACGTACAGAGAAAGGATCAAGGGAAGTTAGAATCGAGGATGAATGTATGTCTCTTTGTAGGTTACCCAAAAGGAACCAAGGGTGGTAAATTTTATGATCCTAAGGAGCAAAGAGTATTTGTTAGCAAACATATTAGGTACTTAGAGGAAGATTATATGATAGACCACAATCCTAAAAGAAATAATATCTTGAAAGACCTAAGAGAGAAAGACTATGTAATTTCTTATGAACTGCCTGTATAGGATGAAAGACAACCTAATATCGATACTACACTATCTAATAGTAGTGGGAGTATTACCGATGATCAAGATACATGTGTCACTTATACTAGACCAAAAGTGAATCCACGTTATAATGGGAGAGTCAAGCGTCAATGATAGGTTAGTGTATTTTGGAGAACATTTCGATAAGATCCCATGGGAATACGAACCGGATGGACCTACGATGAGGCACTCCAAGATATGGACTCCAACTTTTGGATAAAGCCTATGTATATCTAAACGGAATTCATATATTTGAATCAAGTTTGGCAGCTTGTAGATTTTCGGTATGGGATAAAACCCATCAGATGCAAGTGTATCTACAAGAAGAAAAAGGGGTGAATGGGAAGGTGGAAACATTTAAGGAAAGGCTTATTGCTAAAGGGTTTACTCAAAAAGATGAGATCGATTATGAGAAAACCTTTACACCAGTAGCTACGATAAAGTTTATCCAATTCTTTTATCCATTGAGTCTTATCTCGACCTCGATATTTGGAAAATGGATGTTAAGATTATGTTCTTGAATGGTAGTCTTGACAAGTGAATCTATATGATGCAACCCAAGGGATTCGTAGGAAATGGCCAAAAAAGCAAGGTAAGAAAGCTTAAGAGATCCATTTATGTACTTAAGTAAGTGTAAACGTCTTACAACATCCATTTTAACCAAGCAATCAAATATTTTAGTTTTGATCAATGTCCGCATGAGAATTATGTGTATAAGAAGAATGACGGATATATAGTGGTATTTCTAGTACTATATTTGGATGATATTCTCATAATTGGTAACAATGAGTTTTTATTGCCTTGTATAAGGGTGTAGTTTTCTAGTCAGTTTGATATGAAGGACTTACGAGAAGCGAGTCATATCCTTAGGATCAAGATTATGCATGATCAAAAAAATAAGATTTTGTGCTTATCCCAAGCCACCTATATCAATGATGTTCTCAATAGGTTTAGCATGCAAAATTCCAAGAAAAGGTTTCTCACTTTCAATAATGGAATTTCATTATTTAAGGATTAGTGTCCTAAAAGGCCTAATCAGATAGAGATGATGAGGAATATACCTTATGCTTCGGTGATGGGCAGCCTCATGTATGCCATGTTGTGTATAAGATCAAAATTTTCTTTATCATTGGCATGATTAGTAGATTCCAGTCTAACCCAATTGTGGAGCACTGAATTATTGTTAATCACATTCTCAAGGACCTGAAAAAGACTAAGGATCATGTGCTAGTTTACTCAGCGGATAATTTAGTACCCCTTGGGTACACTGATTTAGCTTTTCAGTCGAACAGAAATTCAAGGAGTTTGATCTCTAGATATATTTTACCCTAGGAGTTGGATCCATAAGTTGATGGAATATCAAGAAATCATGTATTGTTGATTCTACCATGTAAGTCAAATATGTTGCAGCTTCAGAGGTAGCTAAGAATGTGGTGGCTCTGGAACTTTGTAAGTGACTTGGGTGGGGTTCCTTCACTATATTCACTTACTACAGTTTATTGTGAAAATAGAGGTGTGGTTGAAAATTCGAAAGAACCAGGGACTCATAAGAGGGAAAAGTAGATTGAGCGCAAGTATAAGATGATCAGGAGATCGTTCAGGGAGGTGACGTCATCATGACTAAGATTGCATCTCATGACAACCTCACGGATCCTTTTACAAAGATCTTACCATCTAACGCTTTTGATAGTCGTGTAGATAAAATGGGAGTTAAATGCATATGCATATGGCTTTAAGAATAAGTGGGAGATTATTGGTGTTTTATTCTTAAAACCATGTAATGACATTTTATTTTTCAATAAAAGATTATCTAGTTCATTTGAAATAAAAATCATGTTTGTGATAATGTTTTATATATATATTTGAAACATATTGTTTATTATGTCGGTCAATTATACTTAGTAAGAATTTCCGTGAGTTGGGTTTGTCTTGATCATAGGATATTGGAATTTCGATTATGGTACAATTGCATAGTTCACATCCTAGATAGGGAGTTGATATCCTATCATTATGGTTGCGTGAGCAATCCTATTAGTTTATATTAAACTATGAGAACTTGTCTAATGGTTCGAAAACTTGTATGATAGTTTGAAAAAGGATTGTGACTGGTACATTTAGGAATGTATTTAACAGGACCACTCGTGAGATTTAAGTCTAAGGGTTATCTTGATTGGACTTAAGTAATATCACACCATTTTCAATCGGTGCATTAATCCCGCAGGCGGTGAGGATTTTAATATTTGCATGATTATTGCTTTGATTTCTCTGGGTGTGATTCAATTTTATATTGGATCAATATTTCCCTGTAAGTTGGGCAATAGTTGTGTGAGTAGGCCTCAGATTATAATTCAGAAGAATTCGCATCCAAGAAAGATCTTGGATTATAATAACCCCTTGATAGATTTATAATATTTGTTTCCAACAGTAAATCTAATCAATGGATTATTTATAATCCGGTGGAGTAGCAAAATAAGTTAAGTCAAAGAATCAACGAACTAATTAGATGTTGATTAAAATCAATTAACGGTAAAATAATTTGACTAAGCGGGTATTAGAAACTTAACGCGGGATTCGTATTATGTATCATATCAAATTCACCAATAAGACCTCGTTGTTCTGAGTATTTTTAGATAGTTAAATAGGAAAGTAGTCATAACTATTTAGTGGAACTAGTTGTAATTAAATAAAGAAATAACATAAATTATAGGATTGTAATATTGATTTTTCAAGTTTATATTTGGAAGCCAAATTAATTATTTAATCTTGGATCATTAGGATAGTCCATATTCCCAAGTAATAGGCCTAAACTATATAGAAGCCCAATTTAGCCTAAGTCTATAACTCATACATACATACATACATACATACATACATACATACATATATATATATATATATAGAGAGAGAGAGAGAGAGAGAGACAGGCTCCTGTGCACACTACGTTTGCACATTACCTTTTAAAAGTAGTAAAAAAAATATTTTTGAGTTGATTTTTTTTGTGTGATATTTAAACATTTCAAGGAACCCATATAAAAAAAATCAGCTCAAAAAAACTTTTTTTGCTATTTTTAAAAAATCGGTCAAACTTTCGCAGTTTTTAAGCCCTTTAAAAACTTCGAAAGTTTGACCGATTTTTTAAAAATAGCAAAAAAAGTTTTTTTGAGCTGATTTTTTTTATATGGGTTCCTTGAAATGTTTAAATATCACATAAAAAAATTGGTGTGCGCCAGCACTAAGTTTGCCTACTTTTAAAAGGTAATGTGCAAACTTAGTGTGCAAACTTAGTGTGCACAGGAGCCTGCCTCTATATATATATATATATAGGTTCAATGTAGGATTTAAAGCTAAATATGCATTATCAAGGGTTAGAGAGGGAGAGAAAGAACACTATTCATACTTTTTATGAAGAGAGTTAGAGAGATAGGTCCATATCTCACTTAAAATAAAAGATTTTCATCTCTGAAGGTTCCCACACAGCTATAGATATTTCTAAGGAGCGTATACTAGAAGATACAAGTCATTCGATGCACACAAGAAAGCTTTTGGAGGAGCAAGAGAAGGTAGCCCTTCATTTTCAGCAAATAGCTTTTCTCCATATTCGGATTGTAACTAAATTTGCAAAAGTATTGTATTTGTAACCCTAGTTTTAAGCTTTTAATCCCAGTTTTTGTATTGAACTTTTTATTCAATAATCATTCGAAGTTTTTGAGAATTTTTTTTTCCGCATATACCAATCCCCAATAAGCAACAATGTAAACTCTACTTAATAAAACATTAAAACTAGGTTGTTCATCGATTATAAATAAAGTAGTTTTACATTTTTTCCCAACTTTATATCAATTGGCAAAACTCCTTTGGTTGATTTTTAGATATCATTATTTGAGTTTAAGTCAATTATGAATTTTTTGGTTTATTTTAGCTAACATTGAATATGGTAAGATATTGACAGAAGCCCCGTTATCAACTAGGATTTTATTAATTAAGACTCTGTCCACGTAAGCCTTTATAAACAAAGTTTTGATATCAATAGACATGTCTTGAGCGGGTTCTTCAAACTCATAAGCAAACTCAAAGGAAGATATAAACATCTCTAGGTTTTCTACCTTTGAACCATTATCTTAATTGTTTTCTGGCTTTGGAATCTCCTGTTCATCTTATGTTTCGAATATCTTTGGAAGTAATATTAACACATTGATTGGTACTTGGTTAGATAAGGTGTTAAACTATTGGTGATGATATGTCCCTCCCAATGGCTCAATAGAATCTACATCCATCAATTTTTCGACTTCTTCTTCATCTTCAATGGATTGCATGTCATCACATGCACCACTCCCATCAACACCCATGGCTTTCTCAAACTCCCTTGTTTTTTTTCATCTAACATATCTAATAAAGATTGTCCTTCCTATCTCTTACTCCTGTTAAACCTTGGGTTGGGCTTCGAGGACGAAGATGCTTCTCCATATGACCCATTTAGGTGGAACACTTTTGATTCCTCTTCACAAACCCTAATTTTCCTCTAGATGTGCATTCATTGAGTCCTTATTATCTCCACGTTATTGAGTCCTTATTATCCCCACCCAAGATTTGGAGTTGGTTGTGATAGTCTTTGCCATTTTTATTTGGAGTCAATACTTATTGGTAGATAGATTCACATTGTTCTAGGACCACAAGATCCTACAGTACTTGCTCATTCAGTGGGAGATGAATATTGGATTGGGGAGGTTGTTGGAGTTTGCGAAAGACTACCACTTCTCAATCAGTATCATCTGGGGAAGGTGAATATAGTATCAGATGCCTTGAGTCATCGACTGACTGTGAGTCTAATAACATTATGAGCATAGTAGGGGCTGACTTATTGACTTTATGGGTAGAGCAGTGGGATACAGTGTTTTATGGATGAGACAGAGGCATTCTTAGCAGTATTGGTTATTACACCCCATATTGTGTCACTGGTGATTCAGGCCATGGCTTTGGACTCCTTTTGTTAGGAGAAGATTCGAGAATTTTTTTCCAAGGAAGTTACTTTTCTATTTGATTAGCTCAGGAGGATTGAGATTTTTGGGGCGAGTTATTTTACAAAATGATCTTGAGATGCAAAAGGCAGTATTGTTTGAGGCACATGGTTCGTGGTTCACTATGTATCATGGGGGTAATAACGTGTACCGTTACATAAGGAGGCATTACTAGTGGGCTTGTATGAATAGAGATATAATAGAGTTTGTGTCTAAGTTTGCCACCTGCCAATTAGTGAAGGTGGATCACTAGAGACCAGATTAAGAGTTGTAAACATTGAAGATCCCGATGTGGAAATGGGAGAGTATTTATATGGATTTCATTATTGGATCGTTGAGACCCCAAAGGGAATATGATGTTGTGTGGGTCATCATCGACAGATTAACCAAAGTGGATCACTTTTTCCAATACAGGTAGACTACACGGTAGAGTAATATGCCCAAATTTTTATTTTAGATATTGTTCATCTTCACGGGGTACCACTTGACATTGTGTCCAATGAGGACAGTACATTTTTTTCAGTTCTGGGGGAGTTTCTAGGAGAGTATAAGGTACTATTTCAAATTAGGACTACGTTTCACCCTCAGGCTGATGCTCAGACTGAGTGGGTGAATTAGATCTTGTAGGACATGTTTCCTTCTTATATTTTTTACTTCAACAGGAGTTGGAATGAATATTTACCACTCGTGGAATTTTCCTATCACTACAGTCACTAGCAGACTATTGGTATGGAACCCTGTAAGGTCTTGTATGGCCGACCAATATATTGTCTGAGTTATTGGCTAGAGATGGGTAATAGTAGAATTTTCAGGCCAAACTATGTTTGGTATACCTTTGAGAAGGTGGCGCTCATCGAGGAGCATACGAAGACTACACATAGTAGGTATAAGAGCGACACAGATAGGAGGAAGCATATAGTGAAGTTTCAGGAGGGAGATCAGGTTCTTAGGAAGGTCTCCCTAATGAAAGTGGTTGTGAGATTTGGGTATAATAGGACGTTGGTGCCCCAATATGTAGGTATTTTCATGATCTTCAATAGGGTGGGGCCGTTGGCATATCGTTTGGCCTTACCTGGTCGTGTTCAGCACGTACACGTCGTCTTTCATGTCTCTGTGCTAAGGAAGTTCTTGATGGACGATTTATCATATCATCACATCGCCCTCGAGGGGATCTGACACCCCTCCTAATTAAATATCGGGTGATGAGTCCTTTATTAATTAAATCCAGAATATCAAGTTGGTTCAGATAATGCATCACTGTCAAAAATCATCAATTTTATTTAATTAAAACTAACCACCTAATATTTAAAAAGGTTGATGTCGAAATTTTATCTTGTTATTTACCATCATCAAGTAAGGAAATAATTAACTAATACTATTCATCCCAAAACATTAGGAAAGAACTATCTGAATTAAAATAAAGAACTGGAGTAAACACATCCAGTAAAAATTCCATACAGTAATCCAAAGCCATGAAATAAAATTCTACTAACAAAATAAAACATCAACATCTCTGAATGTAAAAATAAGAAGGGACGACATGTCCAACTGAAGTAAATAACTAATAAATAAAGAAGGATGGACTATGATGTGTCTACTAGCAATGTCTTGTAGCTTCCACAGCAGCCACAGCTCGTCAAATGAGTGGGGTCTCCTAAGCCTGATGTCTCTATGGTTGAGCACCTAAAATAAAGGAATAAGAAAAGAGACTTGTAGGAAAAAACGGGTCAGAGCCCGAGTAGAAAATAGTTTAAATATAGCAAGTGCTTTAATTAGTACAAATATTATTCATGTTCACTTAGTATACTCACTTGATCGGATCTTAAAACTACATTCCGGAATTTTGTTAGAAGTCCAGGGATTCTCCTTCGAACGAACTCAAAATCTCGTTAGATGACTCATTGGAATTCTCATTCGAACGAGGATTCTGAACTGGCCCTGTTATTCCCCAAAATCATTTTTCCTAACTTTCCAACTTTCAATTTCAACTTAAAACTCAACCAACTTCGAATTTAAGGTTTCTAAACTATTACTAATCACAATAAGGCACTTTCTAATACAATTTAAAGGTCAAATCCTCACATAATCAAAGGGAATCTAAATAATTTCCTCTATTTCTAAAAATCCTCTTTATAATGAACCCAGCATTTTTTTAATCAATCAAAATCCTCAATTTAACAGTTTACAAAAGGGTAAATCCTCTAAATGCATACCCATCTCCAAATTCTACAGTTTCTTTACAATTAAACCTAATTAAACCCAAGTTTTCATTGTAATATGACTATTTCATCAACTAGAGATTAATAGGAACAATATATGCTAAATTGGTAGCAAGATAAACACTTGCCTTGGGATGGATTTCTGATTCTCTGATTGAATTTGGTATGTGGTTGATCTTCTCATCGCGATCTACACTTTGGTGTAAATATTTGTGAGAAATCTCCAACTTTTGGCTTTGTTCTCCAATGGGTCTCCTTCCTCCTTGGTTCTCTCTCTCTTTCTCTCTCTTTCTCACGTAGATTGCAACTGACAGGCCACTAACCCTCTATGTTCCTATTTTAATCCTATTTTCGTTCATTTAATTACTCAAAAATCCCAAAAGACTAAAATACCCCTCCGGGGTGTCATTTTGGGCTAAAATGCCCCGGACTCCAAATATAACACTTGGGTAGTGTTTTCGGACTATTTCGACCCTTCCGGACACGCTGGAGTACTCAAAATAGTCATTCGAGTTATATAAAAATAATTTATCTTTTTAACCCCCAAATATATAATAGTGACGCGGCTCATACGCGCGTCCCAAATAATTATATCTTAATTGTCGTGTATCTCGTCCCCCGCCATATTATTATTTTCGAACCAATATTACATTACTCACTACGTAATGCTCAACATAATTATTTTTTATAACTACCAACTCTCGTCACACTAGTAATTATTACCCTTAAAATTGGATTAATTTTAAATTAAATTTTCTCCTTTTAAATTAATTAATCCCAATTTCCAAAATTTCATAATAAAATAAATATGCATAAAAATACGGGGTATTACATACTTTCCCCCTAATAATAGAATTTTGTCCCGAAATTCGGAAATGAAAATACACCTGGCAAGAAAAACTCTGGATAACATTCACGCATGTCATCCTCGCACTCCCAGGTAGATTCCTCAACATTATGGTGTTGCCACTGAACACGGACTAGTGGTACTATCTTCTGCCTCAACTTCCTCTCGCTGCGGTCTAGGTTAGCGACCGGTCCCTCCTTGTAAGAGCTATCAGGCTGTAAGTCGATCTCCTCCAATGTGATGTGAGTATGGGACAAATCATCTCGAAGATATCTCCTCAGCGAAGAGATATGGAACACATCATGGACCCTATGCAAGTGCTTTTGTAACCCAAGTCTATAAGCAACTGGCCCAATCCTCTCGATAATAGGGAATGGCCCGACATATCTAGGCGCCAACTTTCTTTTCGTCCTAAAACACATAACTCCCTTCATAGGGGACACCCGAAGTAACACCTGACCCCCCAATTTGAACTCCCAAAAATATCGCTTGGCGTCGGCGTAGCTCTTTTGTCGATTCTGAGCAACCCGAATACGGCCCTATATCAACTATATCCTCGTTGAAGTATCCTGAATCACCTCCGAACCAAGAACCTAATTGTCCGCCACCTCCAACCAACATGCTGGGGAACGACAAGGTCTGTCGTATAGTGCCTCGAATGGAGCCATAGCAATAGTAAAATGGTAGGAGTTGTTATAGGTAAACTCCACCAGCGGGAGATACTTCTCCCAGCCGCCGCCAAAATCAATGATGCACATATGCAACATGTCCTCTAACATCTGATTTGTCTGCTCGGTCAGTCCATCCGTCTGTGGGTGATAGGTTATGCTCAGCCGCAACTCCGTACCCATCGCCTCTCGAAAACTCTCCTAAAATCGAGACACAAACACTTTATCTCTGTCAGACACAATGTTTAGAGGCACCCCATGAAGTCTCACTATCTCTGCTATGAATATCTAGGCATACTGTCCCATGGTGTAATCCGTACGGGCAGGCAAAAAGTGGGCTACCTTGGTCAACCGATCCACTATCACCCATATTGAATCGTGACCCCTCTGCGATGTAGGTAATCCCATGATGAAGTCCATGTAAATGCTCTCATATTTCTACATAGGAACCTCTAATGGCTGTAGAAGTCCCGTCGGTTTCTGATGGTCCACTTTTACTAGTTGATAAGTGGGACATTTCGAGATGAACTCGATAATATCCTTATTCATCCCGCTGAACCAGTACTATCTCCGCACAACCTGGTACATATTATCCCCACCAGGATGTACCGCAAATCATGAATCGTGCGACTCTATCATCACCTCGTGTCTTAAGTCTTCTCCCTCAGATATAACCAGCCTTCCATTAAAACGTAGACGTCCATATGAACCAACGGTATAAGACTCAACCCCCTCTCCCCCTCTGCTAGAAGTTGCACTATCTGACTCTAGCAAAATGGATCAGCTGCCTGAGTATGTACTACTCTCGTAATAATCTGGGGCGTAACTGTCATCACAGACATGAATGATCGAGCCACTACATCCTGGTGTCCTAACTCCTTCCATTTCACTTTCCACATTTTAGCCACCTCCCCTACCGGCCTACGGCTCAACGCGTCTGCTACCACGTTATCCTTTCCCGAGTGGTATTAGATATCAAAATAATAATCCTTCGCAAACTCAAGCCACCGGCACTGACGCATATTCAGCTCCTTCTGTGTGAAGAGGTACTGTAATGATTTGTGATTTGTGAACAAGCGAAATTTCTCCCTCAGGAGGTAATGTCTCCAAATACGAAGTGCGAACACGACTGGCGCCAACTCCAAGTCATGGGTGGGGTAATTCCTCTCGTGAGGCTTAATCTTACGGGAGGCATAAGCTATAGCCTGATCCTCCTGCTGAAGTACACCCCAAGTCCTAATAAGGACGCATTATTGTAGACTAGATACTCCATTCCTGGCCTGGGCAATTCTAACACTGGTGCTAAGGTTAACTTGTCTTTTAACTCATCAAAGGCTAACTGACAGGCATCACTCCAGATAAACGGCATCCCTTTGTGAGTCAAATGTGTCAACGGACCCGCTATCTTCGAAAACCCTCAAATGAACCTGCTGTAGTATCCAGCTAAGCCCAAAAAACTGCGTATCTCAGTCGGTGTCATGGGTTATCCCCACTCCCTCACCGCTGACACTTTCCTCAAATCCACGGATATCCCTCTATCAGAGATGATATGTCCCAAAAATTGGACCTCCTTCAGCCAAAACCCACATTTCTTGTATATTGCGTACAACTCATGCTGACGCGGTGTCTGCAAAACCTGCCTCAAGTGCTCGGTATGCTCTTCCTCTATTTGTGAGTAAATAAGAATGTCATCTATGAAGATGATGACGAACTGGTTCAGGAACTCTCTAAACACCCTGTTCATCAAGTCCATAAACATGGATGGGGCGTTGGTTGGCCCGAAAGGCTTAACCCTGAACTTATAGGAGCCATATCTTGTCAAGAAGGCCGTCTTCGAGACATCCTGCTCCCTGATATGCAACTGATGTATCCCGATCTCAAGTCAATCTTCGAAAAGAAGGCAGCTCCTCTCAACTGGTTGAATAAGTCATCGATTCGTGGCAATGGATATTTGTTCTGTATCGTTTCTTTATTCAACTCCCGATAATTGACACATAATCTCAACGATCCATCCCTCTTCTTAACGAACAGTACGGGAGCACCCCACGACAAAGTACTCCTACGGATAAACCCCTGCCCCAATAACTACTCAATTTGGTCACATAACTCCCTCATCTCTGATGGAGCCATATGGTATGGTGTGCGGGCTATCGGTCGAGTGCCTGGCGCTAAATCGGTGATGAAGTCTATCTCTCTACTCAGTGGTAACCCCGGAATCCCCTGAAACACATCGGCAAACTCTTGAACAACAGGAATCGAGTCAAGTGGTACCACCACCTCCCTAGAGGTCTCCTCTTCTATGTAGTATAAATGTTTGGATGATCCCCCCTCAGGGCGAGTCATCGCCACCAGGAACATCTTGTGATCGGGTGTGGCAAAAACTATACTCCAACTAAAATAATCGATCATGGACCTATACCTAACAAGCCAATCCATACTTATAATCGCATCATACTCGGACATATCCAATATGAGCATCTTAGCGGGTAAAATAAACCTCCCAATCTCTATACCTACTCCCGAAAAATAAGAGAAATCACGAAACCTCTACTCAGCGGTGAATCCACACAAGTAATAGTACTCTCTGTTGTATCAAATAATCTTGTAGTACGTGCAAACTCCGTGATAATAAAATAATGTGTGGCCCCCGTGTCAAATAAAATGTGCCCTAAAGTCCCCTGGATAGAGAACATACCCTCAACTTCTCTTAAGGTACTTCATCCGAATTTCGGGTGGAAATTACGCTTTTGCCCTTGAGACTTTTCCTTCTTTCTTTCTTGATTCTACCGATTTCCTTCTTTCGTTTCTTGACATCAAATACCTGCAAAATCACTACAAAATACCAGAAACTCGGTGTACTCATTAGGATCAGTCAGTAGCACAGTTATGAGATAAATCCAACTCAATTACATTGTTCGAGGTGCTAAAAGTAACTAAATCAAGGGATAAATTAGGAAGAATTTATGCCTAATCAAACCCCCCTAACTTAGAACTTTGCGCGTCCCGAGCAATGTAAAAGAATCCTAGCGTGGCTCAACTCTTTGAAAATCATTTTATTAGGATAAAATACCTTTTTCGCGGGCAAGCGATTGCATTTAGCGTATGCAACAAGCCGTTAAACCCCTAGGTTACCCTAGTAGGACGAGTGTTGTCTCGTGAGGGTTTGCAGAGAATATACCCACAAAATTCGACTCAAAGAGAATTCAAAATATGCAAAAATTGTGCAATTCAAACATTTCCAGAAAATAGTCATCATCAAGTCATATTTACAAGTCTCAAACCGTAGTGTGTGTGTGTGCGTAGCCAGAAATATCGCCACCAATTTCCACTGATTGATCATTACGCTACTCATCCAAAAATTCGTTTTGATTTCAAGTTCTCACGGAATACTCTCACAAACGAATCTCTCGGATTATTTCTATTCTCTCGGTATGCGTGATATAAAGAGTAAATGTGATGGAAGAAAAATCACACATACAATTAGAAAGACGGAAATTTTATGGTGAAAGGACCTCATCAAATGATTACGGTTTTAAAAATGGGAACATTGCCTTTATTTCGCGCACTTCATCTCTTTTATTATCTTTTGGTGTCTTAACTCTCCACGCGGTAATCAGTTTTCGCAATTTGGACTCGGTTAGGACTTTTTCGAGTTTTTCGGGTATATCGGGTAAAGTGAAGGAGGTATGGACAGTTGGAATTGGAAAAGTCATTAATGATGTCCATTTGTGCTTTTTTCGGGATATTGCTCATTTTCTTTTTCTTTTTTTCTTTTTCTATTCTTTTTTTTTTCTGTTTTTCACTACTTTTCTTTTCTTGCTATTTTTGTTGAGCATCACTAATTTTTCTTACCCCTTTATATGCACTTTTTGGACTAAATTCTGAATTTTTCCATTTTTTGCAATTCCGGGCTATTGGGGTTGTTTGGGTTATCAACGAAAGGGAAAAATCATTCGGCTCGATTTGGGTTGCAAAAAGGGTGATTTTTTTCACGAGTTTTTATGGCCAATATTTTTGGGTGACAAACGAGGGCCTACTTCA
This sequence comes from Sambucus nigra, assembly GCA_949130495.1. Lineage (NCBI taxonomy): Eukaryota > Viridiplantae > Streptophyta > Magnoliopsida > Dipsacales > Adoxaceae > Sambucus > Sambucus nigra. The sequence continues at coordinate 385,713,200 of OX422215.1, read as the reverse complement.
TCGTCCAAACTACCAATTGCGTTACCATGTGCGTTTTGAGATGACTTTAAGTTTAGAGACTAATTTGGTAGGTTTTTCAAAGCAATATTACACACATTTTTCATAACCGATCAAAATGAAAGGAGTGAGATCCTTGACAACTTTTTAGGCGCTGAAAAGAACGTTGAGTTAACAATTAACTCAGATTGATTTAAAAACTCGCAAAACGTGATAGGCTCGAATCTCACCGGGTTTGTTAATCTCCACACTTATTCGTTAAGTCGTCAATTTTCGTTCAATTTCCATCTTTGGTCAATTTTGGCTTTGTGTACATTGAATGTTTACAACTTGAGACTTTAAACCGACTTTCAATGATATTTTTGCAAAATTTGAATTCTAATTTTTATTTATTTTGAACAAAAATATTTTTGGATTTTTCAAAATTTTATGATTTTTCTAGGCATTTTGAAAATTTGTTAAGTTTTAGAAATACGCACTTGTGACCCCCCTTAACTTAGACTTTTGCATTGTCCTCAAGCAAAAAGGACTAAAATCTAACTCAAAGCGAATAAAAAGTGCAGAAAAATAAAACAAACAAATAGAGAAAATGCAGTTTTTATTACTGTTGATGCAAAAAACTGGATCGAATCCCATTTTTATGATCACAGATAAATAAATGAAAGCAATCCAATCAAGCACATAAGAGACAAAGATTTTTAAAGTGGTTCGCCTATGAATAAAGCCTACGTCCACTGTTATTTTATTCTCAGGGGTTTACAATAGCACCATAGGGTGTAGAGAGAGAAAGGATGTGTATCTTGTGTATGGGGTTTCTAGGTTCTCTTGGATCTCTCCCGGATCTCCCCTTTTTTGGCTAAGGGGATACATGTATTTATAGTGATGGGAGATAAAGAGATTCATTGTATGTAGACATTTATGTCTACATTCAACGAATCTAATTGTTGAATTGCTTGGTATGCTATGTGTTGTCATCTATTAATACAGTATAAATGTACATTAAGGCTCATTAAATGCGCTGCCATCTTCATTAATGCACATTAAATGCATAGTTATCCTTTGATCTTCCTGGTTTATATGCCGACCAACTCTCCTCGGGTGCCGACTATCACTCCTTGGGTGCCGACCAACTCTCCTCGGGTGCCGACTAACACTCCTCGGGCGCCGAATATTGCCACGTAGGATGACATGTGTCCTTTTCTGATTGGTCCTCGTAGATGGAGAATTTTTGCGTTAATAGAAGCCCCCAATGCTCCATGCTTGATGGTTTACTTGAAAGGATGGAGTATTTATTCTGCAGTGTTGCTCGGTGCTCGTGAAATTCTTGATCTACCTTCTTGATTTGTTCAACATAAAGTGCATTATCTCCTGGACGACATATGATGCAGGCTGATCGATGGTTGCTAATCTTTCTTTAGAGGAACTCCGTGTTCTATGTATCACCCCTGGGAATTTGGATGCATCCATTCCATAGTATACAGCTTGTAGCTTGTCATAATCTTCAAGTATGTCGAATGGTTTGCTAGCCGACCAACTGCCTCCTGTGCCGAGCAACTGAGTGCTAACTTCACTTGATTGATTCTTCTGATTTATGATCCTCTTAATACTTTGTCGAGTAACATACTAGCTTTTGAACCCAACTCTTCAATCTGATTAGTACCAAGCTAGTGGTGGACTTCGAAATATTTTCATACAACTTCTTCAATGTTGGTCGGGACAGTAGTAGTAAAGATCTCAGTGTTGTAGATGCTGAATTTGACTTCTGAACTTCAATAATATGTGCATAATAACTCCTGAATATGCCTCCTGAACTTCTAAATGCGCCTCCTGAATTTCAATATTCCTCCTGAACTTCAATATCAAAAATAATTCCTGAGCAAGAAAAAAACAACTCCTGAATGATTATTGGTCGGGGCCCCGACCGTGTGAGTGGAGTTGAATTTGATGCTCAACTGGATGATGTTATAAGAATGTGCCACCAAATGAACAAATATATCTGTAATAGAAGCCCCCAAGTGTGGAATGTGAACTTTGAATGCTTTTTGCTTGATCGCTCTCACATACTCATAAAATGTTTCTGACCAACTGTAGTTGACAGCTTCTTATTTTCGACCAACCTGAGTTGACATTTTTGGGAATAGATTTACTTCCTAACCAACATAAGTTGGCATTTTTAGGAATATATAGTTTTACTTCCCGGAGGAATACAAGTTTTACTTCCCGGAGGAATACAAGTTTTACTTCCCAGAGGAATACAAGTTTGATAATAAATGATATAGACTTACGCGGAGCTGACCAACGGATTGTTGGGAATAAGATATAATAAATGTTGGAGACATCCTTGAAGCTGACCAACAGATTGTTGGGAATAAGATAATATATGCTGGAGACATCCTTGGAGCTGACCAACAGATTGTTGGGAATAAGATAATATATATGTTGGAGACATACTTGGAGCTGACCAACAGATTGTTGGGAATAAGATAATATATATGTTGGAGACCTCCTTACTGAAATAAGAATAAAATATGCATCCAAATAGATATAAAGAATAATTAAAAATAATAAAGTGCCTCGTTGATCTGTCGAGGTAGAATTATATAATGCCGAACAAGAATAAGATCTTCCAGAACATAAGAATATGGCCGAGAACGTTGTCAGGCCTGAATATAAATAAGAATTATCCGACCAACTATCCGTTGGGGGTGAAATACAACGAATGTTGTAATTCTCCTCAAAGCTGAATAAGTATCTTGTCGAGGCACAATTGCATAATGCCGAATAAGAATATTATTTTTCAGAACATAAGAATATGGCCGAGAAGTTTGCTGGGCCTGCATATAAATAAGAATTACCCCGACCAACTATCCGTTGGGGGTGACATATAATAAATGTTATAGTTCTCCTCGGAGCTGAATATGATAATAAGTATCTCGCCGAGTTCCATGTTGAGATGAATATAGAATATGAATCCCAAGGGATATATAGAATAATTTGTGCTTGAGCCGATATCTGGGCCTAAATATAAATAAGAATTTCCCCGACCAACTATCCGTTGGGGGTGAAATATAATAACTGTTGTAGCTTTTCCTCGGAGCTGAATATATAATGAGTATCTCACCGAGCTCCATGTTGAGATGAATATAGAATATGAATCCCAATGGATATATAGAATCATTTGTGCTGGAGCAGATATCATAGCAATAATAAAATCAACAGTTCCTCGCTGAGGTGAAATTTCATACTGCCGAGCTATGATAATATTTTTCAGAAGAGTAAGATTATTTCCGAGCATTCGTCGGAGTTGAATCTTGTACCTGTAAAAATTAATATCTTGCTCTACCATTTGTGTAGGCTGAATTGATTAGTCATGAGAATAATTTAATCATTCAATAAATATATGATAGGTATATGTTTGAAACGTAAAAATATTAATTTCAAAAAATGAAATAATATATGTTGGCTGATATGTCGAGGCACAATTGCCTGATGTCGAGCAATACTACTTTTCCAGAGGTTTACGAGAGCTTTCATCGGGATTGAATATCGTCCCTATGAAATTTTAATAGGTTGCCCGAGCACCTATCGAGACTAGAGAAAATAATTATTATCATGGGAATAATTATTCAGCCAAACAATATGTGATGTGTATCAACATAAAAATTTCAAAATATAATATTTTTGTGCCAAATGTGTGTGAGATGGACAAATTTTTATCAAATATGCATCATAAATAAGACGTAGAGTTTTTTGTAAAGTTATTTAATCTCCAACAACTAATCAGGTATAAGTTGTTGTTTGAAAATTATTTATCACTTGGTTTTAAAAATATTTTTGGGGTGATCACAAGTTAAAAAAGACTTAAGCCCCCTGTTTGTCCCCGAGCTGAACTCGTGTTTAAAGAAATATCTGGGGTGCTTCGCATTTTTTTAATACCCCAAGATTCTAATGCTGTCGACAAACGGCATGGATGTTGCCGACCAACATTTAAGGATATCTCAAGTTATAGAATATATGGTGCCGGCCAAGAAGCAAATGGTCCCCGACCAGCTGAGCAATTTCGCCGATCAATAAAAATGGTGTATTGACAGCACCGAACAATATTAGATGTCACCGACCAAAAAGTGGATGGTTGGATAGTTGTCGACCAGTAAATTGAACCCTCCGAACAAGACTGAGATGTCTCCGATCAAGAAATAGATGATCGTCGACCTGCAATTGGTTCCACCGAGGTACAATATGGGGCTCCGACCAATAATAAGATACCTCGTAGTTGGATAAAATTATTTCAACGTTGCTGATGGATCTTCAAATATTATCTCTGACAAACAAAAATGGTCTGGTTAACCTTCCCTTTAATAAAAGATGGCCCAAGATGATGCCGACCAACAATATAGATGGCTGACCAGAATATCTCGAATCCTTAGATCAGAAAAATAACATTCGATGTAAAATTTAAGCATTAAGAATGTTAATTAAATGAATAATTATCTAATCCACTATATCGTGTGATTCCGATAAAGAAACCATGTGATGTGATGAACGAGGGGCCAACATATCAAATTTGTGCCAAAGAGTCTTGATATGGTCATGATTTGTTTTACTGATCCTCTTTTACAAGAGGTGGGTAATGATTTTTCAGGTGAGAGAAAATTATTTTTTATATTGATCATTTCCCATTCCCTATTTGGAGAGATAAAAATATGTTGAATGATCGAAGTTATTACCAAATTTATATCAAAAATCAATCAATGAGACTTTATTGACATAGATGGAAGATGAACCAAATTAAGTATATAGTTCATAAAAATGAATGCAAAGAGACTCAAACTTGAAGAGAGAGAAAATAGATCTGGGTCATGATTTCCATGAGAAAACTTTTTATTGTCTTTAACCTTTTCACATTCTCTGATTAAAAATATGATAGGAATTTGAATAGACATCAAAGATCTTACAAAATTTATAATGAAAATTATCAAATCTTACCACCGTCATATATATTGGTATATGTAATCATTTAAAATATTTATTCCATGATATAAAATTGAAACTTGAGAATCAAGCAAAAAGTTATAATTTATGAAATCCACTATTCTTCAGATTTCTAAATAAGAATTATTCTAACAGTTATGATTTAAAAATCATGATATGCAACATGTTGTAGATAAAAATTGGACAATTAATTTATGTATATAAACATAAAAATCGTGATTGAATCAAAAGATGTATGTATAATTGATTATACGTAGAGAAAATAAAAACTTAGCTTTTGATGGAGAACAATGCTTATAACACGTTCCCACAGACGGCACCAATCTGTTGATGCAAAAAATTGGACCGAATCCCATTTTTATGATCACAGATAAATAGATGAAAGTAATCCAATCAAGCACATAAGAGACAAAAAAATTTAAAGTGGTTCGGCTATGAATAAAGCCTACGTCCACTGTTATTTTATTCCCAGGGGTTTACAATAGCACCATAGGGTGTAGAGAGAGAAAGGATGTGTATCTTGTGTATGGGGTTTCTAGGTTCTCTTGGATCTCTCCCGGATCTCCCCTTTTTTGGCTAAGGGGATACATGTATTTATAGTGATGGGAGATAAAGAGATTCATTGTATGTAGACATTTATGTCTACATTCAACGAATCTAATTGTTGAATTGCTTGGTATGCTATGTGTTGTCATCTATTAATACAGTATAAATGTACATTAAGGCTCATTAAATGCGCTGCCATCTTCATTAATGCACATTAAATGCATAGTTATCCTTTGATCTTCCTGGTTGATATGCCGACCAACTCTCCTCGGGTGCCGACTATCACTCCTCGGGTGCCGACCAACTCTCCTCGGGTGTCGACTAACACTCCTCGGGTGCCGAATATTTCCACGTAGGATGACATGTGTCCTTTTCTGATTGGTCCTTGTAAATGGAGAATTTTTGCGTTAATAATTACAACGGGACTGTGTTACATGTGCAGGGGAAAACATACAACTGTGAATAGGGAAAAAGAAAGAAGAAAAAAATTGCCAACACCATATAAAGGTTCACCGGGGGGGGGGGGGGGGGGAGGGGTTGGTTTTGGAGGGAAAAGGGGATGAATTTGGGAGGGAAAGGTTGGGTTTGGGAAGAGGAAAAACGGATTGGAGGGAATGAATGGGATTGGGGGGAAAGGGGGTGAATCTTGGGAAGGGGAGAAGGCAGGTCTACAGAAGGCGGACCGGTCCGGGGTAGTGGCGGACCAGTCCGGCCTTTTGACTTTTCAAATCCTCGACAGGCGGACCGATTCCTTTAAAAATAAAAGGAACCGGTCCGGGGTCGGACCGGTCCGCCTAAAAAAAAAGGAACCGATCCGCCCCAGGGTTTTTTGGGCTGGACTTCTTCTACTTCGGTTTCGAGCTCTCTTCTTCAAAAAAAATTTCACGTTCCCGATATCCTCTCTATCCAATTGAACTAAGGACCCTCTCGATTTCACTGGTCAACACCCTTTGACTCAGAATTCCCAAAACACACAAATGCTTCTCCCGAATGAAACCTGGTTCTAACGGCTCTCAAAACACACACGACTCTCACACACACGACTCTCACCCCATACGCGTCGGGGGTGCGATGACCTCACTTCAACAGCTCACTCAACCCCGTAAATGGGGTCCGACAACCATGCGGTGTCGACTTCTTTTGCACACGCCTCTAGATATGGCTTTAGGCGTTGTCCATTCACTTTGAATGTATTTCCCCCTTTTAAATCGTCTAGTTCAACAGCTCCGTGGGGGAAAACATTCTTCACGACGAATGGGCCAGACCAACGTGACCGTAACTTGCCTGGGAAGAGGTGAAGCCGAGAGTTGTAGAGGAGAACTTTTTGCCCGGGGATAAACTCTTTTCGTCGAATGATACTATCATGAGCGAGTTTCATCCTCTCTTTCAAAATTTTGGCGTTCTCATACGCATCATTGCGTAGTTCTTCTAACTCATTCAATTGGAGCTTGCGGGCTTCACCGGCCTTACTCATGGCATAATTTAATTGCTTAATCGCCCAATACGCCTTGTGTTCGAGCTCAACAGGAAGGTGGCAAGGTTTTCCATACGCAAAGCGGAAAGGGGACATGCCGAGTTGGTTCTTGTATGCGGTACGATAGGCCTATAGCGAATCGTTTAATCTAAGTGACCAATCTTTCCGGGTAGGATTGATGGACTTTTCGAGAATGTTCTTGATTTCTCGATTCGCTAGTTTGTCCTCCCATTCGTTTGTGGGTGATAATTCATTCCAACCTTGTGAGCAACGCCATACTTTCTCATGAGCTTCTCGAATGGCCTATTGCAAAAGTGCGTACCATTATCGCTAATTATTGCTTTTGGTGCACCGAAGCGGGAAAGTATGTGTTCCTGCAGGAACTTTATCACCACTTTGTTGTCATTAGTCTTGGTAGCTATAGCTTCCACCCATTTAGAAACGTAGTCTACCGCGACGAGGATGTATAGGAAACCAAAGGATGGAGGGAAGGGACCCATGAAGTCAATACCCCAACAGTCGAATATCTCAATGATGAGTATAGGAGTAAGAGGCATCATGTCTCTTCGAGTAATGGCTCCCATTCGTTGGCACCAATAGCATGATTTACAAGCATCGTTCACATCCCGGAAGATTGTGGGCCAATAGAGACCGCATTGTAGAATTTTAGCGGCCGTCTTTTTCGTCGAAAAATGACCTCCACAAGCTTCTGAATGACAAAACTGGATGACTTTTGGGATTTCGTCATCCGGTACACATCGTCGGATGATTTGGTCTGCACAGTATTTAAAATGGAATGGATCATCGTAAAAGAACATGCGCGACCAAGTAAGAAACCTCTTCTTATCTTGCGGTGTCCAGTCGAAAAGGACGGCTCCCGTGACAAGATAGTTTACTATGTCCGCAAACCAGGGATACGAAGAGGTAGCAAAAAGCTGCTCATCCGAAAAATGTTCGTCTATGGGTATGGGATCACTAGGTACGTTGGACGAAAGCCGAGATAAATGGTCGGCCACGACGTTTTCTACTCCTTTATTATCTTTGATGGAGAGATTGAACTCTTGTAGGAGTAGGATCCACCTTATGAGGCGCGGCTTGACGTCTTTCTTTGCAAGTAGATATTTTAAAGCCACGTGGTCGGTGAAAACAGTAATAGGAGAACCAATGAGATAGGACCGGAATTTATCAAGGGCAAAGACTACCGCTAACAACTCCTTCTCCGTGGTAGAGTAGTTGAGTTGAGGTCCGGTAAGAGTCCGGCTGGTGTAGTAGATGACATGAGCTTGCTTATCTTTTCGTTGACCCAAAACAGTCCCGATCGCGTAATCGTTGGCATCACACATAAGTTCGAATGGTAAGGACCAATCCGGAACTTGCATGATGGGAGAGGACACAAGCATGTTCTTCAATTTGTCAAAAGAGCTTTGGTATGCTTCCGTCCACTCAAATGGGGTGTCCTTCATGAGTAAGTTGCTTAAGGGCCTAGCGATGGCGCTAAAGTCCTTAATGAACCTTCGATAAAACCCCGCGTGGCCCAAAAATGAGCGCACGTCCTTCAGCGATTTCGGTGGGGGAAGATCAGCTATGACATCTATCTTAGCCCTATCAACCTCTATTCCTTTGGATGATACTATGTGGCCAAGAACTATTCCCTCGGTGACCATGAAATGGCACTTTTTCCAATTCAGCAGTAAGTTCTTTTCCACACATCGGGTAAGTACTTTTTCCAGCTTTTCTAAACAATGATCGAAAGAGGTGACAAAAACGCTGAAATCGTCCATGAACACTTCGAGTCCTCTCTCGACCATGTCGCTAAATAAGCTCAACATGCACCTTTGAAAGGTCGCGGGTGCGTTACACAAGCCAAATGGCATATGTTTGTAGGCAAACGTACCAAAAGGGCAAGTGAAAGTCGTCTTCTCCTGGTCAAGTACATCTACCTCAATTTGGTTATACCTGGAATAACCATCAAGGAAACAATAGTAAGGGTGGCCCGCCACTCTTTCAAGCATTTGATCAATAAATGGCAAGGGGAAATGGTCTTTCCTAGTTCCCGCATTGAGTTTTCGGTAATCAATGCAAATGCGCCACCCGGTGGTGGTACGTTGGGGAACTAGCTCTCCCTTGGCATTCTCAATCACAGTCATACCCGACTTCTTCGGGACGAATTGAATAGGGCTTACCCACTTGCTATCCGAGATTGGGTAGATGATCCCGGCATCCAACAATTTGATTATTTCGGTTCTCACAACTTCTTTCATGTTGGGATTCAGTCTTCTTTGCATTTCTCTAGAAGGTTTGACATCCTCCTCGAGATGGATCTTATGAGTGCAAATTAAAGAACTTATCCCCTTCAAATCAGCTATGCACCAACCAAAAGCACTTTGGTGCTTCCTCAGAATTTTCAATAATTTACCCTCTTGCCCTTCATTTAGGCTAGAGGAGATAACAACAGGAAATGTCTCATCCTCTCCTAGATATGCATATTTAATATGGGAGGGAAGTTTCTTTAACTCGAGGGTTGGAAATTTTTCACTGGAGGGAACCATATGCGTATCCCTCGGAGGTAATTCCTCTAATCTAGAAACCCAATTAATCTCTCTCACGTCCTCGTCCGACGTACTCTCATCGAGCAGCTCTCGCAACTCTTCAACCTCCCTCTCGAAGTCGGTGTACGTCCCCTCACTCTCGTGTCTCACCGCTAAACAGGATTCTAAAGCGTCGCCACAGTAATTCTCCTCAAAGTACTCATCTACTATCTCATCTATGAGGCTCACCGCGTGAAGATCGTCTTCCTCCCCTGCATTTTGGGCTATGTGGAAGATGTTGGTTTCCAAGGTCATGTTCCCAAATGTGAGTTGCATTCGCCCATTCCTAGTATTGATGATTGCGTTATCCGTACACTACACCAAATCTGCCCATTTGTCAAGGTCATTGACCTTGACAAATTCACCTTGTCAAGGTCAATGACCATGACATTTCGAGGCGAGACAACTTTTTTTTGTCACGGTCGTGTCACGGTCATTGACCTCGACAAAAAACTCGCGTTTTGTGTCACGGTCGTGTCAAGGTCAATGACTGTGACACGTTTGTCACGGTTATAAACCGTGACATAACCGTGACCCCAATTGTCACGGTCAATGACCGTGACACATCCGTGACAACTTTGTCGCGGACTTGTCACGGTCAATGACCGTGACAATTCTGGGCAGAATTTAAAAAAAATCTGCTGGGCAGTATGGCCACCGCCACTGCCCAGCAGTATATTTGTACCTGTTATAGCAACGTTGTACCTGTTCCAAACATCATATATCCAACACAAACTAAAGATAATGCAAATATATATTCATGACGATATAATCCAAATATTCAAAGTAAAAACAATATACATGATGATATAATCCATAAACCCAAACAGCTAACTTGAGCTCATACGGCACCTCCTTCCAACTCATAAACCCCGGGCCGATGACCGTCTTTAGCAGCTCGAGGGATCTCGCTAAAATCTCCGACTTGTTTTCGACGGTAATCCCAAATTTTCCATATTTGGGGAGCCTAGCGGCGGAGGAGCCCTCGTCGCCTCCGCTACCACCGAACCCAGACGACATCATCATAAACAGCATCATCATCTTCGCCTTAACATCTGAAGGAGACATTTTTGCTGTAAAAAAAATGTTATTAGTACAGATAAAAAAAATGTTAATAGTACACATTTCATTTTACCTAATTGAATTAATTGAATTAATAGTACAGATAAAAAAATGTTCCATCTATATTATAACATATGTGTAAGTTCCGTCAATACCATTTCGTTTCAATTTTGTAATATTATGTTTTTTCCAAATATTTAAAGAGTTATTAAATGGGTGCCCCACCCCCACCCCCACCCACCGCCACACACACACGCACACCTACGCACCTACGCACACACACACACACACACACCACCTCCACCCCTACCCACCCCACCCCTACATATATGTTAGTTGATGCCATTATATTTTTACCCTAATTAGATTCTAAGGTTATCTCAATTTATATTTTAAGTTTGTATCCATTTGTGATGTTCAAGTAGTTTGAAATGTTGGAATTATATACTATTACTTTGACCGTTAGTTTGTGCACGAACTAAATTGAACATCACACACACACACACACCCCACCCCACCCCCTGCCCCCCTCCACCACCCCCTCCCCCACCACACACCACCACACACACACACACACACCACCCCACCCCACCCCCTACAAGTCTAAGGATGTTCTTGATTAAAAATGGGAAATCTCATATCGTTTGCAAAAAGTTCATAGATTCTTAATCCCTAGGGTTATGGATATCAAATTTCTTTCACAATTATTTCTTCGATTGCGATGGGTGAAGTTCAATTATATGTTAGAACAATAGATCCTCGCAAGTTGGTCAATCATTGTGTGAATAGGTATGAGATCATAATTTGGAGGAATTCACGTCCAAGAAATAATTTGGATTGTGATACCCCTTGATAGACTTATATGTTTTGTTTACCCGACCGATGAACTATTTTATAATCCTATAGAATTAAGTTTTAGAATCAAGGAATTAATCAGATATTCATTAAAATCGGTTAGTAGAAAATTTATTTAACCAAGAGGGTATCGAAAACATAACGTGGGGAATCATAATATACCGTAATCAACTTTAATAATAAGAACACATTCTTTCGAGTGATTTATAAATAATTAAATTTGAGTGCAATCATGATTATTTAATGGAATGAATCGTGATTAAATAAATAAAGGATATAAATTAGACGGTTATAAATTGGGATTTCCTAGTATTTACTTTGAATCCAATTTATTTATTTATCTTTGGTCCCTAGTATAGTCATTGCCCAAGTAGTAGGAGCGAAACTCTATAAAACCCTAGTTTAGCTAAAGCCCGTGAATTATCCCTCCCCCACCACACACCACCACACACACACACACACACCCCACCCCACCCCCTGCCCCCCTCCACCACCCCCTCCCCCACCACACACACACACACACACACACCCCACCCCACCGCACCCCCTGCCCCCTCCACCACCCCCTCCCCCACCACACACCACCACACACACACACACACCCCACCCCACCCCCTTCCCCCCTCCACCACCCCCTCCCCCAAAACACACCGAACATACACACATACACACACCGCACCCCACCCCACCCCCTGCCACCTCCACCACCCCCTCCCCCACCACACACCACCACACACACACACACACACACACCCCACCCCCTGCCCCCCTCCCCCCCTCCACCACCCTCTCCCCCAAAACACACCACACACACACACACCACCGCACCCCACCCCACCCCCTGCCCCCCTCCACCACCCCCTCCCCCACCACACACCACCACACCCCATCACACACCACCCCCTGCCCCCCCTCCACCACCACTCCCCCAAAACACACCACCACACACACCGCACCCCACCCCACCCACCCCCTGCCCCCTCCACCACCCCCTCCCCCAAAACACACCATCACACACACACACACCACCGCACCTCACCCCCTGCCCCCCTCCACCACCCCCTCCCCCACCTTACCCCACCCCGCCCCATCCCCCACACACGCACACACATACACACATATATATATACACATACACACATAAATATACACACAAATATATATAAATGGAAGAGAGAGAGAGAGAAATTGGACCTGAAAGTAGAGAGAGAGAGAGAGAGAGAGAGAGAGAGAGAGGGAGGGAACGGTGGGAGGGAAAAAAGAAGGGGGAAAGGGTTTTTGCTGGAAAAGTTGTCACGGTCGTGTCAAGGTCATTGACCGTGACAAGAATTGTCACGGTCATTGACCGTGACAAGACCGTGACAATTAAATTTATCACGGACTTGTCACGGTCATTGACCGTGACAATTAGTTGTCACGGTCGTGTCAAGGTCAATGACCGTGACATAAAACGCGTGTTTTTTTGTCACGGTCAATGACCTTGACAAGGCTGGCCGGCTGAAAGGTGACAATTTGCCCATTTTGGTGTAGTGGTAGCTAGGAAAGGGCGCCCAAGGATGATGGGAACATGATTACTCGAGTGGAAGGAGGGCTCCGTGTCCCAAATGACAAAATCCACCGGAAAGTAGAAAGTGTCAACTTGAATGATCACGTCCTCGACTATACCTCGTGGGATCTTCACTGTTCGATCCGCTAATTGGAGAGTGACCTTCGTGGACTTGAGGTCGCCCAAGTCAAGTTGCCTATAAATGGAGTAGGGGAGTATATTTACGCTTGCTCCCAAGTCAAGTAAGGCTTTTTCAATTTTATTCTCCCCAATGATGCAGGATATGGTGGGTGCACCGGGATCTTTGAATTTAGGCGGGAGTTCATTTAGTAGGATGGAGCTCACATTTTGTGCTAGAAAGACGTTCTTCTTCACTTTCATCTTTCTCTTAACCGTCAACAGGTCTTTGATAACTTTGCCATACGCTGGAATTTGTTTATTGGCCTCAAGGAAAGGTAAATTAAGCTTGACCTGCTTTAGAACTTCTAGCACGTCATCACGGGGATTTCCTCTATGGGAGGGAATTAACCTTTGAGGAAATGGTGCCGCGGAAGGCGATTTCACTACTACCTCTGGCCCACTAGCAGCTTCTTGGTCACTCTCATTCAAGGGGACATCTTCGGCCTCTTTCGTGCCAGGAGAAATCTCCTTGGCTTTCGTTGTGTCGGGTGGGGGAGGTGATAAATCAACAACTCTCCCACTACGAAGAGTGGTTATAGCTTGACATTTCTCCTGATGTTCAGTGGAGGTGGAGCTAACGCTAGGTTGACCTTGGGGGGGTCGTTGGCCTTGGGCAGGAAACTTTCCCTTCTCTTGAACACTCAATGAGGATTGTATTTTAGACAGATTCGCATTTATGTCGCCAATCAGATGATCATATTTGGCATTGGTTGCAGTCTGTCTTGTGATGAATTGATTCATGGTATCCTCGAGAGTTCTCCGCTGTGGCGGGATATAATTTCCTTGAGGTGGCGGTGCTTGCACATGTCCTTGCATGTGTGGAGCTTGTTGAAAGTGTTGTGGTGGAGGAGGGGCAACATGCGAAGGAGGGTTCATTGCGGCATATTGTTGCCCATAGCTAAAACCGGGATGATTTTTCCATGAAGGGTTGTATGAATTCCCGTGCGGGGCACCGAAATTACCCTTAAAACCTCCTACACCACTAACTTGCTCTTGAAGCATTGTTTTGTAGGCGGGTATCGTCGGGCATTCCTCAGTTGAATGTCCCGCCTCACAAATAGCACACACCTTTACGACTGGGTTTGGAATGGGTCCATCTGGTCCTTTTCCATATATCTCGCACAGATCTCGAAATCCTATCTCAAGAGTCTCTAATCGGCTATCCGTCATAGAATTCTTATCTACATGGAATAGGCCGGATGCTGACGGAGTGGTGGTCGCTTGTCTATTTCGATTTTGAGTGTTGGGATCAGAAGTGTCCCAGGATTGGGTAGTCTCGGCGACATACCTCAAGTGAAGCTCAGCATCCTGGGCATCTAAGTCGATAAACGGACCACTTCCCATTGTTTCAACAAGTTGTTTGGAGTTAAGATTCAACCCATTATAGATAAAAGAGATGACTTGCGCTGAATCAAATCCATGATGGGGGCATGAAGCAACTAACTCGTTGAAACGTTCATAACATCGATGGAATGGCTCATTTTCATCTTTCCTGAATGCTTGAATTTGAGCCTTTATGGAGATTATTCAATGTGGTGGGAAGAATTTCTTGAGAAATTTCGACTGTAGCTCATTCCAGGATGGAATCGAGCTTGGAGGTAAAGACCATAGCCAGGCCCTAGCTTTATCTTTGAGCGAAAAAGGGAAGAGTTTGAGGCAGATTACCTCTTGTGTGCAGGTTTGATCATTGAGAGTATCACACACGTCCTCAAATTCCCTAATGTGGAGGTATGGCTTTTCAGAATCCATACCGTGGTAATGCGGTAGCATCTGGATCATCCCATTTTTGAAAAGGTAATTTCCGGCATTATACGGGAGTATAATACATCCCGGAGTGACAGTACGCTCGGGATATAAAATTTCTCTAATAGGACGGTACAGGAGCTCTTCCCCACCGGCGGGTGCACTGCCGTGTTGTGACATCTCTTCCTCACTTATTGAATCGGTGTTCTCACTGGGCGTGCTCGAAGTGTGTCCTAAGAAGGAAAAGGGAGTGTTATCGAAGACTGAGTGCGACGGTGTGGGAGGTGGGATCCAGAACTGTGGGGCGTTTGGAGTGTAGGGACTATCAGGATTATACTCAACAATTGGATTTTCGTGAATGTTGGTTGGAGTATTATGGGGTGTGGGAGTGGTTTCAGAATTTTGCATTAAGCTTAGGAGAGATGATGATGAATCTTTTTGTGGTTTTTGAAAAAAAATTATGTTTTTGGATTTTTGGAATTTTTGGTCAAAGCTTTGGATTGACTCAATCTAATCCTAAGTCTACCTAATTCCCCGGCAACGACGCCAAAAACTTGACGCGACTGAAAATGTGTCTCAGAAGTGCGTTCACTCTAGGCTCAAGTGTAAGCCTATCGCTCAAGTAATAATCCCAGTAAGTCGGGTATCGATCCTCAGGGAAAAAGGACAACGGAGTTGTGACGACGGGAAAAGACGTAGGAACCCTAACTTTGACTCTAAAAAGAAAAAGAAAAATTGATTTGGTTTTTAGATTGATTACAGCTAAATGCAATAATGAGAATAAGAAAAGATGCAACTATACTAATCTACCTAACTTATGAGTGAAAAATAGTCCGAAACTTTTTATTTAAATGATGAGAAAAATAGGACGGGAATACAATCCCCCAACCCTAGTGTAGTGTGGATATAATACTAATCTTAAATTTATCTGATTAATTTGACCCAGAATTTAGTACTCCCAAGTATTATATATACGAGGTTCAAGCCCGCATCATACCTAATCTGAGGATGAGTAAATCAGTATCGCGATAGTAGCACTCGAATTGCACTCTAAATCATCACGAGTACCCAGAGGCAAACGAGATAAAAATATCTACAATCGTTGTGCAACTACGCAATACGATCAAGGTCAATCATTAAATTTAGTGGATTAATTTTATACACACGCACTAACACATCAGGCTGGGTTCATGCATCCCGGCCTTGGGAAATCTAGCCTAACATGTTGAAAAGAATGGAAACAAGGATCAATGTGCAGGAACTCATAATTACTCTAAGGAAAATAGTAATTAGATGCAGAAAAGAATTAGAACTAAAAATTACTCACTAATATTATCCAAGCAATAAGTGAAACAATGAAAGAAACAGATACTCACAGAAATCACTGAATAAAATCTTCAATCCTTGAAATAAATCTGAAATTATTAACAAAGCTAGGGTTTCTGGAAAAGAAGAGGAAAAACCTATTAATTCTCCGTGTCTCTAACAATACTAAATCGGATCTTTTATACCCTACAATAATATCGGAAGTCAGCTGCACTAGGAGTCTTTTTAGGAAGAGAAAAGATTTTCAAATCTCGAAGACCGGACCGGTCCGGGGCTTAGGCGGATCGGTCTGCCCCCAAGGAGGATCGGTTCTTTTTATTTTGTGGCGGACCAGTTCTTTTTTTTTTTGCATTTTTCGGTTTGCATGCGATACAGGGTCTTCTGGAGTTTGGCACGGCGGACCGGTCCGGCTATTTGACTTTTTGGTTCCTCTTTGACTTCTCATAACTTTTGTTCCGGGATTCCAATTGAGGTGTCGTTTCTTCCTTTGTGCTCGTGAATGAGATGTCTTCAACTTCTCTTAAGGTACTTCATCCGAATTCCGGGTGGAAATTACGCTTTTGCCCTTGAGACTTTTCCTTCTTTCTTTCATGATTCTACCGATTTCCTTCTTTCGTTTCTTGACATCAAACACCTGCAAAATCACTACAAAATACCAGAAACTCGGTGTACTCATTAGGATCAGTCAGTAGCACAGTTATGAGATAAATCCAACTCAATTACATTGTTCGAGGTGCTAAAAGTAACTAAATCAAGGGATAAATTAGGAAGAATTTATGCCTAATCAATAGCCAGTAGCTAGGTATGTCATACACATAATATTCCGAGTAATAAGCATGCACACAAATTACATAACTTAATAGGCATTCACGCAACCTGATTTCCATAATAGTAGTAGTAGTAGTAGTAGTAGTAGTAGTAGTAGTAGTAGTAGTAGTAGTAGTAGTAGTAGTAGTAGTAGTAGTAGTAGTATTTCTACCACTCACCGCGATTCAGTCATATAATTCCTCTCTCGGACATACATACTCTCCCAAGTTCTATAAACTCTTTATATCCCAAGAACAATCACACTCCATACTTACTAATAATTCAGAATTTACGTTACCCGTTATTCACGTGGGTTATTTTTCTCACTTGGATAAACCTATGATGATTTTTAACTTGGTCGGACCTTAAAACTACATTCTAGAATTTCGTTAGAATTCTAGGGATTCTCATTCGAACGAGGTCATTCGAATGAACTCCCCACTTTGAAAAAACACAAAATCTCGTTAGATGACTTGTTGGAATTCTTGTTCGAACGAGGTCGCTCGAACAACCTGGGCAGGTCTTCGAATGAGAATTCCGAACTCGCCCTGTTCTTCCCCAAAATCAATTTTCCCAACTTTCCAACTTTCAATTTCAATTCAAAACTCAACCAACTTCGAATTTAAGGTTTCTAAACTATTCCTAATCACAATAAGGCATTTTCTAATACAATTTAAAGGTCAAATCCTCACATACTCAAAGGGAATCTAAACAATTTCCTCAATTTCTAAAAATCCTCTTTATAATGAACAGAACATTTTTTAATCAATCAAAACCCTCAATTTAATTCGTGATTAAAGCATAAAATCTCCAGATTTAACAATTTACAAAAGGGTAAATCTTCTACATGCATACCCATCTCCAAATTCTAAAATTTCTTTACAATTAAACCTAAGTTTTCATTGTAATATGACTATTTCATCAACTAGAGATTAATAGGAACAATATATGCTAAATTGGTAGCAAGATAAACACTTGCCTTGGGATGGATTTCTGATTCTCTGATTGAATTTGGTATGTGGTTGATCTTCTCGTCGCGATCTACACTTTGGTGTAACTATTTGTGAGAAATCTCCAACTTTTGGCTTTGTTCTCCAATGGGTCTCCTTCCTCCTTGGTTCTCTCTCTCTTTCTCTCTCTTTCTCACGTAGTTTGCAACTGACAGACCACTAACCCTCTATGTTCCTATTTTAATCCTATTTTCGTTCATTTAATTACTCGAAAATCCCAAAAGACTAAAATACCCCTCCGGGGTGTCATTTTGGGCTAAAATGCCCGGACTCCAAATATAACACTTGGGTAGTGTTTTCGGACTATTTCGACCCTTCCGGACACGCTGGAGCACTCAAAATAGTCATTCGAGTTATATAAAAATAATTTATCTTTTTAACCCCCAAATATATAATAGTGACGCGACTCATACGCGCATCCCAAATAATTATATCTTAACTGTCGTGTATCTCGTCCCCCGCCATATTATTATTTCCGAACCAATATTACATTACTCACTACGTAATGCTCAACATAATTATATTTTGATATAAATATTTTTTATAACTACCAACTCTCGTCACGCTAGTAATTATTACTCTTAAAATCGGATTAAATATAAATTAAATTTTCTCCTTTTAAATTAATTAATTCCAATTTTTAAAATTTCATAATAAAATAAATATGCATAAAAAGACGGGGTATTACATGGGATTTAGTTGCATCCAGACGCGAGATACAAGGAGAGACCATAGCATATTCTTGATTGGAGAGAGTAGACTTTATGATTGAAGGTCATTCCTTTAGTCTTTGTCTAATGGGGACATCACAGTGAGGCCAAGTCCGAGTTTACTTGGAAAAGAGAGGATGACATGTGGTCAATATATCCTCTTCGAGTCAGATAAATTATAATCGAATTTTGAAGACGTTCATTTTTTAATGGGGAGTAATGTAATACCTTGTATTCTCCATCATTTATTTAATTATAATTTTTATACTGGTTTTAAACCCCGCATGATGCACAAGCTGTTTGAAAATATGTTGTCGAGTGCTACATTACGATCAACGGAGTATAGAGCTTGTACATGCATGTCAAGAGTTATCATATTTTTTTCGTTTTATATATATATATATATATATAGATAGATAGATAGAGAGAGAGAGAGAGAGAGAGAGACAAAATATTTAATAATTTTGAGATAAGTCCTTTGAACTCTTTGATTATCTCTTAATAAACAATTATTCAAGCAATATTAAAAACAGTTTCAAGTTTTAATCTGAATTCTACAGCAAACTACAAAATGAAGCAAGTTTCATTTACAAATGAAAAGGTTAGAGCAATGACCATGTAAAAGATGACAACATCAAATAAAAGGGGCATGTATTTTCTCTGAAGTAGGCTGCCAAAGGAAAGACCACTTAAAAGATTTTATATGATCTCTCTTTGTATCTTTCATATTAAAAGTTATATATGTATCCACGAAGATAACATTCTCTTACCTCTTCCATTCACCTGGAACCCAGAATTGTAAGATACCCAATCAAACCCAAAATACAGAATCACAGATATTCATGTTTATGATATTTATAATTATAACAAATTCAGAACCCTCTACAAACTATGAACAATGCACTTTGACTTTATTCCAAACAGGGGGAAACTAATTGCATTCCACCCAAAAAATTAAGATTAAAAGCAGAAAAAAGTGCATATGTACATTTAAAATCTAGGAAACTAAAATTATCGCTTTTTACAATCTAAAGTGTTAATTATAATTAAAACACCTTCATAAAAGTATAATAAATAGATAAGTTTGTATGCATTTGGTACCTATTTGTTCCCTTTAGTTCACTGCTTACAATATTACTGAAAGTGAATAGTAAGATATGGGGATTCTCAAATTCAAGAGAATTGTAATAAAAACACAAAAATTAGTAACCAAATTTAGAGGAATATAGTATAACCAAAAATCAGTAACCATATAGTTATATCAAAACAACGTAACACTAATTTATATTCCCTTGCCTACAATACATATGTTTGTGGCATAACATAAATTGAAAAAACTCGTCCAAGTTACTATGTAGTTTAAGTTCAAATACATATTTTTTGGCCGAAATTTAAAAAAAACATTAATTCAAAACATCCATCCATGTAGTTAAGCATATTGGAGTTCAAGTATGATTAAAAACTATTATGAGTGCCAAACGATATAAGTCTACCCTTCGTTAATCTCTTGAGAATAACCTAAATACTCAATATTATTTCTACACCATACTAATGCTCATATCTATTTACCTATATCAATTGTCGATACCTAATTTGGTATATTTCAATCAGTACACAAATAAACATAAGAGAGTTAATTAAGACTTATCCTGATAAAAAAAAAAGACAAATTATATGTACAAGGTATCCTTTCTTTATCCAGATATTAATATCTGTATAAATAAAAATATATTTCAGCCCTCAAATTACATAAGGGAACTTCAACCAAACATGAATAAAAATATATTTGAGCCCTCAAATCACAGAAGAGAACTTCAACCAAACATGAACAAATGTTATTTTATAGCAATACCTCAACAACACACGACAATCTTCCTATTAAGTCATGTTTGAAGGGAATATTTCTAATAAGTCTTATCACAATATTTTTTCATCACTAGGTCATATTCGTACATACAGTGAATATTCACTGTATGTTTACAAATAGGACCTATTGGAATAAAAATCTTATTTCATGAGACCTGATGGAGCAAAAAAAAATGTTAAGACCTATTGAACTACATACTTAGTAAACGGGACTAATTAGTAAAAACCCCTTGATTTTATGTACACAGTCGATTTTTCTTTGAGGAAGCCTAATACAATTAACATGACTTGAAATTTGGACCAAAACTATATTAAATGATTTGTTGTTATTTTAATTATTTTCTTTTCCTTTTCCATTTCCTTTTCCTTTTCCTTGGCCAATATTTTTAGAAGCCATATAAAAGAGCATTGAGGTTATCTAAAAAATTCAACAACCTCTTTTTAAAAGACGAACAACCATTACCAATATCAAAAAGGCATTGATAAATATGTTTTGTAACAGAATTTAAGGCAATGTAACAAACAAATTATCTGCAAAAAGGGATATGGTATTAAACTGATATAAGTGGTTAAATGGCCTATATATAGCAACCCCAATTCTGAGAACTCCAAAAAACATAAATCTTGAAGCCCAAAATTAAGGTATAAATTATATAATGAAACCACAATGATACCATGTAGATCTTTGTGAGATGGAATTAAGATATACAGGCCTCTGAATCTGATCCTATATAAAATTTGTTTGTATATGTAGAGAAAAATAATAATGATCAAATAAAATGAAGAAACAGACATTTTTTACACAAAATCTACAATCAAAAACATATTGTGATACGAAATCAAAACCAAAACTATATAAAAAAAGTCAAAATGAAACCCTCGAGTTGAACCTTAATGAATTGAGAGAAAGAGAGATGGTTGTACTCCAGGTGGATTGAGAGAAAGGAGGGAAGAAAGAGGGAAGCAGTAAAGAAGTCTCTTCTGTTGATAGAGAGAGATGGTTAATTCGATAAACCTCCTTGTATAAACCTGTAAATAAGCATGTGAAGTGGTGAATAAAGAGGAGTTTAAACTTTATTCAGATCATGTGTTGAGAAAGGAAGCGGTAAAGACTCCAGGTTTCTTAATTGAGACAGAGCGTGAGCCAGAGAGAATAAATATGGCCAGTAAAAATGTTAGCAAAATCAATTTGAGAGCTCAAGACTGAAATCGAAGAAGAAACGGTGAAGTCATAAAGATAAAAGTACTTATGAAAAAGGTGGGAAACTAAAGAAGGCGAGGAAACAAATTGAGCGAGCAGAGGCAAAGTAACAGAAACATAAGAGAGAATGGATACTTGGTAATACATATTAAATGAGTAATTGCTTATATACTTGTCATCCAACTAAAAGGGTGATTTCATTTTTATATTATAGTATATGATATAAAATGTATAATAACGTTTCATAATTATTTTATTTGCTTCGTGAATAAACATCCTTTAGAAATTATCGAACACACTTTTTTGGGGGGAAAATTATGTACATATAAACCAAAGAGAAAATTACAAGTACATGAAGGGAAAAACCCTGAAAACACCCTTAGGGGTATACCCCATCAGGGAGAAAGAAAAAAACATAGGACAAAAGGCCCAGAAAAACCCCTCACTAGACCTAGTCAAGTGCATTTTCCGGAATTCCCCAATTCATGCATGCCATCCAATTTTCAAATCTCCTTCTCCCTTTCTTCCAAGTCATGGCCCTATCTTTGATCATAACCTCAATCTCTTTGACTAGGACATCAATGCCTTTAGTCACCCTCTTGAACTGTCTAGCATTTCTTTCCATCCACAGGTAGTAGATAGTAATAGAAAACGAAATATTTCTAATACCGTTATAAAAACTAGGACCACTATAGTTTGAAATAGCGTACTGCATCTCACTATCTCAATCCATAGCGTCCATATACTCTCGATTTCTGAATCTAACCTCCTTCCAAACCTCCTTAGTAATATGACATTCATTGAACAGGTGGACAATGGACTCATAGTACAACTGTAATACAGATTGTCCTCAGAGATGCCCCACCTATAGAGCTTATCTTTAGTGTGAAGATCCTCCCTACATATCAGCCATAAAATAAATGCACATTTTGGTATATTAACCTTGTTCCACACAATTTTGTACCAGATATTAGAAGGGAGATTATGAGAAATCTCGTCATAGGCTGATACAATAGAGAAACCAGATTGATTGGGGATCCATACCACCTCATCATTTGTTTCGTGCCTAATGGGAGGCAAGTCAGTATTCCTAATTTCTAAAAGTTCCCACTGCAACAAGCCAACTCACCTATTCTCCACAATGTAGTTTGTAACCAGTGCCTTATTATTGCTAGCAGCATCGTAAATGACTCTATCACCATAGAGGGGATGCAACGGGCCCAAATAATTCCAATTATCATACCATAAGAAAGTATCCTTGGCCTTTCCAATTTTTCACTTTATAAGAGGTTTGATCAAATGTCTGAGTTGCATCATCTTCCTCCAGCTCCATGAAGTGTCGTTTGTAATAGTAATAGCCCACAGACTTCTTTTCTTTAACTTATACACATTACACCACTTGACCCATGGGCAGTCTTTCTTACTGCTAAGATTCCATAGCATCTTCATTATAACTTCCACATTCCACCTTTCGATGCTTTTAATACCGAACCCCCTTCCTCATAGCTGCTACACAGGTCCTTCCACGCAACCTTAGCGCCCGAATGTTTAACGTCAGACCCATTCCATAGGAAGTCCTTCATCAGCTGATCAATCCTATTGATAACTCCCTTGGGACGGATGAAAAGATTAGACCAGTAAAAGGAGGCATTATAAAAAAATATTAATAAAAAAAGTGCAAACCAAACCCTAGAGAGAGAAGCTCTCAACCATTCGAAAAAGGAGGCATTGTAAAAAAATAAAAAAATAAAAAAATAAAAAAACTAGAAACTTGAAGGTCGAAGTGCATTTGAAAGTAAAGGAAGATAAAAAAAAATCAAATGAAAAAAAGCCAAAACAAAATACGAGAAACTTGAAAATAAATTATAAATTGGACGAAAAGTTAGTAAATAATAAAAATAAAAACTAAATCTAACCTTACAAACTATTTCAAAGAAGAAGAAGAAGAAATAAACTGATTGAAATAAATAAAATAATAAAATAAAAGTGAAGTAAAGCGATTTTTTAATGGAAAGTCATCCTCTAATTATGTCCTCCAATTATTTATTTGTAATCCTATAAATTGTAATTGTTATGGTTGACAATTGTTAGGAAGTTCTTTTTTTAATCCAAATAAATGTGTATACCAACACGAGTGACCACTCTCTCTTGATAACTATTACATGCGCATATTTCCACGTGTATTCTCTCTAGTTATCCATGTGTCACTGCACAAACATGGTTGTCATTGATCTCTAGGCCATTTTGATCACATTATTTCTCTCATTTATTTTCAATGTATTACCGATACATTGTCCAGATAAATATGGTGTAATTAGGGGGACCTCATCCACCTCGAGAAATCTTACCTAAAAGAAATCAATCAGATCTGCTTCATGAGCAACCCCCGGAAGGATGTCCCCGTAATGGTTTTTCCAAAAGTTTACCTCACTAAGGTCCATAAAACCCATGACGACCCCTTGGTAATCACGATCTTAATGGGGAGTGAAAAAATGCATAGTATCCTCGTAGATACAAGATGATCATCTGATATAATATTCATGGATGCTACAAAGCTATGGGTACATAACCCTCTCTCTCATCAAAGAACCTTCTGGACGGGTAGATAACCCTCCCTCTCACAGCTGGGGCTAAAACTGTTGCACCACCTTATGGAACAAGTTCTTAGTAGTAGACCTACCATCGGCCTACAATATTTTATTGGGAAGGTCTTAGCTCAATTAATTAGATGCAATCATTTCCACTCAAAGAATTTTGATGCGCTTCCCCCATTCCCTATGGGGTTGGAGAGGTCTTTGGATATCAGAGGAAATCTTGAGAATGATATAATATCATCATGAGAGACAAGAAAATATCTCTAAAGACACCATAGACACAATATATGGTCCCATAAACTTTTAACTGGAACTTCTGAATAGGGCTCAAGTAAGCATTAAGTCTCCCCTTGACACTTCCTGAACCTCAACAATGGTTCTAATCCCGAAAAAATGAAAGAAAATGTCTCTGAAAACAACTTTGGATAGGTATAAGTGACCCTATGCACAACCAAAACTTTGTAATCACTATATGTATTGAAATGAAAAGCTTTTCTTTTATCAATACTGTTGAGTATAAATTACACTATAAAGTCTACAAATTTAGTCTTATTGAGGTCTAAGCACCCTTGACTACAAATTTAGTGATAATGAGGCCTAAAGACACTTGACTACAAATTTAGTCTTAATGAGGTATAAGGATCCTTGACTATGAATTTAGTCTTGATGATGTCTAAGGACCCTTGACTATAAATTTAGTCTTAATGAGGTCTAAGGGCCCTTGACTACAGATTCACTCTTAACAAGTTCCAAAAATCCTTGATTACCAATCTAATCCTAAGGTTCAGAAAACCCTTGACTATAAGGGTCGATGTGGAGCTAAACAACCCCTGATTTCTAAACAATCTTGGAGACAATGTAACTTTGACTTCAAATTCAGTTCTAAAGTCTTCACCCTTAACATAAAACCAGTCATGACGTCTAAGTACCCTTGACTAAAAAAATCATAGAATAAGGATTTTCACATTGATTCTAAGGTCTAAATACCACAAATTTAAAAAACAAATATTAAGATAGTGAAAAGGTCACACAATATTCCAGACCACTACATTACATAGAAAAAATCCAACCCTTGGTCCTAAGAAGCTTTTAGGTTCACACACGTATAGACAAAAAATTTACAAAAGAACGATTGAAGTTCATCCTAAAATTTTCAAAAGTCCTAAGGTCTTAGGACCATGGACTTCCCCAAATTTTAGACATCGTGGACTTCAGTCCAGGTTGTACTTCTGAATTTTGAGGTCATTTCGACTCTTAACCTATGATTGTTTAGTCTCAAAAAGACTTGGGAAGAGATTAAAGGCTTTCACAAAAATAAATAGGGGCTAGGGGCTAGGCCTACTCGGAAAACTTCAAACCCAAATTTTCAAACACAAAAATAAGTAATTTCCTCTTGATAAAGCAAGAGAGTAAACCAAGGGCAAACATACAGATACATGGCTAGAACTACAAGTTGGGAGAAAATATTTTTCTCATTCATAAAAGTTCAGATTATAAGATAAAGTAGAGAAATATGAGACCAAAAATAAAAAATCAAAAATACATCAAGGATTGCAAGCGGTCTTGTTTTTATCCTCTCCAACTCTTCAAGAGTAGTTTGGGAAGATTCTTACTGACCCTCGTCTTTGGCACTAGATTTCCTAACTTGCTCTGAGACTTTACGGACCTCCGCACCCTCTCCCTCCACCTCATCATTAAAATAGGAAACCACAAGGAGGACACTAGATATATAAGCATAAAGAAACAAATCTGAGATCTTACCTTTGCAATATGCAAAGCCTATAGCGTAACACCTAATTATGTAGATGAGATACTCCTTGAACTTGACGTAAGCTAAAAATTTGGCCTTTATCATAGCATTCATATAGACCTTGAGCTTGATATTATTGGAAGTGACCTTAGTTATTTTCTCCTAATAATCTAAGGCTTAAGCAGAGTATTGTTCCATTTGCACATCAAGAACACTAGCCTTTAAAGTTATCGCACCGGTCCTTGTTGCATCTAATTTCATCTTCTCCTTATCTAAAATAAACCTTCAAAGCATCATAAATCGACTTTAACTCCACATGATTAGATAAGAGGTCAGCGTGTGCTTTCTTCTAGTTCTCTAAGATCTCTCCTAAAGACCTTTGAAGCTCAAGAAACTCAATTTAGGTCACATCTAGTTGGGACTTGCATTGTCCATCGTACTGATTATGGAGGTCCATAAGCTTCTCTGAAGTAGACAATTGAGCCTTAAGTCGCCTTTTCTAAATCTCTGCGACCCTTAGGTCAATTTACAGGTTGTTTAAATCCTTCTACCACTCCCTTCGACAGTGCTCCCAGCAACTGGTGTAGGAGACGAACTTCCTCCATGCTTTATCTCCCTCCAATATTAAGTCCAGTAAAGACTTGAACAAGTGTTGAACCTGCAAAATGAGAAAATAATTAAAATATTAGAAAATTAAAATATAATAAATGAGTAAAAGTAATAAAGGAAGAGTAAGAAGTCATACTTGTCCCATAATGGGGATTAACTATTTTGCATTCACCTTCGCTCCCCTGGCCCTCAAATTATCAACAATATGAAGGCATTTTAGCTTCACCATGACCCTCAAAGAATTCTCAAGAAAGGTATAGGCATTCGAATCCAGGAAAGCATGGGGTCTATTGTAAGTAAATAGGTTTTCCAAAAACTTACAAGGACAATGGACCTCTTTAACTTACACATTGCCTTTCTTTGAGCTGTCGGGGAGCTCGTCCACCACCACAAGCCCTTTGGCCATGGTGACAAAGGTCTTAACTCTTTATTATTATCCCTCAATGGTTTGATGAGGGTATCGAACTATAACATCCCTTACTTTTCACATGCCAGCTTTTCAATACGATACACGAAAGATAGTAAACTGTCAATTAATTTATATCATTCTCGCCATCACTGGGTATATAAATAAGTAACGCAAAATTTAAACATCCACACATGATAATAAATAAACACTAGTACTGAAATAAATATAATATGTCTCCTACATGAACCAAAATGCTAATAAACCTCCATAAAGTATGCAAATGTTAAAAAGGTTTATGGAGCATTACTTCTCTCTCTAGGCATTATGTGATGATTTTGTGAGATATCTTTTGTATCTTTCTAATCTGACTTTTGATTTGATCAATTTCAATTCAATCTTGATGATGTATTATGCGTATATCATACAGGTTTAGATGCCATCCTGTGGATAGTTTTGCTAAGGATTTTGAAGGTAAATAGTGAGAGAAATTGAGAATTGATATATCTACAACAGAGCGAAAGAATAAGGTTGATTCTTGGAAATTGAACTATTATATAGTAGTTAATCCTGGATATGTAAAGCATAAAAGTGAAGGGAGTACAATTAGAAGATCGGAGGCTAGAAAATTATAGTCGAAGGAAATTGAAATACTAGATTATACAATTAGTCCCAAAGCTCTTGAGACACGAAAATTTGGGGTAAAACTAAGAAACGTATAAAAGAAAATCCGAATGTCAGAGGAGAAAGTAAATAGCAATGGAGGTTAATAAATATGTTCATAATGTTTTTAAATTGATGATAACCCTAGGGGTTTGGTTAATCTCCTTATGGACCAATACCTACAAGTGAGGAGTCAGATCTGACTCAGGATGATGTTTCCAATGGCTTGGCGAAACCTATGAACAGGTTTCCATATGTTATGACGAAGAAAGTGGAAGGTTTAAATAGTGATAACAAGAATTATTTGGATGAAATTTTATCCAATAATGGAGGGAAAACTGGAATTTATTAAGTCAAAGAAGGAAGAACACCATGTGTCTCTTATTAGATTGAGGAAGTTCAACAAGT
Organism: Sambucus nigra; assembly: GCA_949130495.1. Lineage (NCBI taxonomy): Eukaryota > Viridiplantae > Streptophyta > Magnoliopsida > Dipsacales > Adoxaceae > Sambucus > Sambucus nigra. Next base: position 385,684,867 of record OX422215.1, on the reverse strand, counting down.
AATTCACCACTGGAATAACACTATTGTTGCGTATGTACTACGTTTTTTTTTTAAGTAAGAATCAATTAAACAAAGATAAATGTACAACAAGAAGGTGGGCATACCCACCTAGGATCAAATTTCATAGGAGAAAAGGATCCAGCAAAAGAAGAAAAAAAGCTACAGTAAAAGCATAAACAGCTTAGGGCCCATGCCAACTAACAGAAAAGTAAATGGTTCTCATCAAGACCCCAATTTCTGCAGATAAGCCAAGACTTGAAGTTTCTCCTTGATTTAGTCCACTTAAGGGATTTGCATATAACAAGGAAAGTAAATTCACTCATGATGTCTTCATAGGTGGAGGTTGTGTTCTTAAAGATTCTATTATTCCTCTCAATCCATAAGCAGTAGATAGTGGTAGCAAAGGAAGATTTCCTGATTTTGGCAATAAATTTTTTACCATCGAACTGAGTAGCAGCCCCACCAATGATTCCCTCCCAATTTGTATAAGTGCTGGTGTAGGAGTTGTTGTACTTGACCTCTTCCCAAATAGGTTTCGAAAATATGCAGTTAAAGAAAACATGATCACAATTGTCAATAGCATTGTTGCAAAAAACACAGTTGCTATCATTGGAGATTCCCCAGCTGTGAGTTTTATCTTTAGTGTTGATTGCATTTTTACAATCTTCTAAAGAATGAAAGAACACTTTGGAATAACACTACTATTCCAAACAATGGCAGCCCATCTTGGGGAGGTATGATGGTCTCTAATGGCGTTCCAGGAAGAACTGATGGTGAAGACACCATTAGTCTTAGGGGTCCGGTAAGGGCAATCATCCCTACTGGGATAGATAAGGGCAAGCTCATCATATTTAATCTCATTTAGTTCCCAAGTAGTAGTAGCTGGCCAAGTACACATACCATTTGATATGAAGTCTACAACCTTAGCTTTGTGATTACTAGCAGCATCGTAAATTGTTTTGTCACCATATAACATCCATAATGGGCCTCTTGGGTGCCACTGATCATGCAAAAAGAAAGTGTTTTGACCATTTCCAATGCTACATTTGACGAGAGGTCTGAACTTGTCTCTAATTTGCATGAGTTTGGTCCAAGACCAAAAAGCATCGGAAGGGAGTACTAAAGCCTCATATAGTTATGCTCAAACGAAATAGGGAAAGTTTGGAAATTTCGATGTACTCTTACTAAAGACTAGGGTATTCATAGTAGCATTTGACAACTCGGATGCTCAAGCCAAATTATGGAATCGGTCATTCGATTATAAACCACTCATATTTAAACCCTGGAGTATGGATGTTATCTTAAAAAAAGGGTGGTAGTGTTACCAATTTGGATCATATTTCTAGATCTAAAATTGCACCTATCCTCATCGATAATGAGCATGTTAGAAAGTACAGTTAGAAAGCCCATATTCACAGATAAAAAGACAATTCAGAGAGAGAGAGAGATGTTCATTTTTGTGTTGATATAAATATTAAAAATCAGTTGCTGGAAGTTATTCCCATCTATAGCCCAAATGGGGAAGTGATTAGATATAGGATTGAGTATGAATGGATGCCTACAAAGTTTAGCTATTGAAAAGTGTTTGGCCATGCAGACTTCCTAAAAGTGTTGAGAATTCATCCACCATCCTTGAACTATAGGAATTGTGATGTAATTAGTTAATTAGATGGTTATATTATTTTGATATTTTTCATTTTATTGAACTGCCCTCCACTAATTGTGGATCAAAGTTAGATGTGTAGACCTAGTATAGGTGTATATATTGTAAAGTAGTGTACAATACTGAATTTGAAAATGATTAATATTGAAGTTATTTCTTCAGCCTTCTTTGCTCTCTCTATACTTGTGATGGTATCAGAGCACCGTCTTGGTAGCTCTTAATTATTCTTTCTAAAATTTATTTTTGGATTAACTTGTTCCCAACATCTTTTCCACCAGATTTATTTTAGAGTTACCGTATTCCTTTACCTTCACAAAATTTTATCATGTCTCCAGGCGATAACAATTTCGAATTTATGAAAGAATTTGTTATCGATTCCTCCAGTCCCCATTTTCTCCATTCATTTGATCATCAAACCCTTTTGTTGGCCACAACACATCTTAACGGTCTTAATTATGCTACATGGAGAGAAATAATGTGCGTATCGCTCATCGCCATAAATAAATTAGGATTCATCAACATATCTATTGAAGCACTCTCTGCAACTACAAAATAAGTTGATTACACTCTTTGGAAGCGATGTGACAAGATGGTTCCCTCATGGATTTTTCATTCTGTAGAACCGGATTTGGTGAATAGCATTATTTATAAGAAAACCTCTTATGAATTTTGGAAAGATTTTAAAAATTATTTTTTCTCAAAAGAATGCGCCGCGCATATTTCAGATCCAAAAGGCAATGGCTTCTTACACTCAAGGTACAATGAATGTTTCCATCTATTTTACCAAACTCAAAGGGTTGTGGGATGAACTTGCTTCCTATCGTGAATTGCCCGCGTGTTCTTCGACTAATTGTGGTGGCTTGAAGGCCTTCCATGAGCAATTGATGCAGATCACGTATTGTAGTTCCTCATCAGATTGAATGATTCCTATAGCGGGGTTTATAGCAATATTCTCTTTATAAAACCTCTCCCTAATGATGAAGAAACATATTCTCTTGTTGTTCAGCAAGAAAAACAATGAGACATTGGAGTTACACCCACGGGCCCAATTTTTGTTGCATCAGCGATTAGGGGGAATAGAGATTTATATTCTTATCTTGATAAAGATTCTCTTCGGTGGTCATATTGCAATAATAAAAGACACACAGTGGAGTCCTATTATAAATTGTATGGTTATCCTCCTGGGGACTCTAATGGGACCAGTCAAAACAATTGGAACAGCCAAAATAATTGGAATAATAGGAGAAGTCATCGTTCTACCTACCCCTACATGCACAAGCCAACCATGTACAGGGTACAAACTGCAATGTGGGACATCTTCCAATAGCTACATAAGGAGGCCACGCATCATGCAGCCCCACTCGGGTCTTTGGGTTAGTCATCCTCTGCAGCCTTGACTGGCCTCCCCATCAATACAATCCAATTTTGTCCCTCAACCATGAACCTTCAAAACATACTTGATGGGTTTTTTGAAGAGCGATATAAAAATCTTATCACCGCCATGGAAAAATTGCCCAATCCATCTTCTGGCAATTCCCCTGCATTTGCTAATGCAACATGTCTGTTTAATTCTAATACACCCATTAATTCATTTTTTCCTAATCCATGGATCCTTAACAGTGGAGTAACAGATCATGTTGCATCCGACGACTCACTTTTTGTTCAAACAAATCCTTATGTTATGCCTTCAATTAATTTGCCTACTAGTTCCTCGATTCCTATTAATTATAGGTGGACAATTGTTTTCAATAAGAACATCAAACATGATAATGTCCTTCATGTCCCTTCTTTTCATCTTAATTTAATGCCTGCTAGTAAGATAACAAAATCTCTAAACTGTTATATAATTATTTTCCCTAATTTTCGTGTCATCAGGATTTGGCTACCAGGAAGACAATTAGCATGGATAAGCAAAGTGGGGGATTAGATTTTATGTCACCAGCATCACAACCATCAGTCTCCTACCATGTCTCGCTCTCCTCCAGTCTCTGGCACATGCTCTTGGGTCATCCCTCACCACCTCGCCTTCGTTTACTTTCCAATTTATTTCCGCCAATGTTTGTTTCCATTCGCCTTTTGCATTATTACATTGTGATATTTAGGTCCCACATAAGGTCCAATCTCATTCTGGCGCACATTATTTTTTTTACTATTGTTGACGATTTCGCTCAGTGCACTTGGACGTTTTTTATGAAACATAAATCTGATACATGATTTTTAATCAAAGGCTTCGTCACACTTGTGCATACTCAATTTAATCTCACAATCAAAGAAATTCAGACTGATAATGTGAACGAATTTCTTTCCATGATTTTTTTTTTCTTGACAAGGATGTTGAATTTTAGCGATCTTATGTTTATACTCCACCACAAATGGGTGGGTTGGGCACAAGCATCACCCGCATACTTAATGTTGCATGGGCTTTACGTTTTCAATCCAATTTACCTTTAACTTTGAGGGGAGAATGTGTTTTAACAGCCGTCCATCTTATTAGCAGGCTACCCACTCCATTGTTATCTAAAATCACCCTTTGAGCTCCTTTATAATCGTCCTCCCTCATTCGATCACCTTCACGTTTCTGGGTGTCTTTGTTATGCCACCAATGTTCAACCCCTCCAAAAGTTTGATTCCCGAGCTCGTTAGGGCATTTTTGTTGGCTACCCAATGGGACAAAAAGGTTTTATATTATTTAACCTTGATACTCAATCTTTTTTTGTAAATAGGGATGTAAAATTACATGAACATATATTTCCTTTTTCTTCTACTCACGTTGATGCTAACACAAGGATAATTTTACCAACTTCTCAATCAGGTGTTGACAGCCCCATACATCTTTGTTAACTAGGCAACCTATTCCATCTCGTGACTCCCCATCTTGCGCTTCCCCAATGCGCGTGTCTTCTTCTGGTCCTTCCTCACCTAATGCATCATCCCCCACTGACCCACCTTTGTCGCCACTCCTTTATCCCCTGATCTATCTAATTTGCCTCCTTTTGACCAAAATAATTCCTCGTTGTTACCCCCATTACCTATAGCTCCTACACCCCCGCACCTACTGATCCGCATCATTTCGATAGACCCAAACAGCCACCTATCGTGACTATTATATGTCCAATACGATGTATACTCAAGTTCCCTTGTCTGATTCGGTACCAAATATTACTCCAAATACACTGTATCATTTATCTGATTTTCTTTCTTACTCTCTTTTATCTCCATCCCATCATTATTTCATCGGTAATATTTTTGGAGTAACCGAACCTACTTCCTAAGCTCAAGCAGTTCAAGATCCTCATTGGCAACTGTAACACCCCGTCCGCCCGGGGAGAGCGAACGGAGCGCTACTATCGATAAAACTAAACTAATCCATAAATAACAAGGTATAGAGCATCTAAATCCCACAATAAAACAAGAAACCACTATCTCAATTTCAAATTAATACAACAAATCTCTCGAAATAATTACAACAATCCAACTATCTCGAAAATAAAATAAATCTCCAAATGCTCTATACAGCAAAATAAATACAAGTCTTCTCATCTCTTGTATTAAAAATTCTTCCCAAATAATTCTCGCTAAAATCATCCCAATTGGTCCATAGCACTCAAATCCGTGCTCACCTGCCAACTAAGAAAAAGATGGGGAAGTACACAATACGACAGGAATATGCTCAACAAAGATGTTAGCGATGAACAAAGCGCAACAATACGACTACGAATACTCAAATTAAATAATGCAAATCTCAATAGCATTTTATCAATAAATTTCTCAACAACACATTAACCGAAGTCACCAGGCCTCACCATACCGCGCCATACTTTATCAAGTAGCCGGAAAAGGAGTCTTGGCGGGTGCCCAACATCAGTGCCATATTAAAATCTCATGACAGCGTGCTCAAAACAACATGAATAATACCTCATGAATGAAAATAATTTCAACAATTATTTTTCCAGATTTCAAGAATTTAACAATTCAAAATATGAGTTCAATTAACAAGAATTCAACGGAATAAACACTCGCGAGATTTCAGGAGCATATTGTGTAAAACCCCATACCTTAAACCACTAAAAAGAACCAACATGAATCATCACATAATTCAGCCTCAAAATCTAATCACACCATCACGTTCCTAACATGTATTTTGCATTTAATGTTTTAATGTTATTAAAACACTTGTTGTTTTTAAAATGATTTCCACTTTTGGGCTCTGACCCATTTTCTTTCAAATCTATTTTTGTAAAAACCATTTCAGGTGCCCAGCCACAAGGACACCATGCTTAGGATCCTCATTCAGGTGACGAGCTGTAGATGTTTGTGGAAGTTACAGGACCTTGCTTGTAGACGCTTCATCCATATTGACTCTATATTCAGCATTTATCAGTTGCAGGGCATGTCGCCCATTTCTTTAGAGACATTTCATTTATTTCAGTTATTCAGACTTATGGCATGTAATTAATTCAGGATTCAGACTTGTCATTTTACTTTCAGTTGTGGAATTGTTGTGAGGAGTTTTTCCTCCGGACTTATTATTATTTGTTGATTATTTCATTACTTCATTATGGTGAATGGATTATGTTGTTCTTCCATTATTCTTTTATCGCATGTTAATCAAACTTAAATTAAAATTTGGCAACTTACTTTTTAAATACTAGGTGGTTAGTAATTATTAAAATGTTTTCGACAGTGATGCTATTAACTGAACCAACTTGGCATTTTGTATTGATTTAATAAAGGAGTAGCTACCCGTTATTTAATTAGTCGGGGTGTCACAGGTGGTATCAGAGCATCAGGTTCTAGTGTCCATTAGGATCTGTACGGATTATTATGTTTCCGCTGAGCTTTCTTTGAGTAGAGCCCTATATTTTAGGACTGTTGTATTCTTTTGTATATGCTACGTTCTTCAGCTATTTTAAGTTTATAACTGCGAACTTATAAACTTAATTCTTATTTCGGATGCCTCCACGACGTGCACAAAGGATTCCCAGGGATGCAACGCCAGAACCACAGCCCGCACCAGTTCAGGGCACGATGAATGCCGCCGAGGTTGCAGCCATTGTGGCCCAGGCGGTAAATGCCGCACTTGCCGTAGTTCAGCAGGCACCACCTCAGGCGCCGATAGTCGCGCCAGTTCAGGCACATGCATTCCCATCTGCTTGGGAACGTGTACGTGATGCTTTTTAGAAAGCACACCCTCCGGAGTTCGCAGGTAGCTCCGATGTGGTAGTTTCGAGTCAGTGGAGGAAGGATATTCAGCGGCACTTGAGGATGTACGAGTGCACTGAGGTTCAGAAGCAGATACTAGCTACCTTTAAGCTAGTGGGGTCTGAACTGCAGTGGTGGGAGTCTATTACCACCGTGGAGGAGAAAGACACTCTCACTATTCAGGAGTTCTGGGTGCGGTTCGACCGCAAGTACTTTCCGTCAGCTGTTCACACGGAAATGAGGAGGAAGTTGATGAGCCTTCGACAGGAGGGTAAGACTGTGGCCGAGTATGAGGCTGAATTCACTAATACTCTGAACATTGTTCCAGATGAGATACCGACAGAGAAGAAGAAGGTACAGAAATTTACAAACGGGTTGACTTGGAGGATCCGTCAGCATTTGTTGGGGAACCTATCATTGGCCACTTATTCTGATGTGGTTAACGCTGCATTGCTCCATTGTCAGGATCACCGCTTTCACATGGCTAAGGGAAAGCGATCGGGAGAGTCCAGCCATCAGGGCAGGACTGGAGGACATGGTGCCAGTGGGGCACAATCTGTTCAGGGGCAGAGACAGGGCGACCAGTGTTCCCAGCGGGAGGATAACAAGAGGTTCAGGTCGGGAAATTTTAGGCACGTACAGGGAGGTTTTCGGCAGGGCCATCAGAGTCCGAACGGCCATCAGAACCAGCAGGGTCAGAATGGTCAACAACAGTTTCAGCAGAGCCAGCAGGGCTAGTGGAGGAACGGTAATGGCCACCAGGGCCGGGGGAAGCAGGGGCAGAGAGGGGGGAACTTCCCGGGGAAGTGTTTCGTTTGTGGAAAGACTGGCCATAAATGCCAGGACTGTCCTGATAGGGGCAGGGCCCCGCAGCAGCAGCAGGGTGCTCGACATGAGCCACAGAGGCCACTTTTTCCACCTGCTCTCCCAGCTCCAGGCCAGGTGCCAGCACTTCCAGCCATTCCAGCAGTTCCTGTACAGCAGGGGCAGTTACAGTATGGACGTGTCTATAACGTCCACCAGGCAGCAGCTCCACAGGCACCACCCGCGATTGAGGGTATGTTTCCTATCCATGGTACTATGGGTCGGGTTTTGTTTGATACGGGGGCAACGCACTGTTTTATAGCTACACATTTTGCAAAAGCCTTAGGGTTGTTAGCCACAGCAGAGAGCACAGTGACGTGTGTAGACTCACCATTGGGGAGTGGGTCACTTATTTTTTTATATGCCGTGGAGTGGGGGTAGAGATTGGTAGTTTGGTATTACCTGCAGACATTTTGGTATTAGATATGCATGTTCACGATGTGATCATCAGTATGGATTGGCTCGCGGATTATAGAGCCATGATTGATTACTTCGGTGGGAGCATTGTTTTTGCCATTCCGGGGTAAGAGATGTTTGTAGTGGCGATGCCTCGCCCAGAGGGAGGATCGACCGCTCATTTGTATTACATAGAGGAGGATACCTCTAAGGAGGTTGTGATTCCTTTAGATTCAATCCCAGTTATCAGGGAGTACTCAGATGTGTTTCAGGAGATACCAGGCCTACCCCCCAGTCGAGAGATAGACTTTGTCATAGACTTATTACCAGATACAAGACCTATAGCACGCGCACCGTACCGTATGGCTCCAGCTGAGATGAGGGAGTTACGGAATCAGATTGAGCAGTTGTTGGGTCAGGGGTTTATACGGAGGAGTACTTCGCCATGGGGTGCCCCTGTGTTGTTTGTGAAGAAGAGAGATGGTTCACTGAGATTGTGTGTGGATTACCGAGAGTTTAATAAGGTCACGATACGGAATAAGTATACGTTGCCTCGAATCGATGACTTATTCGACCAGTCGAGAGGAGCTTCTTTCTTCTCGAAGATTGATTTGCGATCGGGATACCATCAGTTGCGTATCAGGGAAGAGGATGTCTCGAAGACTGCGTTCTTAACGAGATATGGTTCTTACGAGTTTCGGGTTATGCCTTTTGGTTTGACCAACGCTCCAGCAGTGTTTATGGACTTGATGAATAGGGTGTTTAGGGATTTCCTAGATCAGTTTGTCATTGTCTTCATCGATGATATTCTGGTTTACTCCCAGACAGAGGAGGAGCACGCCGAGCATTTGAGGCAAGTTTTGCAGACACTACGTCAGAACGAGTTGTATGCAAAATATGAGAAATGCGAGTTTTGGATGAAGGAGGTCCAGTTTTTGGGACATATTATTTCCGACCGGGGGATATCTGTTGATCCGGGGAAGGTATCAGCGGTGAGGGAGTGGGGACAGCCCACGACACCAACGGAGATCCGTAGTTTCTTGGGATTAGCAGGATACTACAGGAGGTTCATTCGGGGATTTTCGAAGATAGCAGGTCCATTGACACATCTGACTCGTAAAGGTGTACCGTTCATCTGGAGTGATGCCTGTCAGTTGGCATTCGATGAGTTAAAGGATGAGTTGACCTCAGCACCTGTGTTAGCATTGTCGAGACCGGAAGTTGAGTATCTAGTCTACACCGATGCGTCCTTGCAAGGACTTGGAGGTTTATTACAGCAGGAGAGTCAGACCATTGCTTATGCATCCCGTAAGCTAAAGCCTCACGAGAAGAATTACCCCACTCATGACTTGGAGTTAGCGGCAGTGGTATTTGCCCTTCGTATTTGGAGACATTACCATTTGGGGGAAAAGTTTCGATTGTTCACGGACCACAAGTCCCTACAGTACCTATTCACGCAGAAGGAGTTGAATATGCGGCAGCGAAGATGGCTTGAGTTTTTGAAGGATTATCAGTTCGATATCCAGTATCACCCGGGGAAGGCTAACGTGGTAGCAGACGAGTTGAGCCGTAGGCCAGTAGATGAGGTGGCAGGGGTGTGGAAGGCCAAGTGGAAAGAATTGGGACACCAGGATGCAGTGGCCCAATCATTCATGTCGGTAATGACTGTTACGCCGCAGATTGTCACGAGAGTGGTAAAGGCACAAGAAGATGACTCGTTCTGTCAGGAGCTGATAGCTCAATTACTAGTAGAGGGAGCCAAATCCTATACCGTTAGCTCAGACGGGGGATTACGCTTCAATGGGAGATTGGTAGTTCCAGAAGAGGAGGAATTACGGCACGAGGTGATGGCAGAATCGCACGGCTCGCGATTCGCGGTACATCCCTGTGGGGACAAAATATACCAAGACATGAGACGTCAGTATTGGTGCAGCGGGATGAAGAGAGATATTGCCGTGTTTTTTTCTAAATGCGCCACTTGTCAGCTTGTAAAAGTGGATCATCAGAGACCGGCAGGACTTCTACAGCCATTGGAGGTCCCGATGTGGATGTGGGAGAGCATATCCATGGACTTTATCACGGGGTTGCCTACGTCACAGAGAGGTCACGACTCCATTTGGGTAATTGTGGACAGGTTGACCAAAGTCGATCATTTCCTACCCGTAAGGACAGACTACACTACGGGATAGTATGCCCAGCTCTTTATTTCAGAGATAGTGAGACTTCACGGTGTGCCCTTAAATATCGTGTCTGACCGAGACAAGATATTTGTTTCACGATTTTGGGAGAGTTTTTAGGAGGCCATGGGCACGAAATTGCGGTTGAGTACGACGTATCACCCGCAGACCGATGGGCAGACCGAGCGTACAAACCAGATGTTGGAGGACATGCTACGTATGTGCATCATTGATTTCGGGGGTGGATGGGAGCAGTATCTTCCACTGGTAGAGTTTGCTTACAACAACTCCTACCAGTTCACCATTGGCATGGCTCCATTTGAGGCGTTGTACGGTAGACCTTATCATTCCCCAGCATGTTGGTTGGAGGTGGGGGACAACAAACTACTTGGGCCGGAAGTGATTCAGGATACTTAGGCAAGGATAGAATTGATTCGAAGTCCCATTCGGGTAGCTCAGGATCGGCAGAAGAGCTATGCTGATGCGAAGAGATTCTTCAGGGAGTTCCAAGTGGGGGACCAGGTTTTTCTCAGAGTATCTCCTATGAAGGAGATTATGCGTTTCGGGAAGAAAGGGAAGTTGGCACCGAGATATGTGGGACCATTTCCTATTATTGAGCGGATTGGACCGGTTCCGTATAGACTTGGATTACCGGAGCATTTGCATCGGATTCACGATGTATTTCATATTTCCTCGCTAAGGAAATATCTTAGAGACGATTTGGCTCATTCTCATATTGCTTTGGAGGACATCGATCTCCAGCCGGATAGCTCCTACGAGGAGGGGCCGATTGCTATTTTGGATCGAAGTGAGCGGAAACTAAGGTCAAAGATAGTTTCGTTAGTGCGTATTCAGTGGCGACATCATAATGTCGAGGAGTCCACATGGAAGCGCGAGGACAAGATGCAAAAACGTTATCCAGAGTTGTTCTCACCAGGTACCTTTTAGTTCCGAATTTCGGGACGAAATTCAGTTATTAGGGGGGGAAGTATGTAATACCCCGTATATTTTGTGATATTTATTTATGGGATTAATTGAATTAAATACGTATTAATTGAAAATTAATCCGGATAAAAATACTAGCGAGATGCGAGTTAGTATTTGATATTAATGAGTATATATGGCTATATATGAATATGGAATTATTGATTTGTCATGAGATAGAAATACGGCAATTTGGAAATCTTGTTGAGACGTGTGTGACAGTCGCGTCATGGAATATAATTATGATAATTAAAAAGTGAATTTTATTTCTATAAACCGTATGGTCATTTTGAGTGTGTCAACGCATCCGGAAGGGTCGGGATAGTCAGAAAACACTAGCCGGGGGTTTAGTTTGGGTCCCGGGGCATTTTTAGGCCATACCGGCAACGTATAAGGGTAGTTTGGTAATTTTAGAATTTTGGAATTTTTTATTAACGAATTTTAGGAGTTTTAAATGGAAAATTAAAAGACCCACTAACCCATTACCAGCCATTAACTGATTAGAGGGCTACGGGGGTTATTAGAATTAGCCCTAAAAGTTCCTAAGACAAACCCTAGCCTCCATTGCCACCATTAGAGAAGAAAGCTTGGAGAGAGAGAGGAGGAGGAATTCTGCAGAAGAGAGAGAGAACCATTCATCATATTCGTCATCAAAATCAGAGATTCAAATAAGGCAAGTGGTTTAATTTCGTTATTTTGAAAAGAATGTTTTCTCCATGTGTAGGAATTGATAAAATCTTAATGTTCTTGGGAGTAAATGAAAAACCCATTTAAATTGGAAGTAGAAATTTCATTTTTGATGAGGAATCGCATGTAGATTGGTATTTAGATGATTATTCTGATGATATTATAATTTGGATGAAACAAAAATGGATTTAATTAGGCTCTTTGATGATTTATAAATTCTAGGGTTCATGTTCTTAAAATTGGGGGAAAATATGAAGAGATTTGATAATTGAATGAGGTTAGAATGAATTAACCCCACAAATCATGTTAGTATATGACCTAAATATGTTTAAGAATGATTAGTGACTTTAAACAATCGTTGGATTAATGTTTGGATGAGATTTGAGGTGTAGAGAAGTTGGAAAAACGAGATTTGGAAAATCTGGGCTCGAATCTGGCCACTCGTTAGAAGACCTGCCCAGGTCGTTCGAACGAGCTCGTTCGAACGAGCTTCTAACGAGTTGACAGTTTGGGTTCTAACGAGAGGGATGTTCATTCGAAGAATTTCGTTCGAATGAGATCTCGTTAGAAGGCCCAGTTCGTTCGAACGAGACTTCTAACGAGCTGGCAGTTTGGACTTTTTAGCCTGTTTTGATCCCGAGTGTCCCGTAACCTTGCTTATATGTAGAGATGGCACTTCCTTGTGGATTAATTGATATATTTAGGATGTTTGGGATATAACGAGGAGTAAAACCTAGAAGTGTAGTTTGAACCTAATGGGAATTATGGAGTAGGACGTGAGTGTCTATTACGATGCGAGAACATTTACAGCCTAAATAATTATATTAACCGGGAACATATAAATTATGTAGCTTTATATGTCGGTACGAGATGGAGAAGTGTACCACCAATATATTATGGTGATTACTAAGATGTGTATGTACTTAGTATATGTATTGCTTTTATGTGTATGACATACCTACCATACTTGTTATCACGGGAGGTTTACGTTCGCTTAGGGCCCTCTAATCCTTGTGTTGCCCGGATTTAGACTGGTACCTCGATGAACATAGGTCAGAGAAGGACTTATTGGGATGTTAATAAGTCTGCTGATCGTGGGAGCGCATGTATGTGCGTGACCCATGTGATGTGACTGTGTTCGCCTCCATTATTTGTGATGTTGTTATCTGAGAACGATTCCTGAGAGATTCGGAATGCGTGATCCTTATGTACGTGATGTACCGGGATGGATAGCAGAGTATGTGTGTACCGCAGCTTAGTCTCAGGGTACTTGTATCGTATATTTATGACGTGAATAATATACACTTAATTAATGGGAACTTTCATGTTAATATTGTGAATATAATTATGGCAATGTTTTGAGAAAACATAACGGGTTAATTGATAGTGAATTGTATTACTTATTGGGAATCCGAGTGTATGTAAAGCCCTCTATTTAATTGATAACGCTAGAATGTAATTTGGGAATCGGGTAGTAAGGGATAGAATGTATTACAGTTTGGTTAGATATGTATATTATTTAGATGGGTACGGTACGTTAGGAGTGCACGTGTAGTCGAGAGGTGAGAATTTCATGTGAGTGCACGTCCTAACATGTATTTTGCATTTAATGTTTTAATGTTATTAAAACATTTGCTGTTTTTAAAATGATTTCCACTTTCGGGCTCTGACCCATTTGCTTTCAAATCTATTTTTGTAAAAACCATTTTAGGTGCCCAGCCACAAGGACACCATGCTTAGGATCCTCATTCAGGTGACGAGCTGTAGCTGTTTGTGGAAGTTACAGGACCTTGCTTGTAGAGGCTTTATCCATATTGACTCTATATTCAGCATTTATCAGTTGCAGGGCATGTCTCCCATTTCTTTAGAGACATTTCATTTATTTCAGTTATTCAGACTTATGGCATATAATTAATTCAGGATTCAGACTTGTCATTTTACTTTCAGTTGTGGAATTGTTGTGAGAAGTTTTTCCTCCGGACTTATTATTATTTGTTGATTATTTCATTACTTCGTTATGGTGAATGGATTATGTTGTTCTTCCATTATTCTTTTATCGCATGTTAATCAGACTTAAATTAAAATTTGGCAACTTACTTTTTAAATACTAGGTGGTTAGTAATTATTAAAATGTTTTCGACAGTGATTCTATTAACTGAACCAACTTGGCATTTTGTATTGATTTAATAAAGGAGTAGCTACCCGGTATTTAATTAGTCGGGGTGTCACAGCAACATGCCATGCAAGCCGAATTGGATGCATTGCAACACAATAATACTTGGACTCTCATGTTATTTCCAGCAGGCCACAAACCCATTAGTTGTAAATGGGTGTACAATCAAATATAATTCGGATGGGACCATCGAGAGTCATAAAGCTCACCTTGTTGTAAAAGGGTACACTCAGGTATAAGGGGTTGATTATCTTGAGACTTTTTCCCCTACTGCCAAGCTTACTACTCTCTGTTGCTTGATATCTATTACTACTTCTCAAAATTGGTTTCTTCACCAACTTAATGTCTAAAATTCCTTTCTTCATGGCGACTTGGATGAAGTTATTTATATGGATCCTCCTACAAGTCTTCGCCGACAGGGGAAGAATTTGGTATGTCAGCTCAATAAATCCTTGTATGGACTCAAACAGGCCTCGCGCAATTGGTTCTTTAATTTTCTTATGCCGTTCAGAAAGATGGTTTTAGCAATCCAAGGATGATTACTCACTTTTTACCAGAGTACATGGAAAGTCTTTTACTACTGTACTCATATATGTTGATGACATATTTGTTACAGGGAATGATGTTCAAGAGATAGAATTACTCAAGGCCTATCCTCTTAAGCACGTTCGCATCAAATATCTTGGCAATTTGAAATGTTTTTTAGGTATAGAGGCCTCTTGTTTAAAGAATGGAATTTTCTTGTGTCAAAGAAAATATGCTTTAGATCTTTTACAAGAAGCATGACTTCAGGGGCCTCATCCTAAAAAATTTCCCAATGGAGCAACATCTAAAGCTTACCCCCACAGATGGGGAATTACTCCATGATCCCTCCAGATATAGACGCTCAGTTGGGACATTAATATATCTCATAATGACCAGACCATATATTATGTATTCAATAAAAACATTGAGCCAGTTTATGCACCATATAAGAAAACAACATTGGGAAGCTACTCTTCGTGTTTTGAGATTTATTAAAGGCACACCGGGTAAGGGCATGTTCTTTCCGACCACTAATATCTTTCATTAAGGGCTTTATGTGATTTTGATTGGGTGTGATGTTGCATGACCAGACGATTCGTAATTGGATACTGCATTTTTCTTAGTTATTCTCTTATTTCCTAGAAATCCAAGAAACAATCCAATGTGTCACATTCCTCAGGTGAAGCCGAATATCATGCAATGGCTACTACTTGTTTAAAGCTCACTTGGTTATGGTATATTTTACACAATTTAAAGGTACCTCATGATGAACCTGCACGCCTACACTATAAAATCAAGTTGCTTTATACATTGCAGCAAACCCTATTTTTCATGTGTGTATCAAACACATCAAAATCAACTACCACATTGTATGAGAAAAATTATAAGAAGGCATGATATCTCCTTCCTATGTTCCTTCACGTGTCCAACTCGCAGATATATTCACGAAGGCACTAGGAAGAGATAGCTTTAACACATTGAGTGGCAAGTTGGAACTTCATAACATTCACTCTCCAGCTTGAAGGGGAGTGTTGAGAATTCATTTACCTTCATCATTGACTTATAGGGATTGTTATGTAATTAGTTACTTAGATATTTATATTGTTTTGAATTTTTCCATTCTATTGAATCGCCTTCCACTAATTGTGGATCAAGGCTAGACGTGTAGACCTAGTTATAGGTGTATATATTGTAAAGCAGTGTACAATACTGAATTTGAATGATCAATATTGAAGTTATTTCTTCAGCCTGCTTTGCTCTCTCTATACTTATGAAAAAGGATCCCTACATAGGCGCATGTCAGAAAATATTCAAGTGTTACAATTGTGCAGGATAATATCTCAAATGGCGGGGGATAAAATAGATTGATGTCATTGATATAAAGGCAAGGGTAATCTAATAGCGGATGGTAGAATAAATGACAATGTCCAAGATGGCATAATTAGTAGAATTGATATTGATAAGAATACTAGGGAGGATGGATGACCTATTAAAACAACTCCAAACGTGTTTGCTATCCTGTATCAAAGGGAGGTTGTTGAGGAATCAAATGATACCAAAGAACCCCAAAATGACTACGTTGATGATTTGTTAGATGAATTAGAATGGTTGGAAGATGTCATGGAACCAAACTCTTCAATTCTTGTCGTGAAGAAAAAGTGGGAGTAATAGTAAGAAATTGGGAAAATGGGGGAAATAACAATAGGGGCAAACTAAATAATGGTTAAGTTAGCCATGTGGAACATTAGAGGTTTAAATGCCTCTCATAAATAAGTGGAAGTGAAAAAAATTGTTGGATAAAATGGTATTAGTTTAATGTGTTTGGCAGACGTAAAATTAAGAACATGTCATGTCGATAATGTGAGAAGATGGTGTTTTTATGAATGGAACGTTATCAACAACACCCACATTGTCGGGGCGGGAAGAGTTTGGATTGTGCAGAACTCAAAAATCATGAACATTGTAGAAGTGAGTAGCTATAATCAATCTTTAACAAATCATGTTTATCTCATTGAAACTAGCAAAAAGTTTATTATCATAACAGTTTATGGTGCAAATGAAAAGGAACCGAGTAGAATTTTATGGAACTATTTTATACGGTAGAATATACTATTGGATTGACCTTTGGCTTATTTTTAGAGATTTTAATGTAGTTAGAAATGAGAATCAAATGTGCAATGGGCTTGGTATTCATTGGGAAGAAGCAAATGAGTTTAATGATTGTATTAACATCATTAAAGTGTAGTAGTTTTCTACTAAAGGCACATGGTTTACTTAGCAGAATGAAAGGGAGGGCAAAGGGAATATTTAAAATAGAATAAATAAAGCCTTACATAATGACAAGTGGTTATTGGACTTTATGGCGTGTGAATTTTCCACTGATCTACCGGGGATTTTAAACCATTCTCTATTCATAGTCTCAATGAAATTGTAGAGGGATAGGGTTCATAGACCTTTAAATGTTTTATATTTATGGATGAGGAATAAATATTTTGAAGATATTTCATCTTAGATTTGTAATAAATATTTTATAGGCAATCCTGTGTATGTGGTGGGAAAAAAGTGAAAGATCTAAAATATAAATTGATGAAATTGAATAAAAAGGTATACTCAAATCTTTCAGTTCGTGTTTTGGACAAGAAAACAGCGATGGATTCTATCCAAACTAACCTGATTGAGAGACATGGGGACTCTATTTTATTAAGAAATATGAGGGAGTGTCTTAAGGAGTATTTGGATCTTTGAGAAGCCGAAAAAGACTTTTTCAAGCAGAAATCTAGAATTAATTGGTTGGAGAGCGATATGTACACAATTTTTTTTCAAAATGAAGTTAGAAGTAATACCAACATAAATAAAATCCTTGCCATCAAAGAAAAAATGAGAATTTATTGGAAGACCAGAAAGTTGTGCACGGTGAAACTATAAAAATGTTCTCTAATATTCTTGGGATGAAAGACTTTTATCCAAGTGGGTTGGGAGAAATTTATGGTTAAATGAAAATAAAAATATGGATATGTTATTGAAGTTAGAGAGGATTTATTTTATATAAATCCTAAAAAAGCGGCTGGTCTGGATGGGTATACCACTAGATTCTTCTAGTGCAATTGGGATATTGTGGGAACAGATGTGAAAGAAGAAGTTTTATCTTTTTTTAGTGAAAGAAGGTTGTTAAAATAGTGGAATAGTACGGTGCTTAATTTAATTCCAAAGGTTCATATCCCTGAGACAATAAAAGATATTCGGCCTCTTTGTTGTTGTAACGTCATATTTTAAAGTCATTGTTAGGAGATGACATTCCTATAATGAAAGAGTTGGTTTGAGGTTATCAAAAGAGTGGTTGGCCTCCCAAATGTGTTACTAAAGTATACATCATGAAAGCATGTAATTCGGTGAAATGGTGTTTTCTTGAGGATGTGATGTGGACCATAATTTTTCCTAGGAAGGTTATTGTGACACCCCGCCTAATAAGATACCGGGCGATCACTCCAATATTAAATTAAAACAGGAGTCTCATATGGATCATTCTTAGCATCACTGTCGAAAATCCATTTTATTACTAATAACCTATTAGGCCGGTGTCAAAATTTTAACTTTACTACTCTTTTTAACAACAATAAATAAAACATCCACACAGTTTATACGTAAATGAAATAAAGTAACCGAACACTCGGTCAAAATATACAACCATATCGAATGATGTACTAAAAGAATAAATAAATGCAGTTGGACCATTGGCCCGAATGTTTATACAATACCTCCTATCTAGATTACAATAATGGAAGCGTCTATTGAAAATCCTGAATGCTTCCACAGCTGCTGCAGCTGACGTCTGACTCGAAGGAAGTGTCATCCAGGCGTCCCTGTGTCTGGACACCTATATATATATATAATATAGAACGCAAGGAAAAGTAGATAAACGGGTTAGAGCCCGAGTTTTGAAAATATTTAGCAAGTGCATAAATGCCTTATTATTTTGAAAAAGGTTTTATCTCATATTTAAGTTTGGTATCGCACTCCCATGAGATACCCCTCACCTCTGTTCTAACAGTGCACTCCTAGCGCATCCCTCTAAACATCCTAGTCAAGCTATCCTGCTAAACTAGTCTATCACCAACCCACTATCAATCCTAGATAGTCCAAGGAATGTACTAAGGGATAAACTTCACCCCAGTCTCAACGTTATGCCATGTTCGTGCGTGGGGTGTCTCGCGAAGCAAAATCCAAACAAGGAACCCCCCTCGATACACTACTACGCGGCACGGTCGATCGTCGAGATCCGCCAGTCCCTCAGTACAGAATATATATATAAATAAATATGTATACCACAAGAAATACTAATATTAGAGCACTATGGATTAAACTTCTCCCCAGTCTCAACAAAGTGCCATATTCGTGCGTGGGGTGTCTCGCAAAGCGAAATCCAAACAAGGAACCCCCCCGATACACTACTATGCGACAAGGTCGATCATCGGGATCCATTAGACCCTCGGTACTCGATTCATCCATATATACATATACATATTTTACCATAACCATCCGGATCTATCTCCCGGAATGAGAATCCATATACAAAGTATTTATCAATACTTTCATTTTTTCTCAAAACTTTCAATTTCTCTTCTCATATCCAGGAAATGTATTTAAAAGCCAATTCATTATCATGAATTGCTTTAACAAATCATATCTCTTTTTAAAGCCAGTTTTATTATCATAAAAATGTTTTTCCGTTTTATATCATCCCATTTCTCTTTTTATACTCAGGAAATGTATTCAAAGACATTTTCATTATCATAAAAATGATTTGATCATATCATATGCTTCCACATCCCTTCTTCCATCCGGGAGGTGTTACCGAAACCAAACCATATAACCCATTTCCCTTCCTATATCCAGAAAATGTAATTAAAGCCAATCCATTATCATGAATTGCTTTAACATAATGCGTTCTAAGACCGCCCATCCGGGTTTCCCCACTGTGCGCGCCCCTAAATGGCTATCATCTTCCAGGGCCTATCATCAAGACAACCTGGGATCCTACATCGCAAGACGTCGGGAAGTGGCCATATGCTTGCGGGATAGTCAAGACCACACCCGGAATCTCCTAACCAGCGCAGAAAAATACAACAAACGCTCATATGGCCTATAGAACTATATCCACCCTGCATTCATTAGCCAGGGGGCTTCACCATACGCACGCAACTTCCCTTATGATAGCGATTTAGAGAGGTGTGTATCCATATTTTATTAATTCAGAAAATCATTTATCTTTCCATTTTGTAAACATTCATATTTTATTTTCAAAATCATTTACATCATATCATATATGCTTTAATCACATAGTATATACCTACACCGTATATTCATCCTTGAATATATATAAATGGCCATATTTTCCAACTACATCTAACGATGACCATTAATCCCAAAGATTCTTTCAAAGAATCATAATCATGCATTCATATAAGCATGATGCTAAACCCAAAGTATTTCCTTACTTTGATTACTAATAATTACCTTAATCAACTCTTAAGGATTTATTGGATATCTCCAATTATAATAATTCACTCTAAGTGAATATACATACATATATATATATATTCCCAAATCCACAAGTCCCTTAGGACATAACCCTCTATAATACTCTAATTTGGAACGCCCTTAAACTTTAAACTCAAAGAGGAGAAATAATCCTAATCTCCAAAATCTTGGGCTGAAAACAGGGCACCGGTCGACCGGTCCTAGACTCCCGGTCGATCGCGGGTTACAAATAAGCCTACGAAACAAAGCAGTAGGCCTTTTCTCCTTGACGCGGTCGACCGGCCTTAGGGGCGCGGTCGACCGGTCACACCAGGTCTCCCAAATTAAATCTCCTCAATTCCTTTTATCCAACAACCCAAATTCATTTTTCGGGTTTCTAAACTACCCCCAAAATTATCCCGAACATCTACGCAATTAATTCTAGCCGTAATTTTTCCAATTCCCGATTTGATTTCCGAGTTGATGATTTCAACCCGGAGCTGCCATCTTGTAAAAATAATATCAAATCGTAGAAAAATCAGAAAAATACGCGGTCAGCGCCCACGCGACCGTATCGAAAAGATCTACAACTTTCTTGTTTTGGCCGAAAGCTAAATCAATTCTTTTCCTGGCCAAAAAGGCCCCCTAAAGTGACGGGTTACTATTTATCGTCTTCTCCGAGACGATTTCGGCCATTAAAGCTTCTCCCAAGCTTTTGTCGCCTCACCCAACGTCCTACAACCTCAATCAACTACAAATACACTTATATTAAGGGTTCTAAACATCCTAGAACCTAAAACCACCAATTAATTTAGGTTAAAACCTAAGTTCCATAAATTGAAATATTATTGGGGTTTAATTGTTTTAACTTCCAAAAACCCGTTTTATCCACGATAATCCACCGCAAAACCTTTAGGGTTTGTTTATACCAAACTAAGGTATGATATATTTATGCAAAAAGATAAATAAAGCAAGTAAACACTTGCCTCGTGGATAAAATTCGACGACCCCGAGTCGAATCCGGCGGAGTTTGGCTTGAATCTCCATTTTCTCCTCCTCTTTCTCCTTCCTTTCTCTCTTCTCTCTCTTTTCTCTCTTTCCTTTATCTCTTTTCTCCCTCTACCTCTCTTTATATAGAAAGAAAAGGGTTTAACCCCTTAAAACCAAAAAACGACTCGTTTACCCAATTACGAGTTACTTTTACCTCTAAAATTATCCGAAACTCATTTTCGACAATCGGACACTCTTTTCCGACTATCTCGGATATTCCGAGACTCACGGCGCAGTCGAAATTTCCATCCGAGGTACTTGACCACAAATCACTATTCCAACCCAAAATAAATAAATGCGGGTTTTCCAATTAAAAATCTTACCTCATGTCGCTTTACTCAACGGCGACATATAATTAAAATATTTCGACCTATATAGTCCCAAAAATAATCACAACATCCCTCGAAAATCATTTAATCCTCGAATATCCCAAAAATTACTATTTTAGGAAATTCTCCAAATTGCCAATTTATATTTATTTATGGAATTTAATCGTCTCCAAAAGGGCGGGTTGTTACAGTTATACAGTAGGTTATGGAATGTGTTAGTACAACTACTTGTACTAATAGCCTTAATAAAGGGGTGTGTGGTTTTTTCAAAGGTGAAATTGAGGCTTAAGACAATAGGATCGTCTTTCTCCTTATCTTTTTCTTTGAGTGATGAAGACTTTCTCATGGTTATTGGGTGACGCTATAAAGGCATGGTCGTTTGAATATCATCATAAACGTGAGAAGCTAAGAATTTCACATGTTATGTTCGGTAATGATTTGTTCATTATGACAAAATAATATGTTGAATCCTTGAAGATTGTGGAAAAAATGCTTGATGATTTTGGAAAGGTCTCAGGTCCTTATCCGAACAAAAATAAATGCTCTATATTTTTTGTAGGGTTGGATGAGGAGCGGATAAGAAATTTATGTGATTTAATTCACATAAATGAGGACAAGCTACCTATCAATTATTTAAGAGTGCCTCTCATACTAACAAGACTTAAAGTAAATGATTGTAGAAACCTTAAAACAAATCTCATGAATAAGGTTAAAAATTGAAAGTCCAGATGGCTTACATATGTTGGAGAGTTCAATTAGTTATTGTTGTGTTGCAGAGTATCCAGATTAACTGGATTAATTTTTTCATTATTCCCAAAAAGGTCATTAAAGAGGTGGATAATATTCTGAGTACTTTTATATAGAGTGGCATTGATTTAAATAACCCAGAGATAAAAGTTTCTTAGAGTGATATTTGTTACCCTAAAGGGGAGGGTGGCTTGGGTATTAAAATTTTGGAAGATGTGAATAAGTGTCGTATGTTGAAACACTTTTGCGATATTTCTAGTAAGAAAGATTCATTATGGGTTGAGTCGGTGGACACTCATTTTATTTTTTTGGTAAGTAAAATGTATATATAGAACAAAAAAGGAACAAAAACTAGGGGCAAACCCCTAGAACGCCATCCAGTAAAAATACATCGCTGATGGGTATACCCAATCAATCAAAGCCAAAACAAAACTGTAAAGGAATACACAAAGACAAATTAGTCTTCAAGGGAGGCTTCTGGGAGTCCCCAATAGTTTCAGGCTATCCAATTATTGTAGCATCTCCTAGATTTCTTCCACGTCATAACCTTGCATCTAACCATGAACTCGATATCCTTGATTAGCTCAATGGGATTCTTTCTCCCTCTGCTATGTATTCTATTATTTTTCTCAATCCAAATGCAATACACAGTGGTGGAAAAGTATAGAGCTCTTAACTTTGTAATGAAAGAGTTGCCCATTGAGCTAATGGTTGCCTCATTTACTTCCTCCTGTCAGGTCCCCATAGATCTATACACCTCTCATTCTAGACCTCCTTAGCATAAGGGCAGTTAGCTAAGAGGGGGTTAAGAGTTTCAACCCCATTAGTGCAAAACTCATGTTCCTAAAATAAAACGTTTACGAAATGTCAAGTTAAAATAAGATAGGTTGTGGATATAGATAAGGCTTTTTAAGTTGAGATGGATGGTTAAGACAATTATTAAGTATAGTATTGGTAATGGCAACAACACACGATTTTGGAGTGATAATTGGCATGAGATGGGGCCTATTAAAGAAAAATATAGTGAAATAGTAGTGTATGATGTAGTAAGGAGTTTGGATGATCAAACTTCTAGATACATTATCAATGGTAAGTGGTAATTTCCTAGCCAAGACTCAATTGCTTTGAATAATATCAGGATCCAAGCTAGACCATTAGCGGATGTGAAAGATTGGGTTCTATGGAGTATTTTAAAGAAAGGATTTACATATATAGATACTTATATTTTTTCAAACCCCGAAAACCTAAGAATTGTTGGTGCAAAGTTGTGTGGAATAAGAGAAAAATTCCTAAGTTATCTTTTATCAAGTGGCTTCCTGTTTTGAATAAGTAGAATACAAAAAATAGAATATCAAATGGAAGACTAATGTTGATGATAGGTGTATGTTGTGTGATGGTGTCACTGAAAACATAAATCATCAATTCCTTGCGTGTGATAACTCTACTAAAGTGACGGACGTTATTTTAAGAAATTGTGGCATTTTTAGAAGATGTAAAATGGTTTTAGAATAAGTTGAGGATATTCTTTAAAATGGTACTAAGAATTAATTTCATTGTTATATAAGATGTGTACCAATCTTTGTTGTTATATATTACATTTAAAGGGAAATGAATAGTAGGATTTTTAGTAAAATAAAAAAACTAGGGTCATGGAGTTATTATAAAGTAGATTGAAGGTTGTATGAAAAAAGATACTTAGATGGAAAAAAAGACCCGAGAACCCAATTTATCTAGGAAAGATGGGGATTATCATATTATGTTTTAGCATAATAATAAGAAGCAGCTGAAAAATTCACCCATTAAGTTTTACTCTGATCATCTATAATTCATGAAAGTTTTTCTAATCAAATATATAAAATCAAAACTAGAAAATCTACATGTTATTTAACTAAATCGGATATTAACATACGCAAAATTTAAATATCATTCCCCATATGTTTGATCCCAATACCCTATCCACGTCGCTATTAGAGCATCTCTAGTGGTGGGAGTAAAAGCCAAGAAAATTTGTTGTTTTGCAAATTCGTACGCTTACAGTGGTGGGTTGAACACTACAAATTTTGTAGAAGAATTTGTAGTGGTTCGCTAAACTTACGGAACCACTGCTGAATTTGTAAAGGATTCCTACGAACATCATTTGTTCGTAGGAATTCTTACGAACAATTTGGGTTCCTACGAACTACTTTACTTCGTAAGAGTTCCTACGAACAAATGTTGTTCGTAAGAAACTATGTTTAGAGTTCCTACAAAGAACAGATGGTCGTTGGAATACCTTACCATTTTAAAAGTTGTCCACCAGTGTATAAGATAATGTCTGATGAAAAGCAAAACCCATTCCCGTTCTCTAAAATTGCCACCTTATGTACCCAGTTTGCTTCATGTCAGACCCTGAATTTGGGGAAAGTTTCCTCCGTGTGGTGGTGTTTCCTCTATAAACCTTGGTTTATCTCATCTCTTGAACCGGTCTTTGGTCTTGATCGCCATATCTCTGTATCTTGTGGGGTTGATAATGCTTCAAGTCAGATCAGGTGTACCGTTCTCTCCGGCGATGAGGTTTTTACCCAGCCCAACCCCTTTGGTCGGGGTAGGTTGTGTTCCCCCATGCCCCTCCAGTCATCCCCCATTACTTTGCGATTTGTCTCATCCGGACTGCCATTTTTCCTTGAGATTCGCTGCTCTTTAGGTTAGGTCTTGGGGTAACTGTCACCGACGACGATAGAGTACTTTTTTACGGGTGTATGATGGTGAGGAAGGTTTGGGTGGATACTTGGGTTGATGTTTTCTTGGCCATTGAGTTTTCAATCACACCTTAGTTGTGCGATTGGTGCTCGCACCTAGCTTTTGTGGCCCTCATCTTTTCGTCCTCTGTGTTGTTGGTTGGTTTTCGTTTTGGCTTGGTGCAGCGTGTGGTCCTACTGTTGGTTCGTCTTAGGACGGTTTGTCTCGATTCTCGGTGTTGATGTAAAAAACTAGATTACTCTAATTATTTAATCACAGATAAATAAATGAGACAAAAGATTTTAAAGTGGTTCAGCCTTATATGAATGGCCTACGTCCACTGTTATGTTATTGCTGAGTGTTTGGGAATTCTCGATTACAAGTGCTATCAAGAAATTCCGGTCCCTTTGAATGAGGGTGATACAAGGTATTTATAGCCCTTAGGTTGTACATGAAAGGGTGTTACATTAAATGATACACATATGAAAGGGTAATTCACTTAATGTTCTTCAAACATGCGCATCAAGATGATAAGCATTCAATGAATAGTTGAACTGTTGATTATCTGGCAATTAATGTTGTGGTCGAGATGCAGCTCGAACCGCCTTAGTTGCTCGTCGTCCAAAAGTTCCTCGGAGCATTGGAGTTCCTCGGAGGATAAGAGTTCCTCGGAGGGTCGGTGTTCCTCGGAAGACTGGCGTTCCTCGGAGTATACCTGTTGCTCGGAGTGAGTATGTTGGTCGGGGAATAATTTTCCTCGTTGCTATTGTGCCACGTAGATTGACACGTGTCTTCTTATTATTCGTCCACATCAGCATACTAATTTTGGTATCAACAGAATCCCCCAATGTTTCATATTTCGAACTTTGAGGAGTATGGAACATTCTTTCTCGGTATATGGCGATATTAAATGACCTTCCTGGGTTTTAGGAGCCTTTTCTTCATATTTGAATTTCCTTCCAAGTTCGCAGAATCCGCCTTTTTGCATTTTTATAGGCGCTTTGATCTTTGTGCCCTTTTTATCCTTTTAGCCGCCGGTAGCGTAATAGTTTCCTTTTTGTAATCATTTATTTCGCTGTTTCCCAAGGCAAAGTATTTAAGCATCAGAGGCAATCCCATCGTCTTCTACCTTTTCAATTTCTGCTTTCGAGTTTTCTGTAGTTTTTCTCTCTCCTGTGCGTCTATCCCTTTCTTCGTTTGTTTGTCAACAGATCTCCTTTTTCCCTGTAAGCTCTTCTTCCTTCTTCTTTTATTCATCATCGTTTACATTATTGAGTCTCTTGAGAAATTCCGTTCTGATTTCTCTATTCCATCTTGGGTAATTTTGGAGGTTCTTTCTGAGCCTTCAAGTTATTTCGATTTGGCTAAGGGACATTGGTTCCCTAGCCTCTTTATTGCTGAATGTGGATTTTCTTTTCCACCAAACCCTTTATGCTTAGAATTCTGTCAGTATATCGACGTTGTCCCTGGAGTTTGCATCAGAAGGTTGCAGACGAGCACATTAGGTGTGCTTCATACTTGCTGTAGTACAGGAGCTATACATCCTCTTATACTGCTCGTCATGTGGCTAGCATTAGCGAACCATTGCCAGCTTCTGAAGACTCTTCACCAGACTCTCACATTCCTTTGAGTCAGAAGATGGGGAAGAGAAGAGTTCCTTCTCTCTTTGAAGAGACCTCCTCTGCTGGAGATGGAAAGAGAAATAAAGCTGATGTCCCAAAGGGGACAAAGAAAATGGATGCTGCCCCTTCTGCTGCTCCTCAGAAGGTCGCCGAGAAGCCCCCAGTGGCTCTTGTACAGAAGGATGCGCCTGTGGAAGTAATCACTATCTCTCCAACCAAAAATTATTCTTTGGTTGAGGTTGTTGAGAAGACACCGAGGAGATTGAAGAAGTCTTCCTCGGTTAGTTTTTCTGAAGTCATTCCCCAGCTTCAAACTAGTGGAGCTGGTGTTCCAACCATCATTCCCCCGAGCTCTGCAATGAGCTCGGTAAAGACTTGGATTATTCCTGAAGTCCAAGGCATCGAGGAAAACATGCCTAGGGATATGCTGACATCCCTAGCTACTCGTCACATTGCTTCAGTAAGTTTCCAATTATTTTGAATTCTTATTTCCTTCTATCAATATATGTATCTCGGCACTAACTCATCACTACCTTCTTTTTTCAGCTGGTGAGTTGCTTTAACACCATTGTGAAGAAAGATGAAGCACTCAAGGCTTCAATCTCCTCGTCTGGGGTAGAGGATGCATTCCAGGGTTTGGCCCAATCTCTGAAGGAATCCCATCAGAAGTACGACGAGGATAAAGGTGAATGGGAGAAAAAACTGGCTGCATCTGAAGCAGAGAAGGTGCAGTTGGGAAATAAAGTGAAGGACTTGGAGAGGGAGAATAAGAAATACTCCGAGAAGCTCACTACCTTCGGGGAGCTTGAAAATAAGCTGAAATCAGCTGAGGAAGTGATGACCCTTCTGTGCGAAGCAAATCGTCAGAAGGAGGAGTTGGAGGCCAAGCTGAAAGCCTCCGAGGACCTTCTATCCGAGAAGCTCTCCTCGAAGAAAATGAAAAGAAAGAAGGCAATAAAGAAGTCTTTCAGCACAGGTTGGGACAAAGGGTGGAACAAGGGAGTAGCTGCTATGATGACTCAAGTGCAATATGGAAGTTTGAAATACTTCCGAGATGGCTGGGTTACAGCTTTGCAAGAATTGAAGGTGAGCGAGGACTCCGAGCTATTTCAACAGCATCTCCCTGGTCCTCCCCCAGCCATCGAGGATGAAGAAGAGGACGAAGCTGCCTCAGAAGAATCTTCATTGGTAGTGGGTGATATCATCCTTACCCAGCCTGCTGATGAGGAGCTTTCATCTCTGCCAGCTCCTCCAGAACAAGTTCCAGCTCCCGCCGACCAACTCCTTATTTCCACCGAGCAACCAAGCTCCTCGTCCCAGCCTCCCGAGAAAGTCTTGGGAGACAAGGAAAAGGTGTGAAGTTGTTAGGTATTCTCTTTCTATTTTTCTTTTACTTGTACTTTGTATCTCAGATCTTTGTAACTTTGCCTTATGATCTAATAAAATTTGAGTTCTTTTCTTCCATATGATTGTCTCTTCTTTATCTGCACTCTGTCTTGATCTTCTTTTTCTTTCTCTGTTAGTTTCTGGCCAGGATTGATCTTTTGTCTGATAATGACACAAAGTTGATGCAGCAATGCCATAAATATTATAAAGCTGGTCACACAGACCTCAGTGCATCAGAAGTTGCTGACATCCTTGGCCATGGTGCTTCAGAGCAGGTAGTAGAAGCTTATCAATATCTGAAGGGTTTACTTGATCGAGCTGTGGCCAATAACGTGGCCTACTATGATATGATCGAGGAGCTCCAATATACTATAGAAGATCTTCAGACTCAATACAAGGAGTCAAATGCCTTGTTACATGAGGGGTATGAAAAGAAATATCAACAGCTTTCTGCCGAGAAGGGCTACGACAAACTCCTTGATGGGTATGATGTCAGGGAAAGGACCTTAAAGGGAGAAGTTGAAGCTTGTAGACAAATTGCTGAACTGCTGGAGCAAGAGAATAATAATTTGCAGAAAGAACTAGCACAATATAAGTCTGCAGCCTCTTCTTCAACAGCGATAATCCCAGTGATCGATGAGGGATTTTCCTTCTTAGAGGTTGAGAATGCCAAATTAAGGCAAGAGTTGGATGTCCTGCGAAGATCTGGTACTTCTACTTCTACTCGGGGACGAGGAAGAGGTTCTCGTGGGCGAGGAAGAGTTGCCCAGGATGTTGTCGAGGAACGAAGTACTCCAGCTGCTCGGGGTCGATCAAGAACTCCTCGTAGTATTGAAGAAGCTCGTACTCTGTCAACATTGGAAACCCAAGCGTACCAACTGAATGCAAAAGATCGAGTGTCCAAGAAAATACTAACTTTGGAGGATCAACTTACTGCGACGAAGTCTGCTTTATAGAATAAGGACATTTTTGCAAAAAGCCTTCACGAGCAGTTGGAGAGACCGACCTTCCAATTCCATAAGCAGCCCAGGGAATTTTGGATGGCTGGGTACAATGAGGCATTATTCCATTTAGATGCTCGTATCCAGAATGCCACTAACGAGGGCTATAAACAAGGCTGGTTGAATGCCTTATGCGTGTTGAAACTTGAACAGGGACATTACTTGTGGGACTATTATGACCCCGGGGCGCTTAACCTGCCTGTGACACCGTTCAATTTGGACAAGGAATGGATCCCAGCTCGTGCCATTCCTCGGAGCTTAATTTCACAATACCTCGGTGATTACAATCTTCATTCTCAGATCGAGGTATCTCGTCCCGAGCATCTTTTGGACACACCTTCAGTAATGAATGTCAAAATGCTGAAGGACTTCAATTTTATTAATTCTCCTCAGACCTTAAATGATCCTCCTGCTGGCGAGGAACCTATTTCAAAAGCTGAGGGAAAGAAACCAATAGAGTAGGAATCTCAATGTAATAGTTAGTATACATGTAATTTGTAATTCGTTTTGAATTTTAATAAAAGACTTTCATTTTTTGTTTGCAAATCTGTATTGCTATTGTTTTGAACTTGTCTAACACTTGCATAACAATACTTTGTGGTTCATCGACCAATCTGGTAATAAAAGGTTACAAGTATCAAAAAATGTTGCTCGATCACTTAATAATAAAGTAATGAGTATAAAAATGTTTAAAAAAATTTCAACCAACCAAGGTTGTTAAATTGTGCTCGTCGACCAATTATAATTAGTGATAGTTTTTATCCCCGACTAACCATACTTGGTAATTTTTTTTCATAAAATGTGTCCGACCAACCAAGGTCGATAATTTTATCCTCGTCGACCAACTACAGTTAATGGATTTTTATTCCCGACCAACCATACTTGGTTCAGTTTGGAATATTTTATTCTTCGAGGAACTTTTATATTTTCTGTAATAATCTTACCTCCCGACCAACATAAGTTGGCATTTGAGAGCATATTTTGTTTTCAAGCCAACCGAGATTGGCATTTTTAAGAATGTTGTTCTTGCCCTTTTACCAACCGGAGTTGGTCATGGGTTTGAACTATCATGTTCACTAACTCTTTTACCAACCGAATTTGATCACATTAGTGTACGCCTCCTATCCAAAGGAGTATAGTTTGTTCTCGCTATTTTACCAACCGAAGTTGATCACTCTCGAACTATCATGTCCACTAGTTATTTTACCAACCGGAGTTGATCACGCTAGTGTATGCCTCCTAACCAAAGGAGTATAGTTTGTTCTCGCCCTTTTACCAACCGGAGTTGGTCGTGGGTCTGAACTATCAGTGTCCACTAGTTATTTTACCAACCGGAGTTGGTCACGCTAGTGTATGCCTCCTAACCAAAGGAGTATAGTTTGTTCTCGCCCTTTTACCAACCGGAGTTGGTCGTGGGTCTGAACTATCAGTGTCCACTAGTTATTTTACCAACCGGAGTTGGTCACGCTAGTGTATGCCTCCTAACCAAAGGAGTATAGTTTGTTCTCTCCCTTTTACCAACCGGAGTTGGTCGTGGGTCTAAACTATCGTCTTCTTTTTGCTGTCGAGCAGCGTAGTGTTGTACACTAGTATTCCTCGAAAAACTTTCAATAAAAGGAGAGAAGATGGTGAAACATCATCGTTTTATTCATATTGATAGAACTGCTTTACATTTTACATTACTGATAATACTTGCGTAGGTGTTCAGCACTCCATGCATTCTTGAATTCCTCTCCTTCTAGAGTTGCTATTCGGTAAGTTCCTGGTCGAACAACTTCTGTAACTCGGTAAGGTCCATGCCAATTTGCTTCCAATTTATTGTGCTTCTGAATGACCTTCTTTATCACGTAATCTCCTTCTTTTAAATCGCATTTCTTCACCCTCTTGTTGTAGAACAGAGCTGTTCGTTGTTGATATGCAGCATTCCTAATGGCTGCTTCTTCTCTAACCTCCTCGAGCATGTCTAAATCTAATCTTCTCATCAAGTCACTGACTGGGGAATTGAAATTCAGCACTCTGTGTGTTGGGAGACCCAACTCAGCAGGTATTACAGCCTCACTTCCAAACTCCAGCATATATGGTGATTCTCCAGTTGCTACTCGGGGAGTTGTTCGGTAAGCCCACAATACTGATTGTAGATCATTAATCCAATTAGCTTTAGCCTCACTTAACCTCTTCTTCAAACCATTTAATAATGTTCTATTCGTCACTTCAGTCTGTCCATTGCTTTGAGGATGGCCTGGTGTTGAATGAACCTTCAAAATGTTTGACTGATGACAAAAGGCGGCAAACTCCTCGTTATCAAACTGTGTTCCATGGTCTGTGATGAAGGCATGAGGGAGACCATATCGGCAGATGATATTCTTCCAAACGAATTGGTACACCTTCTCGTATGTCATATCAATCAGAGGCTCAGATTCTACCCACTTAGTAAAATAATCCACTGCGACGACGAGGTACTTGAATCTTCCTCGGGTCGCTGGCAGTGGTCCAACCAGATCAATTCCCCACATGGCAAATAGCCAAGGGGAAGTTATGGGTGTCAATAATGCTTGTGGAGTACGTCGGATGGAAGAAAATCGTTGGCATTTATCACATTTTTTAGCATAGGCTATACAATCAGCCCTCATCGTTGGCCAGTAGTATCCTTGCGTCATCACCCTTTGCAAAAGTGTTCGACCTGCTACATGGGATCCACAGGACCCTTCATGGATTTCTTCAATCAATTCTTTCACCTCGGAGGGATGTACACATATTTGCAAGCCTGCCATAATTCCTCGTCTATACAAAACATCATTAGTTAGTACATACCGAGCAGCTTTAAACTTTAATTTCTTGGCAGCGATCTTATCCTCCGGTAATTCTCCTTCCTCGACATATGCCCTGATGGGATCCATCCAAGATGGTCCTAAATCAAGGTAAATAACATTCATCGTCAGGCTTTCATCTATGCTTCGACTTTCTAACACCTCAATTGGTATCGTTCTTCGC
The DNA here is from genome assembly GCA_949130495.1 of Sambucus nigra. NCBI lineage: Eukaryota > Viridiplantae > Streptophyta > Magnoliopsida > Dipsacales > Adoxaceae > Sambucus > Sambucus nigra. The sequence goes on along the minus strand of OX422215.1, from coordinate 385,652,835 downwards.
AACTCGGTACGAGTAGCTGATGCTAGTTGGGCAAGTGCGTCTGCTTGTGCATTCTCCATTCTTGGTATTCTGATTAACTGAAGGGCATCAAATTCTGCCAACAACTCCATCGCCTTTGCATGATACTTGACCATTAGTTCTCCTTTAACTGCATACGTTCCCATCATCTGATTCACAATTAATTGAGAATCACTTAATACCATCACTTGTTGCGCTTCCATAATCTTTGCTAAATTAAGACCTGCTATCAAGGCTTCATACTCAGCCTCATTATTGGAAGCTTTGAATTGGAATCGTAAGGCATATTCCACGTCAATATCGTCTGGGGTGTTCAAATCAATCCCTGCTCCATAACCTGTTGTACAAGATGACCCATCTACATACAATCTCCACGTAGGTAATTCGTCTTCAAAATTCTTATCTGACAGCGTTCCTCGGTGAAATATTTTTTTGTTTTGTTTCATCCTCCCCTGGTATTTTTCGCTCCTCGTCGACCATCTCTTCTCGCCCTTTTACCAACCGGAGTTGGTCTGGGTTTGAATTTGATGATCTTTCTGCATCCACAAGCCCTTTTACCAACCGGAGTTGGTCTGGACTTATGTGTGTTGATCCTGTAACATCCACAGATTGGTCAGCGAGCAACTTTTGTTCCTCGGGGGTATCAGGATATGTAAACTCTGCTATAAAGTCTGCTACAGCCTTCCCTTTTAATGACGATCTGGGTTCATATATAATATCATATTCACCAAGCTCTATTGCCCAATACATCAGTCTTCCTGATTTTTCTAGCTTATGAAGAGCTTGTCTCAATGGCATGTCGGTGTATACAACGATGGTATGGGCCTGGAAATAAGGCCTCATTCTTCTACTTGCTTCAATTAATGCCAATGCCAATTTTTCCAACTTTGGGTATCTGATCTCTGCACCTCGGAAAGCCTTACTTGTGTAATAAATTGGCTTATGGACTCCATTCTCCAATCTAATCAATGCCGAGCTGACTGCATTTTCTGATACTGCCAGGTATAAGTACAACTTTTCTCCCATCACTGGTCTGGACAGCAATGGAGGTGTTCCCAGATATTTCTTCAAGTCTTGAAAGGCTTTTTCACATTCATCATTCCACTCGAAAGTTTTTCGGAGTGTTTTGAAGAATGGAAGGCACCTATCAGTTGCTCGAGATACAAATCTATTGAGCGCTGCAACTCGTCCTATAAGACTCTGCACTTCTTTCTTCGTCGTTGGAGATCGCAACCCTAAAAGAGCTTTGATCTTTGCTGGATTTGCCTCAATGCCTCGCTGGTTGACGATGTACCCGAGGAACATTCCTTCTCGTACTCCAATGGTGCACTTCGCCGGGTTAAGCTTCATCTGATATTTATCCAGTTGATTAAAGGTCTGACCTAAGTCAACTAGATGCTCAGCAGCTTTCTTTATCTTTGTCAGCATATCGTCGACATAGACTTCCATGTTGCAACTGATTTGTTCGGAAAAAACCTTGTTCATCAGCCGTTGATATGTCGCTCCTGCATTTTTCAAACCAAAAGGCATAACATTATAACAATAAGTTCCCCTAGGGGTAATAAAAGAAGTGCTTTCCCTGTCTTCGGGTTTCATTTTGATCTGGTTGTAACCAGAGTAAGCATCCATGAAGCTGAGCAGCTCGTGCCCCGAGGTAGCATCTACTAGTTGGTCAATTCTGGGCAATGGGAAATGATCCTTTGGGCAGGCCTTTTTGAGATCAGTGAAATCAACACACATTCTCCATTTATTGTTTTTCTTCTTTACCATCACCACATTTGCCAACCAGTCCGGATACTTCACATCTTCAATGAATTGGGCTTTCTGGAGCTTGTCGACCTCCTCTTGAATAGCTTGATTCTTCTCGGGGATAAATACCCTTCTTCTCTGCTTTACAGGCTTGATCTCCTTATTCACATTTAGCTCATGACATAAGAAGTTTGGATCTATTCCTGGCAAGTCAGACTCCACGAAAAAGTTTTCTTTCTGTTTCTCAAGAAAGTTATTAACTCATGTTTTATTGAAGCATCCAACGACGAACCTATCTGGGTTACTCATTCAGGGTGTTCGTCGTCCAGAATAACATTTTCTGTAGATTCTACCACCTGTCCTTTTACAAGTTGGGATTCATCTCTCGGATCAAGTGTTTCAATTTCTGTACTTTCATCCACCTGGTAAGTAGTAGTCTTTTTCCTTGACTCTTCAAGCTCCTCTTGCTCGGCAGATGAATAATAACATTCTCGAGCTACTTTTTGATCACCTTTCACCACTCCCACTCCGAAATTTATTGGGAATTTTAAACATTGATGTATTGTAGATGGGACTGCTTCGAACTTCTTCAAACCAACTCTTCCCATGATGATGTTGTAGGCTGACTGCACATTCTTATCCATCACAAAGAAGTGTATTCTCTATGTTCGACAAGCAGGCCAAGATCCAATGAATATATCCAACTTGATCGTCCCAAGTGGAAAAACTTTCTCGCCAGCGAAACCTAGAAGTGGTTTGTGATAAGGCTCCAATTGAGATAATTTCAAATTTAAACTGTCAAAGCATGAATAGTACATGATGTCTGCCGAACTGCCAATGTCTACCAGCACCCTTGAAATCATTACTTCTTTCATCCTCATTTTGATCACCAAAGGGTCGTTGTGAGGGTAAAGAACACCCGCCAGGTCATTTTTTGAAAAGCCAATAACCAGCTTCTCTTTGTTTACCTTCCTCGGACGATCCTCCTCGGCCAAATTTATTCGCTGAATGTACGAGCAAGCTTGTGCCTCTCCGAGGTAAGCTTTTCTTTCTGCAGTAAGATCTCCTCCTCCTGCATCTCCTCCTGTAATAACATTACAATCAAATGACCCAAAACGTATGGAAAATACCTCTCGTTCTGGCTGCCTTGGTTTCTTGGGAAGATCGGGGTCATCCTTGGCATCATCTTCATGACCTCTCTTATTTTTCTCCTCTGCTCGACGAGGAGATCTAGATCTCTCTCTAGTTCGATCATTATTTCTTCTTTCACCTCCCCGATCAACATACTTTGCTAGCTTTCCTCTTCGGATGAGTGTTTCAATCTCGTTCTGAAGAGCTATGCAATTTTTAGTCATATGGCCATGATCTTTGTGGAACTCGCAATATTTATCCATGTTCCTCGCATCAGGATCTGACCTCAGTTTCTTCGGCCACTTTACCTCCTCTCTATTCTTGATTTCTTCCAAGACATGATTAATACCCATTTTCAAAGGAGTATAATTATCGAATTTCTTCAGAACTTCCCATGATGACTTATTATTTATGGAACGCTTGTCACCGCCATTGCCCTTATGCTCTTTATTTTTAGACTTGTCGACGTCCACCTTGGTGTCTTTATCCATATTCTTCTTTGCAGCCATAGCTTCCTCGGCATTCATGATTTTGGCCGCTTTTGCTATCAACTCTGACATAGTTTTAGGTGGATCTTTCGCCAAGGTGTAATACAACTTATTAGGCAACAACCCACTCATCAAGGCGGTGATTGTTGTCTTCTCCTCGTAATCTATGACTTCCAGCTTCTCGTTATTGAAACGAGTTATGTAATTTCTAGTACTCTCACCAGATTTTTGTCTAACACTTAACAAGTGTTCTACTCGTTTTACTGGCTTTGCTCCAAAACAGAAATTGCCGATGAACAACTCGGCCAACTGAAAGAAAGTTAAAATCTTACCTCGAGGAAGATTGTTGTACCATATCTGGGCAGCTCCAGTAAGAGTTCCTGAGAACTCTCTGCATCTCATCTCGTCGGGGACAGCATAGATATCGACGGCAGCTTGATATTGCTCTATATGAAGAACAGAATCTGTCTTTCCATCATATTTGGGGGTCACTACTAGTGCTTTAAACTTTGGTGGTGTAGGAAAATTCACAATGGCATGGACAAAAGGTGTCCCTTAAACAAAAGTTCGTTGTAGGGGATTCTTCTCCTTAGCCATTTCTCCCAATCTATCCTCCAACCGCTGAAGGGATCCTTTCCACGCTTCATTTCCTTCCTCGGGTCTATTGGTTCGAGCAATAGATCGTTCTGAAGTAGCCTCCTGAGATCTATCTTGACGAGCAACTGGTCGTGATTGTGTTGATCCGTCTATTAGATCTGATGGTTGTCGAAAACTCCTCGACATGGTCTTAGGAGGACTCCTATTCCTCCTAGGGCCTAATCGACTGAAAGGAGACACCTTACTCAGTCTTTCTAAGGCACTGGGTCTTTCTGGAGAGAGAGTGCTACGTTGATCAGTATCTGTAGCCCTTATTGACGAAGTTCGCCCAGGTTGATAAGAGAAATCATCAGACTCCTCATTACGATATGACTCAGTATGCCTGGATCGTGAAGAAAGTAAATAAGTTTGCCTCTGACCACTTCGATGTCCTGAACGTGCAGGTGCACCGCCATGAAGGGTTTGTATGAGTTGCCTCACTGTTTCTTGCATGGCGGTTTGTCCTTGAGCCAGATTCGTCATAATCCCGGCCAGATCTGGAGGTGCAGAGGGATTTAGAGGATTTCCAGCATTTCCAGCGTTTCGATTGCTAGATTCTGGATTATCCGCCATTGATGATGAATGATTTTTGGTGAAAAACGATAATAACAATCGTTTCCCACAGACGGCGCCAATCTGTGGATGTAAAAAACTAGATTACTCTAATTATTTAATCACAGATAAATAAATGAGACAAAAGATTTTAAAGTGGTTCAGCCTTATATGAATGGCCTACGTCCACTGTTATGTTATTGCTGAGTGTTTGGGAATTCTCGATTACAAGTGCTATCAAGAAATTCCGGTCCCTTTGAATGAGGGTGATACAAGGTATTTATAGCCCTTAGGCTGTACATGAAAGGGTGTTACATTAAATGATACACATATGAAAGGGTAATTCACTTAATGTTCTTCGAACATGCGCGTCAAGATGATAAGCATTCAATGAATAGTTAAACTGTTGATTATCCGGCAAATAATGTTGTGGTCGAGATGCAGCTCGAACCGCCTTAGTTGCTCATCGTCCAAAAGTTCCTCGGAGCATTGGAGTTCCTAGGAGGATAAGAGTTCCTCGGAGGGTCGGTGTTCCTCGGAAGACTGGCGTTCCTCGGAGTATACCTGTTGCTCGGAGTGAGTATGTTGGTTGGGGGAATAATTTTCCTCGTTGCTATTGTGCCACGTAGATTGACACGTGTCTTCTTATTATTCGTCCACATCAGCATACTAATTTTGGTATCAACACTCGGGTCACTTGTTTTGCTGCCGTTCACAGACGCTGATGCTTCACACCAGATCTGGCATGTTCACCATGGGTATTGTGTTGCCACGGTGGAGTTTTGCACCGGTAACGGATGCAGTTTTCGGGTTGGTCGTTGGATCTTTCCCCGTTGGACTTGTGGGCCTTTTGGGGCCAGATCTTGCTGAATGGCTTTTCCCTTCTTGGATGCTGCATATTTTGGGCTCGTTCTTTGCGTCGGTGTGTCTCCCTCTTTGGGTGGGCTTGATAGTTGTATTTTCCCTTTTTTAGGATGCCTTTGTTTAGGGCTTGTTTTCTTTTCGACGACTGTCGCTTTGTATTATTTTTTTTATTTTCGTATTTTGTTCGGTCTGGTTGGGGTTTTCACACCCTACGTGTTGGGTTACTATTTTGAGTTGTATGTTCGTTTGGATCATGTTTCTTGTTGGCTAGTTTCATTATGTGCACTAGTCTCGGGAGGGTATGCCCTCTCTATTGTTATACCAATTTTTATTTATTTATACATCTTCTAATTACCAAAAAAATATCATTTAAATCTGATTTATCTTAATGCTAATAACAATAATCTGATTTATATTTCATTTCGCTCTATATATCCAATATAATGCATATTAAAAATCAAGCACAATCATACATAGAAGGAGATGAGGCAAGGAAGATTAAGATGTGCGATTTTTAACGTGGTAAATTCCCAAACCGGTAGGGAAACATCCACTGTGACCTCTATGCCACAAACAAAAATTCAACTAGAGTCAAAAATAGAATATACATGTAAAATGAGATAAATAAATAAGGAAACAAATAATTACCTAACTTTAGAATCCACTCTTAGGCAAACCTTCACTTGTATCTTCAGTCTGGTAATCCCCAACATGATCGATTACAGGTATATTTTCTCCAAATATCAACCCAGCGATTCTATTGTGAAAGTCTAAGATATATAGTGTAGTGAATATTCTAAAATGAACAACATGCAAGAACTCACTTCAACACAAATAGTTACAAAACAAATACAATTTCAAAACAATAATGCAATTATCAAGCAACTAAGTTTTCTGGAAAAAAACTTACAAAACAGATTTTCAAATATTAATTCATAATATCGATTTATATAGATTTCAAGATATATAAACATTAAACACAAACCTTAAAAAAATAATTCCATCATTTTTGTATTCACAAAAACATATTAAATAAATTTTAGAGAAGAAAAATAAAATATGCATTTTTCTAAACAAATATTTCTTCTAACTACATTAGAGAAGTTATCACTATAAGCATAAAACGAAAATATGAAATAATCAAGAAAGAATTAAAAATATATCATATTAAAATCCTAAAAATATTATTTCAATGTAATATGTACAACACTCATCCTGGAGACATATAAAATATATATTCACTCCAAAAATGTGTTCTCACTCTCTCTAAAAATATAATGTCCAATTTAATGAGAGAAGTGTTAAAAATACGTCTATAAACTATTTTTATCTCATCTAAAAAATTACCAAAAAAATATCACCTAAAAATGTTTTGTTTGGGCATGTTGTGCTATGCTTGTTTGTTCCAGTTAGTTGGTCCAATTAGGACTCTAATTATTTGCTAATATATTTCTTATTTTCCACGAAAAAAGTCTATATAAACTTAATGGAAATAATTGAAAGTCTCAAAAGAATCATATAAATATCTCTAGAACCATTCTAACTAGTTTTTCCTAAAAGAATTCCGTAAGTCCATAAATAGATATAACTAATAACCTGACCAAAATCCCTAACTAACCCAACTAGAAACTCGTACAATGTCCTATCCAAAAACCCTAACCAAAGGACTAAATCGCCCCTATTCAGATCTGTGGGTGCGGCCTGCCTAGCTGCATGCAAGGCGTGAAATTCAGCGGGTGCGCCCCCTGTGTGTAGGCCTGTCAACGAGTCGAGTCCGGATGGATATAGGGAGATCCAGATCCATTAAGTTAGCACCTAATCGGATTCAGATCAGGTCTTAATCATATCTACAATATTGGATCCAGATCCGTATCTGTATAATCGGATGGAATCAGGTCCGGGCCTAGCCAGATACATACGTTTATTTTATATTTATTTTTATTTTACTAACCTTCTTTATTTTTTAACCTTAGACTGATATTTTGTAATGTATTATAGTATATTATTAGTATAAATAAAACATATACTACTTATATATATCATATACATAAACATATATTTATATATATAGTACTCACATGTTATATTGATAAATGTATATTTATAAATATATATGTGGGGACCTAAATAATTAAATAGGCCCAATTAAGGGACGACCAATCCTAATAAGCCCAGACGGTTACCAATAATCTCGGAGGGGATATTCACGATAACCACTTGAGCCAATGGCAAGCTGGGGGTGTTGTTGTACAACTCAACCACTTTACACCACTATAATGTAGCCCTCGCCCTTCGATCAAGGGGATGTAACTTGCAGCAATTGAAAGAAGTTAATAGAAAAACAGTGACATCTTCGTGGACGTAGGAAGTTCGCCGAACCACGTATAGCTTATGTTGTATGATTCACATTTTCTTTATTTTCCTTCTTTAATTGCTTTCTATATCTATTTAATTATGATTAAATTGTACTCACAATTGACATTGTTTGTGGGAATGATCTTCTTCTCCCCGAAAGTAATTCTTTCAAGGAACACCCACGATGTCTCAATAACTAGACAATGCTCCTAATAGTCTGCCTTAACCTGGAGATGTGCGGGCTGACTTATCCCCTTGAGATTCAGGTATGAAGTTCGCCAAGATGGGAGCCCAAGCTTCCAACCAGAATAATAGCCTTTGGAGGAAAGACATGGGAAGCCTAGATCTACTCATATCTCACGCCTGGTTGACACATACGAAGCGATGCATCAACAGCATGAGGAGGCAGCTCACCTCCAAGTTGAAGAGAATCCCCCCCTTCAACGACCACTGGAAGAGATGGAGAAAGAACTCAGTTAATACCAAAAGTGCCGACCTCAGACTCCTAGCCCTCAAGAACCAAGACTCACAGCCGAAGAAGGAGCACCAGGTGTGACCAAGAGCACTCAGCGTATGGAAGTTATCAGGGCATACACCACAGAGACGACGAGTGCCATAAAGATGACATATGGATTTTGGTTCGAAGGAAATGGACCAACACCCCGCTTATAAGGGAGACAGATCAACCAAGGAGTAGCAAGAGAGCCCTAATCACCCAGATGAAGTCTCCCTTTTTAAGAACTATCGAAGAGGAGGAACCCCCTAAAAATTTTGTAAACCCCAGGTTCAAGGTCTACGATGGCAAAATCGATCTTATTGACCATGTTCGGCAGTACAGGCAGGCCATGACTTTATGGAGTCATAACGAGGCACTGATGTGTCGCATCTTCCCCTCCAGCCTGGGCAATGTTGCCCAAAAATGGTTTGAGTATCTCCCTCATAGGTCCATCAAGAGTTTTAAGATGCTCACTAAATCATTCACTGTTTGTTTCATCACCACCAGCTCTCATCCCAAAAGAATGGACTCACTGCTTATGATAAAAAAGAAGACACAAAAATCAATGTGCGGATACACCAAACACTATTGGTAAATCTTTAATGAGGTAAAATATTTCTAAGAGCAAGTCATCGTAGCATCCTTAAAGATAGGTCTACCCCCACATCGATGTTGTATCAATCCTTCACCAAGAAGGAAGCTGAAACCATTGATGACCTTATGTCACGCATTGAAAAATATTCCAAGGTGGAGAAGATGGTCCAATTTGGTCAAGCTGAGACTGGTCGTGCCACGACAAACAAAGAGGGCGACAAAGATAACGCTCCCAATAAGGGGAACAATAAGCAGAATGGTGCTAAAGGCATAATTTATTCCTCTAAAGCTTTTCAATTCGTCAACACAGTTTTCAGATTCTGGCGAAGATCAAAGATCAGCAGTTCATCAAGTGGCCCAAAAAGATGGGGGTGCTCTAACTAAGAGAAACAATGGGCTCCAGTGCACATTCCACAAAGAAGGCGACTATAAGACCGAAAGTTATAAGGCAATTAAAGCTCATCTAGAGAAATTAGCCCAAGTTGGGCATCTTAAAGAGTTTATTGAGAAGAAGTTTGACTAGCTCGCAGCCAATGGCGACTAAAAGCCAGACAATCTCCTTAATGATGACATGGGCATGAGTTTTTCGCCATTCACAGAGCATCAAACCGCAAGTAGATCCAAGGAAATGATGTTCAGATAGAACTCAAGAAGGTTAAAACTTCAATGGAAGCTTTTCAGACTGATTCAGTAAAAAGCTAGGCTGGAAAGCACCGGCGACCAGAGTACGTTGACTATAAAAAGCACATCATATTCACAAAGGAGTACTTGGTTCGAGTACGAACCCCACACAATGATGCAGTAGTATTCACTCTCGGAATCACGAACTGGGATGTGGACAAGCTACTAATGGACTAGGGGAGCTCTTCATAGGTGATGTACCTAGAGCTCTTTACTAAACTCAAGCTTAAGATCTCAAAACTTAAGAAGGCGACAGTTCCTCTAATCGACTTTTTCGGGAAGATGACGATGCCATTAGAAAAGGTTATCCTGCCAGTAAGGGTAGGGAATATTTCAAAACTCATAGAATTTTTATTGTTTGATAATGAGTCACCTTACCATGCCATTTTGGGCAGAGGATGGCTTCACGCCATGAGAGTTGTTCCTTTCACTTACCACCGACAGCTCAAGTGCATCACGGACAGAATGATAATGGACAGCTGCTCAAAAATATTTCATAGCCTCCATCAGGCCTACTCAAGAAAAGACGAAAGAGAAATAAGTTGTTCCGAAGGTAGCCCCGGATAAGAATACTCCATCCAAATAACAACTACAGCATGACCGACTAGGGGTTGAAGAGACCAGGATCCACCCCACTGATAGGGTTTCGAATACCTAGAGGAGGTTATCTTTGACAAAGCCAAGCCAGAGAGAAATTTTTTTATCGGGACAAGCATAACTGACCTTGAAAGGGAGGAGTTGATCGCATTCCTAAAACAGAGCTTGGATGTGTTCGCATAAGAACTATATGACATGCCTGGGATCGACCCTGAAGTAGCCTACCATTAACTCCATGTGGAATTAACGTTCAAGTCGATCATACAAAAATCTCAATAATGAACATTCCCATAAAGAGCGAAAGCAGTGGAAAAGAAAGTAGGGAAACATCTCAAGGCAAGGTCCATCAGAGAAGTTCAATTCTCAAAGTGGCTCTCAAATCCAATTGTGGTCGAAAAGAGCAATGGGGGATGGAGATTCTGTAAGGATTTCACCAAACTCAATAGGGCTTATCCCAAGTATAGTTTCCCCTTACCAAAAATAGACTAGTTGGTCGATGCCACAACAGCTCATAAGCATATGAGTTTCCTAGATGCTTATTCGGGGTATCATCAGATTCCTCTATAAGGACTCGACCAAGATAAGATATTCATAATGCCAGTTGGTTTGTATAGCTACAAGGTCATGCCGTTTTGCCTCAAGAATGCAGAAGCTACATATAAGAGGTTAGTCACTAAGATGTTCCAACACCAACTGGGGGAGACCATGGAGGTGTACATCGACGACATGCTCGTCAAGAACAAGAACAAGAGTGGCCATCTACAAGATCTGTCTAACATATTTCAAATCCTCAGGCGCTACAGAATGAAACTTAATGCCAACAAGTGTTCATTTGCAGTCTAGTCATGTAAATGTTTGGGTTATCTAGTCAGCAAGAGGGGGATTAAGGCTAACCAGGATCAGATAAAAGAAATCAGTAGGTTCTAGCTCCCAAAGACCTTACGTGGGGTGCAGAAGCTCACTGGAATGCTTTCATCACTCAATCGCTTCATTTCGAAGTCGTTTGAGCATTGTCGATCGTTTTTCCGGCTACTCAAGAAGGAGAAGGGCCTCACTTGGGATGATGAGTGCTCTAAGGCCCTTAAAGAGATCAAACCCTACCTCAACAAGCCTCTACTATTGGCAATCCCAAATCAGGCGAACCCACTTTACCTTTATTTAGTAGTATTAAACCATACAATCAACTCGGCCTTGGTCTGGGAAAGGGGGGAAAAGTAATTAACATTTTACTATGCTAGTAAGACGCTCTTGGATGTCGAGCAACGTTACTTGCCTCTGGAGAAACTGATTTATGCATTCGTGATCGCTTCACGCAAGCTGAAGCACTACTTTGAAGCCCATTCCATCACTGTTACCACTTCTTTTGACCTTAAAGATGTCCTTCGCACGACCGACCTCTTTAGATGGATGCCATAGATGTTGGTAAAGCTTGGGAGGTCTGATATTCACTTCTAACTAATGACGGTAATCAAAGGGGAGGTTTTAGACGACTTCATTGTAGAGTTTACTTGAGAAGATCCCACTGACCAACAGCTGGCCAATTAACTGAGGCTGTACGAACAGGCACAAGGTGAAAGCGGAACACTATATGTTGATGGTGCCTCCAATTCAAAGGGGGAATTATCCTTGTGACTTTAGATAATTCTATGATTGAGCAAGGGATCAAACTGGGATTTGATGCCTCCAATAATGAGACTCATTATGAAGCGTTCATTATCGGACTTCATAAAGCACGTTTGCTCAGGGTAAGAAGACTCAAAGTTGATTGTGGCTCCAAATCGGTGTTCAATCAAGTCAATGGGGATTTTAATGCAAAAAATGACAAAATGGCATCATACCTTGTAGTTGTGTGCACGCTAGTTATGAAGTTTGAGAAAGATGATGCATATGAGACATTTGGCCAGACCTCTCTTCAAGACTAGGATTGGCAATGGTGAGGACACTTTTGTGTGGTATGACAACTGGCACCCTTTGGGTCCATTGCAAGATCTTTATGGTGATAAGGTCATTTATGATGCAACTAGCAACCATAAGGATAGGGTGCCTGACTTTGTTGATGTCAATAAATGGAGATAGCCCGCGACTGTGACCTGGGAACTGATGGAAATTAGAAATGCTGCCCTACCTAGTATTAGGCATGGAATAAGAGATGAAGTGGTTTGGAATCCCAACCAGGTTGGCTTCTCCATTGGGTCTACATTTGTGGAGTTAACTCCCTCTCGTCCTCTTTTGAATTGGAACAAGTTGATTTGGAATAAAAATAACATCCCCAAATGTTCTTTTATTTTTTAGATCATACGTGGGGATGCTCTACATACGAGGGACAAACTTTTTAGTTGGGGCATTTTTTATACCAATCTTTGTTGCATCTGCAGTTTGGAGATGGAGACTTGTGCGCACTTGTTTAATGACTGTAATGTTACTGTTGAGGTTTGGAAAGAGATTAGATTCAAGAACCAGGAATATAGAGATGCTCTATGTTGTGTTGATGAGTTGGGTTATGTTATTTCCAATTATGGGTGAATAATTTTTATGATAGAATCAGATGCTTATCCTTTTCCTCCACTGTCTACTGCCTTTGGTTGGAAAGGAATGAGAGACTCTTAAATGGTAGGGCCAAAATTATTGAATTGATTGTGAATGATATAGAGGTTATGGTTAGAGCTAGAGCCTTGAATTAGAAGAATGGGAGGAGAAGCTATGTTAATTGGATGGCATGTATGAACTGGGGTATCCCAGAAAGTGTGTTATCTTAATGTTGCTGTTTTGAGTTTGGCCTAGGGTAAGTGATATTTGGGTGTTTCCTGGTGGGTATGCCCCCTAGGTTTTTGGTTTTGTGTGGAGATTTACTCTTATAATTGTTCTTGGTTCTAATACACATAATTTTTCCCAAAAAAAATAGCTCCCCCGGAGGCATAACAGTCATGTCGACGCTCTAGAAGCACTAAGCTCAGCAGTGGACTCAGATCTCATGAGAACCATTGAAGTGGAATTCCTTGCCAAGTCCAGTATTGACAAGAAAAAGACCCCAAGAACGTCCTCACTATCAACATAAGTCCCAGTTGGATGGACAACATCGTAGCATACTTATAGAAGGAAACACTATCGACCGATAAGAATTTTGCCCAGTAGGTTATGGTAAAAGCTGAACGTATCTTCTTGGACAATGGGGGCAAGTTGTATAGGAGATTATTCAAAAGGACCATACTTTTAATGTGTACACCCGAGCGACGTCGAATAAGTTCTCTTGAAACTTCATGATGGAACATGTGGTAGCCGTGCAGGAGGAAGACCCCTAGCATTATAAGCAATTAAATAAGGGTACTTATGGTCGTACATCAACCGACCAACGACCTGAAGCTATTAACCAGCCCATGGCCTTTTTCACAATGGGGCTTAGACATCATGGGACCACTACCTATCGCACCTAGGAATTGCAGGTACCTGTTGGTCTGTACAACCTATTACACCAAGTAGGTAGAGACAGAACCACTCGCCAATATTAGAGACGCTGATATGACAAAGTTCATCTGGAGGAATATAATAATGCACTTTAGGATACCAAGAACCATTATAACTAATAATGGCACATAGTTGGAGATAGGACAATTTCAAGATTTTTGCGATGAGCATAAAGTCTAACATCACTTCAGTTCAGTGGCATATCCTTAGAGAAACGATCAAGTAGAGGCATCCAACAAAACAATACTCGGTGGCCTTAAGATAAGGCTAGAGAGAGAAAAAGCACCTAGGTAGAAAAGTTCCCACATGTTCTTTGGGCATATCATACCATGACCAGTAAACAAACTGGAGAGACACCCTTTGCGCTCACATACGGAATGGAAGTTGTCATACCACTTGAAGCCGTCCTCCCGACTAAGGTTAGCCGACCAAGAACTAAACGATGATGCTCTTCGCACTTAACTTGACCTGGATAACAAATGAAGAGAGCAAGCCATGATCAAACTAGACTCATACCAGTTGTAGTTGGCAAAGCAGTACAACAAGGGGTCAATCTGAGGAATTTCCAAGTAAAAGATTGCGTCTGAGGAAAGTTCTTGACAACGCCATAAGATTGTCAAACGGAGAGTTGGGTCCCAATTGGGAGGGACCAATCAAAGTGATCAGAGACGATCTATAAGGAAACTATAACTTATAAACAATTAAGGGGGGAGAGATACCCAGAGCATGGAATGCGCCCAACCTCAAGAAGTTTTACTTTTAGTCTTCTTTTTACTTTTCAGCACTTAGTTTATGCAAATTTTCATTTCAAAACTTATGTTGCTTGCAATTTATTGTCGTTATGAAATAAAATCCCTTCTTTCCATATCACATATCTCTTAAGTTATTTGATTACTTTACATTGTTTTATAAGTAACATGTTGATAATTAACTCTTAGCTTGTGAAAGAGTATTGATTAGGCTTTTAACTTGATTGCCACAGTAATTTTATTAAATATAATTAAAACTAAAGTCCTCAAGTCCTTATCATAATCAACACAGAAGACCTCATGACTTGCCTAGGCAAGACAGAAGCCGTACAGGAGATCCCTAGAAAGTAAACCAACTTGGCTTGGTTGACTAAAATCCCGAACTGGCGGATTAAACACGGACCAGGTGCATTTTTTCCATTTTCTTTTCTAGGCCTAAAGGAGTGTGATGACATGACCTAAATGGTAAGAAAGACAGAACAACACATGCAAAGCATAATGAACTATAAAAATGCATAAAGAATTGGAATTAACTTGATTTATTCAACACAGCCCGATTACAAAGAATACCAATTACACGATAATTACAAAAAGCACAAAACATTTACAACAGTTTATGGTTGGTGTATAGGGGAACTCACTCGTTAGCAGAGCTATAAAATAGGCTGCGAAGGGGGGATCCAATTAGAATGTCTCCCACTACCCAAGATTGCAATATTAATAGAAAATAATCTGGGACAAGTGGATCCACTTAGAGTGGCTCCCACTGTCCAAAGATTTCCAAACTAATAGAAAATAGCCTACGGCGAGGGGACCCACTTAGAGTGGTTCCCACTGCCTAACATTGTAATAATGACAAAAAATAAGCCTGGGGCAAGGGGATCCATCTTGAGTGGCTCCCACTGCCCAATATTTCCAGAATTGATAAAAAAAAGTCTAGGGCAAGTGGATCCACTTAGAGTGGATCCCACTGCCCAAGATTGCGATCCACCTTGAGTTGCCCCTCTGTCCAAGTTTAATGCGACCAAAAAAGACTCAGAACGAGGGGATCCACTTCGAGTGGCCCCATCCTCAAATTACCACCCAGAAATGACTGAGGGTGAGGGGGTCCACACCGATCCCTAAGATTGTTACTCATAAACTAATAAATTACTAATGATTATTTTCTTGTACAGGTAGCCTTTGTTGAGCAAGCAAGGCTCAAGCAGGCCAGTTGATCTCCTCAGAATTTTGGTTTGGTGGCTGAGAGATAAGGTTCGTTGCAAAAGCCAAAGCTCAACCACTTGACATTTTAAGATAGAGGGAATACTAGTAGAGTCACTCAAGCACTCACAAAACCTACAATTAGAATAAAGAACTGAGTAGCCAAGAGGTTGCTCACAAGTGCACTTTCTAAATGACCACCAGTGAGTGGACCTCAAAGCCACTCGTAAGTTTTTATAAAAGTTTGTACAATGAATTACTGCTTGAAATGATATATACCAAATCATATATTTTAGAACTATTAGCCGACATATTTTCTTTATGACTTGAGTGTGCACTAGGTGTCTTCTATCAGAGGGGACAGGCGGCTAACAGACAGATGGGGACAAAATGTACATTGCAGACCTTGTCCCTAAGTTCCCTCTCATTTTTGGGGCCCAAAACACCAAGTTAGCCCTAGCATATACCTATAAATAGGACCCTAGTAAGGTCAAGAAAAATGCAAAAAACTCAAGTTATCTGTTACTATTCCAAAATAGCACCAGAACTAGTATTCTGTCCCTACTTTCTCTCTAAGTGTCAAGGTGCTTGCCTCTTCACTCCCATTATTACAACCATTATTCTAAAGAGATCTTCTTCTCCCAGATACCATTATTACTTGTGAAACTTCTTGTTATATAGTTTCTTTTCAAGAGGAAGGTCGCAGCATTTACTCCATTCTTTCCAAAAGAGGAAGGTTTCATCTCAAAGCTGCTCTTGAGAGTTCATTAGAGCAGGTTATGCCTCACCCGTTCTAGTTCTTCATAGACTCCAGTACAATAACCCTCCTACATTTGGCAACTCTACTAGAGAGGTATCCTCATTGCCATGGACAAAGAAAGTTATAATGTGTCAAAGCAGTTAGTTTTTTAAGATACTCCAGCTGGAAATGGAGTTTCGAGCAACCAGACCACACAAGAAGAGGTGGTAGTGATAGGATTGAGAGAACCTTCTCCCTAAGGTGGGGTAAACTAGCGCGGCAGCTACACCATTGGCAGGTATAAATGTAATGAGTATGTTATTTGAATTTTTGAAGCAAAATAATGTCGATTTAACAAGCCTAAGTCAATCTTATACAACATCGATGGTGGCCTCTGCTGGAGGGGCAGCCACAGCAGTAGCAGTGACTGTATAGGTGGCTCCACCACAAAAGGCAGTAGTGGAGCAAGTAGCAACACCAGTGACTTTGCCAACAGTGAATAAGGTTAGCCTAAAGGAATCTCCCTCCAAGTTTATCACTATGGAAGAGTTAAAAAACTTGCTTTCCTATTAAAGAGAAACCCCTCATATGTATGAGGAGCTGCAGAACCCTTACCCATAAAGTATTAATTAGAAGCCATACCCAGAGGGGTATGTTCCTCGAAAATTGATAAAGTTTAATGGAAAGGAAAAAACCATATAGAACACGTGAAAAGGTTCATAGAGTACTTGGGTGTGCATGGTAATGACAAAGACTTGAAATTATTAGAGTTCTCGAAAACTCTCACAGGGAAGGCATACACCTAGTACTCCCATCATGCACCTAACAACATTCCAATATGGGAAGAGATGTATAGACAGTTCCTCTAGAAATTTTTCGTAATAGAAGATGAGTTCACATTGAGGCACCTCGCACAAGAAGTATAAAAACTAAGTGAAGAACTGATGCACTACATCAAGCGCTTTCACGAGAGGGCATTAGATTTCCATGAAGATATGGGTTAATCAAGACTGTTATAGATATGCGTTAAGGGGATCCTAGAGGAGTAAAAAAATCACTTGGTCAATGAGACCAGGGATGGGCTGCTTAGGGAGTTCACGCGAGCAGTCAGTAATATTGCGATGATAATCAAACCCAGATCGTCATGTTGGAGGACATAGGTGCCTCTAACCTCAGGAAGATTTTAGGCCTCTAGAAGATAACTACGTGGATGGGAACTCTAAGGGTAAGAAGAAGACTCAGGATTCAAAGAAAATAGTCCATAGAAAAGAAAGTTTGGGGATGACGTTCCACCACTGCTGCCTTATAGCATGGCAGAGGCCATGGATTTCTACCCCATTTTGATGTGAGAAGAATTAACAAGTCCACCTCACTGTAATGGGCAAGTCCCAACAGCGACAGAGAAAGCAGATGCCAAGTATTGTGAACTTCACCAGCAGGTGTAGCATGCTATAAAAGACTATTTTTACTTACGAAGATTTATTGGCGAGCAAGTGGTCAATGGTACTCTAAAGATACCACCAATAGATGTTAATGAAAATCCCTTCCCATCCCATCACTATGGCACCGCCAATATGGTGGTGGCGTACGATGAAGAAGAAGTGGAAGAATCGAATGAATGTTAAAGTAAAGAGAAAATGTGTGAAGACTGGTTAGT
This sequence comes from Sambucus nigra, assembly GCA_949130495.1. Lineage (NCBI taxonomy): Eukaryota > Viridiplantae > Streptophyta > Magnoliopsida > Dipsacales > Adoxaceae > Sambucus > Sambucus nigra. The sequence continues at coordinate 385,634,864 of OX422215.1, read as the reverse complement.
TAGTCTTGATAGAGAGAAGAAGAGGAGAATGAGGGGGTTGAGTAAGTAAATCCTTTGGAAGGTAAAGAAAATGTAGTTCTATCCCTAGATAAGGGAGGAATATCCGAGGCAGAGTATGTATGTAATGCATAAACATAAGAAGTGGAGTAAGATTCAGAGTGTGTGGCTATAGCAAGGAGCCTAAAATTAAAGTGGTTTTTCGATCAAATTGGGGTGAAGCACGACACCCATATGGTCATCACAAAGACGATTCTAAAATCAGTGCAGCAATGAGGGGTTTCCTCTCTTAATTGGCATGGGCCCATGGGATTATTGATCAAAAGATACACCTCAAAGGTGGTCTTCTATGAAGCAGATAGACAGGAGCATTATTTTCACAATCGTCCTCTCTATATAACAGCCTTGATTAACGGGATCAGATTTCCTAGAGCGCTAATGGATAGAGGTGCGTCCATTGATATCATGCCCATCAACATGTTGTATGAGGTGGGTATCTTTCAAGAGAAAACAGTACTGGTGCCATTGGTGATTTCTGGTTTTTATAGTACTAGCATGCAATCACTAGGCTATGTGAATGTGGGAATCAAGTTGGGTAATTTTACTTCCCATATTAAGTTTCATATCATCAACGCCAATACCAACTACAAGCTTCTAATAGGGTGAGTGTGGATACACACTCATGAAATAGTTCCCTCAGCATATCATCAGTGCGCTAAGGCTAATATTCACGGTACCGAGATACTGATAAAAGCAACAGAGAAGCCTTTTTTATAGAAGAGGCCCATCTGGTGGATGCAGAATTCTACGCTAAACTAGATGAAGAGATAAGGAACTCAACAAGAAGGTTAGAGGGAATGCAGGTGATCGGAGGAGATTCTCTACCAAGAATGCTTATCCATAATCAACTGGGTTAAAGAGTTATCCCACAAGAAAATAAAGGAAAAGTAAAGAGGAATTGTGAGGAAGTGGTTGTACCACCTCGCAGACGCAAGAAAGTTGTACTCCCATATGGGAAAGTTATATACCATTTATAACGATCTACACGGGAGACATTCTAGGATGAGAGCGTCGACCCAGCACTAGAATGCTTCGTAGTAGACGAGTCACAAAACATTAAGCATGTGGAATAACCCGAAGAGGCACCAGAATGTATGCAGGATGGTCCAAGGGAGCAGATCCTGGAGGTAGAGGAAATAAACTTGGGATTAGAATGGGAGGAAAGAAGACCCGTTCTTATCTCCAAGTGGTTAGATCCAAAACAAATAGAAGAGATCTTTGGTTTGCTCAGGGAATTCGCAGACGTGTTTGCATGGAAGTACACAAAAATTCTTGGGATAGACCCAAAGGTGAGTTCTCACAAATTGAATGTCCTTCCCAATGCCGTGCCAGTAAGACAAGATACTCGCACATACAAAGAGGAGCTAGACCTCAAGATAAAAGAAAAAATGGAAAAGCTGCTAGTGGCAGGATTTATTAAGCCCGTCCAACACCTAATATGGCTCTCCAGTATTGTGCATGTAGCTAAGAAGGACAAGCACCAGGTAAGAATTTGTGTAGAGTTTTGAGATCTGAACCGGGCCTACAAAAAATATGAGTTTCCACAGCCCAACATCAATGTGACACCCCGCCTAATTAAATACCGATAAGTCCTTTATTAAATTAAATCAAAGTGTCCGGTTGGTTCATTCTTAGCATCACTGAAGAAAATAATTTTCTTTATTAATCACCTAATAAATAATTAAACTAAGTGTCAAAACATTTACTCTTGAAGATTAAGTTCCATAATTATAATTTAATATACGAAACCATTTTCATGAACAAAAATGATAATATTAAGACCAACTATCCAAATGAAATAACCAAGCTAGATTAACCAATCCAAAATAATATATCCCAAATCGCAGGCCAATGAAATAATTAAAACAATCCCAACAATAGCTGAACACTGAAATAATAAAGAGTATAAGTATCTCTCTGAAGTAAATAAAACTGGAAATGGGAGACACATGCCCTATATGAGAATAACTAAATAGAAGACTAATAAGACAAGAATGGAGTTGTCTACTGCAAGGACTTGTAACTCCCACACTAGCTGCAACATGTCAATAGTCCAAAGATCTAAGCTTGATGCCCCTGTTGTTGGGCACCTATAATACATATATATATATATATATATATATATATATATATACACGAGAGAAGGAAAAGATGACAGGAAACGGGTCAGAGCCCGAGTGTAAAATAGCTTTAAAATAGTTTAACAAGTATTTAAAATGCTTACCAGTTGATATTACATACATGTTAGTACTTCGACACTCACTTGGAAATTCTCACCCCTCAACTAGTGTGCACGCCTAACCTACTACTAAACTAATCTAGATAAAGCTAACCCAATTTCCCTTCACCAAATTTTGTTCAAGTAATCACATAACCATAGTTTGTATCTGATAACCTTTTCTTACGAATATATTAAGCCAGTTATGTTCATCTCAATACAGACTTAAGTTCTCAACCACTTAATTCATTTAATATTAATTATTCCATTTTATCTACTTACAAGCACAGTAGATTAATCACCGGTACATATATTTATCAATCATAATATATATACTAATAGGGCACCCCACATAAGTCTATGGTGTTGGCATACTCTGCTATCAAGTCCCCGTATCTCTCATACAAAAGGGAAATACTAGTTTGGAATCACTTTTGAACTGTATTAACACAAAACACACATATTGGAGGTGAAGCATAGTTCCAAGTCACTAAGAGGTCAGCACATACCCTCACGTCTCTTAGGACCGTCTGACTATCGCTCTCGGATAGCCCATACCAAGGATGTTATGTTCTAAGTTACAAGTCAATATCCCCCATAAAGGTCCAATCGAGATAAGACTGTCTCGACGCGAAACCTCCATGATAGCAAGTAGCGCGGGTATGATTACACATAAATATACAATATTATATATATATATATATATATACACACACACGCACATGCACCCATATATATATTCACATTATTCATCAAGGTACGCCCATGACCCATAATATATTTGAATCATGCGTGGCATATAATGCTCGGGTTCTACGTATAATTAAATCATTCTTTGTATTTTCTCAATTACCGCAAATCCTTAAGTACTACTCGACTCTCGAAGTGTATTCTCTTGAAAAATATAAAATTAGTAGGTTTACACTCACTACCCTACTGGTCTAAGTACTTCTTAATTCTCACAAGACCTAATTTAACGTACGCACGATTTCCCACTCAATTTACACCTCTGAAATCCCACGGTTAAATCTCATATAAAGTCGTTTTACCCGGACCCTACTTATACCCTACTGGTCCTTCTCAAATCCCATTATGATATTTAAATTAATGCCAAAGGTCCTTACCCATTGGGATTGGATTCACATATAAAAGGGGAGAAGTTTTCATTTCCAGGAGGAGTCAATCGATCGATAAAAAGGGTCGATCGATCGATCGAGCAGGTAATGGCCCAGTTTCTGCAATTCTTAACCTACGGGTTTCATCCAATTTAAATCCTCAAACCTCCATTAACATGTCCCAAACTCCCAACCAAACATCATGAACGTTATATAAACTAATATGGCAGATTTCTAACGTAAAACATTCATTAATTCCTCGAGAATCATCATCAAAAATTATCATTTAACCCTAGTTTATCTAATTTTCTCAAGAATTCGTTTAATTTTCAGATTTCTATCTCTACTGAGCATCAAATTTTGTGGTTAATATTCTACATATAACGAGATATTCATCCTAACATGGTTTCCACTTCAAATTGTAATAATAATCTCCCAAACAACATTATATTTGCATGAGACATAAAATCATTATCCCCTACACTAGCATGGATGTGTTATTAACTAAAGAATAGAAAGTTAGATACTTTTATGGGAATCAAAGGTCTGAGTTTCAAGGATTTGATGGTGTGGCTGAGTTCCCCTTCCTCCGATCTACACTCCGGTGGTGTTTGTGGTGCGAACGGTGCAACTAGATGCTTCTATTCTTGGGAAAGTTCCTGACTTCTCTCCTCTAATTGCTTATATGATTTGTGTTTGTTCTAACCCTAGAATATAACCTCTAACAACAGATATGGCCTTATAATTTTCGTCCATAATTAAGGCCTAAAACGGGAAATTATCGAAATGCCCTCCCGAGTTGCCGGTTAGGCCTAAAATCGTCCCGAGACCTAAACTAAATCCCCGGGTACACTTTTCTAACTATATCGACCCTTACGGACACATTGGGACACTCAAAATGACCATACGGGTGACTTAGAATTAATTTACTTTTTATTCCATTAATTTAGTCCCGACACGACACACGCGCGTCTCGACTTAATTTATACAATTGTCGTATTATTCACTCGCGTCAATTTTAATAACTTCAATCTCATATTTTACTTTACTCATTAAGTAATATTCAACGTAATTCATATCAATAATTACTAACTCTCGTCACGCTAGTAAATATTTATTTTAAAATTCAGATTAATATTAAATTAATTTATCCCAATTTAATTTAATTAATCATATAATTAAATGCCATAAAAATATGGGGTATTACAATCAGTAGCTTGGTGGACGCAACTGCAGGCCATGAAATGTATAATATAATGGATGGGTACATAGGCTATAACTAGATTAGGATGGATCCGGCTGACGCTGAAAAAACTATTTTTCCCATTCCATTAGGGAACTTATATTATACCGTCATGCCATTTGGGCTAAAGAATGCGGGTGCCACATATCGGCGTACCATAATGGCCATATTTCATGATTTATTTCATGACATATTGGAATTATATGTGGACAATCTAGTGGTAAAGTCAAAGAAAGAAATCAGGCGCATCCAAGATTTGAGGCAAGTGTTTGAAAGATGTTACAAATATAAGATGAAGATGAACCCCTCAAAATGCACTTTTAGGGAAACAACAGGAAAATTCTTGGGCTTTGCAGTAAATCGACAATAAATGTAGGTGGACGAAGAAAAGAAGAAGTCCATCCTACTGATGCCACCGCCAAAAATCCATAGGCAGCTTAAAAGTTTCTTAGGGAAGGTTTCTTACCTAAGGAGATTTATACCAGCACTGGTGGAGGTTACCCACCCGTTCGCTCTGCTGGTGAAAGAAAAGGCCAAGTGGGTTTGGGTAGCATGCAGAAAAAGGATTTTTAGAAAATCAAAGACATATTGGCATCCCCTTAACTATGGTACCACCAGAGGTGGGTACACCATTGCTTTTTTACCTGACTTCGACGAAAAGGCCCATGGGTGCCTTACTTGCCTAAGAAAGAAAAGGTATAGAGAGACCAGTATACTACTTATCGCACGTAATTTCAAGCACCGAGTCTAGGTACACCAGCGTGAAGAAGCATTGCCTTGACTTAGTATTTTTTGCCCAGAAGTTTAGGCATAATACTTATTTTCACCAAGTGTGATCCTATTAAGTACCTTCTTGCGTGAACGGTCTTGGTGAGGAGAGAAGAGAGGTGGTTCTTAATCCTGTCTGAATTCAATTTGAAGTGCATGGTCCCAAAATATATCAAGAGTCAAGCGGTAGAAGATTTTCTAGCCTACTTCCCGACCCAAAATTTGAACCTCCCAGTGAAGAATTATCAGGAGGGAACTTCCAAGTAATTGAGGAAATAGAAGAATGAAAGATGGAGTTTGATGGATCTTGCTCCCAATGGACAGTCGAGACAGGCATTATTCTCTCAAGTGGTAAAGAAAAAATCACCCTCTCTTTCATGCTTGATTTTAAGTGTTCAAACAATGAAGCAGAGTATAAGTCTCTCATCTTGGGTTTGTTAGAAGCATTGAGGAGGGGGATCAAGGTGTTGTGAATTCAAGGGAACTATAACTTGGTAGTAAAACAGGTTAGTGGAGAGTTTTCCCTCAAACATGCTGACATATCCCCATATTGATCAATTATTCAAAGATTACTCGGTCAATTCTTAAAAGTGATAATTAAGAGGCACGCTCGGATAATGAATCGACACCCTGATGCGTTGGCCACAATAGCGCAGAAGATAGAGATGGAGGATCAGGAAGCTATTATCACAGTACGATGAAGAATAATTCCAACCATAGTAAATTCATAGTTTACAAGTGATGAAGGATTGGATGTGCCCCATAGTTACACAGTTAGAAACAAGAGAAGGAAAGATAAAGATATCTGAGTTAGAAGAAGCAAGAGAAAGGGTGACAGTAATACACGAAAGGAATTATAAGGATATAGATATTCCCATTTATCGTTGGTTGCAGCGAGGGGGATACTATTGGCCCACTATGATAATAGAGGATGCTCGTCTGCAACAGGGCTTCTTAAAGTTCCAGACTCAGCTCGATCAACCTGCCGAGGCCAACTTCGTAAAGAATTTGAAGATTATAGGCAACCCTACATATCATATCTGAAAGATGGCGAGTTTCCAACACAAAGGGCGGATGATGTCTATTTGAAGAAGAGAGTATCCCGCTTCTACTTGGTGGATGGGGAGATCCATAGAAGAGGGTATAATGAGAGACCACAGAAGTGTGTAGCCAAGGGGGATACTGAAAAGGTGTTAAAGGAGACCTATGAGTCTTCTCACATTGGAGGAGCTAAATTGTACAATCACTTGATGACATTGGGGTATTATTGGTCAATAATGGAGGCTTATTCTATCCACTATGTGAAAAGGTGCAGGGCATGATAAGTGCATGGCAATATGCTGCATGCCCCCTCAGTCAGTCTACAGAGCTTAGCAGCCCCACCCTTCCACACTTGGTCATTTAATCTAGTAGGTAATATTGGCCAAGCCTCTCATGACAAAGCTTTCATCATACTTACCACGGAGCTATATACTAAATGAGAAGAAGTAATCCCCCTAAGGAGAGTGATTACTCAGGTGGTGACCCAATTCATCAGGGAGTACATAATATGTAGGTTTGGTATCCCAAAGGTGATTCTCACAGATAATGGGAAGCAGTTCGTATGCAAGGAGATGGGGCTCCTGACTGATAAATACGAAATTGTGCATAATAGTTCAACCATCTCATATCCGAAAGGGAACGGCCAAATAAAGGCCAAGAATAGAACGTTGATTAATATTCTGAAGAAGATGGTGGAAGACATGCTGGGAGCATGGGACAAAAAATTACCGATGGTGTTATGAGCCTATAGAATGTCAAAGAGAAAGCCAATGTGGTTTAACCCAATTCTCACTAGTTTATAGTGTCGAAGTTGTCCCACTGGTAGGGTTGGCAGTACCCTCAGCTAGAGTGGCTTTAAGTAATGGCCTCATACCAGATCCCCGACATGTACAATTGGAAGCATTGGATGAGCATAGAGACAAAGCTAAGGAGAACTTCAAAGTCTACACCCAACAGCTATTTAGGGCTTATCTGGTTAAGCATAGGGAGTTACAAGTAGGTCACTTTGTCTTACAGGCATCCACTCACCATCTGCGGAGCACGTATCTGTCTAAATTCAAGCCGAATTGGGAAGACCCCATTGTGGTACGATGGGTAGGCAATTCAGGTTATTGCCAAATATCTGAGCCTGGAAGTGAATGCCTCCAATCCATCAACTGTAAGTGGTTAAAGAAGTATTATGCCTAGTTCTTTCCAAATTTCATTTCTCTTGATAAGTTTGAACAGTTTGTTTTAGTACAGAAATGTTTTTTTTGTAAAGAAGATCATGAGCACAATATTTAAAAAGAATACAAACACTAACTATAGTGCAAGAAAATGAATACCAGTTATTTTGACCAATATTCAAAATTTTGTGCATGATTTATTTACCTGCATGGGGTACTGATAAACTATGAGTTCTCTCTCACTAATAAGTTATGAAGTGGGTGCATCCAAATTAATGTTGATTTTAAAAAAAAAAACATGTAGTGCAACCCTCTAATAGACTGAACAGATTTTGAACGATCAAAATTTAGAAGGGGGTCTAAGACGTAAGGAACCTTCATCATTATACTTGGGGGGGCACCTATCCAAAAATAAAGTATATTGAGCAAAGTATCTATAGATACAACAGTTTAGATATCCCACAGACCAGCGGGATATTGTCCTCCTAATAATAAAATAAAAAATATATATTATTATTTTCTACTGATTTATAATCTAAGAACAAGTACTCACTTATGTTTTAAATAATTGCTTGACTGAATGAATAACAATGTGAATAAAAGGGTCCATCTCCCTATAAGATATTTATCTTACAGTTTAATAGCTCCAAAGTAAATTGTGGAACAAGGACCCCGCAGACTAGGGGAGTTTTTTTTTTAAAAAGACATAGTTATTCTCTTTACTTATTTTTCCATTTTGATAATTATCATTTGATTATCTGGGAAGGAGAAGGGGTCACCCTCCTCCAAGTTGTTCCCTAAAAATGTATGTGTGACAAGTACCCCAAAGTTAGAGGGGTAGATTTAAAATGATAACTTACTTGATCATGTGAAAGTAGCCCACAAAGTACAGGGCAGTTCAATGAAATAAGATTCTCATAGAAAAGAGAGAAACTCACAGTAAACAAATGCCAAGTAACACAGAGGCAGGAAAAAAATAAATAAAGACAAAATGATTATTTTCATTAATATAAGAACGGCCTTTACATTTACAAGAAGATATGAAAAATACACAGAAGAAAGGCAAAGTCTATATCTCAAAACCTATCCACTAAATAATACAAAAAAGATGTTCTCCTGCGACCGCATGTCGGCATTAGACGGACCTGCCTCCTGGATGAATTGCTCCTCCAACCTGGCCATCTTGGCCTCACCCTCAGTGTCACTAGCCTCAAGCTTAGCTCACTTGGCCTAGAGCGACTGAATCTGGTCCCAAATTCGAGTAAGCTCTAGACTGTCTGGACACATAAAACTTCATCATCTTCCTGAAAGGACTGCTCAAGAAGCAGTGAATTATCAGATCAATCCAATCAAGTTGAAAATTGTAGACCTTCTGAAGATTATGGAGAGCTTACAAAAAAAACGAAGTCCGAGCGCTAGTCAATTCAGCAAGAGGAATGGATGGAAAGTCATGAATGTGATTGGCGAGGGCCTTCAGGTTGAAGACAGTAAGGTTGTCAACGTTGAGAACACTTTGAGATGTGAAAGTCTCAAGATGATTCTCATGGATCATTTACAACACTTCTCGCTCATGGCTTCTGAATCTCTTAGGTTGCTCCTCGTGCCACAGGTCCCTCACGAAGGCCTCGGGAGCCTATACCTTAATGTCGTCGCAACCTGTATTCCTGCACTCAAGCTCCGAAGGGAGGAAGAAGGACTCTTCATCGGAATCACCGACACCACCTAAATGAGTGGCCTTAGATCTTTGCTCCTCCTCATTAGCCGCCTCACCAGTCTTGCTTGTAGGATCCTGAAAATAAAGAGCATAAAAATAAGGAGTTAAGTAAAGAAAGACAAACAGGTGAATAACTTTGCCCAGAAGAGAAGCAAGAAATAGAAAGTTTACCCCAAGGCTCAAAGGGGTGAGTATGTTGTCGGTCTTCCTAGAGGCACCACGCCAACCTAGTAAAGACAAAGATAATATAATGCCAGTACATGCTCTCTTTATTAAGAGACTCTGAGAAAACATGTTAAAATAAATCAGGTATGAAAGTTTAATACCTGAAGAGTCCTGCTCAATGTAGAACTCACAGCCTGTTCCATAGAACTAGGAACATCAGCCTCGCTAACCTGAAACTAAAGAAACAAGGGTGTGATGGTAAGTAACTTGCACAGTAAAAGCAAGGATGAAAAGTGGGGAAATAGAAAAAGAGGATTAGATATGATCGTATAATACTCCCTCACGGTAACCTCCCTAAGTTGTTCCGCAATAACTGGAACACTTGCAGCACTAACCTAAAAATAAGGAAATAGGAAAGTGTTAGCGAACACTTGCACAGAAAAGGAAGTCAGAAAGAAATAGTGTATGAAAATAAATACCGGGGTAGCCTCCTCTGTGATGCTAGTCGGATGTTCCGTAGTCACAGGAACAAGCCCAGTATCAACCTGAGAACAAAGATACAGAACCCTCATGTAAATGGACCTCAGCTATAGATATGTCCAGAAAAAAGAGGAGTTGCACAAGAAAAGGCAAGTATAACAAACAGATATGTCAAAAGAAATACCTGAAGAGTCACCTCCACGGTACTCATAGCATGTCCCATAGATGTTAGGACTCCAGCCTTGCTAATCTAAAGATAAGTAAATAAAAAAGTGTTAGCAAAGACTTGCGCAGTAAAAGCAAGAGATATATGTAGAATATATAGTACATATGGGGTCACCTCCCTAGGACTCGCAGCAGACCTTACAAGTAAAGGCTCAACAGTACTAACCTACGAGCAAAGAATAAGACCAATGTTAGTAAATCTCTTACACAAGAAAATAAATCTAAAAAATCAAAATGAACACCTGGGGAGGCACTATCATAGTGCCCATGTTGCGCCCCACAAAAGAAAGGGCCTCACTAGCAACAGAAGTCGCTTGAGGACCAGTCCCGAGAGCAACCGATGAAGAGGTATCATAAACTAACTGAAGCATAGATAGACAAGAGCAAGTCATAACTTAGATGAAGTTGTTACCATGAGTGAAGGAAGTTCAAGAATAGCAAAAAAAAGGTAGAGTATTTGGACCCACGGAAGGGAAGAAGGGGGAAAAACGATCACAGGTGCAGTAAAAATAGTGGTAAAGGCCTGTTCACCAAAATGTTGGTTAGAAATGAACATAGCTAAAAGAGGTAACGACACAAATAGAGTAATTAATACCTGTGAAGATGTGATAGCCTGTGAAACAAGCTCGCTAGAGGCGATGGTGAAGATTGGCTGAGAAGGAAGGGGATGAATATGGGGCCTGTTATTCATGGGCACATAAACTCGGGGATAAATATCCTCCCAGAAGGTGATAGGTCAGGGGTAAATATCCTCTCAGATAGGTCGAAAATAGTAACCCCAATAGGAAACGCCATCCCCCCAGTAGTAGAAGGGCTATGTGAAGGGGAGCCCGAAGCAACAAAAGCATTTTTAGTCATATATAAGAACTTAGACGAAAAAAGGTGCTAGAATTAAGAAAAAATTCAAATACCACTAGGGATGAAGTAGTACAAGACCCGGTTGCGGAACTGCCCACTACAGAAGAGGTAGGAAGTGGGGCAGCGCGACTAGGGGGAATAGTCCTCTACAAATGCGTAGAGATGAATGCATCAAGAAAAGTCTAAGAGGCAACAAATCAAAAGACTTAGAGAGATTGATTATTACCTGAACAGAGTGAGACGACACAGAAAAACCCTCGTAGTAGTGGGGAGCACAGAAAAAAGTTGCAGGGTCAACAAAAATAAAATATGTTAACAAACATTATAAAAATAAAGCGAAAGAGAAATTACTATAATGGTCAAGACAAACCTCTCTAGCCAATCCCAAAGAAGAAACCAGCATGGAGTTCCTTTCCATTGGAAAGGGAGCTCGGAGAAGAGGAGAAACAAGCGAGGAGGTGATCCTCACCTATGAGGAACCACTCCCCCCCAACAGAAGAATCCTGTGCAAAGTCATAAAATTTAAAGTTAGTGAAACATGAAGCATAAATTTAAGAGATATGAAATAAAGATATGAGGAAAAAAATAGAAAAGGAAACACTTATAATATATGGGTGAGTGATCTACCCATAAGGTAGTTTCCCAGTCGTAGGGCTCATAGTGGAGGGGGAGTAATTCATGGCTTCATCGTCACTATCAAAGACTCCCTTGAAACTGCCAATAAAGTATAAGTGTCAGGTTAATGACCATCAAGAGAGGATCAAGGACACTAAAACTGTCATCATCATAGGAAGGGATGCTTTCATAATAAACCAGTTCCTCTTCAAGTGAATAATAAAGGGAACCAGTAGGGGAAACCCCATGGCTAGAAGTTTCACTAAGTAAAGAGGAGTTAGCCAAATTACCTTTAGTGACCGAGATGGATAAAATGGGTGGCTCATGTGTAGAAATGCACAAGGCTTCATAACCTTGCTCACAAACTGCCCATTATGTCTCCTCCACCCCAAGGGTATCGGTATCTGACCCTTGGTCTAGAACAGAAGAAGGAGCAGCAACCTCAGCACCAACTTTCTTCTTCTTCTTGTTGGCTCTGATCTTCACAGGGGAAGGAGGGGAAGCAGGAGAAGGAGCAGTGACTGCGGTAAGAACAATATTTAACACATCGATGTCAGGTTGTTTTCTTTTGGAGGAGGCTTTGGACTTGGACTTTCCCTTCCCCTTCCCTTTTGTCTTGACAAGTCGAGCTCAAAGTGCTTAGCATAAATGGACTCATCTGTAACACCCCGTATTTTTATGACATTAAATAATTATGAGATTCATTATTATTGTAGGATTAATTAAATTAAAGGGTTAATACTTATTGATGAAAATTATTTAATATTACTGTGTGGATATATAATATGGAATTATAATTTTTTTATAAATTATCGGATTGAGAAATATGACAGTTTGGTATTTCTAGGTCAGGATGCGCGTGTGAGTCGTGTCGGGACTAATTTAATGGATTAAAAAAGCAAATTATTTTTACGTAACTCGTATGGTAATTTTAAGTGCGCCACTGAGTCCGAAAGATTCGAGTTAGTCAGAAAACTCTACCCGAGTATTTTATTCGGACTCCGGAATGTTTTTAGGCCTAACCAGCACCCCATAGGGGTATTTTTGTCCTTTGAATTTTTGGAAAAATATTATGGACGAAAATTAGGAAATTAAATATGGATGTACGTGGGTTAGAGGGGAGTTTTCAGTTCTAAACCTACGAGAGAGAAAAGAGAGAGGCACAAAGGAAGGAAGAAGGAACCATAGAAGTTCTTGGTGCATAACTCAAGAACTCACACCAAAAATCTCACCAAAGCGTAGATTGGGAGATGAGGAACGCACCTATACCAACATCACTAGCAGATCGGACCTTCAAAATTGAGGCAAGTGTTTATTACTTTCTTTCTTTTAGCACCATTTATGTTCATGTTAGTGTAGGATTGTAGAAACCATGTTTACACATAATTTTAGGGAAATTAAGGAAGTTAAATTCTTAATCTGGTATGAAATCGAGGATAGATTGATTTATCAATTGATGTAGAGGAAAAACCATGATGTTTTATGTTTAAATGATGAACTAATCTATAAATTACCTGTTCTTGGGTTGGAGATTTATGAACTAGGGTTCAGATTTTTTAAATTGGGGATTTTGGATTTTATGGATGAATTATGATGATTTAATGCTTCTAAGTTAGGGAAAATCGTTTATACATGTTAGAACATCAATTAGGATTGTTGTTTTGGTGTTTGGGTTGAGAAATTTAGAGGTTTTAAGACTGAAATTCTGAGGTAGACGAAGCAGTAACAGGAATACGTAGCAGGTCTGGCCAAACCAGAGAAATGCTCAATCTGGTTCGAACAAGATTGAGTCTGGCTCGAACGAGACAGGGTGTCGTTCGAACGACATCAGGTTTCGTTTGAAAGACAGTTCCAAATCTGGAAAATTCCCAGTTCAATCCAACTTCATTTACGCGATTATTTTGAGTGAGGGAGAACTGGCAGTTGAGGATTTGTAGTCCAGTACAGAATTTAATGAGAAATATTCCTAGGATAATATATTAATATTTAGATAGGTGAAATAGCCTTGGGAATTTTGAGAGAGTGAATAATCGAGTTAATGACATAATAAGTAGTGATGAGAAGAATACTACGTATGGAAAAATGTATGTATGGGTTGGGTGAATACCTGGACTTTAATAGGACGTGAGAACGCTTATTATTATTATATTATTATTATCATTGTGTGTATAGAATACCTACGCTACTTGTTATCGCGAGGAGGTTTCCGCGCAGTGTATAGTCTTATCATGGGTGACCCAATGGGGGGATATTTGACTTGTACCCAGAGCATATGAACTTGGATACGTGCTATCTGAGATGTAGGATAGTTTCGACGGCTGAATGGGAGCGTAGGTATGTGCGTGGCCCATTTGGCTGGTAAAGTATGCTCGCCTCCAATATTTGTGCTATGAGATTTATGAATTGTGAGAGACGTCGAACCAATTGTCCTTTACGCAGTGAGCGATGCATCGGGACACGATAGCAGAGTATGCATTGCGCCAAGTGGTCCTAACCAAGGGGCGCAGGATTTGTATATATATGTATAGGGATGATGTGACTAATTGTGTGTGTGTGTGTGTGTGTGTGTGTGTGTGTGTGTGTGTGTGTGTGTGTGTGTGTGTGTGTGTGTGTGTGTATTTATGAATGATTCTAATGTGTGAAATTAGCAAACTTATAAATGTTGGTAAACAAAGTATTTTCTGTGGGTAAAAGAATTACTATCAGAACAGTAAATGTAATATACGGTTAATTGGAATAAATGATCTTAATAGCGTATTGTATGGGCGATACGGGTTACTCCTTTAAGATATATTTAGAAGTATATGGATAACTAGGTTAGGATAGACGTACGTTAGGCGTTCACAATAGTGGAGAGGTGGCAATCTCATGTGAGAGTTCGAACTAACATGCACATAATAATTGCATTATTGCAGTTTTAAATACTTGCTAAAATAAATAATTTTACAACTCGGGCTCTGACATGTTTCTTGCTATTCTTCTCTCTTTTGCTATATATATATTATTTATCAGTTGCCCAGCCACAGGGTTACCAGACTTAGATGCGTGGATTATTTGGCGAGCTGCAGCGATTGTGGGAGCTACGGGTCCTTGCATTAAACGCCTCTATCAGTTCTTTACGTTCATTTTCAGACATTTCTCTTAGGGAATGTTACGCCCATCTTTAGTCGTTTTATTAGATATTGTACTCAGTTTATGTTAGTAGTTTATTTCAGCTACACTTGCGAATTTTATAGTTTGTTGGTTTTAGACTTGGAACTAGAATGTTTTATCCAGTCCGATTTATTTCAGTATTTTATTCATGTCCAGTATTTACTTTATTCTTGTGGAATGTGAGTAGCTTATATTTTAAAGAATGAAAATTTATTAATGGATTAATTGGGTATAATTAAACGGAAAAATGTTTTAGCACTTAGCTTAATTATTTATTAGGTGATTAATAATATTAAACGTATTCGACAGTGATGCTAAGAATGAACCCACCGAACATTCTGTTTTAATTTTAATAAAGGAATGATCACCCGGTATTTAGTTAGGCGGGGTGTCACATCATCGAGAAGAGGCCTCACCAGAATAGGGGTGACCTGCTAAAGGGGGTCTTCACAACTGTGCTATGGACCCACGGCTCTTTCTGGGTCCTCTTACGTAAATATTTATCAATGTTTGGAAGTTTCCTGGGGATTATCTCGTGAGGAACATTCACCACACAATTGTGAATCAGAGACACCTGCCTTTGCCACAAACTAAACCACGAATGGGTGAAGGAAGGTAGGTAATCTCGAGCAGGCATAAATAGGTCACTAAGGCCATCAACTCTATACAGCATCCCCTCAAAAATAAAATTGGCATAAGCATCAAAGTACAGTTCTGAGGGGGAAATGATCGAAGGATATGCGAAAGAGTGGATGCCTTAAACATAACCAAATTATCTCCTCACCATCTCAGAATGGTAAAATTCCACACCTTGACCTAGCTCAGTCAAGGAAGGAAGAGTGAATGGAAGAAGCATAGTCATCATAGAGATGTGGGGACAAGTAGCAACAAACTCCACATCAAAAGGACAGTATAAGGTACCTCCGAAAGCTAAGAAGGACCCAAGTGAAAACCCCACCCACTCGCTTACAATAAGGGCGGAAACAAAATTCATCAACATTATTAATAAGATGGCCCAAGTAGGTCTTGGGGTATTTCCTATGCCATCTTAAAATTCGAGCAGCTTTGTTGTGACAGGACCTCGCTTCTAGGGCAAAGTTAGGAAACCTCTCGAAAAGAAAAGCCATCAACATGAAGGAGTTGGAAAAATTGGTATCATCATAACGGCCACAAGATCATTCTATACCAACGTGAGATCAGTCTATCCAAGTGTATATAGACATTAAGGTCAAGGCTACGAGGGGAACATTCCTCCCTCGAGCAAGTCTAATAGCTAGTCTGAAAAGAAACTCCTGAGGGGAGTCATCTGGCCTCCTTAGGAACAAGAACCTACTCAAAAAGGTGATAAAGAACGCAACTAAGTGTGAAGGGGACTCAATCTTTGGCATATCCTAGCTTTTGGCCCCCTACTCAAACTTTCCCATTTGGGAAGGGGATCAAAATCCTAAATCAATACCTCTGTCACCTTGCAAATAAGTTCGTGGCGGTACTAGTCTTATTGATAGCAACGTAATGAGATCATTCAAAAAGGGATGTGTGAAGTTCTTGCAACATCTCCTCCTCCTCAGCATCCTCAAAGCCATCAGTAAGAACATGGCTCCCCAAATAAGGAAAACTTGTCAACTCACAAATATTTTCAAAAGTGATGGTGAATTAACCCCAATCAATTACAAGGTGTGAGAGTCTCTGCTCCAGTGAGAGCCAGAAAGTTAAAAATGGTGGCATGTTTGGATATGGTGCAGGACTTCAGACCGTCAATAGTTCTAGTGAGCCTAATCCCCTCGATGATATCCTTATATGAGGAGGGGTGAGGACATGATCTACCCAGAGGTCCCACTCTTATGGGGCACCTCCACAACCATTATGATTAATGTTGCAATAGGGTACGCCACCCCTATCCACTCTAACCCTAAGTATATTGTCATCCAACATGATAGGGAGATCAGGGGACTCACCTAGGCCCACCTGGGGCCATTCGACGAACTTAGTAATAAATTCCTCCTCGAACTTGGCAAGTGCAGACATGAAGGTGTCATTATCCCCAAAGTAAGGGGAGAGACGATACAAACCAAAGTCCCTTTTTTAGTGGATGCAAGTACTCCTTCTTTGATTTTGAAAGGGTCACTCCCGACGAGGCCCTGACTAAGGTTGCATCATAGGAAGAGCCACCCACCAAAGTGGAGGCAGTGGAAACGACGGTCGTGGGCACTGTGGTAACATCAGTGGCCAAGATGGTGGAAACGGTGATGAAAATCGATAAATACCCCACTAGCAGTTTGCAAGTGGTGGTTACGATGGTGGAGGAAGACGTTTTGGATGAAGAAACCATGGAAATAAGGGTTGTTTGAAGCTGTTAGTAAAAAGCAACTATGGAGGGTTTTCTCTCTCTCTCTCTCTCTCTCTCTCTCTCTCTCTCTCTATCTCTATCTATCTATCTATCTATCTCTCTCTCTCTATGTGTGTGTGTGTGTGTGTGTGTGTGTGTTAAGCTATAAGGAAATTTGAAATGATGAAGTAAAAATGAGTTTTTACTTTTAACAAGCCTTATATACCAAAAAATACCCACATGCTTAGGCAGCTAAAAGGAAGACAAATCATTGCCCAAATGATGGAACTCCAATTACTAGGATGACACGTGTCTCCTAGAGACCATAAACCTGGGGTGAAGTGACAAAACCATCTAATGCCCCAGAGTAATGATGAAATAGCAAGTGAACCTCTCAAATTTCAAAGAAAGATAATGATTTCATACAAAGCACTTTGGTCTGCCCAACACAAAGGACTTTGCATGATAGGACTAATGTAGAGGAGCACTCACTCGTTAGCAGAGCTATAAAATAGCCTGAGGCGAGGGGATCCACTTAGAGTGGCTCCCACTACCTAAGATTGCAAGATTAATAGAAAACAACTCTGGGCGAGTGGATCCACTTAGAGTGGCTCCCACTGCCCAAAGATTTCTAGATTAATAGAAAACAGACTAAGGCGAGGGGATCCACTTAGAGTCTATCCCACTGCCTAAGATTGCAAGAATGAAAGAAAATAAGCCTGGGGCGAGGGGATCTACCATGAGTGGCTCCCATTGCCCAAGATTTCCAAAATTGATAAAAAAAAATAGCCTAGGGCGAACGGATCCACTTAGAGTGGATCCCACTTCCTAAGAGTGACAAATTGGTAGAATAAAACCTAGGATGAGGGGATCCACCTTGAGTGGCCCTCAGCCCAAGTTTGATGCTATAGAAAATGACTTAGGGAGAGGTGTTCCACTTCGAGTGGCCCCATACCCAGAAATGACCTAGGGCGAGGGGGTGCACCACAAGTGGCCATATCCCTAGGATTGTTACTTAGAAACTAATTAATTACTAAGGATTATTTTCTTGTATAGGTAGCCTTAGTTGAGCAATTAGGGCTCAAGCTAGTCAGTTGAGATCTTCTGGGAGTTCTAGTTTGGTGGCAGAGAGACAAGTTCATTGGCCAAAGCCAAAGCTCAACCACTTGAGACTTTAAGATAGAGAGAATACTAGTAAAGGGACTCTAGGAGCCACTCGAGCACTCACACAGCGTACACTTAGAATAAAGATCTGAGTAGCCAAGAGGCTGCTCACAAGTGCACTTTCTAAATGACCATCAGCGAGTGGCCCTCAATGCCACTCGTAAGTTTTTATAAAAGTTTGTACAATAAGTTACCGTTTAAAATAATAGTTACCAAATCATATATTTTGCACTATTAGCAGACATATTTTCTTTTTGACTTTAGTGTGCACCAAGTGTCTCCTGTCAGAGGGGACATACGGCTAACAGATGGATAAGGACAAAAGGTACATTACAGACCTTGTCCCTAAGTTCCTTATCATTTTTGGGGTCCAAAATGCCAATTCATCCCTAGTATATACCTATACATATGTACCTTTAGTAAGGTCAATAATAATATAGAAAACTCAAGTTACACAGTTACTCTGCCAAAATAGCACCAGAACTAGTATTCTCTCCCTATTCTTTCTTTAAGTGTCAAAGTTCTTGCATCTTCACTCCCATCATTACAGCCAGTATTATCTCTCTCTCTCCCAGATATCATTACTACTTGTGAACCTTGTTGTTATCTAGTTTCTTTTGAGGTAGAAGGTCACAACATTTACTCCATTATTACCAGAAGAGGAAGTTTGCATCTCATAGCTTCTCTTAAGACTTTGAAGACCTTGAAGACAGAGTCCATTGGAGTGGGTCATGCCTCACTCATTTCAGTTCTTCATAAGTCCCCAGTACAACCACCCTCCTATCGTCGGTGAGCCAAAAATTATTCTATTTTCTTCCTCTAACCATCGTCAGGATTCCCAAATTTGTCATCACTATTATGACCTTCCAGGTAGCTCTCGACAAGTTAAAGAGGGATGTCATCTAAAGGAATCCAGGTATTATCCCGCCAAAAGGGAGGTCGGTTATACGCAGGGTAATCAACGTGGTACATATACCAGAACTGAGAGTCTTGAGGTCCCTCAACAACCTTGAGGGCGTTCAGCCAGCCATTCTTATAGGAAATATTTTGAGCCTCCTGCAACCTCATTGGGGCATCCTGCTAACCCTCATCATAGTCTGTCTCTCGGGTACATATCCTGAATAAATATCGAAGATTTTTGTTACCTTGGCTCAGGCCCATCACAATGGCATTGCTCTTTCGAGTTTTCTCTTTGGCTTCGGAAAGCGTCTTCTTCAAATCATTATTTTCTGACTGGACCAGAGTGCCAACCTCACCCACATCCTTGGATTCCACCAACTGGGTCTTCAAGTCCTTAATCTCCTTTTGTATGGAGTCACTTACATCTTCCAAGTCCTTGAGGTCGTCCTTCAGCTTGGCAACCAATGTGGATTGATCTTTATAGGCATTGGTCCACTTTTTTATAGCTTTACAGACAGTTAAAAATGCTCGGTGAGCTTTCGCACTGGCATCTCGCTCGAGCACATTATATAAGTTACTAAAAGAAGGAATTTCATCGGCATCGATCTACAACAGCAGAGCAGAACAGGCAAACAATTTATCAAAAAAATATGTGAATTGTCACACTCAAAATATTATTTTAATTAAACTAAACAAAGTATAGGCAGAGCCATTACAATCTAGAGAAAGAAAAATGAGTACATTAAGCGAGCAAAAGAAGAAAAAACCCTAGAACTCCATGCTTTACTTTTTCACCTGCTCTTCGGTCTCAGCCTTTTTCCCCTTGGTCGCCACCTCCTTTCCTTTAGGTACCACCTCCTTCGCCTAGTCAGCAGGATGGCTGGCAGGAGGCTCCTGGTCAATAGTAAGAGGGGGACCTGGCTGGTGCCTTCCAAATAGCTCGTATATAGAGGGGACTCCAATTTCCCCCAAGGCTTTATCCCATCCTTTCTTGAAGCTAGCCTTCAAATTATAGGCAATCTGGACTATGGCGTCGTCATACGCCTCGTTCTAGTCTTGCTCAAAGCTAACGTCCTTAAAGGGAGGGATGTTATCCACCACCTTAGTCAACCAAGAGTTATCCACCTTCATAAGGTTGTTCTTGAATTTCAAGGAAGCCATAGCTTCGACGATGGTATTATTCTACTTCTCGTGGGCCTCTTTGGCCTTGAGCATGGCTTCTTATGACATTTTAAGGGCCTCAATCAGTCATTATTTTTTTGGATTAGTCGGCGTGACCATCTAAAAGACTAGTAAACTCTGTCACAAACTGTAAAATGAGGAAAAGATCAAATGTTAGAAGATTTAACAAATAACATTCAAACAGACATAATACAACAAACAAGAAGAAGATCCTTACCAGGGATAGAGTTTGTGATGCTCGGAGAAAGAGCTAATCAGGTCCCAATATCTTCAGCCACTCGTAATCACCCGCGCGTACTGCCCTCCTTAGGGGAACATTGCTCTTCTTTGAAGGGGGTATAATGGAACTCTTCTTCTCTTACTCCTTCTTATTCTCCTCTTCCTTCCTCCTTATCTCCTCTTCCTTCTTCTTGCCAGCCAAACTTGGGTTGCCAGACTCAAAGGATTATCATTTTACCTTCTTTTAGGACTTAGCCTTAGTAGAGAGAAGCACACCATCATCATTATTATCATCAGAAACCAACAACACTCTCTTCTTGGTGGGAGCCATTCGACCTTCCTCCGCCTCTAGCTGAATTGACCCAACGTCTAATGGCTCAAAAGTAGAAGAAGTTTCCTCATTCGGCACAGGAAGATCAAATATATCTTGCACCATGTGAACAGTGAAGATGATGATGGTATTGGTGTATATAAGCAAAAGGGTAACCGATCGGGGATGTTCACCGTCAGGTAAACTATCTTTAACCCTCTAGGCCTTCAGGAGATCTGCAACTCTAATGTCTTTGAGGGAGGGCTTTGGTTTTCTTGTGACCTGTTCATAAGACAACAAAAAATAAAAATCCACAACTGTAGAACAAATAATAAAATAATAAGCAAATTGGAAAAACAGATTAACCTATGTGATCATCCCCCCAATCATGACACAGAAACCCTGTGTACTCTTCGCCTTCAGGAATTGGTGGATGTTGTTGATTCCTGGAAATAAACCCCTGGTCCTAATATCCCTTGTTGGAATCAGGGAGGTTTATCCCTTTCAGCCTTCCTTTCCTTTAAATAGAGGAGGCCCTTAGAAGTGCGAGACCAGGAAGAGCAAAATCTAATCTACAGGATGCTCGAGTTGGTCCCATAGAGCTCATTTATTCGATTGACACCATTGACTATTCGCTAGGTATTGGGGGCACACTGAGCAGGGACCACCCCAAAAAAACTCAAAAGTAACGATTTGGGGGGAAATGTCAACCCCCTTGAACCACAGCCAAGGTGTGGATCCAGTGCCCCCTTTGATGTCTCTGACATCTTTGGTCATGGGGGCACAGTTGCTCTCCATCCACAAGGGAATGGAATAAGTTTTTCTAAACTCCTCTACACTCTTCTCGTGAATGGTTGACATGATTGGAGGAATAAAACTACCAGTACTGAAGATAAACACTAGAAGAAGAAGAAGAAGAAGAAGAAGAAGAAGAAGAAGAAGAAGAAGAAGAAGAAGAAGAAGAAGAAGAAGAAATTGCAAGAGAAAGGAGTGAAGATGAAGACTTACAAAGATAAAGGAATGTGAAGGAAGCTCTAAAGATTTTTATGAGCAGAAGGTCAAAGGCAAAGTAACGGTTTGAGAGTGTACCCACTCTGTTTGAATCCTCGTGCACAATCTTAAGATACAACTCCCAATGCGGATTTTGATGTTTCACCTATAGCTCGGACGAGCGTACCCTTAAGACTTCAGCGTAATTATGAGGCTGCCATGTTAGTTTCGAATTATCAACAAGTTTCAAAAATAATTGGGCCCAAACGATGAATAAAATCTACTGGCCCAAACTCATTTCAGCCTAGAGATTTCGGGGGTAATTATGGGGACCTACATAATTAACTAGGGGAAATTAAGGGACGACCAACCAGACCCAGTAAAATGTGGACACGCCTGACCCAAGTGACTCAAAGAAATTAACAATTGCATTTATCACGTGGATAAATACAAGCATTTATCACGTCAACCCTAATAAGCTCAAACGGTTACCAACAATCTCGGAGGGGATATTCAGGATAACCGCACGAGCCAATGGCAAGAAGGGGGATTTTCTTGTACAACTCAACTATTTTACACCACTATAAATGTAACCCTCACCCTTGGGTCAAGGGGATGTAACTTTTGGCAATTGAGAGAACTTAATAGAAAAATAGTGACATCTCTGTGGATGTAGGTAGTTTGTCGAACCACGTATATCTTATGTTGTGTGATTGGCATCTTCTTTATTTTCCTTATTTAATTGCTTTCTGGATCTATTTAATTGTGATTAAATTGTACTCACGATATATAAATTTATAGTATATATTATATTTAATCGAATCAGGTCCTTAACGTATTGAATAAGACTATATATATATATATATTCGATCCATTAAATAATCGGATGATCAAGGTAAACGGGTTATGAAGTAATCGAATTTTAATATATTATCCAGATCCGAGTAAACAGATTAGATCCGAATCGGGTTCGGGTTCGTGTCGGGTCCAGACCAGGCCCATTGACAGCCCTACCTATGTGGTCTTCTCCAAAATGACATAGTTTTGACCCTTCATCTTCCTCACGTAAATTTCAAACTTCTAATCTCTTAGTCCGCTATTAATGGTTGCCCAACCCTCAAATTAACACCAACACATCTCCAAATGTTTGAGGGGTGTTGGGGAGGGTTGTGTTTCTCTCCCTCCTTTTTGTAGTATCTCTGTATATTTCTTGTATACAAGTTTTCGCTCCCTTAAGCGGCTACATTTAATATACTTTACTTACTAATCAAAAAAAATCATCACTGTTAACATGTCTAAATTAAGGGTCATCAACATATTTGGGCTTCACCATTAATATATATATTCATCATCATAATCTCATCTAAATGCAAGAATCATTAATAAATATTAATTCTAAACATTTTATTGTCAAATTCAAAATAGATTCCATGGGTTTTCATCATCAATTCCAATTAACATCAAATTTATGGCGGATTTAACAAGTATAAACCTTTAATCAACATTAGCCTAAGATAAAACATGATTAAATATTATATTCGATTCCTAACATGCTTTTAATCCTAAATTTATTCTTAACAATAATCAAAACATAAATAAATTCTAAGTTATACTATTTTTGCCTCATAGTGAATATATTGAATAGTGAACATAGGTACCACAACCGAGGTACTGAACCACTACATATCCTTGTGCCTTTGTTATTTCTCACTTAAAAACACTTCATTGTAATCTAAGGAGGCACATTTGGTGAGGTTGAGGTCAAAACGAATTTCAGCCCCATCACCAAACATCACCAAATGAAAATTACTGGTTAATTAATTCTAATTAATATAATTATGATCAATTTTAGAATTTACCCAATTAATTAATTAACTCCAGTTATGATATGTGGCGATTGAAAATTAAACGATGGCGTAAATATTAAAAGCAATCCGATATAATGAAGATCAGTATTTAAGTGGAAACCCTTGAGTTTAAAACACTATCGCGTCCCAGCCCAACAAATCCCCTAGTACTAATATTTTTTTACGAGAATTATAAAGAGACAAATTCAACCTACTTACAAGACAGTGATTACCTTCACGAAGTCTCAACCCACTCCCTCTTCTCCAATGACTTTGCTCGTACTAGCAAACATATCTCTTCGTCGAACCCAGCTTGTACAATCCGTAAGTCTTGATATCCATCGATCTTGACTGGGAACCTAGTTTTCGCACATTATCACTTCTGCAGTTGTCTTCAATTGAAGAATATTTGTCTGAATTTGAACCACGGATCCGACTCCCTATAGTACCAGTATCTGACATACCCAACCTTGGAATCTACTAAAGCCTTAAACCACATAAAGAAAAACTCAAATATATAAAGTTGGAATCCACCGAAGCTATCAACCTTGGGTGTTCATTTGATCAATAGTTTGGATAGATCTCTTAAGAACATAAAGAAAAACTCAAAAACATATCTAGGGTTTTAAAAAGTTATAGCAGTTCGAGAGGTAGTTTGAGAACAATATTAGAGTCGTATTTATAGTTTTTAAGCAAACCTAGTACATAAATGAGCCCTTGCTCTAGATCCACCCTCGTGTGAATGAGCCCTCGTTCGAACCAGGGAAATCTCGTTTGAATGAGCCCTTGCTCGAACCAGATCCACCCTTGTGTGAATCAAACTTAGTACGTGTCACATCCTGATTATCCGAGGGTGAAGGTTAACCTCATAATTTCTAAATCATAAATAAATTTGAATACTGAAATAACTGAGGCGTTTATTGAGTCTTAAATGTTTTATAACTGAAATCAAGGAATAATACAAAAGTATTTTCTCCTGCTAACTTGGTTCCTTTTCTTCCAACCTGACATTTCTTCGTCTCTACGTATCAGCTAATCTCTCAACCATTCACCATAGCCTATAGGTACCTGTGTAAAATAACTAAAAAGGAAGGAATAAGCAAAACTTTGCCCACTAAATAATACTAGTTCTATAACAATGTAAAAATGAAAATCTGTTTAAATAGCATAATTGGGTTTGAAATGCTCGAAATATAAAACAGGAAATATTAACAGAACTAAACAGGGGTACACCAAAGTCTGCAATATATGAAAGAACTATATGGTGATTATAACCGGATATTGTGTTTATTGAGTTATAAATAAGGTTCAGACTATAATACGATATCCCATAAATTATCGTCTATAGGGGCTGCAAATGTGTAGTCGTGTCGTTATAATATCGCTCAAGGCATAAAATGCACTTGAACAGGCAATCCCAAATAGTTGGGGAATAATAAATAGGCACACTTGGCTAAAGCGACACTCATACGTAGAGCAACATATAACAACAAAGCATTCAACATATGAGTCCTTCCGGAAAATTAGATTTATCGAGGGTTTATCGGATCTAATCCCTGGATTATATGGTATGCTACTAAAGGTTTCATTGATAATAGTTATAAAATGGCAGGCCATGCTACAAATCAAATAATTGAAACCAAAGTTTAACAACATGCAAGGTATACTGCAATATGGTAAAACAGTTGAAATCATTATTCAACGGGATACAGCGGTGTACTGAAATCCGAATAATTTACTGAAATCAAATAGGTTTTCGGGGTTGAGCTAGCTTGAGTTTAATCAGATAAAAGATTGAATCAATATTCACGATAGAGTTGAACTATCAAAAAGTTCATAAATGAGAATACGAGTTCAAAGCTATCACACAGTGATATAACAAGCAGTAATGTCAAAGCCATAAGTTCAAGGTGTAATAGTGAAATAGAATCACCTACCGGTGTTTACGAGCTTTCGTTGTTATTCACGGATCTTTCATTGTTGCATTCCATTTCTCGTAGTTATTGGCTCGAGGGTTTAAATGAGAGGGGTTATATCGGTGCTTGGGGAAAATGGTTCGAGTTTAGGAAATCTGATGTCGTTATGTAAATACAAATAAATCTTATGCTATGACAAGCATAAATATATGAATTCTGTATATAATTATATATTACACTTTTCAATTCTTTTGAACGAAAGAAGTTATATTTGGAATTTAGTAAATAATGTTTACATAGCAATTTGATATTTAAATAATACAATTTTGGAGAAAATATTCTTTATATGGAATCAAAGGATTAGGTTTGTTTGAATAAGCAATGATTTTATATTTATTAAAATATTAACCGGGTCAAATATATGATTTGACTATTTGAACAAAATTCACCTTTTTTAACAAACATAAAAATCTGTTTTTGAGTATTGCCCCGATAGATAATTCCAAAATTAATCAACACAACAAAATAAATAGTCCAACACCTGCATAATCACGATTTTAATAAATAAAACTTGTAATATAGCCTCGAATTATAAAAAGGACATAACCTCAAGTCGTTTGGTGTCGTAACTCGTTTAAAATATATTTCAAACAGAAAATGGAAATATATTTATATATAAAAAATGGAAAATGGAAAATATATTTCAAACAGAATATGGAAAATTTATATATAAAAAATGACAACGGGTTCAAATATTTTTATATAAAAAATGTACGATTATTCGTACGTGTTCGGGAATTCGTGTTGACGACATTTTATACAAAATCCAATGTAAATAATAGATATGGATGTATTTACAGTCATTTAAAATTTATCTTCCCCGAAATCAAAATCGAGTCATAATCGAGTCCGACGAAATTCCAACCTAAACAATAAATACAACGAAACTGTTTCTTGGAGGCAAATATAAATATATATATATATATATATATAGAGAGAGAGAGAGAGAGAGAGAGAGAGAGATCAGGAGCTCAAAGCTTCGTTCGTGGCAGCAGAGAACAATATAAAAAATGAAAATAGAAGAAGAAGGAGAAGAAGTAGGGGTTGTCAAAGGTGGCAGGTCCAGCAATGGGGGTCCATGGTCAGGGGCTTGGCGGTGGAGCAGGGGTTGGTCCGGTGCGGACAGGGCTCGGGTTGAAGGGAAAAGGGAGAGGAAATAGGGGGTGATGGGGAAATCTTCTTTGGGTTTTTTTTTTTGCAAAGGTTAGAGTTTTGTTTTAGGGGTTTGGGGGTTGAAGAACAAGGGTTCGTGGGTTTTACTTGAGAGAGAGAGAGGAATCGTTTGGTTTGACATGAAATACACAAAGGGGCTGTGTCCTATTTATAGTATTTAGTTTAGGTACAGTCAGCATAGGATAAATACGCAATTGGGTACATTTAGTACTCGCCTATAATTTTTCAACGGGTATTAATTTTTATAATTTTTAAAATTTCATTCAACTATAAATTAGTATTGGCGTGCCTAGGATAAGATTTTGTATTTTTTTTCTCATTGATATCCCTTTTGGATAACGTTAATTTATACACACTATAATAGAAATAATAATTAAAAATAATATATTTTAAACTCGTTCTACTATCCGTTTATATGAAAAATAATTATTTCAATGCGTAAATAAATGTGTAGACTTATTTTCATGTTACAGAACATACATACGGGTCACAAGCGTCGCAAAAATTATTAATGGTCCTTAAAAGGTTATTTTGACACTTAAATAATTAAATTTATATTCAAATAAAACCAGGGTATTACAATCTACCCACCTAAAAAAAAATCGTCCTCGAAATTCTGATATCCTGAAGTTTGAGAATCTAATAGTGTGTACATCATCTGGGCTATATAGCATATTTCAAAAGATGGTTCATGAGTCTGTATTTGACCAAGGTCGACCTTCTCGCGATTAGTGATATAGCATAATCATGTAAAGGAAAATGACACATTCGTGAATATAAAAGAAAAGAGGTTTCAGATAATTAATAGGCATTTTTACAAGCTTTTGCAGGTATCGTGTATCGGAACAGTTCATATATAGTCTCGTAGTTTGGGGTTCGTTTCATACAATGCATTCCACCATGATATACCAATGGGTACGAGTAAGACGATACTATGGGTTGAATCATGGATTTTGTAATAATAGTATTGTATATTTATTTGCATAGTAGGTATTTAGAAATATAAGTTGAGGTTCAACAGTTCATTAATTTTAGGTGTCATGTGGTACAAGAAATAAATGATAAGGGCAATTGTCTTTGAGAAATATTAATTTGGAATTATGCTAACAATGACTTAAAACTTCTAATGATTTCAAGCTTTACTAATTATGGTAAATATAGGCAAAGTGCGATGATAAAATGTTGATTACGATTACTAGATCGAATATTTTGTTTTATCTAAATACCAAGGCTATTATAAGAATTTTAATCCACGATGCTTTGTAATTCTGAGAGAGGTTTATTTAAAGTTTCACATCCTAAAGAAAAACCTATTTGGGATCCTGACGTAATGTATACTTAACTTTCTGAACTTCAGTTTAACCTATCTATAGAATTTGATTCTTATGAAGTTACCATAAGGAAGCGTCTGATGAGGGTCTGGTATTTTAAATAGGTCCATTGATTTGACTAGTTCTCGATTTTCATGAGTTTACTAAAAGCTACTATGGTATGATGTCTAACATTATAGAATTACCTTCCAGAGATCTTCTGTATTCATGCAAGATAAAATGATTCTTTAAGGTATATAGGGGCTATCCTATAAATTTGAAAATTTTGAATTTCTTGGATGTATGGAATTTCCATAATCTGGGGTGTACTATTGAGGATGAAAATAGTTTCTTTACACCTAGTCCTTACAATAATGTAAACGAAGTCACTATAATCTATGCACTATAGTATAAAGATTCTTGTTTTGGGAATATGATTATAAGGATGTATTGCTCTCAACTACTATATATGCTGACGTCTCTTAATACTTGGGCTTACTAGAACTGGGTCGTATAATCAAGGTAAAATCCTGATGAGGTTTCATCTAAGCTCATGTATTTGAGGTGGTAGGTGTAATTAAAAGATTATGTTCTCATCCCAAAATTTAATGGAATTTTGTATTTCTAAATACGTTAGTGTCACTATGCCATGATCTACTGGATTTGTTTACGCTAATCAAATTACTATAAATTTCTCTACCGGGAAAATAATTAACTGGTTCTCCTTGGAAGCAAAAGGTCAAATTGACAAGTCGATTTACTAACATTCATATTCACTTGTATCCTTGAGACGTATGAAATATTGAAATGCTAATATTCGTTGTGATGCGATCTTATTTCCATTTTGGGATCCGAAGGAGTTAAAGAAATTCATGGAAATACTAATGCCTTATTTGGACTTGGTGGCAATTACGATATTTCCTTAAAAAGTTCTTAACACCATTCTTATATCGATCACTACTGATATTCTTTCTCTGCATGATACATTCTCAAGTTTCTGGGGTGTATCTTGAATCTAGAGCGATGAGCTTTAGGTGATATCTCTCCACATAAAGGGGCATGTAATCTATTTCTAAATTATAGGTTCATTTTCCTATCGTAAGATAATTCTTAGTTCTCATTCTGGTTTGTGTTTCATTATAAAGGAATATTAGAGACTGTCGTTCTAAGGTTTTCTTTCTCGGGTTCGGATAGGCAATAATATTGGTAAATTTTGGAAAAGTGCGAGTTTCGCTAAACTTCACATGGTTCTTTGGTATCAACATCCTTCTATAAGGTTATATGGTTAAGTTTCCTAGTAAGTTCACGATATTAAGTGTCGGCTACAACATTTATCTTTTTGGATGATAGTTTAACTTGGATTATATCCTTTCTAAAGTACATTCAGAATTTCTACTTCTAACTCGAGTTCTATGGGGTGAAGACGTATTTCAAACCTGGGTA
The DNA here is from genome assembly GCA_949130495.1 of Sambucus nigra. Classification (NCBI taxonomy): domain Eukaryota; kingdom Viridiplantae; phylum Streptophyta; class Magnoliopsida; order Dipsacales; family Adoxaceae; genus Sambucus; species Sambucus nigra. Next base: position 385,605,206 of record OX422215.1, on the reverse strand, counting down.
TCCTAAAGTTGCTTAGAATTTCTTATCGTTCACTACAAGATTAAGATCTCCTATATTTATCCAAAAGGTAATACTAATATACAAGTTAGAAAGTACTCTTAGATGAGGCTAACTAGATATCTGAAACACTGGTAATAGGATAAACGTAAGTAGATGTAACGGGGTTTGAATCGATGATTCTCTTAATTTGGATGGTTACGGTATACAAATAATAACGAAACGTGTAACAATTTCAGATGCTAAAGGATTCCATTGATGTTTATTACTAATTCGTCACTACTTTTGAATTCTAAAAGGTCATAAGGGTACACTGTTGAACAATCATTCTGGGACACTTGATAAATATTCATAGAAAAAAGTTCTAAAATTAAATGGATCACTAATTCACCTACCTGTTAAACGATCTTACGTTACAAGAAATTGAACTATACCGAATAATGGAGTCGGTTAATCTAAAGTTTATCGTAACACAATAGGAATACATGTTGTCGAGTGTAACTTATTAATGTGGTCAGAGGATCTGTATGATTAAAGCATAAGGATCCGATACATGTCTATAGATTGGTTAATTGTTCACGGATAATTATTTGTGATAATTCACAATAACTTAATTAGAAAAGAACGGGTAATCTAGGACTAAGGATGTTTTAGATACTACAAAACTCTAGTCGATTAAAGTAAACAACTACTAATTCACATAAATCTTAGGTCATTTTGGTAATATATGCCAACGTCAATAACACAGATTGTTAACATTCACATGGTTTAATTATATTTCTTCCCACGTAAAAGGATGAGGGAAACTATGTCTTTTTAATTACCTGTCGGAATGAAAAGTCATATTGTTAAATAAGAAGATTATCTGGTTTTCATATTAGGGTTCCTTTATGAAAATGGGTTATAAGAAAGATACATTTGGGACATCCAAGTCATGTAGAGGTCTGAGGTAAGGTTTCATGTAATTTCAACCAGGCTCATTGTTTAGGCTAAGAATTAATTTTTTTTTACGGAGCTCGTAGTGTTTCTAGTGATTTCAATAACATTCTAAGTCACGGTAAGCTGGGGAAATAATTTAACATTGGTTATAAGGCATATCGTATTTGGTTAATTAATTAGAATTCGTAACCACGTTCATGTAAAATTCGAGAAAATTATAATCATGTGGTAGGATCCAATAAGTAATATCGTTATGTCCTAAAGAGTAAAACGGTCAATCGTAATATTTCTAATGCCTTCAAATTTCTTCTAAAGAACTCCTAATATCCATTAACAATCCCATTGACCACTTATCTACTCTAGAATAGGTACCATTCTAACATAATTCTTCTCTTAATCTAATGAAAATAATATGCAATATAACAAGAATACAATACGGAAGCTGATAATAAAAGTTCAATAGAGAAGTGAAATAACTTTCAAAGATGAAAGTTTTTAGAATTCCAAATTAAGTAAATCATTTTCAAGGGGAGTATCAATCGAATAATGTAGACAAAAGGACCGGGTTGTACGTACATACTTATGGAGTATAATGTATACATTCTCGTCCTAAGATAATTTTCTTAGTATGTCTCTAAATCCTCAATCGAATCGCTTGACAATCCCAAAATTCTTAATGATTCGTCCGATCACGTACACTCTAAATATCGAAACTAATCACATATCTCCAAATTATAGTTCAAGAACTTATTCTCGCAATCCCTAAATACGTAGCGTATGAATATCCATTATTCTTTATATCATCCAAAACTTTTCCTAACTAAGATCCTGGTATTTCACATATAATGTCGAGATTGATTTCCTTACTCAAGTCTAAACATCTTATTCTCACTATCCTTACCGTCTAAATCATTCACCTTAAATTTTTTGCTCAACTTACGTCCCGCAGAGGCTACTTAACCTGGTTGAGCTCTGATACCAACTGTCACATCCCGGTTATCCGAGGTTGAGAGTTAACCTGATAATTGCTAAATCATAAATTAATCTAAATACTGAAATAACTGAGGCATTTATTGATTCTCAAATGTTTTACGACTGAAATCTAGAAACAATACAAAAGTATTTCTCCTGCTAACCAGGCTCTTTTTCTTCTAACTTGACATTTCTTTATCTATATGTATCAGCTGGTCTCTAAACTATTCATCATAGCCTATTGGTACCTGTGTAAAATAACTGAAAAGGAAGTAATAAACAAAACTTTGCCCAGTAGATAATTCTAGTTCTATAACAATGTAAATATGGAAATCTATTTAAATAGCATAATTGAGTTTGAAATGCTCGAAATATAAAACAGTGTATAGTAATCTGAAGCAACGGGAAATATCAACAGAACTAAACAGGGGTACACTGAAGTCTGCTATATGAAAGAACTGTATGGTGATTATAACTGAATATAGTGTTTATCGAGTTATAAAAAAGGTTCAGACTATAATACGATAACCCATAAATTATCGTCTGTAGGGGCTGCAAATGTGTAGTCATACCGTTATAATATTGCTCAAGGCATAAAATGACCTTGAACGGACAATCCCAAACAATTGGGGAATAATAAATAGGCACACTTAGCTAAAGCGGCGCTCATACGTAGAGCAACATATAACAACAAGGCACTCAACATCTGAGTCCTTCAGGCCAATTAGATTTATCGGGGGTTTACCGGGTCTAATCCCTGGATTACACGGTATGCTACTAAAGGTTTCATTGATAATAGTTATAAAATGGCAGGCTATGCTGCAAATCAAATATTTGAAACCAAAGTTTAATAACATGCAAGGTATACTGCAATATGGTAAAATAGTTGAAATCATTGTTCAACAGGATACAGTGGTGTACTGAAATCCGGATAATTTACTGAAATCAAATAGGTTATCGGGTAGGCCCGACAATATGGGTTCTTAAGGATGAAACCGCCCATAATCCATCCAAAATAATGTGTTCGGGGCCCATTAATTGTGTTTGTGGGTCAAAATGGTTTGAACGATCCAATAAGACGGTTTGTTGGCAGGTTATTAGCGGGTCAAAATGGTTTTGGACCCTCACAAAAATAAAACTCAAATTACTAAAAAGTTTAAAGATTTTTTTTATTCAAGTATTTACTTGTATATTTTTTTTCAAAATTATTATACCATATTTATTTGTATATGGTATAATAATTATTTTTTCAAAAAAAAGTCGGGTCAACCCGACCCGATCCGGGGTTGAACCGACCCGACCCAAATTTAACCCGCCCAAACCCGCCCACATTATTATGTCCAACCCGCTTTTGACCCGCCCAAATTTATCCATATCCATTTCTGACCCGTCCATAACCGCCCATTTGCCACTACTATTATCGGGGTTAGGCTGGCTTGAGTTTAATCAGATGAAAGATTGAATTAATATTCACGGTACAGTTGAACTATCAAAAAGTTCATAAATGAGAATACGAGTTCAAAGCTATCACACAGTAATATAACAAGCAGTAATGTCAAAGACATAAGTTCAAGGTACATTAGTGAAAAAGAATCACCTACCGGTGTTTACGAGCTTTTCATTGTTATCCACGGATCTTTCATTGTTGCATTCCACTTCCCGTAGTTATTGGCTCGAGGGTTTAAATGAGAGTGGTTATACTGGTGTTTGGGGAAAATGGTTCGAGATTAGGATATCTGACGTCGTTAGGTAAATAGAAATAAAGCTTATGCTATGACAAGCATAAATATATGAATTCGGTATATAATTATAAATTACGCTTTTCAGTTCATTTGAACGAAAGAAGTCATATTTGGAATTTAGTAAATAATGTTTACATAGCAATTCGATATTTGAATAATACAATTTTGGGAAAAATATTCTTTATATGGAATCAAAGGATTCGATTTATTTGAATAAGCAACGATTTTATATTTTATTAAAATATTAACTGGGTCAAATATATGATTTGACTATTTGAACAAAATCCACAATTTTTAACGAAGATAAAATCTGTTTCCGAGTATTGTCCTGATAGATAATTCCAAAAATATTATTTTACACAGTTGGTCTGAAATTAATTATTTAATTAAATTGATTAAAAAATATTATTTATAATCCCATACGTGTTAGTGTTTACTATTTTTCGTTTGTCATATTTGTGTTATCCTAGTGTCAATATCATTACGGTGAGTATAAAATTAATGTTCGTGATACAATAAAATTAAAATAAAGTTAAAAACTCCCATCCTTATTTGAACAATAAATCAGATATCATGTCACTTTCAAAATTAGTCAACACAATAAAATAAATAGTCCAACACCTGCATAATCACGATTTTAATAAATATTACTTGTAATATAGTCTCGAATTATAAAAATGACATAACCTCAAGTCCTTTGGTGTCGTAACTCGTTTAAAATATGTTTCTAAAAGAAAATGGAAAATTTATATATAAAAAATGACAATGGGTTCAAATATTTTTATATAAAAAATTTACGATTATTCGTACGTGTTCGGGAAGTCGTGTTGACGACATTTTATACAAAATCCAATGTAAATAATAGATATGGAAGTATTTACAATCACTTAAAATTTATCTTATCCGAAATCAAAACCGAGTCATAATCGAGGCTGAAGAAATTCCAACCCAAATAAAAAATTCAACCAAATTGTTTCTTGGAAAATATATATATATATATAACAGAAAAAGAAATAATAATAATAATAATAAAAAAATGAATTGGAATCAAACGTTCCCCCTGTTTTGAGGTTTTTCCACTCGTCGGCCATCACCATGGCAGGGGTGATAGTCGGCGCATCAATTAGCACACACACACACACATACGTTTCTCATATATATAAAGAGAAGGAGATCGGAAGCTCGGAGCTTCGTTCATGGCAGCAGAGAACAATATAAAAAAATAAAAATAAAATAAGTAAGGGTTGTCGGAGGTGGCAGGTCCGGCGGTGGGGGTCGGCGGTCAGAGGCTTGGCGGTGGAGCAGGGGTTGGTCCGGTGTGTACAGGGCTCGGGTTGAAGGGAAGAGGGAGAGGAAATCGGGGGTGACGGGGAAATCGACTTTGGGGATTTTTTTTGCAGAGGTTAGAGTTTTGTTTTGGGGGTTTGGGGGTTAAAGAACAAGGGTTCGTGGGTTATCTGAGAGAGAGAGGAATCGTTTGGTTTGATATGAAATACACAAGGGGGTTGTGTCCTATTCATAGTGTTTAGTTTAGGTACAGTCGATATAGGATAAATACGCAATTGGGTATATTTGGTACTCGCGTATCATTTTTTAGCAGGTATTAATTTTTAAAAATTTTAAAATTTCATTCAACTATAAATTAGTAGTGGAGTGCCTAGGATACGTTTTTGTATTTTTTTTCGCATTGACATCCCTTTTGGATAACGCTAATTTATACACACTATAATAGAAATAATAATTAAAACTAATATGTTTTAAACTCATTCTACCATCTGTTTATATGAAAATTAATTATTTAAATGCGCAAATAAATGTGTCGACTTATTTTCATGTTGACATATATACGGGTCACAAGCATCGCAAAAATTATTAATGGTCCTTAAAAGGTCATTTTGACACATAAATAATTAAATTTGTGTTAAAATAAAAATCAGGGTATTACAGTACGAGGTCTTATGCCTCAAAATTTTAGATCTCGTGAGAAACAACTTCGCATGAGCTCTCATGAGAAAAAAAAATAGCTTCTTAGAAGGGCCACTATTTTAACTATATTTATTGACTTTGATGTAGAATAACGCACAGTTTTTTGCTTTGTAAAACGTACTCAAAAATCTACAATTTTTTTCGTTTTAACAAGTCTGAAATTCCAACATTTTTTTGTCAAATATGCTCGAAGTTTTCATATATTGTTTTTATGATTTAAAAGATTTCCAGAACAACAAAAAATATTTCTCCTCACTTTTTACCAATCATACAAAACCAGATCAAGTGAAGATACGATATAAACCAAAATCAAAATTATCAAACTTACCAATACCTCAAGATGTGTACATCAATGCAATGATGTTGTCCGATAAGATAATGTTGGTAGACACGTCATATCTTTAAGAAACATACACACATAGACCAACGGTTGCAATTCGAAATAAGACAAATCAAAGGAGGGATATAAAATGTGTCCTTGCGTAAACTATTGGATGAGTTTCTGAATTGAATGCGATGCTTGGGAGAGTAAAGGTCTTCTTGGTTATGTGAGTTGATTCTCACTGTAGATGGAGAGTTGAAATGATGAAAACAGTTGGCCACCAAAAAAAATCTTAGGATCCGTTTGGTTAACAATGGGCAAAAGAGTGTGCATGGCAAAATTTGCCAAGGCAAATTTTAACTAGTTTTTTTTACATGAAGCTATCAAACAACCATTAGACGAAATTAAAGTCAATCCAATTAATTTATTTAAAAACAGTTTTTATATTATATTCAAAAATGTTAAAAAGAGTTTTTACAATATTTTTATATTACGATTTTTTTTAAAAATTGTAAAACATTTTCTTAACAATTTTTATAATATTAAAAACAGTTTTTAAACTATTACAAAATAATTTTTAAATATTCACAATAGTTTTTTTTAACGATTTAAAATATTTTTTAATTTTGTTTTTAAACTTTAAAAGTATTTTTATATTATATTCAAAACAGTTTTAAAAAATGTTAAAAACTATTTTGACAATATTTTTATATTACGATTTTTCAGAAAATTTGTAAAACATTCTTTTCACAATTTTTTATAATATTAAAAACAGTTTTTAAAATATTACAAAACAATTTTTAAACATTCACAACAGTTTTTTTAAACTATTTAAAACAGTTTTTATAATATATTCAAAACAGTTTTTACAATATTTTTATAATACGGTTTTTAAAAAAAATTGTAAAGCATTTTCTTAACAATTTTTTCTAATATTAAAAACAACTTTCAAAACATTACAAAACAGTTTTTAAAATAATTTTTTAAAACTTTAAAACAGTTTTATAATATATTCACAACAGTTTTTAAAAATGTTAAAAACAATTTTTACAATATTTTGTTAATACGTTTTTTTTTAAAAATTGTAAAACATTTTCTTAACAATTTTTTATAATATTAAAAACAGTTTTTGAAACATTGCAAAACAGTTTTTCAGTATTCATAACAGTTTTTTAATTATTTAAAATAGTTTTTAAATTATTTTTTAAAACATTAAAATCGTTTAAGAAGTTGGCAAATTTGTTGGCAAATATTTTCCACTCAAATAGGTAAGCAAAATTTGTTCACAGATTGTGCATACGAGGTGTTGTACATTGGCAAATAATGTCACGACAAATTATGCAACCAAACAACCAAAATGTGAACAAATTTTCACATTAGCCAACTTTTTGGCATTTGCCTAGACAAAAAGAGTCAACCAAACGGATCCTTAGATATAAGAGTTGTGCATATTCACCATGGAAATTGATTTTTCAAATCTAGTGAAAGAGAGTATGCATCCCATGGTTTTTGCGCCTAAATTGGATATTTTACTTTTAAATATGATTTTGTGAGCTTATTTGTGTTAAATGGTATTGAATTAACACGTCACATTCACCCTAGATTTGAGGTTTTGATATCAATGAATTTGGAAAATGGAGCTTCTCACTATTTGTCACCAATATAATGGTGAAAATTGGTAATGTACGTGTAAGTTGATGATAATAATCCAATGAATTAAAAAAGCTCAGGGAAAATTTACATTTACACACGCCCATCTCACATTTGACACTCCAAAATGACTTTTAATGACATTTTTCAATAATATTGTAGGGACCTTTAGTTATAATATAAGACCCTAACACTCTATAGCTTTGTGCGTGGACCAACAACTTTAAGGCCTTAGGTTTAGGTCTTAAAATTTAATATAACACAATTTGACGTTGATGTTATATTATGACACTGTTATATAACAATTAGGCATATCAATTGAATCAAGCAAGCTCGAAGTCAGTTCATTCGACCAGATTATTATGGCCCGATTTTTAAGTGAGCTTGAGCTGGGTTGAACCAAAGTTTCAAGCCCGGAATTGTAATTCGAGTTAAGCTTGAGCCACATGTGGCTAAGCCCGAATTGGGCCCGAATATATATATATAGGCCCGAATAAGAGCCCGATGCCCATTATCAAGTGTGTGCCGAGTTTGATCCAACGTCCTCCAAACCTAAATCCAAATATCCCGAAATAATTGTATGTCGAACATGAGCATAGTTAAGCGCAACTCATCCAACCCAATGTGAGGCCTAATTACAATGAAAATGTGTCACGATAAGAATTATGTCATTTTAAAAATATTTATGTTTTGTATTAAATGACATAAATAGGGACTAAAATTATGTCATTTTTCAAAACTATAATTTTGTCATGATAGAATTTTGGACGTGTCAGATTAGTCATATAGACAAATTCGGTATTTTTTACCATATCTATAAGTTCTCTAATTATTTTATGATACTTGTGCCCAAATCCGAACAATAGAGTCAGTTATTTAGAAGAGACGCGAGTGATCATCATCTTCCATAACACTCGTGGAAAATAAATCTATTTCTTCTAATAGACCCTTGTAATCTATATCGGGGGGTGACTGGGACGACATGAGGTTAATGAGAAAGTCACAAACATTTCCTAAATCATCTGGGATCATAACCACCTTCTCTACATGCTCCTCTGTGCTGCCTTCTTGAGCATGATCTGTATACATACGTTTCCTGCACTCCTGCGAGACCAAGGAGAACAAATGTGATACTTTCCGACTTTTTCACAAGGTGTGGTTTCTGCTAACTTTTTAATCAGCAAAACCTAATTAGAGAGGTAGAACTAACAAGGGGTTTTGTAAATTTAGAACCTCTTGTAATATATATTTTGGAAATAGGATAATAAATATTTTATTTATAATTTGTCCCTATTTTTTTAATAAAGTCGATGGCGCGGACTCATATCATAAAACGTCAACCAATCACAGCATGTCATGTGTTCCTTTAATTTGAAAATAAGGACTAAAAATGAAAACGAAATGTTTATTGTCCTATATCCATAATCAATATTATTTTAAATGCTAAAAGTACATAATCTAAACTAATAATCCCTTAGTTGGCCACATGTTTACTGACCATAATATTTTTTTTAAATCAAAAGACAAGATCCCCTCAATATTCATAAAAATGTAGATTTTACTATTAACAATAATAAAAGGAGCATATATCAAATACTCCGAACTTTTTTTAATACATGTATATAGTCCAAGTTTTTTTATTTTGTACCAAAAAGTCCTTCATCATACGTTTTGGCACAGACCTTTAAAGATAAAAGAATAAGAGATTTTTTGGTACAAAATAGAACATTTAGACTAAATGTGTATTAAAAAATATTTGAGGGATTTTTTGGTATTTCATCCATAATCGAATGCGCAAAAAATAACTATTTAATTTTTGAGGGAAATTCCACTAGCTATTTTTTAGGGAAACACTTGGTTGCAAAATTCCCCTCTCTTGGGAGCTTTTAGCGACGCATAGAAAGCAATTTGAAACAAAATGCATAGTTCGTTCGTTTTTTTTTCACATTTGATATATTTGAAAAGGTTTCTTGTTAGAGGGGGGTGGGGATTTTTGTAGTTTTCCCGTAAAAATAATACTTATTCCGTTCATATATTGTAATGGTCATTTTGTCATGTCCACTACCGGTTTCTTCAAAGGACGAGGTTTGTGATTTTTCATTTTTTTTTTCACAAATTGATGTCGTGGTATTTACAAAGAGCGCTCGAGTAAAATTTACCATTTTTAACATCTCCTACTCCTCCCAATAGAAAAGTACCTGGAACACCCTGTTTAAATCAGCAACATGATCAGCCTTCAGGTACCTGCAATTTAGTAACTGTCGAAATAAAAGCACAATCTCTGAGCTCACATTACCCGCTGAGAGGTTTTGAATTATACCACACATACATGAATTATCAAAAACAGTAGACATCCACTTAGGAACTTGGTGCAGTTTTAGCAGAGCGACTGCCACATGAACTGCAGGTCTATGATGAATCATGAATGATTTTGATGCCAAGGATGAAACTGACAAAGACATTACAAACTCTTCTACAATCAACCTGCACCAATTGTTTCTCCCAGGAACAAATGCTTCCCACTCCAGAATCATCGATAAACAGAGGGCACTGTTTGTGGCGACTCTATTATCACTGGAAAAAACCAGACCTTCCAATACAGCCATAGCAGAAAGTAGGTCACCCTCGTTCCATTTTAACTCATCTGGATTTCTCTTTTTCTCATCTGATATTATACTGAAACATTCCCGCAGGCAATATGAAGCGATTAGCTTGACCAGAGGAGATCCAAAATGCATCAACCTGCACAATTCCTGCCAGGGAATGCTCATAAAGGGCATTTGTGACTTCCCATTGCAATTATCAACTAAATTTTGCCAGTCCAGAGTCCCTGGTAGAACGCCACGCACACTAACACAACAATGATGTTAGCTTAATAACTAGCCACTAAAGGTGTATATTCCAAGGTCGCGTGGAAAAAAAGAACAAAAAGAACTCCTGATCTATGCATTCTGTCACAAAAGACCCCCCAATGTGCCACCAAATTTCATTGCTGAAAGAGTCCCCAAAGGAGGCATTTGCAACAAAATGCATAGTTTGGGAGAGTTTTTACATTAAAAATAGTTTAAGGGGGCTTCTTTGTAAAACTGCATAATTCAGTGTTTTTTTCTGCACTTTCCCCCTATACTGATAATTCGATGGGAAAGACTGACCTCCTAAAAGAGAAGAAGTGTAGTAGGACCACAAATATCAGAATTTCTCCAGTTTTTGTTCCCTCGTCATGATCAACTAATGCAGGTCCCTTTGAACAGGCTTCGTAGATGGTGTTGTTAATTGTGGAGACCAGGGGGGTACTTAGAAGAATGGTTTTTGAAGCTTCTACCAGTGCTTGGTTAATAGATTGGTGCAATATTAAGGAAAAAATGCCAACCACTATGAGACCTTCTTCAGTCCACCCATCCACAGCCACTGTAGAGATCAGGTAATCCATCAACTAAAAAAGAAAAAGGTTAAAGGTCCAATTAATTTCCGTAAAAAAAAGAGAACTGGAGTTTTAAACCTCATTTGGTTCAGATGAAATAACTTTTACCTGCATGAAAAACAATATGGTGGAAAGTATTTTCACTTATTCGGTATTACAACTTTTGTTTATACATAATTGTAAATACATCGTGCTAGACATATTTATGTTTGGACAAAAAAATTAACCAAATTTGAATCTGAATAGGTGAAAATATCTCACGGTTTTACTTTTACCTTGGTGAAAAATATTTCACCCCAAGCCAAACAGAGTCTTGTCAAACCGCCAGAGGGCAAACCTTTAATCTTTTACTGGTTCACTCAACATTACGGGTTCACTCAGCATCGTTGTCCTGGGGCAAGGCATTTGTCCTACTCTCATTCCAACACGATCCCCCCAACAAATGACACGGACAAGAGGAGAACCCATGACCATTGACTCTAATCTATGAAGCATGGACACTTCGCCAGGGGCCCGTACGTGACGTGTCAGGCATATCCGGTATTAAAATAAAAGGCCCCTCACAGCTATCATGCAAGGGACACGGCAAGGACACGTGGGGGACATGGCAAAGCTAAAAAGAAAAAGCAAAATATTCAAATAATGGGAGAAAATTTAAGAAATAATTTTTTTCCATGGTTTACTAAACTATGTCGTCACCCCCTCTCAAATCCTAGGGTTCCAACATAACAACAAATTTATTATTAGTTTGATGAGATTTAATTAGCTTTCTTAGACATAATTATTTTTTGTTAGCACAGATTTTATTTTGTTATTTTTAGCTCCTGTAATTATTTTTTTAAAGGAATTATGTCGAATGTTTAAAATGGATTTAAGACTCTTATGATTTATATGTTTATATGGAACACACGACCATGTTAGTTAAGAACTTTAATGAGTTCGTTTGACTAGTAATTTTTTGTGTTTTAAGTGCATAATATATGGAATTTAAATATATATTGGTATTAAGGAGGGCAAACTTTTAACCTTTTACAAGTTCGCTCGACATCGTTGTCCTGGGGAAAGGAATTTATTGTACCCTCATTCCAACACTACACAGAGCCTACAGTTATCTTATTTACCTTCATTGTAACTGCAAGCCAAGCTTCATCATCAGAAAGTGATTGAGAGTTGACTGAGCTTAACATTCTAAAAATCAGTTTTAAGATGGTCACAAATATGAGATGCGAAGACGAAAGCCTTGAATGATAATAAAGATTCTGGATTGCACCGCATATCCCATGTAAGCATAATTGGTCTGAAGCTGCTGGAGAGATGTCAAGGATTATCAACATAGTATTCAGTACTGCAATGATGTCATGCTCTTGTCCACTTTCTGCAAGTTCTCTCAATAAACATACCAGAAGTGTTGCTCCAAAATTATCTCCTGATGTTACCAACTCAGCAATTGCTTGTGTATATATGTGTTGACTATTGTCTTTATGGACAACAATGTGGGTTCCATTTGAACTATAACATCTGCACAGCTTCAAAAGCTGACTAGACAATGGCTTATGTAGTTTCTCTTGTTGAAACAACCATTTCAGTGAAGTCAAGTGAATTCTCGTAGAAAACAAATCCCATTCTTTTTCAACCACTACATGGAACAGGATCCTTTCTGCCTCCGGACTGTAGGGAATTTGGTAGCTCATCTTTGCTAGACCCCTGTAAAGGCCATAAAGTTTGACCAGTGGTCCTATTATCACAGAATCAACAGCCCCGTATAAGAGTTCACTGCTATTGAGTAGAGTGTATTGCTCTAAAGAAGCTAACACCAGCTTATCATCAGCAAGCCTAGGCAAATTAGAGATTGAAGAATTAAAAATCAGATGTAAAGTAAAACCTTGAAGCTCAGTTTCGTTCGTGATGGAATATTTTTTTCCTAGGTGAAAATTAATATGGCAACTATTTCCACCTATTTAGCAATAACTTTTGTTCACTACATTTCCCAGATCAAATAATTAGAGCATATCCACTTGCAATTTTACAAACAAAAATGTTAGCTTCAAATAGGTGAAAATATATTTCACCTAGGAGAATATATATCACCCCAAACCATACGGGGCCTGAAAGTGTAGGAACGAAGTGAAGAATCAGGAGCTTGGTTTACCTATCATTATATAAAGAGCTGGTATATAGTATTAGCAAAACTGCAGATTGACAAGAAAACAACTCGAGATCATGGGAGCTCTTCTGCCCTAGCAGGAATAGCAAATCCACAGGATCGGACGGTAGATGATAAGCAGCATCTCTAATGACTTGTCCGGATTCATTTTCTTGAAGCACGTCGACAATTGAACTGAACATCAGATAAACTCTCCATTTCATCTTTTCAGTAGGAAATAAGCCCAAGCATCCAAACAAACAGCTGAACCAAAAGGATGATACCAGAATATTTGCAAATTCCTTGGGTTCGATATCAGAAGCCTGAAGCAGTATCGAGTGAAAAATTTCAAGTATTCCCAAGGCGATGTCTTCTTCCATCTCGTTGATGGCCATTACGAACCAAGGGAACAGGTGTGACTTACATACATCTAAAACACAATTTCTTAATTCTATGTAACTGGAATTTGTGCGATTTTCATTTCCTTCAAGACTATATGAATATGAATATGCCTCTTTTAATAGGTGCAGGCAGTGCAAAAACTGGCTGGAATCTTTTCCACCGAGGCTTAAACAAGCTAAAACTGCATGTCTCAATGCTTCTCGAACTGACGTCGCAAAACTTGAAGTACCGTGAGAAGATGGTGACTTCATAAGAGCTACGAGGATTGAGCAAGCAAGAATGAATGTTTCTGGAAGCATTCCTGTGTCCCCATCAATATGTTTTTTAAGCATCCCTGTTAATATTAAGCCCATTTCTTCAATATGGGAAGTGGACACTATTCCAGGGCAGTTAGAGACACAGTTGCAAATGAGCTTGAGGGTCTGAGGTTGAACAGGATGAAATGGAACTTCAGCAACATAACGCAGAACAGTAAGCAGAGTTGTGAAACCAACGGCAAGCCTTTGTCTAAAGGCTTGCTCAGCTGTCGATAACAGATCAAGAACCTGAAGACAAGAGTTGACAACTGGATCTTTGCACCCTGCAGAGTTAAGGTAGAATTAGTTGGGACTTGGGGCAATTAGACTTTACAGATTTAAAAAAAAAAAAAAAAAAAAAGAGGGGGTGGGGGAGAGCGCAATAGGAAAACCTGCAGTATGCGGTCTTTGTGAGAAACCCCATGAACTATTGTAATGCAATAAAAAACCCTAAAATATGCATTTTGTTGCACAGACCCCTTCTGAGGACTTCTTTGCGACAATTTTCAGCAACACACAAGGGATCTTTGCATCAAAATGCATAGTTCGGGGGATTTTTTTTATTACAAATAGTTCATGGGAATATCATGCAAAAACTACATAGTTCAAGGAGCATGCACGCATGAAGTTGTTAACCACCACCACCACCCCCTCTCCCCAAGAGGGTTGACAAAATAGACTGATAAAAACAATAAACTTTTTTATGGGGAAATGTAAGATCTTATTAACTAAACATCAGAAAGAAATACAAGCTAGCCCAGACCCACAACAAGGAACCATAACAGGCCCCACAACACAGATACAAACAATATAATCTTAATAGCATCTTAGATAGCTACAAAAATTGCAGTGTATAAAAAATCAAGATCAGGTAGATCAAATAATGCCATGATAATAGTAGAAGGGGTCGATTGTAAGATAGTGAACCATCAAAATAAACTGCACTTTTATTGTAGGCCATACTTGAAAGGTCTCTCTACTATATCTTATTTCTTGATTGCGGAACAGTTGGTGTAATATCCCTAGTTTCTTATGATGCTTACCTGACAATCTCAGAATTTCAAATACATAATCTGCAATGTTCTCTTGTACCAATACTTGAACTCCTTTTCCTGAACCACCCTCTCTTGAGAGAAGGTGAGAAATAAACTCCAATGTGCCGATTTGAACCTGGCTATCGGAAGAAAGCAGAGGGGCTTTGATAGCTTCAACAAGCAAGTGATTCAGAGGAGGCTCGTCTAGTACGTGCTCTGTTGTTTCCATGAAATTGTCAGCTTCAAATGGATCCTTTCTGTTTACATCATTTGCAAATGCAGTCTCAAAGAATCCTCTCTGAGCCAAAACCGATAAAAGTGCTACACAGATGAACATAGAAAATGGTCACTTGATAGAAGATAATTATCAAACAATAGGTAAATACTCAATGATTTACACTGCTGTTTTTTATTAGTTCTAGATAACTAATTAGCATAGTTATTAGACTTTATTTAAGGATGTATCTTATATTAATCTAGGAATATCTTTCAGTTAATGTTAGGATTAGAATTCTAGTTAGCATTGGCCTATAAATAAGGCGTTTGATCAGTCAATGTAATAATCAATTTTTACATTATTATATATTTGATAGGTTTTTGAGCTTTTGATAGCTGTTTTTCATCATAACTATTCTTGTGATTGTGCACATGTTGTAGTTCCGCTGTGTTTACATCACATAAAGACTGATTTCTTGCACACGCACACGCTGTGTTAGATGCGCTACTTGGTGTGCGATTGGGATTTGCATCGCCAAACAATATCCTATTGTATTGAATCCTGAGTGAATCGTAAAAAAAATTCACAATTGAAAAGTATTAGAAGAAAATAAGCATAAATGTTTAAATTTAATTTTGTGTGAAATATGGTAATAATGACCTTTTAGCTAAGATGAAGGTACTTAGCTGATACTGTGTTTTATATTGCTTCCAAAGTGTAGTGTAGAATAATTTGCAACTTTAAGGATGTTTTACTCTCACTTGCCTAAGATGGTCTTTTTCTTTTTTTTCTTTTTGATCAAAAACAAGATATATAAATAATATAACATATAAAGATTAATAGGGGGGGTGGGGGTGATTGGAAAGAACAGAAGAACAAAAAAAAGAACAAAAATATAAAGTAACCATATACAAATTGTCGTTATAAGCATAGGGATGAAAACCCAAGAAAGGGATTTTACCTTTGAAATCTGTGCATAGAAGAATGTATAAGTGCACTGTAAAGTATTCTTATATAAATTCTGTTGCACAGTGTTGTTAAAAGGAACGCGAAACACGTTATGGATAATGCCAAAGATGAAAGATGAACAAATTCAGTTATCATTGGTAATTGATATCTTTGAGATTGTGGGAATCGTGGGCTGGGAATATACATCACTTGATGGATAAAATTACCATTACACCAGAATTAGAAAGATAAAGGATAGAAAGTGAGGGTGTTTTGAGAAAGAAACATATGACACAGCTTCATGGGTCCTGGCTTTATGTAACAGTAGATGAGATCCTATGGCCTCTCCATGCATAATAAACAAGGTTTGGATTGGACGGTCCAACTTTAATATGGGATCAGAGAACGATAGGCCCGTGATCTCCAAGTACTCAACGCCATTCACGAATTTGGTTAAGTCATACCTGTTCGAGTGGTGCATTAATGGACATTAAATGTGCAACCACCTAAGCTACGATAGGTGTGGTTGATGGGATGCATTAATAGACATTAAATGTGCAACCACCTAAGACCTAAGCTACTATAGGTGGTTGGTGGGATGCAATATCTACCATCCATCTCATTGTTGATCCAATGGATGTGGTGAAAGGCAAGAAGCTATAAATAGGACCCTCTTGAGAAGGATTAAACACACCAAAACATCAAACACTAAGAAGAGTTAGAGAGTAAGAAAGAGTTCATTTGGAGTTTTGAGTATACACATTTGTGTAGAAAAATACACATTGTATTTTTCATTTGGAGTGTATTTGTGAGAGTCTCTTTTGAAACTCATTTGCAATAGTGAATTGATCCGAGTGTCAGTGGACGTAGCCAAATTAGTGAATCACTTAAATATTTTGTCTTCCCTTGTGTGTGTGTTTTTCTACTCGTTATACTTTTATTGTTAGTGTGCCATATTATTATTTTCGGTTACAGTCAGTATCATTTGTTGACACGCTTCCGCATAACAAATTGGTATCAGAGCCAAGGTCCTCCGATCTAGGCATTTTGGATTTTTTTTTTGTGGAGAAATAACCATACGTATAGTAATATTCATACGGTTACTATTCACAGCCGGAAAAAATTTCTAAATTTGGAATTTTTCCGTTTGCATTTTTTGTGACTGTGATCGTTTGAAAAATGGCAACCGCAAAATTTGATCGGCAAAGAAATTTCAGCATATGGCAATGTGAAGTTATGGATGTCTTAGTCCAACAAGAGTTGGAAATTGCTCTTGGAGATATGCCAGATGACATGAAGGAAGATGACTGGAAAAAAATCAACCGCAAGGCTTGTGGTCATATTCGTATTTATCTCGGCAAGGATCAAAAATATCCTTATATGCGCGAGACCTCGGCACAAAAATTATGGAAACAACTGGAGGACAAGTACATGACGAAGAGCATTGAAAATCGGCTCTATTTGAAGAAGAAACTCTTCCGGTTCCAATACGCAGAAGGTATTTCTATGTCTGAGCATCTGGACAATTTCAACAAAATTATTGCTGATTTGCAAAATTTGGATGTTGAAATTGACAATGAGGATAAAGCACTGTTAGTGCTAAATTCTCTACCTGACTCGTATGAACATCTCATTACAACGCTATTGTACGAAAAGGAGGAAATAAAATATGTTGAGGTCTCCAATACCTTAATGAAAAATGAGATTCGTAAGAAGGATAAGGAGGTATATAGAGACTCAACATCTGAAGCGTTGACGGTCCGTGGCAGAACAAATGAAAGGAAGAATGGCAACCGTGGAAGATCTCGATCTAAATCGAGAAGTGGAGCATCAACTTTGGGTAGGAGAATTCCAGAAAAAGATGAATGCGCCTTTTGTCACCAGAAAGGGCATTGGAGAAAGATTGTCCTAAGTTAAAGAAGGACACGAAGAACCCCATTGCAAACGTTGCGGCGAGTGACGATGAAGATTCTGAATTTGCTTTGTCTATTTCACCATTTGGATCCAGTTCCCAGGAATGGATTTTGGATTCGGGTTGTTCCTATCACATGTGTCCCAATAGGGAGTGGTTTTCTAGCTTTAAGGAGCTAGATGGTGGAGCTATTTTGATGGGCAATGATCATGATTGTCAAACAAAAGGGATAGGAAAAATCCGACTGAAGTTGCATAGTGGAATAGTCAGAGTGCTGGAAGACGTTCGGTATATGCCAGACCTGAAGAAAAATCTTATCTCACTTGGCGCTTTGGCAGCTAAAGGTTATGATATCACACTGAAAGGCGATGGTCTGAAGGTGTCACATGGAGCCCTGGTTGTGATGAAGGGAACGAAAAAGAGTAACTTATATTTTCTCCTTGGAAATACAGTTACAAGGGCAGCGGCAGTCTCAGAAAGTTCAGAAGAGGTTGCATCTGATGCTACGAGATTATGGCATGTACGCTTGGGACATGCAGGAGAGAAGGCTTTGCAGGGATTAGTGAAGCAAGGTCTATTGAAAGGTGCCAAGACATGTAAGCTTCTATTTTGTGAACATTGTGTTCTGGGCAAGCAGACAAGAGTACAGCAGTGCATCGTACAAAGGGGACTCTTGATTATGTTCACACAGATGTTTGGGGACCTACCAAAGTTTCATCTTTGGGAGGTAAGCATTATTTTGTATCTTTTGTGGATGACTTCTCCAGACAAGTTTGGGTGTACATTATGCGACATAAGGATGAAGTCTTGAAAAAAAAATTAAAGTGCATGTCACCTCATTAATAGGTTACCTGCAGCTGCAAATGAGGGCAAAACACCCATAGAGGTATGGTCGGGAAAACCTGCTACAAATTATGATTCTTTACGTATTTTCGGCTCCCCTGCATATTTCCATGTTAGAGAAAGCAAGTTGGATCCTAGAGCTAAGAAAGCCATATTCTTGGGCTTTAGTGATGGAGTGAAGGGGTATAGACTTTGGTGCCCCGAGACGAAAAAGATCATAAATAGCAGGGATGTTACATTCGATGAATCTTCAATGATGAAGAGTTCTCCTAGGGAGAGCAAAACCAAAGAAGTTCCACAGCAGGTAGAGCTTGAGACTCCAAGTGTTCCAGCCAGACTTGTCACAAATTCAGAAATTGATGAGACAAGTACATAAGAGGTGGAGGATCCTGCCCATGAGTCTCCTCAACAACCATATTCTGTTGCAGCTAATAGACCAGAAAGACAAAAAAGGAAACTTGGATGGCTTATTACTGACATGGTGGCATATGCACTACCCATGGTTGAAGATGACATTCCATCTACTTACAAAGAAGCCGAAAGAAGCTCAGAAAGTGTAGATTGGAAGAAGACGATGAACGAGGAGATACAGTCTCTTCATACGAACCAGACTTGGGAGTTAGTCCAACTTCCAAAAGAGAAGAAAGCCATTGGGTGCAGGTGGGTATATGCCAAGAAGGAAGGCTCCTCGGAGAAAGCCAATGTAAGATTCAAGGCTAAGTTGGTGGCGAAAGGCTACGTGCAGAAGGAAGGGATCGATTATAACGAGGTATTTTCCCCGATTGTGAAGCATTCTTCCATTCGTATTTTGCTAGCATTGGTTGCGCAGTTTGATCTAGAGTTGGCACAACTTGACATGAAAACAACATTCTTACATGGAGATTTGGAGGAGGAAATTTATATGACTCAGCCAGAAGGGTACAAGGTTGCTGGTAAAGAAAATTGGGCCTACAAACTAAGAAAGTCATTATATGAGTTGAAGCAAAGTCCAAGGCAGTGGTACAAGCGATTTGATCGATTTATGTTTGGGCAACAGTACACAAGGAGCCACTATGATCATTGTGTGTATTTTCGTAAACTTTGTGATGGATCCTTTATTTATTTGCTCTTATATGTTGATGATATGCTGATTGCTTCTAAGAGCAAGGTGGAGATTGAAAAACTGAAAATTCAGTTAAGTCATAAAATTTGAGATGAAGGATCTAGGCAAGGCGAGGAAAATACTTGGCATGGAGATTAGCATAAATTATTCCAGGGACATTGTTTGTTTGTTACAAAAACAATATTTGAAGAAGGTATTACAACGTTTTGGTATAGATTCAAAAACTAAACCTGTAAATACTCCGTTGACCCCACACTTCAAGCTAAGTGCCATGGAATCCGCCACAGACAGATGAGGGACGTTCAGAAATGGCTCATGCTCCCTATGTTAATGCAGTGGGAAGTTTGATGTATGCAATGGTGTGTACGAGGCCCGATATTTCACAAGTTGTTAGTATGGTGAGCAGATACATGCATGATCCAGGAAAAATGCATTGGCACGCTGTGAAATGGATCTTACGGTACATCCATGGTACCGTTGATTTTGGTTTGAAATTTGAGAAGGGTTCACGTGCTCGTCAGCATGTGTTTGGATATGTGGATTCAGATTACGCCGGTGATTTGGATAAACGACGGTCCACTACTGGTTATGTGTTTACACTAGCTGGAGGCCCAGTCTATTGGAGATCTACGCTACAGTCTACGGTGGCTTTGTCAACTACAGAGGCAGAGTATATGGCAGCGACAGAGGCCATTAAGGAGGCCATTTGGCTTCATGGTTTGATTTCAGACTTGGGAATTGTTCAGGATCACGTGGATGTCTTCTATGATAGTCAGAGTGCCATCCACTTAGCCATGAACGAGGTTCATCATTCACGGACAAAGTACATCGACGTTCGTTTCCACTTTGTTCGAGAAATTTTGGATGAGGGAACTATTCTCCTCAAGAAGATTGGAACCGCGGATATGCTGACGAAGATTGTTACTAGGATCAAGTTTGAACACTGTTTAAGCTTGATCGATATTCTTCGTATTTGAACACCTTCGGGTGTATGGCGCTTATGAGCGCATTTGGAGGCTACTCGGATCATTTTGGATAATATATGGTTACGTGTTTTGGTGGAGCTTTGCATATCTATGTCAAGATGGGATTGTCAATTTTTAGTTGGCAAAAGTTTGACAGAGCGGCCTGTAAAATTTTTGTCAAGGTGGAGATTGTTCGAGTGATGCATCAATGAACATTAAATGTGCAACCACCTAAGACCTAAGCTACTATAGGTGGTTGATGGGATGCATTAACAGACATTAAATGTGCAACCACTTAAGACCTAAGCTACTATAGGTGGTTGGTGGGATGCAATCTCTACCATCCATCTCATTGTTGATCTAATGGATGTGGTGAAAGCCAAGAAGCTATAAATAGGGCCCTCTTGAGAAGGATTAAACACACCAAAACATCAAACACTAAGAAGAGTTAAAGAGTGAGAAAGAGTTCATTTGGAATTTTGAGTATACACATTTGTGTAGAAAAATACACATTGTATTTTTCTACTCATTATACTTTTATTGTGAGTGTGCCATATTATTATTTGGGGTTACAGTCAGTATTATTTGTTGACACGCTTCCGCACGACAATACCACACGTGATGGGGGTGTTGACAATATAAAATCCTGCATCTAGTATATAAGATCCAAGGCCTTTCCACCCATTACCCAATTGGTCATGGGTTGATAATCAAATAACACCAGTTCGTAAATCAAACAGCAAAACAGGAAAGTAGCTAATCAGAATTCTGACAGTTTCTAATAGCTATTTTTTAATAGGAGAAGGGATCCATGTCATACGGTCATAATGTGCTGAATCGTCGTCCTCACATAATTAAGTAATCAGCAGTAAGACATTTCCCAAGTGTACATCCTGCAAGCATATAATGTCGAAAATATAGAAGGACAACCTGCATTAAACAGTCTCCATCCATTGAACTAACATCATTGGAGCCAACTTTAACCTGCTCATATCCTGCTCTCACTCCAACTGTGCTGATAGCAATACAGAATAGGGGAAAGTGCGGAAAATAACTACAACTTAAGCTATGCATTTTGTGGCAAAGACCCCCTAGCAACAGTTTTTGAAACACATA
Organism: Sambucus nigra; assembly: GCA_949130495.1. Taxonomy (NCBI): domain Eukaryota; kingdom Viridiplantae; phylum Streptophyta; class Magnoliopsida; order Dipsacales; family Adoxaceae; genus Sambucus; species Sambucus nigra. The sequence goes on along the minus strand of OX422215.1, from coordinate 385,583,199 downwards.
GGGTGACTTAGCAACAAAATGCATTGTTCAGGGGTGTTTCTGTCATTAAAAATAGATCACGGTACACATTTCAGGGTGATTTTAGAAACTTTATGCTAAAGAATAATCAAATACCTGTTCATGTAATTGCTAGAAATAAAATAAAAAAGAAAACGTTTGAAAATGACAGACCTACACAGTTCAAACGAACATCGTCAGATTGGGTCTTCATTAGGGCTTGTAATGCCAAGTGCAATAGCTTGTGACGATATGTAAATAAAACATCAGTCCTGTCATTGTCTTTATATGCATACTCGAGGACAGATAGTCTGTAAAGAACAAACATGATCTCCCCTCGAATCTCTTCACTGTTTTCAAGAAGAAAGAAGGGGGCTAAGGATAAAGTATATGATGTGTGGAAAAATAATTAGTGACAGTGCTTTAAATTTACCTAGGCAACTGAAGACCTGTAACAAGGTTGAAAATAAGGGCATCTTTGTCTTTGATGTGGGCGCATGGATTTTCCTTCTGGCAGTCCAACAGAATGCCTAAGCAATGAAGCTGTGCTTCAGAAAATTAGATACAAAGATTATTACGACGACTTGATAAATATTTCTAGTCAATAAATGGGGCTAAGGAAGACAATGTTTAATTAGACTAGGGACGTCTTTAAAGAATTTTATACTCCGATCATTATAAATGGCAAGCCCAGATAGCTAGGGCTGTAAAATGAACCAAGCTACTCGAACTCGGATCGTGTTCGTTCGGAAAAAAGATCGTTCGAGACTAGCTCGTAAAATAAATGAGCCAAGCTTGAACAAAAATTTAAGCTCGTTATCTTATTGAGCTCGGCTCGGATTCGGCTCGATCAACGATATCCATACTAAACTAGTGTAAAATAACCAAGTTACTCGAGCTCCGCTCGTATTCGTTTGCTTGGAAGATTGTTCGAGCTTGGATCGTAGGATAAATGAACCGAGCTTGAACATACTTTTAGGCTTGTTTACATTTACAAACCAAGCTTGAGCAATCTTAAGCTCGGCTTGGCTCGCCTCATTTTCACCCTTACAGATAGCCATTGCCCTGGTCAAATGACTGAAATTGACACGAACCTCCAAGAAATCTGCTTGTTATGGAAATTTTTGTCCTGCTGAGTAATTTTTATTAGAGCTTCTCATAGGTTTTGTAGGATTTTATTAGTATGTTAAACATACAACTCACATGGTACAGGTAAACGCAATTAAATCTAACCAATATGCGAAGTTAGGATGCTTTACAACTGAGTACCCAACTAAAGGTAAGACCCCAAATGCAGTCCTGTGAATAATGTCTACTAAACATATGCATTCTACCAGGTTCTAGACTAATCTACTACACCACCAGTTAGAGATCGCTAGGCTTGGACCGTTAGTTTGACGTGAGCAAAGATCACCAATCTTTGAGATACATTTTGACAGGGAAAAAGTCATTGAAAATCTGAAAGTAATAAAGAAATCTAGAAATTGACAGGAAATGCAGAAGGAATAAACATGGGCATAAACATCAGAATCAGAGCATCAAATTGAGACCAAGGGTTGACCTAGTGATTCTGACCATCACATTGGAGTATACTAATGTGAGGTACTCCAGTGAGGGTTTACCTCATATACAAACGTGAGGACTGACCCCATATACAAACGTGAGGACTGATGCAGTGATAAATTTAAAAAATATATATATATTTCAGACGAAGATCTCTTACTGTCGCATTGAAGTATACTAGTTCTGTTGTTCATGCCACAGTGGCACCTTTATAGCACGGTTTACTTTCTTTTAATTGATAAACTCCGACCCTTGGTGGTGATTTTTGAACTGTTCTCTACAAATAGGAGCTAAATTAAGTCCCTCGCATACCGATTAAGACAAGTTAGAAAGATGTATACCAAGATTCGCAGCGGAAATATGTAAAAAACTCACAAAACCCAAAAAGCAAAAGTCTCTTTCTAATAATTCAGTAATCCACAAAGAGGCACTTACAATGATATATAAAGGAAAGGGATTGCTCTACAAGCAATATTAATTAGGAAAAGGAGAAAAATTGGCTAACAAACTAGGGAATATTCTTAGAGAATATTGTTAGTCATTCAATAAAAATAATTGTATTACAATTATAAAAATGCTCTATTCTTGAACCCACTCCATGCTTCATATGGTTCACCCACGGATACATCATTCATCCCTCTCAGGAAAAAGCTCGACTACGAGCTTTCAGCGAGATTCAGAGGGCCTGTGCCCAACACATAATTGGAGTATTTACTCCGCTTCAAAGTTAGCCCATTCTTAGACTCTTGGCAGGGATATATTTGGACTGTTGATGGTCTACTAGCAATGCTAGAGGTGCAGTCACTGGACAAAATACAGATGTGTCAGTGTGATTCATAAGGGCCTGCCGGCACCGGATCAACTTCGATTCCTATGAGTCGGTCCGTAGGAGTCGTAATCATCATCTGGATATTTTCAAGTAGAAGCTCTGCCATTTTAGATTACTTGTAACCTTTAGGAGGCATGATTCCACATGTCAATGAATACCGGAAAGCAAATACCACAGAGAGAGACCTCACCCTGACACCAATATGATGCATACCAAAATACTCCCCCGCCAGATTGGAAATATGTATAAAACTCACAAGGGACCAAAAGGAAAGTCTCTCTCCAATATATTATACTATTCAATGGTCCACCAAGAGGCATTTATAATGATATATAACGGATAAGGGCTTGCTGTACAAGAAACACTGATTAGGGAAGAGGGACAAAGATTAACCACTAGGGGAACATTCTTTTATTATAATCCCCGAATTAAATAATAAATTACAATTATAATATGGCTATTTTTGGATCCCCTCCATTCGGGTCACCAACGGCTACATCATAAGGAGACTACATATTCAATTGCGAGAAACACTCTCAGTCATCATTAAATGTGGGGCAAGGGAGGCGTGCCACCCACGCTACTCTGATAATGAATCCTAAGAAGGGGTTAAGGACGGGGAGATATGCCATCAACCATGATAGGCATGAGAGAGTCCACCTGCATAAGGGCTCCCCATCGTACAATTAACACCCCACCCCCCCACCCACCACCCACATAAAAAAAATAAAAATAAAAACAGGTGGGGCATGTGAGACAAACTGTGTAAAACCTATGCCAAATTCTACACACATTCTAATCAATAAAAGATCTCTCCCCCCTCGTGGACATAGGCAATTTACCGAATCACGTACATACCATATGTTCTTTGTGTGATTGGCTATAGTTCTTACACTTTCACTTTTCATCTTGGCTTTGTGGTGTATTTTGGCTCTCCGGTGGCTTCCCGTTGGTTCACGGCTGTTTTGGGAGAAAAACAGTTTTTTTCTCGATACTTACAAAATTGCCACTTTGAGGAAAATCTATAAATAGAAGCCTATTTTCTGCTTTTAAGGCAGTGCTGTTTTTCCAGCTTTAGAGTGAACATTTTGTGAGTTTTTCAAAGAGAAAAGTGAGTGAGAGCTTCTTGTTTAAGATTAGTTCTTGTGCTTGTTTGTGAGTGACTTTCTTGGAGAGATAAAGAGTGTGAGTGTGTAACCTTGTGGTTCCTCCATTTATCAAAGAAAGAAGAAATCCTACCATTGTGGATGTAACCCTAGTTTGGGTGAATCACGTTATATTGTTGTCATTTCTTTGCTTTGATTGCTTGTGTGTTCTTGTTATCCTACTTGTTGATGCTTGGTTGGATTCATTTTGAGTTTGCACACTTAGTTTTCATTAGGAACAAGGTCTTGGGTGTTTTCCGCACACCAAGTGTTTGGTAAAATTCCGAATTGAGTTTTATGGTCTTGGTTGCTTAACATAGGACTGTTTTAGCGCAACAGGCTTGTGTGATTGTTTATTTTGAATATGTGAGTTTACACAGTTACAATTGACATCGTCTGTGGCAAATGAGTTTTCCTGATCTCACTAGTCATGTTTTGATTCTAAAACATCAACCCATGGCCAACACGGAGACCCACGATTTGAATGAAAACCAGGAGAATGGATACGTGTCGTTTCTGCCGCAATGGATGAGATCCACTGTGCTTTCCTTGCATAATAGAAAAACTTAGAGCTCCCGTTACCATCCCACGGGAGACCAGTCATGGTGGTTATGGACAACAGTCCTAGCCAAGTCTGTAGAATGATTGACGCTTTTGAAGAACGTCTTAACGAGCAGGAAAGAATTTCTCAGCGGAAGGAGGACAACGAACATCGTTTGCATCACCTGGAGAAGGTTGATCGTGACCTCTGGCGGGAGAAGCGCATGCAATAAGAAGTCACTCGTCCTAGCCCTCAGTCTAGCAAAACTCGTAATCGAGGAAGGAGTGGGCAATGTCGGGATAGGCGACCGTCGCATGAGAGAGGTCATGTCATGACCCCAAAGCATGAAAGCGGACGAGAACGGAATGGGATACACAGTTTTATCCATATGGAGTTAGACGGGCGTGTGACACGAGTTGGGGCCGCATCACGAGAGAGTTAGCATGAATGGCTTTAATATACCGCATAAAGTCCCCATTACTCGAACTCTTGAAAAAGTAGACCGTTGTAAGAAGTTTGTTGCACTAAAGCTCAAAATATACGACCAGAAGACAGATCTCCGTCACTACCGACAAGCTATAACCATGTGGAACAACAACAAGGCATTAATGTGCCGGATCTCTCCCTCTAGTCTAGGGATGTAACTCAAAAGTAGTTTGAAAAGCTTCCCTTGAATTAGTGAAAAGCTTTGAGCAACTGTCAGAATCCTTCGTAATAAGGTTCCTTACCAGCAGCTCTTGCTCATGCTTAAGAACAAGTCGCAAAGGACACTCGGGAGTTGGGAGGTTTATAACAAAGTGGAAGACTATTCTGAACATGTCGGTGTGGCATGTTTTAAGATCATGCCCAACGACTTGTTGTACCGCCGTTAACCAGGAAGGAAGCCACCACAATTGACAACCTCATATCTAGAATTAAGAAATACGCGAAAGTGGAGGATGTAGTGATCGAAAATGTGACAACTAGGCAAAAGCTAATGGCAACGGTACAAAGGAGACCATGGCAAGAAAGGGTGCAAAGAAGGAGAGCGGGACAAATCAAACCCAGTTAAGGCATACCAAGGCATCAACACCGTATTCAAAGAACCGATCTATGGCTACCTGTCCAAGATCAAAGACAAGCAGTACTTTAAATAGCCGAGGAAGATGGTCAGCAATCCAACAAAAGAGGAACTCTACGATAAGGTGCTCCTATCATAAAGATCATGGTTTCCCCGAAATGACTTGGACCAATAGGGAAATCCCAATTCATTGGGCCTTTCATTACAATTAAGTAGAAAACCCCAAGACGCCATATTCTAGGAGCCCAAACTATATGAATGAATAAATCATCCTCTATCTGTTGCGGGTTGTAGAGTAGGAGTAGACCCCCAATTTTGAAATCAAAAAGTAATAATTTCCTTTTTAGATGCGGAAGCGTAAAATGAAGGTTCAAATAAAAACAACTTAACAAAATTTATTTTTTCTCAAATTAAAATTAAACAAAGTGAAATTAACTTAAACACACGCACAACTGAAATTTCACTTAAACCAATTTAATTTAACCCAAGTCCTAGAAAATTTGCCTAGGTCATATTTCTCAATTTTACCAAATTAGGCCAAACCAATTTTATCAAATTAAATTAAATGACTTGAATTAAATTAACATTACCCAAAAATTTATTTAGCACCAAATTAAACATGTAGTGATTAAAACCAAATTTTATCTTGAATTACCTAAGCATGCGTTCTAGGTGAGTATAGCAAGATAAAATAAACAATGAATCACTACGCCGCGATGTACGAGGAAAAACCCGCAACGGGAAAAAACCTCGGACGGCCCTAGCCTCAAATTCACTAAGTACGGAATTTACAAATACAAGCAAGATGACTTACAACACTCGACTCGATCCCTCTCAAGCCCCGACGCGTCTTCTTGTATCAACCTCTGCCTAGCGAATAACTACGGAACTCCACCGCGGTCTCGGAATCCACCGATCGGACTTTATATGGTCACCGTCACCCAAACTAGGAGCCTTTCTCCAAGTGGGTAAATCAACGCAAACATCTTCTTCTTTGTGGGATTCAGAAGCAAACCCAAACGTCTCTTCAAAACGGTAGAGATGAAAAAACGGTGCCAAACTCCAAGCAATGTATATATATATATATATATATATATAAAAAGAATACTTGGAATAAACAATATGGGTGAAAACTAAAGTGTAAATGAATTTTTCTTTAAAAAATAGACACTTTAAAACATGAACTTTTCCTTTTTCTCTTTTGCTCTCAAACTCTCTCTTAGAGATAGATGTGTATGAAAAAGTTCACTTTCCAAAGTTGATTCCCGCACTTAGATAATCAGTCAAAAGTTAGTGGGGAAAGATAATGGGAAAGTGGGTGAAAACTGTCAAAAACTGTCATTTAACTGTTCCCGCCAAATCTTGTTCAAACGAGATTTGTCGTTCGAACGAAGTCTCGTTCGAACGGCCTTCTAACGACATTCTAGCGAAGTTCCAGTGTCTTTAAAAATGAACTCGTTAGAAATCTCGTTGGAAATCTCGTTCGAACATCCATCTCGTTCGAATGACATTAACAACAGTATATGTAATGCATTCATACCTTGGGAGTATGAAACCACTGTTGATGACGTTGAAACGAGGCACGTAAACCTCAGCATTTTGATAAAGCTTTATACACTTGGCCGCTACCTCTTCAACAAATACGTCATAGGCTTGAAAGATGATCAATGTACTCTATCCTATGACACAAACGTTTTTGTCCGGAATTGAACCAAAACTACAAAGGACTCAATTGAAAATTTGTGTCCTTACAAATCTCCCCCTTTGGCTATTCCGGGACAAAAACCAACAAAAATCCTAAAGGGCCGTCAAGCACTACTAGACAAACAAAAATGTCCCACCCAAAATAAAAATACAATGCTTGACTCAAACAACCCAAAGGATCACAATCTTTGCCGGTGAAAGTTGCCACTTATAATATAATTCCTGCACACTTAAGCAAACACATTACACACATAGGGAATATCAAATCAAAATATTTAATGCAAGTAAAGTAAGTACTCCCTCTAAATTAATTATCTCCCTTTATCAACTATAATCAACTTAGAAAGACGTCACCCCCTAAGATAAATCTCCCCCAAATTAAGATACGATTACAATAGGATTATATATCATTTCTCCCCCTATCATAATCTCCCCCTCTGGCTATTCCGGGACAAAAACCAACAAAAATCCTAAAGGGCCGTCAAGATCTACTAGACAGACAAAAATGTCCCACCCAAAATAAAAATACAATGCTCGACTCAAACAACCCAAAGGATCACAATCTTTGCCGGTGAAAGTTGCCACTTATAATATAATTCCTGCACACTTGAGCAAACACATTACACGCATAGGGAATATCAAATCAAAATATTTAATGCAAGTAAAGTAAGTACTCCCCCTAAATTAATTCTCTCCCTTTATCAACTATGATCAACTTAGAAAGACGTCTCCCCCTAAGATAAATCTCCCCCAAATTAAGATACGATTACAATAGGATTAGATACCATTTCTCCCCCTATCATTCTCCCCCTTTTTGTTCAGGAATAGACAAAGATTAAAGAATCAAACATTAACTTATCTCCCCCAAATAAAGTATATACACCCTCTAATCTAAGCAAGGGATAAATAGAATGGGATAACAAGCTAAAACATGTAATTGTGCATAAAGTGATGAGAACGTTAAAGCACATGGGTAACAAAATCATAACTAATCCAACAAATAAGAATGGATACCAACTAAGATGCAAGAAACAGGTACCAATATGATACATAAGTATTAAGCATGTGATATCAACACAGAATGCAATAAGATGGATACCAATTATGAATTAAAGCATATATGGACTAGAAAGCAAGGCAAAGACTAAACAAAAATATCAAATATATGTATACATAATATATACCTAATAGACTCAAGTAGACATATATAGATATAAACCCACAAATGACACAAAATAAGGTAAGATTTTCACACTCGTATGGCAAAAATGTGTCATATGGAAACGAAAGTGTTGGGGTGTGAACTAGTAACAACTAAATTTAGACTCAATCACTTAAAATATGTTCACAGAGTTCTCAATTGATTGCAAACTTCATCACATTTGAATATAACTTCATGTGACAATATAGATTGAACTCAATGAACAAACATACACAATGCATACAAGCCTAGCATGTTGATTCTACAAACCAATAGAGTCATGACATTGAAAACGCAACTAGGATAAACGGACATTGTGCAAACCGTTGATATACCATCCAATCTCCCTCAATAAACATATATTAATTTTGAATGAATATATCAATCAAACATATAAGGCCTTGGCAAATTATTTTTCATTTTAATGCCATATTTTCTTTTAGGCCTTGGACCACGTATTTCTTTTAGGTCCAATCAAACGGTGGCTTACTATTCGCAAAGGATAATAAATCCTTTCGGAGCTCTTCCCCATCCACATTTATGCATATTATTATTATTATTATTATTTTATATCTCACAAATCTCACGTGCAACGGATTTTGACATGCACTAGTCCTCCTAGGTCACAATTATGTAGATGACAAGATTGGTAGGAGAACACCTCACAAAGCTCAAATATACATATGAAGTAAAAATTTCAAATGAGCTCGTGCATGTGTGAATAGAGGCATATAAAAAATAGAATCCATTTAAGCAACACAAAATTCAACTACTCCATGTAGGCATGGTAAAGAACATAATAAGGATTGACAATCTAAACCAAAAGTTCTAGCCACGTGGTAGCGTAAAAGATGGGATTCAAACACAAGTATATGCCACATAAAGTGTGTCAAACTAAAATACACACAAAATAAAAAATCTTTTTGTGTGTTTCAAATTTTTAACCAAAAATAAAATATATACTCAAAAGACACACAAAAATCATTGGCATTTTTCATTAAGCCTAAATTACTAAAAGGTGAAACACAAATGATAAACAAAAATCTTTTTGTATTTTTTTCATTTAAAGCAAACAAAAATAAATTTAAACATAATACAAAAGATAAACAAAAATCATAATTCTAGCATGTGATAAAGTATGGAGCATAGACTAGAAAATGATTAAACAAGCATACATTTAGCATGTGAATATAGCATGAAATACAAAAGCTAAAGTATGCAAATAAAACTAACACATTCAACCTTTAGATTTTGCAAGGAAGGAAGCATGTGAAAGTAAATGAGAATCAAATACCCTATCTTGTAAAGCTACCAAGTCGGATCTCCTAACCCAAACTAATGAAGAGTGACTATCTTAGGGTGTAGGAATCTTGGCTACCTTGGTTGCCTTACGTTGGGATTTTCTAGAAAATCTTTTACGATCAAAACAAAATTTCTTAAGATGACCTTTTCGACCACAATGTGAACACTTGAACTCACGGCGAAAAGATTTACCTAAGGAGTGATCTCTAAAGGTTTTCCTAGGCGATTCTCCTAAAACGTTGGTTTTGGCTTTTTGAGTTGATTCATTACAAGTATCGAAGCCTAAACCACAAGTGTCATTTTTAATTTGGACCATTCCTAATATTTTATCTAATTTTTTCGAACGACACTCCAAATCAAATTTGACATTACTAGAGTCTTTTAATTTGTTTTCTAATTCTAGAATGTTAGACTCTAATAACACATTTCTCTCTTCAAACTCGAGAAGCTCCTTTTTCAAGGATTCCATTAAACCTCTAAGGCTATCTCTCTCGCCTTCTACATATTCTAGCTTCTCTCAAAGAGATTTCTCTCGTGTCCTAAGGTCTTCAACCAACACACTATTATCAACGACCTTGACACGTTCTCTCAAACTAGCTTCTAACTTCAAATTAGCTCTTTTTAATTTAATTGATTCTTCATATAATTCTTGAAAAGCATTTTGAAGTTCACTCACATTAACCTCTTCTTCATTTTCACTCTCTCTCTCTTCTTCACTCTAACTACCATCAAAAACAAGGGAATCATAAACAATGACCTTGGAAGGATCATGTGTTTGAATATCTTCATGAGAAGATTCACTATCGGTGCTCACATGACTAGCCAAAAAAGCCACAAAGTTGGGCTTAGTGGAGGAATCGGGTCCCTCTTCCTTATCACTATCACTAAGCGTCGCATTATATGAAATGGGTCGCTTACCCTCTCTCCTTAGTTTAGTGGGGAACTCAGAAGCCCTATGGCCATAACCCTCACAACCAAAACACCTATTTGACTCGTCCCTATTTAAATTTTCATTAATAGTTTTTGGGATCCTCTCGGCTTTGTCATGCTTAGAAGTTTCAAATTTCTTAAAGTCATTTTTAAATTTATCTTTGCTAATTTTAAGAAACTTTCTAAATTTCCTAGCAAATAAGGCCATATCTTCCGAATCACTATCACTCTCGCTCTCTACTACTCGTTTTTCCTCTTTCCGGGCTTTTAAAGCAACGCCCTTTTCTATTTTCTTTTCAGTTTAGAGGGAAACATGTCCAGTTCATAGGTTTGCAAATCACCTACGAGCTCTTCTAATTTCGTAGAGGCTAAAGTTGGTAAAGAATTTAAAACAATCACTTTTGGAATAAATCTATCGGGTAGGTGTAATACCCCACATTTTTTATGATTTAAATAATTAAGGGATTATTTATTACAACGGGATTAATTAAATTTAAATGTGAAGAATTAAATTGTTAATTAATCTGGATCCAATAAAAATAAATATTAACTAGCGTGCTAAGGGTTAATACTTATTAGTTTAATATTACTGTGCGATATGTAATATGGAACTATACACTTTGATAAATTGTCGAGAGATAATAATACGACAGTTTAGTAAATTAAGTCAGACGCGCGTGTGAGTCGTGTCGGGACTAAATTGGTGGAATAAATATATCAATTATTTTTAGTAACTCGTATGATGATTTCGAGTGTACCGTTGAGTCCGGAAGGGTCGAGATAGTCGAAATAGTATACTCGGGTGTTTAGTTTGGGTCCCGGGGCAATTTTAGGCCTAACCGGCACCCCAAAAGGGCATTATGGTAAATTGGATTTTTAGGCCTAATTAATGGACGAAAATTAGGACGAAAATTTATCAGCCAAAACATTTGCATTAGGGTTAGAAAGTTGGAGAAAGCAAGAACGGCCATAGGAAGTGTGAGGGAAAACTTTTGCCAAGAGAAGAGGGCTAAATCGACATCACCGTGCACAACCACCACCACCACCGAGTAGATCGGGACGAGGGGAACACACCTATACCAACAACATCCAGAAATCAAACTACTCACTCAAGGCAAGTGTTTATAACTTGTTGTATTTCGGTATTAATTTGATTCACGTTAGTGTAGGGTTGTTAGGATTATGTTATAGGTTATCAAAATGGTGAAATTGATGAACTTGAATGTAGAAATAAGTTCTGTGATTTATTAGATTGAAACCCTTAATGTATGAAGACTGGAAATCACGTTTTAAGGAATTGATATGTAGAACAAATCTGGAAATAATGGCTTCTTGAACATGTATTGGAAGAACTAGGGTTTTGTAAAATTAAATTGGGGATTTCACGTTTTATGAACGATTCGTAATAAATTGATGATTCTAGGATGTTAGAAATCATGTGTTATTGATGGGGTTCGATGTAGAACTATTTATTTGGAGTTTGGGGTGTTGATTGAGAAGGTTTGAGGTTAAAAATGGTGGAAAACGTTGGAAAAATCTGGGTAGGGGACAAACAGCGAATTCTCGTGCGAAGTCGCTCGAAGTCGTTCGAGCGAGATTGAATCTCGCACGAAGTCGTTCGAGCGACATGCGGCAGTCGTTCAAACGACTTGCCACCTCGTTCGAGCGACAGAGTGAAGTTTTGATAAATTCTCTTAGGATCCAGTTTTAAGTGTATTAGTTTAGAAATGAGAAATAAAATTTCTAATAATAAACTTAAGTAAGGCAGAATTTCTGAAGAAGTATGAAAAGCTAAATATTTTAATGAATTAAGTACGGGGAGAATATACCGTAGAGATTTCGAGACGGAGGATAACCCAATAATTATTATGAAATGTTGGAATCAAAATGCGTAAGAGAAGCATATGTAGGTAAGGGAAATACCTATTTATTATAATAGGATGTATGTATGTCTATTATGTATTATTACTATTAAAGACACTAATGGGTGATAACCCGGGGGTGTGAGAATATTATTATTATAAGTGTACTAACGGGTGATAACCCGGGGGTACAAAAATGTATTGTAAGTGTACCAATGGGTGATAACCCGGGGGTACAAGATTATTTAAATAAGTGTACTAAAGGGTGATAACCCGGGGGTACAGAATTGATTAGGTGCACTAATGGAATATAGCCCGGGGGTGCAACATCATGTTACATATATATATAGGGTAAACGTGACTATATGTATATATGTATGAGAATTGTGAATCAATCTAGTGTGTATAGTAATGAATATGAGCATGCAAATTTGTTAAGAAAATTCTAATCGAATATTTGACTTATTATGGTAACGGAAAATGTATTAATTAGCTTTTCGATATAGGCTAATTGGTTAACGTATTGTATGGGTGATACGGGCGTACTAATAGTGAGGGTAATTACTATTAGGATGGATTCAGACTAGGTATATTGGGAGGTATAGCTAAGGAGAAAATTTAGATACGCGTTAGGCGTGCACAATAGAAGAGGGGTGAGAATCTCAAGAGAGGGTTCGAACTAACATGTACTTGATACTTGCTTTACTGCAAATTTTAAATACTTGCTTAAACAAATATTTTTACACATCGGGCTCTGACCCGTTTCTTGCATCTTCTCTCTCTCTTGCTATATATGTATCATATCAGGTGCTCAGCCGCAGGGACGTCAGGCTTAGAGTTTCGAATTTGCGTGGCATGCTGTAGCTGTTATGGGAGCTGCAGGACTTTGTTTAAACGCTTCGATTATTTCATTCCTATTCGTTATGACATTTTCTGTAGGGCATGTGTCGCCCCTTCCTTAGACAGTTTCAGAGATTATATTTACTCTATTTCTCGTTTACTTTCATTTGGATTGATGGGTACTATTGTTTTGGTTTAGTGTTTTGAACTGGGATGTTTTACCCAGTCTTATTTATTTCAGCATGCGATTATGATTCAGTATTTGTAGTAATTAATTGTGCGTGGATGTTTTATATTAAATTACTCGGTTTGATAATTAAATGGTTTTTAATTAATAAGAAAAATGTTTTGACACTTGGCTTAATTATATTAGGTGATTAAATAAGTTATTGCGTTTTCGACAGTGATGCTAAGAATGAACCAACCGAACATTCTGTTTGAAATTTTATAAAGGACTGATCACCCGATATTTAATTGGGCGGGGTGTCACAGGTGGTATCAGAGCATCAGGTTCTAGTGTCCATTAGGATCTGTACGGCTTAGTCTGTTTTCAGCTTTGCGTCCTTTGATATAGAGCCCTATTTTTAGGACTGTTGTGATCTTATATTTTGCGGTTACGTCTTCAGCTATTTGAGATTTTGAAACAACTGTGGACTAATAATATTCTTTCTCGTCTCAGATGCCTCCTCGACGTGCACCAAGAGACCGACAGGCCCAGCCAGAACAGTCGGCCATACAGGCTCAGGGGACAATGAATGCAACAGAAGTTGCCGCGATAGTTGCACAAGCGGTAAATGCAGCCTTAGCGGTGGTGCAGCAGGCCCCACCCCAGATTCAGGCAGTGGCACCAGTTACAGTGCATCCATTTCCCACTGCATGGGAGAGAGTTAGAGAGTCCTTTCAGAGGGCTTGTCCCCCAGAGTTCTTGGGCAGTTCAGATGTGGTTACCGCGAGTAAGTGGAAGAAGGACATACAGCGGCATCTTCGCATGTATGAGTGCACAGAGGTTCAAAGGCAGGTTTTGGCTACCTTCAAGCTGAGAGGGGCAACCTTACAGTGGTGGGAATCCACTACTACTACCGAGGAGCGAGATGTGATGACTATCAATGATTTCTGGGTGCGGTTTGACCGCAAGTATTTTCCTTCCGCCGTCAAGACTGAGATGAGACGGAGACTTTTAGACCTCACCCAGGAAGGGAAGACCGTTGCGGAATACGAGGAAGAGTTTACACGATTGACAAACATGGTATGGGAGGAGGTGTCTACTGAGGAGAAGCGCATTCAGATGTTCATGGATGGCTTGACTTGGAAGATACGACAGCATTTATTGGGTAACCTTTCTCCACACTCATATACCGACGTTCTGAATGCAGCCTTATTGCATTGTCAGGACAATCGCTTTCATGCTAAGGGAAGCAAGTGAGGGGGAGATCCCAATCAGTTGGAAAAGACAGGGGGAGGTAATGCCAGTGGAGTACCAGTTGAGCAGAGTCAGAGGCAGGGTTCCCAGCAGGGGGAGTCTGCTAAGAGGTTCCGTTAAGGAGGGTTCAGGCATGGTCATGGGGGTTGGAGACAGGGCCACCAGGGCCAGCAACAGGGCCAGCCACAAAATCAGCAGCAGGGTCAACAGCAGGGAGGACAACAGGGCCAGCAGGGCCAAGGTAGAGGTGGTAACGGCCAACCGGGCCGAGGCTACCAGGGCAGAGAGGAGGAAACTTCATTGGGAAATGTTATACTTGTGGCAAGACTGGCCATAAGAAACAGGAGTGCCCGGATAGGGACAGAGTTCCTCGACAGCAGGGTGCCCACCAGGAGCCCCAGAGACCCATTTTTCCCGCCGCTCTACCAGCGCCGACTCCAGTTCCAGCTTTACCCGCAGTTCCGATGCAGCAGGGACAGTTGCAGTATGGACGTGTCTATAACGTCCACCAAGCCGCAGTTCCGCAGGCACCACCCGCAGTGGAGGGTAAGTTTTCTATCCATGGTACTTTGGGTCGCATCTTATTTGACACGGGGGCATCACACTCTTTTATAGCCACTAGCTTTGCAAAGGCCACTGGGTTGTTAAGCACGGCAGAGAGTACAGTGACTTGTGTAGACTCACCACTTGGTAATGGGTCATTGATTTTCTTTATATGCCGGGGAGTGGGCATAGAGATTGGTAGTTTAATCTTACCGGCCGATATGCTAGTATTAGATATGTTCGAGTACGACGCCATTATTGGTATGGATTGGTTAGTCGAGTATAGGGCCATGATTGATTGCTTCAGTAGGAGTATAGTGTTCGCCATTCCGGGCCAGGAGATGTTCTTGGTGGCGATGCCCCGCTCGGAGGGAGGGTCGTCCACCCACTTGTTTTATATAAAGGACGAGACCTCTGCAGTCGTGGTTCCACTCGATTCGATTCCGGCCGTCTGCGAGTTTGCTGATGTATTTCAGGATACACCGGGGTTGCCTCCGAGTAAGGAGATCGAGTTTGTGATAGACTTAGCACCAGGCACTCGTCCGATAGCACGTGCACCTTACCGTATGGCTCCGGCAGAGATGAGGGAGCTACGGGATCAGATAGAACAGTTGTTGGGACAGGGTTTCATCCGTAGGAGTACCTCGCCTTGGGGTGCCCCAGTTCTGTTTGTAAAGAAAAGGGATGGATCCCTACGGCTTTGTATTGATTATCGGGAGCTTAATAAAGTCACGATACGGAATAAGTATCCGTTGCCTCGGATCGATGACTTGTTTGATCAGCTGAGAGGAGCGGCCACTTCTCGAAGATAGATTTGAGATCCGGGTACCATCAGCTACGCATCAGGGAGCAGGACGTGGCCAAAACTGCTTTTCTGACGAGGTATGGATCGTACGAATTCAGGGTTATGCCATTTGGGCTAACCAATGCCCCAGTAGTATTCATGGACTTAATGAACAGAGTATTCAGAGAATTCCTAGATCAGTTTGTCATTGTCTTCATAGATGACATCTTGATTTATTCCCGCACTGAAGAAGAACATGCCGAGCATTTGCGTATGGTTCTACAGACCTTACGAGAGCATGAGTTGTATGCCAAATACGAGAAGTGTGAGTTTTGACAGCGGGAGGTACAGTTTTTGGGACACATTGTATCAGAAAAAGGAGTATATGTAGACCCTAGTAAGGTGTCAGCGGTGAGGGAGTGGGGACAGCCCACGACACCGACGGAGGTGCGGAGTTTTCTGGGATTAGCCGGATACTACAGACGGTTTATTAGGGGATTCTCGAAGATTGCGGGTCCTATGACAAATTTGACTCGTAAGGGCGTACCGTTTGCTTGGGACGATGCATGCCAGTTGGCATTTGATGAGCTGAAGGACAAGTTAACTTCAGCACCCGTTCTAGCACTTCCCAGAGCGGGAGTGGAATACCTGGTTTATACCAACGCATCATTACAGGGGCTTGGGGGAGTACTCCAGCAAGAGGAGAAGGCCATAGCTTTTGCTTCCCGAAAGCTTAAGCCTCATGAAAAGAATTACCCCACCCACGACTTAGAGCTGGCAGCAGTTGTGTTTGCGCTTCGAATTTGGAGGCATTACTTGTTGGGGGAACAGTTTCGCTTATTTACAGACCACAAGTCACTACCGTACTTGTTCACGCAGAAGGAGTTGAATATGCGTCAACGCCGGTGGCTTGAGTTTGTAAAAGATTACCAGTTCGAAATACACTATCACCCGGGAAAGGCTAATGTGGTTGCTGATGCATTGAGCCGCAGGCCGGTCGATGAGACGGCCGAGGTGTGGAAAGCTAAATGGAAGGAGTTGGGACATCAGGATGCTGTGGCCCGGTCATTCATGTCGGCGATGACAGTTACACCTCAGATCATTACGCAAATAGTACAGGCACAGGCAGCGGATTCGTTCTGTTAAGATCGAGTTAGGCAGCTTTTGGCCGGGGGAGCCGAGTCTTATTCAGTAAGTTCTGAGGGTGGTTTGCGCTTCAATGGGAGGCTCGTTGTTCCGAAGGGGGAGGACCTTCGATATGCAGTAATGACGGAGTCGCATGGGTCCCGATTTGCGGTACATCCCGGTGGGGACAAAATGTACCAGGATATGAGGCGGCAGTATTGGTGGAGCGGGATGAAAAAGGATATCGCAGAGTTCGTATCCAAGTGTACCACTTGTCAGCTAGTGAAAGTGGACCATCAGAGACCACCAAGTTTACTCCAGCCATTGGAGATTCCTACCTGGAAATGGGAGGGTATTTCTATGGATTTTATCATCGGGTTGCCCACTTCGCAGAGGGGGCATGATTCTATATGGGTTATTGTAGATCGGTTGACGAAGGTAGCCCACTTTTTGCCCGTCAGGACAGACTATACAGCGGGACAGTATGCTCAGTTATTTATTACAGAGATAGTGAGACTGCATGGTGTACCTCTTAACATCGTGTCAAATAGAGACAAGACATTTGTATCTCGTTTTTGGGAAAGCTTCCAGGAAGCTATGGGTACCGAGTTGCGGTTGAGTACAGCGTATCACCCGCAGACCGATGGGCAGACTGAACGCACTAATCAGATGCTCGAGGACATGTTGCGCATGTGTATCCTTGATTTCGGGGGAGGTTGGGAGCAGTATCTTCCACTGGTAGAGTTTGGTTATAACAACTCCTATCAGTTTACGATTGGCATGGCCCCGTTCGAAGCATTGTATGGCAGACCTTGTCGTTCCCCAGTTTGTTGGCTAGAGGTAGGAGACAACAAGCTACTCGGGCCAGAAGTAATTCAGGATACGTCGAGCAGGATCGAAATGATTCGAAATCGCATACGGGTAGGCCAGGACAGGCAGAAAAGCTACGCCGATGCAAAAAGGTTCTTCCGAGAGTTCGCAGTGGGGGACCAGGTTTTGTTGAGAGTATCTCTGATGAAAGGAGTAATGAGATTTGGGAAGAAAGGGAAGTTGGCTCCGAGATATGTGGTACCATTTCCTATTATAGAGAAGGTCGGACCAGTGGCATATAGATTGGGGTTACCGGAGCACTTGCATCGTATCCATGATGTGTTTCACATTTCGTCACTGAGGCGATACCTTCGAGATGAGTTGGCACACACTCACATTGCGATTGAGGAGATTGAACTACAACCAGATAGTTCATATGAGGAGAGACCGGTAGCTATTCTAGATTATAGTGAGAGGAGGCTAAGGTCAAAGGTAGTTCCACTTGTTCGGGTGCAGTGGCAGCATCACAATGTGGAAGAGTCTACTTGGGAGCGTGAGGCGGATATGCGTGAGAAATATCCAGATTTATTCATACCAGGTATGCCTTATTTTTCCGAATTTCGGGACGAAATTCCTTTATTAGGGGGGAAGTATGTAATACCCCACATTTTTTATGATTTAAATAATTAAGGGATTATTTATTACAACAGGATTAATTAAATTTAAATGTGAAGAATTAAATTGTTAATTAATCCGGATCCAATAAAAATAAATATTAACTAGCGTGCTAAGGGTTAATACTTATTAGTTTAATATTATTGTGCGATATGTAATATGGAACTATACACTTTGATAAATTGTCGAGAGATAATATTACGACAGTTTAGTAAATTAAGTCAGACGCGCGTGTGAGTCGTGTCGGGACTAAATTGGTGGAATAAATATATCAATTATTTTTAGTAACTCGTATGATGATTTCGAGTGTACCGTTGAGTTCGGAAGGGTCGAGATAGTCGAAATAGTCGAAATAGTATACTCGGGTGTTTAGTTTGGGTCCCGGGGCAATTTTAGGCCTAACCGGCACCCCAAAAGGGCATTATGGTAAATTGGATTTTTAGGCCTAATTAATGGACGAAAATTAGGACGAAAATTTATCAGCCAAAACATTTGCATTAGGGTTAGAAAGCTGGAGAAAGCAAGAACGGCCATAGGAAGTGTGAGGGAAAACTTTTGCCAAGAGAAGAGGGCTAAATCGACATCACCGTGCACAACCACCACCACCACCGTGTAGATCGGGACGAGGGGAACACACCTATACCAACAACATCCAGAAATCAGACTACTCACTCAAGGCAAGTGTTTATAACTTGCTGTATTTCGGTATTAATTTGATTCATGTTAGTGTAGGGTTGTTAGGATTATGTTATAGGTTATCAAAATGGTGAAATTGATGAACTTGAATGTAGAAATAAGTTCTGTGATTTATTAGATTGAAATCCTTAATGTATGAAGACTGGAAATCACGTTTTAAGGAATTGATATGTAGAACAAATCTGGAAATAATGGCTTCTTGAACATGTATTGGAAGAACTAGGGTTTTGATAAAATTAAATTGGGGATTTCACGTTTTATGAACGATTCGTAATAAATTGATGATTCTAGGATGTTAGAAATCATGTGTTATTGATGGGGTTCGATGTAGAACTATTTATTTGGAGTTTGGGGTGTTGATTGAGAAGGTTTGAGGTTAAAAATGGTGGAAAACGTTGGAAAAATCTGGGTAGGGGACGAACAGCGAATTCTCGCGCGAAGTCGCTCGAGCGAGATTGCATCTCGCACGAAGTCGTTCGAGCGACGTGGCAGTCGTTCAAACGACTTGCCACCTCATTCGAGCGACAGAGTGAAGTTTTGATAAATTCTCTTAGGATCCAGTTTTAAGTGTATTAGTTTAGAAATGAGAAATAAAATTTCTAATAATAAACTTAAGTAAGGCAGAATTTCTGAAGAAGTATGAAAAGCTAAATACTTTAATGAATTAAGTACGGGAGAATATACCGTAGAGATTTCGAGAGGGAGGATAACCCAATAATTATTATGAAATGTTGGAATCAAAATGCGTAAGAGAAGCATATGTAGGTAAGGGAAATACCTATTTATTATAATAGGATGTATGTATGCATATTATGTATTATTACTATTAAAGACACTAATGGGTGATAACCCGGGGGTGTGAGAATATTATTATTATAAGTGTACTAATGGGTGATAACCCGAGGGTACAAAAATGTATTGTAAGTGTACCAATGGGTGATAACCCGGGGGTACAAGATTATTTAAATAAGTGTACTAAAGGGTGATAACCCGAGGGTACAGAATTGATTAGGTGCACTAATGGAATATAGCCCGGGGGTGCAACATCATGTTACATATATATATATAGGGTAAACGTGACTATATGTATATATGTATGAGAATTGTGAATCAATCTAGTGTGTATAGTAATGAATATGAGCATGCAAATTTGTTAAGAAAATTCTAATCGAATATTTGACTTATTATGGTAACGGAAAATGTATTAATTAGCTTTTCGATATAGGCTAATTGGTTAACGTATTGTATGGGCGATACGGGCGTACTAATAGTGAGGGTAATTACTGTTAGGATGGATTCAGACTAGTTATATTGGGAGGTATAGCTAAGGAGAAAATTTAGATACGCGTTAGGCGTGCACAATAGAAGAGGGGTGAGAATCTCAAGAGAGGGTTCGAACTAACATGTACTTGATACTTACTTTACTGCAAATTTTAAATACTTGCTTAAACAAATATTTTTACACATCGAGCTCTGACCCGTTTCTTGCATCTTCTCTCTCTCTTGCTATATATGTATTATATCAGGTGCTCAGCCGCAGGGACGTCAGGCTTAGAGTTTCGGATTTGCGTGGCATGCTGTAGCTGTTATGGGAGCTGCAGGACTTTGTTTAGACGCTTCGATTATTTCATTCCTATTCGTTATGACATTTTCTGTAGGGCACGTGTCGCCCCTTCCTTAGACAGTTTCAGAGATTATATTTACTCTATTTCTCGTTTGCTTTCATTTGGATTGATGGGTACTATTGTTTTGGTTTAGTGTTTTGAACTGGGATGTTTTATCCAGTCTTATTTATTTCAGCATGCGATTATGATTCAGTATTTGTAGTAATTAATTGTGCGTGGATGTTTTATATTAAATTACTCGGTTTGGTAATTAAATGGTTTTTAATTAATAAGAAAAATGTTTTGACACTTGGCTTAATTATATTAGGTGATTAAATAAGTTATTGCGTTTTCGACAGTGATGCTAAGAATGAACCAACCGAACATTCTGATTGAAATTTTATAAAGGACTGATCACCCGATATTTAATTGGACGGGGTGTCACAGTATGGACCTTAAAATTTTCTTTACAACTCGGTTGTTGGGTATTTTCTCTCCCAAGTTAAAAGAAGAATTAACAATATCGGAAAGTCTAGCATAAAATGCATCAAAAGTTTCTTTATCGTTCATTTTGATGGTTTCAAATTGAGTGGTGAGGTTTTGGAGTTTTTAACGACACTAGTACCTTCATGAGTGAGTTGCAAAATATCCCACGCTTCTTTAGCGGTCTCACACGTCATAATGCGTCGGAATTCATCCGGTGTGACAACGCTAAACAAGGCATTTAAACCACGGGAATTAAAATTTGAAAGTTTAAACTCATTCTCACTCCATCTATCGGCCGGTTTAGGAACACGTTCATTATCTACTAAATGAGTTGGTGGAGACCACCCGTTAACTGCCGATAACCAAACCCTCTCGTCGATAGATTTAAGTGTCAATTTCATTCGCGCTTTCCAGTACGCGTAATTGAAACCATCGAAAATAGAAAATTTTGAAAATGGGGAAAATTCCATTTTAGCCAAAAATAGTTAAAAGATCTTAACGAAGTAATTTATCGCTTTGGCTCTGATACCATGGGTCGAGGGCTCCTTCTCCTTCCCCTTCGTCAAACTCCGATTCGTATTTTTCATAGAGAAATCTCTGATTAAGGATAGAACAAGATCCCTTTGCATCATATGTAAGGGATTCCTTAGTTCGGGCCGAAGAAGTAATGTCGCTCGATCATTATCAAACTGTCATATAACAGAGCGACCTCATTTGGTGGCTATTTTAAGTTCATCTTTGGTGGGACATCAACATGATGCCTTAGTCGTCACTCTTTCCAAGATCATATACCTCGAGTTGTTTAAGAACGTTAACTTATGCACGAGCAACCTCAAAATAGCCACTGTCTCATTAGTCGAATTCGCAAAAAAGATGATCATGCATCTAAGGAAGGTGGTCCTGCTAGTCCGAGTAGGGGGAATATCCAAGTTTATCGAATTCTTGGTAGTAGACATTTACTCACCTTACAATGTCATCCTGGGGAAAGGCTGGCTCCACGCAATGAAGGCACTATCGTCCACTTATCATCAGAAGCTCAAATGAATTACGGATCGAGGAGTAATGGATATTAGCAGCAACCAAGTCTCAACTTAGCAATGCTTTATCGCAGTCATTTGGCCGAAGTAAAAGAAGAAAAGAGAAGGTGGAGGAAGTGGTTATAGAAGGACGTGCCCCCTCTAAAATGTAGCAATTAAAGCACGGACAAACTGGGGTGGAGGAAACATGAATCCCCTTAGTTGATCGGGTTATGGAACCTTTGGAAGAGGTGGCCTTTGACGCCGAGCACGCTATAAAGGAGTTCGTCATAGGGAGTTTGTTGACGAATGAAGAGAAGTAAGAGTTGATTGAGTTTTTAAGTAGTAATCATGACATGTTTGCATGGCAACCTTATGACATATTGGGGATAATTTTTAAGTAGTAATCATAACATGTTTTCTGTAATATGTCTTGAATCTTTTTATGTGTTAATTGGAATTAATAATTATTTTGCTATTAAGACTATGATGTAAAGAAAAGATGCGGAAGCATGAAAATTAATCTACACACAACAACAACAACTAAAAGAAGAAGTCATGAAAGCTCTCAATTTCTCTCTCTAGATTCTCATTATCAAAAGTCAAAAGTGTTACAAGAGGAGCCTCTTAAGGTTATTTATACTAAAGATAAAAAGGTTAAAAAAGGACAAATAAAAAAGAATACTAAAAAAAAAGACGCTCATGTCCTATGCTCCTGCATCACTCTCCCTCCCTTGAGAAGAGTCCAGATACTCCGTATATTGGCGATAGAAATCCGGGTCAATGTGTTGTAGGATGGCCTCAGTAATCCATGAGTCTTCGGCCTCGGGTCATCCTACCCAACGAACTAGTAGCGGGCATAATCACCCGATGATGAGGAGATAGGCACAAAGTCAAGAATCCCCTCAACACAATCAATGTGAGAGCGAACCGAGTGAGCTGTAGCGAGTGGGATGGGAATCAACGGAGCAAGTGTGCCTCAGAAAGGAGAGAGATCCGCCACGTTGAATGTGCGGTGCATGCGGGACTCGTCGGGGATATCAACCTCATAAGCATTCGGCCTACAAGCTTGGACAATAGGGAATGGTGCAAATCTACGTATAAGAAGCTTGTTGCCCTTGCCCTGCCACCATGACCAAATTACTCGAATGAAAGAAGACAAAGCGGCGGTGCTCATCGGCGGCCTCTTTATAAGAGGCATAAGTGGTCTCTACACGAGCACGAATATCGGCCTGGATGGAAGTCATGGGCGGCAAACTCCTCAGTTGAGGAACAAGAAGGCACCATCGGAGGAAGCTCGGCAAGGTCTATAGGCATAGTAGGTAACTGTCTCAATACGATTTGGAAATGGAAGAGGCCGATTAAGCGGTTAACGATATTGTTGAAGGCGAACTCAGCCTGGACTATCACGACGTCCCACCGTTGGGGGGCTCAGAAGACAAGCATCGCAATAGGTCACCCACACTCCGATTGACCACCTCAGTCTAGCCATCCGTCTGAGGGTAGAAAGTTATCGAGAACTATAACTCCGTCCGTAAAAGCTACCACAATGTACGCCGGAAATGCCTTGTACATCGTACGTCCCTGTCAGAGGTGATACTACGGGGGATCCCGTGGAGATAGACAACCTCGTGAAAATATAATGAAGCCACATGAGAAGCATCAGTCGTGCGAGTACAAGGGATGAAGTGAGACATCTTAAAGAACCTGTCCACCACGACAAAGATGGAATCATGGCCACTAAATGTACGGGGAAGCCCCATGATAAAGTCTATTGAGACATCCTGTAACGGTCTCTCGGGAATTGGTAATGGGGTATACAAACCAGCATTGGTGTGCTGGCCCTTAGCTGTCTAGGAAGTGTAGCAACGCCGAATGAAGGCGTTGGCATCCCTCCTCATCGTAAACGAATAAAATCGGTCCCTCAGCATCACGTGAGTACGCGTCTGTCCCAAATGGCCTGATAATCCCCCTCCGTGGATTTCTTGGATAATCTTCTCCCGAAGAGAAGAAGATCGAATGCATAAGGTCATCCCCTTTGTAAAAACTCGTCTTGTAGCAATTACTCGCCCGATGCGCCATTGCACTGCTGACAGGCTGCAAAAATCGATCCAAACTCCACATCGGTCGGGTAAAGATCACGAACCTCATCGAATCCAAAAACTTGACTCCGAATAGTTAATAAAGCATACGCTCCCCGCTAAGGGCATCAGCCACCTGATTCTCCTTTCCCGATTTGTACTGCAAATGGAACGTATATTTTTGGAGAAGGTTGTCCAATTGGAGGTAAGAAGACTAGAACTTCACCGCCTTTACCACCGCATAAAACTCAAGATCATACGTCGAATAATTGAGGGCGGCCCTGTTAGCTTCTGGCTAAAGAAGGCAATCGGCTTCCCATTTTGGCTCAAAACAACATCCATCCCCGTCTTGCAAGCATCGCAAGACAACTCAAATAACTGATCAAAGTCAGGTAGTGCTAAGATAGGTGTCGTCGTCATCAACTCCTTGACGCGTTTGAAGGCCTTATCTGCCTCCGCTGTCCATCGAAACTCAGCACTCAACGAGGTACTCATCAAGTCCATAATAAACGCCATGGCAGTGCTAAACCTGGCTATAAATTGTCGGTAAAACCCTTTCAGGCCATGAAAGCTGCGGACCTGGGATACCGAGTGGGTAGGGGCCAATCCACTATAGCCTGAACCTTAGCGTCATCCACCCTGACGCCCTTGCCTGAAACCACATATCCCAAAAATGTCACCAAAGGTACCATGAAGGCACATTTATTCAAAGGAGGAAGAATTGCTAGGCTCGTATAACCTCCAATACCTTAGCCACATGGTCAAGGTGCTCCTCCTTTGATCGGCTATAGATCAGGATATCATCAAAATATACAACCACAAACTTGCCTATGTAAGGGCGTAAAATCTGAGTTGTCGCTTGCATAAAGGTAGACGAGGCATTGGATAGACCGGAAGGCATCACCGGCCACTCATATAACCCGTCCTTCGTACTGAAATCAGTCTTCCACTCGTCTCCTGGCTTCATGCGAATCTGATGAAACCCGCTCTTCAAGTCTAGCTTGGAGAAAAATCTAACGCCATGGAGTTGGTCTAGCATATCCTCTAACCGAGGGATAGAAAACTTGTACATAGTCTCCCGTTGGCGGTGCAACGAGTAAAAAAAAATACTCGTGCGAATATATGTATCATCACTAGGTGGGAGTGATTGTGGATCCACCGAAGTTGATATCATCAAAGTATACATAAAGGTGATAGAAACCCCCGCGAGCTCCGCCTGGGTATGGCAAAATGAATCCCGTCGCCTACAAATAGATTGGGCGGTGGATAATGGGACATGGGACGGAATTGGTAGGATGCCCAATGAAGAACACCCTTTATAAATAGGGTTGGGTTTAGGGTTTAGGGTTAGGTTCCATGGTTATTGGTTTAGGGCTTATGGGTTTGTGGTAAGAAACTTAAGTGATGGGGGAAGATTGGAAATTCTTTGTCAAATTATGTGCATGAGGATTAGGGTTTAAATGTGGGTTGAGGATAGAATTATAAACTATGGCTTCTCGGGGGATAGGAATAATCGGAACGGATTTGTATTTGGGTCGTGGATCTTGGTCGGAAAAGGGGGATCGGACGTCGCACTCCGAGAGGGGCTGGCAGCGGCGGCGGTGGCACTAGGCTGGTGAGTTGGGTGATAGCCGCTAGGGGTGGACAGCCCACTTTTGGGTTCGGGGCTCTGGCTTGCTTCTGGCGGGGTTACCAGCAGTGGGTTCAAGTCTTGTTAAGGGTAAGTTGGTTTAGGGAGTTTTCGTGGTGGTCATAAGTGGTGGTGATGTTATATGGGGATTTGTAAAATTAGGGCTTTTGTTTCTTGTGGTTCTAAGGTTAGGGTTTCATGGAGGTGTTTGAGGTATGTTGTAATTCATCCGGGTGAGGCCAACCCGAATCCCAATCGTCTATGAACATGTTCGATCCAAGAGCAAACGAGACTCTGATACCAATTTGATGTAAAGAAAAGATGCGGAAGCGTAAAAATTAATTTACACAATAACAACAACAAGAACAACTAAAAGAAGAAGTCATGAAAGCTCTCAATTTCTCTCTCTAAGTTCTCATTATCAAAAGTCAAAAGTGTTACAAGAGGAGCCTCTTGAGGCTATTTATACTAAAAATAAAAAGGCTAAAAGGGGACAAATAAGAAAGAATAATAAAAAAAAGACGCCCATGTCCTATGCTCCTGCATCAGACTATCTCTAAAACATAGTGCAAAATAGTAGAGATGGTTTTGGATAAAACATTAGCAATAATATCACTCCATAGCATTAAGCAAAATAAGAATTCAGTTACAAAGTAGCATATCTCGAGCTATTTTGCTCTCAAATTTGCCACAACAAGCGTGCCATACAATACCTCGGGGCAAGAGCCCTTGGCGCGGCAGTTGGAATGCAGCGCCATCAGTAAAGTCACTCAACACATTAAATAATAATAATAATAATATTAATAATAAATTAACATTAATTACAAAAATTACGCAATATTTGGAAAATAGTTATAAAAAAAACTACACCATTCACTTGGGAAATCAAAATCAACTCCAAATTTATATTGGCGTTATTGTGCCCATCTCACACTCTTGGCTGGTAGCTCACCCTGCCACTTCTCGAGAATGGACTTTTTTGTTCTCCCACTACACATGTGATGTTCAACTAAGTTCAATAGTCGAGGCTTCCTATTTATTTTTTTTCCATTTTTTGTTTGGTTGCGTTCATCGTCCAATTTATTAGAATGATTCTTGATTTTGCCTCTCTTATTTGAACCTCCTCGCCAGGGGATTTATACACTCAAATTTGCCACAAAGTCGGGAAAAATTCGTGGTAAATGACTATTGGACACTTTTTTCTTCTGTTTTGTGGCATTTTTTGTCAATCCGCCGCTCAACCTTGGTTAAAAGTGGGGAGTGTGTCAATGCCTGACAGCATGCCAACCTTTGGCACGTAACACTCTTCAACGGGTGTAGAGTGGTTGGTTTTGAAATGGGTTGGCGCACCACCCAATGTTCACTCGATCATAGCCCTCTTGTTCGATTTGCACTGCATTAGGAAATTCTCATTCAATTTTGAAGTACCTTTCAAAGCATAACACCATATAATTAACCAAAAAAAACTATTTTGCCTCTACCTTTTACGCCGCTTTTGCAAGAGGAATCACATTGTGGTCGATGTAGTCGTTGCTCAATCCCTAGCTACTCTCCAAAGGATGGCACAATATTTGCTCATAACCCTACTATTAGTGGCCATCGAGTTGAAAGTGATCCCACACTCTGGTATCCTCTGCATTCGCTCTTAAATTTTTTCGCAATTTTCTCCCATATGCCCAACCTACTTTGATTTGCACTATGAATCGGACGCTCCAAATTATTCGCCCACGTAAAGAAAATCAGCGCGACCTCATCTTTGGTGATATTTTTCTTTCGGTGACTCTCAGCACCCTTTTGCGGTTGAATTTTCTGCATATGAATTTTTCTTGAGTCTGATATTCTTGGGGTTGTGATCCCATATAATTGAAATAAATTGAGAGGATGAGCTTGTGAAAAAGTTTGCAAATAGATTAAATGAGTTTGGGATTAAGATTGGTGTTGAAAAAATTTTAAATTAGGGGGGCTACATATAAATTCTGTAAATTTGATCGTTGATGGCCAAAAGAGCCATTGAGAAGTGTTTGTTAATCCCATGTGGAAGGAAGTCGTCTCGTGCGGCTGTAGAAATGCCGCGAAGGTTGGGCTTACAAAAATTGAGAGTTGTTTTTAGTCTAGCAAAATAATATTGTAGCCTTTTACCCCTCCAAACTGATACAATGTTGTGAAGATGGTTATTGTGCAATAGATCATTATGTTATTTTGCGAGATGGTTTTAGTAGATATGGCACTACATAGCATTAAGCAAAATAGCATTTCATATAAAGGTAACAAATTTGAAGCTATTTTGGTCTCGGATTTGTAAAACTGGGTGTGATAACCAAGAGAGACCAACGGCCGCCGAAACTATTGTCTTATCTGCGCATCTGGATTCCCGCAAGATTGTCCACGGGAATGAGGAAAATAGAGAATGCCATATGGTGTGGTGTAAAATTGGTGTGTGTTGAACATTTGGCGACATGGTATGTGAAAAGTGTTAGAAAAAAATTAATTTTCTTTTATGTTTTTGGTTAATCAAATATGATATATATTCATAAAAATGAAAATTCAAACAACAATAGAAATTAAAACACCAAACTTACAGACCATACGAAGGAAATTTATGTCGAGCCTTGTGTTTCACACAATTTCCTTAATACGGATTCGTCCCCTCATCGGTGTCCAAGGTTTGATGAATGTTTGTCTCCCAAGATAGAACGACAATTTCGTCTTTATATAAGTGACACTTTAATATATAAAGTTCTAGCGAATTCAAATTATATGTTGTTCTCTCTCATGGATTGACTCAAGAAAGGAAGGAAAAATAACAGAGATTTTACTCTTAAAATTAGTAATTGTTTAAAATGAAGGAGGGGTGTACTATTTATAAAAAGGAAGACACCCTTTTCGAATAGACACACCCTTTCATGAATAGTCACAACCTTTCATGAATGGACATAACTTTTCAAAAACCATTATGTCTATAAAAAACAAATAATTTTAATTTAATTTTCACTCACAGGGAGTTAAGAGAGTACGGGCGAGAAATAATTATATTGTGATAAGTAGCTTTTGGCATTGAACTTACCCTAGTTTGAATCTATCGGATTTACTTGGCTAGCCAATGGACGCGATGCCTTAAACTATCAACCGTTTGTGTAAGCCAATACAATAGAAACTACACAACTATTTCTCTACATAGTTTGGTTCTCACGTTTGTGTTCGTTTTGGCCCTAAACACCACTTTGTTTTGCAAGTGCTTAAAGAAATGTAGCCTTTCCAATTCTCACAGAAGCGACCCCTTCACACTCACAGAAGTGGTCTCTGTGAAGAGTATCCTGCAAATACCCCACTAGGACTAACCAACTATCCAAGCTATAGATATCACTAAAAGCATAGCTTACCCTAATTACTGTCGTAGATGTGCACTGTCTCATCATAGGAATGGGAAGGAGTTAGTGCTCACTGAATCAAACACAGTTTTGTTGTCCCTTAAAACCTAGATCTTGAGATCTCCGGTCAACTAGGTTGGGTTGCTACCATGATGACTCTTAGTTCAATAAAAGTCTTTCGACCATTCCACTCGATAAACTTTCCTTACTCACTGATCAACGGATTCGCAATTTTTTCATTAGGCCTAATGTTATCACTGTAACAGAAAGGAATTTATGTATGGTATTATGTCTATAACATAATAAGTTGTGACTTACCATCTTATTATACGCCCTTTCAGTTGATGATTAACTATCACAATAGGGGAATTATAACGATTACTTAAGAATATCCTCTTTTAGAAACTTTGAAGCCATTTTGCTTCTTTTATGTAATACATCTAAATTTCACAATACATTTGGCACACGTGCTTATTTAGAGGATTTTCAAACATTAGTATTTCCAATTGTGCTATCATATCTGCTCGGAACTACGAGTGTCACGAAACATAAATCTTCTTTAAGAAAAATCTATGATTTTCGAATGTTTATGTCATTTGTCCTTATTATCTTGGTAACTATATGAAAATACCAAACAACTTATTTATACTTTAACGTCTTTGATTTATTATCTTCCTTTCGAAGATTCGTGTACATGCTTAATCATTTTCCGCCCTTGGAATACGATCAAAGAACATAAGCACTAATTAACGTTCAACGTGTATAGTATCTCAAGACAAATGCACTTTGAAAATATTAGAATATATTAGATGTACTTGTAGAACCAATGAATACTTTGAATGGTCTTGTTCCTATTTTCAATAAGAATTATGCCTTGTTCGTATTTTGGATAGGGACCATTGTCTTAAAGAAACACCCCCACATTTATAAGAATTTATATAAACGTTAGTAATCTTTTCCATATCCAATAACAACTTGTCACGAATGAATGTGTTGAGAATATAACTTATAGAATGCAATACTTCCCTCTCAATTTCAAACATAAATTTGAAATTATTCACAATTGAATTCTATTTGCTACATCTATTCTCAACTCTTAAAGACTCTTGTCCTCTATCAAAGTGAAATTACAATAAAATCTTAAATGGATTTATAATTTGATTCTATCATGTTTAAAGCAGTCGTTAAACCGCTCGGTTCTTAATCGCCTTAATAGATCTTTGAATTTATGATTAGATTCCACCATCTTTAAAGCAGTCATTAAACCGCTCGGTTCTGAATCTATTCATCAAATCCAATGACTAAGTCTGTAATCACACAAGTCTGCATTTGGACAATATTCAACGATTGTCCAATTTAGTGAGGATATATCACTTGTTAAGGTAACATGTGTGTATTTACGCATCCACCACAATTAAATGTATAATTGTAAGGTAGACCAACATTTATAGTTGTCCCCTCTTGATATCACTCCCACTGAACTTCAGTTCTTACATTTATTAGGGCAAAAGGATAGTTTGTCTATATCTTGTTCATCACTTTTTAATATTTTTAGACATAACTAACGGTTGGATATAACATTATATCTTTAAATGCAATAGGGTCCATTCATGTACTTTCAAATGTTTATCTGTAATTTTTACACTTTTTTTTTTATTTATTTGTTCAAGTTAAGTAGGATGATCCAATTCAAATGGATGATGCCTCGTTTACCATTAACCAAGGAAGCATACAAGGACAAAAACTAGTTTAGAACAGTTGCAACATTTGGCATACTATGTAGTGGTATATTATATATGATGCAATCGGCAATTAGGGAGATTAAAATGATATTAGTAGATGTGGAGAAAAATGATTTAGAATTGAGGAGAAGAGTGTTTGTTAAATACCGTATAGAGATGGGGTGGAGTCCAAGGCAAAGCAGCAGACGACAAGCGATCTAGAATCCGAGCGAGGAACTGAGCATAAACGGAATGATGAGCATAAACGGAAGTAGAGATGTGCGAAATCAAATTGATGGTTTGCTGGGCGATGGGATGGTCGTTGAAGGAGAATAGAGTGGTGAGGAGAGGGGAGATGAGGAAGTGAGGATGGAAAGTGAGGAGATTTTGTAGGAATCGAGGTTCAGAGATGGCGTGAGAGAGCTGGGAAAGAGCGTAAGAGACATGAACGGTTGGAGAATTGGGGTTGGAGATGAGATTCGAGAGGCAGGCTAAGCAGATGGTATCGACTATCAGAGACGAACGGTGCCCTTGTGAACAGCAGCTTGACGCCTCCAAACCTGACTCGCTCAAGTACATGTCTGCTACCACCTCCTTGCTGTTTCAAAACTAAAGCGCTATTTATTTTGGCGGGGACTTTTTGGGGGAAGGTGCACCTCCCCGTTAACACGATCCCCCCCTCAAATTTGCTTTTAAACACACCACACCGCACATTGGGAGGGATTTTTATAAAACGAAGGTCCACATTTTTTTTTATTCATTACTCAACTAGGGGTCGTTTGTTTTTACCTCTTAATTCTGAATCTGAACCATTCAGACTTAAGAGATATCAAAAAGTGTTTGTTTTTTTAAATGATGAAGAGGTTAACGGTCATATTTGCCTCTTAATGATTAAGAGGTAGAGTTAGGTCTGAAGTCTGAATCAGTCTAAATACATTCATTCAGAAGTATATTCAGACGTAAAAACAAACACATTTTTCAGATTCAGATTTCAGACTTCAGATTCAGTGTTCAGATTCAGACTTCAAATTCAGATAAAAAAACAAACGCAACCTAAGTATTTAATTTATGTCCGATTAATACCTACATCAACCTATCATTTAATATGAACTAATGAAACTATTATCAAGGAATAATGATATTTACCCAAAGTGTATAAAGTATTTGAACATTATTAAGTCTTGGAGGTGATGATTGGAACCCCTTAAGTTCTATATTATTTGTGGATAATCACATTAAGAGGTGGGTTAGTCTCCACGAGAATCATCTCACCATTATATTATTTAATTGGACGCAATCAAACTATTTAATATTTGGTGTAGCTTAATAAGGAATATAAGATGGGATAAGTTATCTTAAATGAGTTCCTTGTCTCACAAGTGGTATGAAATTATTCAGTGTCAAGATTTGAATTGAGTTTACTGTCGTACCCTTATTAAGTTAAAAAAAAAAACTCACATAACTTGGTCTCTCAACATTAGAAATGGATAGACGTCTTTCGTCTCTTTCATTCACAACAACATCACCACCAGGTATCCACTTTTTTTCTTCTTTCGTGTTTTGTATCTGCGACTAGTTTTTTTTGTTAACATCTGCAACTTTCTTTCACTACTAAAAAAAATAATGTTTGTTGGTTTAAAGAATAATTAGCTTGTATTCTTTCTGTAGGCCCTGACCTGTTGCGGTGATTAATTTCTCAGGTTAGATTTCACCATTTAGGAGCGAATTGGATCTTGGATAACAGGCTGGATATTGGATTTTGATTATGTACGTTTAGTTTCCTTTCCGTTGTATTTCATGTTAGACAACTTTTTTATTTATGAGTTGCTTATGACTCCACAGTTGTATTTGAGATTTGTAATTGAGACTTTGAATTTTGTTGGACTATGTGAGGACATTTATGTTAGACTTTATATCTTGGTACTCATTCTTATTGTTCTCTCTCGTAGCTCTTGTTTTTTAATTTTTTTAAATGTCTCACATTTCTATCACATACTAAGAATGATAATTTAAAGGGGATCTTCCTAATAAGTCCCATTTATATGAAATATTTCCTAATAGGTCATATCGTAACATTTTTCCTTAATATGCCATATGTGTACATATAGTGAATATTCACTATACGTTTACAAATAGGACCTCTTGGAACAAAAAACTTTTTTCACGGGGCCCGATGGAGCAAAAATAAAATGTTAGGACCTATTGAACTACATACTTAGTAAATGGGACTAATTGGTAAAAAACTTTATTTTAAATTGTAGCATTTTTCATATTTTAGTATTCGAGATGATCAACTCGAGTATTAAAATATGCAGATTCTTACATGTTTCTTCTCCCCACTTCCTTGACTCAATTCAAATCCAAGTGGGTACAATTTTGGGTTGCCTTTGGTTTCCAATTTCTATTGCCATGACTTGGCAAATTTCCCAGCGAGGAAGATCATATCATAATCACTACCATCAAGGAATTCCATAGACGGAGGAACCTTATGAGATTTTACCTTTAAAGTCATGCTATTATCATTGATAGGATCACTGAGGCGATAATTCAAATTTACCTCATAAGTTTGAAGTGGGCCTACTAACTCATTTACTTGCACAAGTGTTTTAAATAGAGTTTGAACTTATCCACAAAACTTAAAGAGAAAGTTGGCGCTTTATTATTAAAACCATGTAAGACGTTTACTTTTCATTTAAGGTGTGTCAATTCATTTTAAAATAAGAATCATGTTTGTGGGAATGCCTTATATTTATATTAAATATATTATACACCATATAAGGATAAATTTTTTAATCGAGTCAATTTATATGTATTGGCTTAATTTCGTGTTTAGACAACTTATTTGAGTCATAGGTTGTTAGTACTTGAGTTGTATGTCCTTCAAGCCTATGAGGTGTGACTGAAGACCATGCGACAAAGTTAAAGCGTCATCGAGGATGCATTAGTTTACATGTCGAGTTTTGTCTTCATCATTCGAGGGATCTCAATGAAGGTATGCATAGATATTTATGTTTGATCCCTGGATTTAGTTTGGGTGTTTATTTTTCAAAAATGTTTTAGGGTTGATTTTAAAAGGTTTTTTAAAAGAAAAATATTTTTGGTTTTAAGTCATTCGAACGAGTTTATACAGTTCATTCGAACGAAAGGTGAATGTTATTAAAACGACCTTCAAATGAACATCTAACGAGAATTGATCAGAAATATATCATTCGAAACTCGTTCGAAGTTGGTTCGAAAGGGATTAGCGTGTTCATTATAACGAGTTTTTAGTTGGTTTGAATGAGACAATGTTTTCGTTCGAACGAACTCTTATTTTCGTTTGAACGAGTTTTTTCAAAAAATGTGTCACCTAAAAAAATGTGTTTTCTACAAATAATCTGGTTTGGCATCAGTTTTCAATGAACGTTTTGCGAAAAAGATTTTCCGAGTTATATCTTTTACCTCCTAAACCCTAGTTTACGCCCAAGTTTGTGATCAAAGAATCCTATATCCGTATGTCTATTTTAGATTTTTTATGTATTGTACCATACTACTTTGCTCTTCATATTGTGAGCATTTGTAGTGGTGGAGATCGTGTTTGTGTTTAGCAACGACTGGACTAGTCACGAGATAAGTAAAATAGGTGGGATACTGAGACGTGGGAATGCACCTGTGTTGTATGGCTATTGGAAGGCGACCAACAGTGGTTGAGAATAAGTAACAATGGATGAAGAAGTGCGTCATGGCAAGAATGCATCGAGTCTGTGAGTGTTGATGTAAAAAATTAGATTACTCTAATAATTCAATCACAGATAAATAAATGAGACAAAAGATTTTAAAGTGGTTCAGTCTTATAAGAATGGCCTACGTCCACTGTTATTTTATTGCTCAGTGTTTAGGAATTCTCAATTACAAGAAATTCCGTTCTGGATCCCAAAGTTTGGATTCAGGATTCGGTCCCTTACAATGAGGATTGTACAATGTATTTATAGCCCTGAGGCTGTAATGTGAAAGGGTAATACATTTAATGATATACATATGAAATGGTAATACATTTAATGCCCTCTTTGCGTGTGCGTCTGAATGATAAGCATTTAATGAACTAGTTGAAGTGTTGGTTATCCAGCTATTAATGCTTTGTTCGAGATGCAGCTCGGACCGCCTGAGCTTCTCGATGCTAATGAGTTCCTCGGAGAGGTCCTGTTCCTCGGAGCATAAGAGTTCCTCGGAGCATAAGAGTTCCTCGGAGCGTATGATCATCTCGGAAGTGCTTGTTGTTGCCATGTAGATAGCCACGTGTCTTCATATGGTTGGTCCAAGTCAGCAAATTAAATTTGGTATCAACAGAAGCCCCCAATGTTTCATAGTTCGAAATTTGAGGAGTATGGAACATTCTTTCTCGGAATACGGTAGCTTTAAATAGTTCTTCCTGATTTTTAGGATCATCTCCCTTGTATTTATTTCTCCTTCCCAATTCGTAGAATCATGCTTTTTTGGACTTTTCTGCTTGCTTCGGTTCCCGCGTTACTTTTCACCTTTTTAGCCGCTGTTGTTCGCTTTGATTCCCGCGCCAATATTTAATGCCTTTTTAGCCGTCGGTAACGTAATCATTACTTCGCCAGTTCCCAAGGCAAGGTATTTAAACTTCACAGAGACTCCCATCGTCTTCTATCTTTTCAAATTTTCATGTTCGAGTTTTTCATTGTCTTTTACTCTCTTGTGCGTTCATCTCTTCCGTCGTTCATTGTCAACAACTTCAGTCTTTTTTCTGTAAGATCTTCTTTCTTCTTCTTCTTCATTTCTTTTAATTCGTCATCATGGTTTACCCTATTGAGTCTCTTAACAAATTTTGATCTGATTTTTCCATTCCTTCTTGGGTTGTATTGGAAGAGCTTTCTGAGCCTTCTAATTATTTCAATTTGGCTGAGGGACATTGGTTTCCCAGTCTCTTTTTTGCTGAGTGTGGATTTTCTTTTCCACCAAACCCTCTGTGTCTGGCATTTTGTCAGTACTTTGATGTTGTTCCTGCACGAATAGCCCCCAACACATGGAGAATAGTTAATGGGGTGTATAAATTAAATCAAGTGCATGGAACTCGTATAGGGGTTCCATAAATCATGTACTGCTATAGATGGGCAGTTAATGATAATATTTATTATTTAAAAACTAGGTTTATAAATAGAGCCTTAGTAGTCAATCTCCCTGATGCCAACAGGAATTATTTTGAACATGGGGTTGTTGTAAAAAATTGGCAACACCCTCCTTTAACCGGAGATGAGGTTTACCAAGGTCCCATATGCCCTCCTTATGGCAATGGGATAGGTTATTTTTATTTATTTTATTTATCTTGAAATCATGTTTGTTTTGTGTTTGATAAAATGTGTTACTGATAACAATGTTGTTTATTTGCAGTTGATAGCAAGAGAAAGTGCCCAAAAGAAACAGATGTCAATCTAAGGCATTTGGGACTTATCTGGGGTCTACATCAAAGGGTTGCTGACGAGCACATTCGATCAGCCTCCTATCTGCTCCAATACAAGAGCTATTCAACTTCTTTCACTGCTTGTCCAGTGATCAGTGAAGCAGAGCCAGTACCACCCTCTGCAAGTTCTTCACCAGAATCTCACGTTCCGTTGAGCGAAAGGATGAAGAAGAGAAGGACTCCTGCTCTGTTTGAGAAAACTGCCTCCGGCTCTGGGGAGGTAAAAAGGATTAAGATTGATGTCCCAAAGGAGGGGACAAAGAAGACTGGTGCAGATCCTCCAGCTGCTCCTGCTAAAGTCTCCGAGAAGGTTGCTGATAAGCCCGCAGTGGCTCCGAGCAGCTCTGTTGCTCCTGGAAAGGTGATTGTGATATCACCGACCAAGGATTCTTCCTTGGTTGTACCTGTTCCCCCGAGGAGGCTGAAGAAGAGCTCCTCGGTCAATTTGGCTGACACCACCATTCAGCCCCCTTCTGCTGGGACTCAGGTTCCCACATCTTTTCCCCCGAGCTCTGACATGAGCTCGATAAAGTCCTTGACCATTCCCGAAGTGCAAGGTAATAAAGATAACCTTACTCGGGATATGGTTACTTCTTTGGCTGCTCGTCATCTTGCTTCAGTAAGTACCTTTACATTGAACTTTTCATATTTTCCTTTGTTATTTCTTATTTTTGTTTCTGACTTCGCTTTCTCTTTCTGTTTACAGTTGACGAGCTGCCTCAACATAATCCTTAAGAAGGATGAAGCAATCAAAGCTTCTTGCTCCTCGTCCAGTGTAGAGGCAGCTCTGGAAGAAGCTACCAAATCCTTGGAGGAATCTCACCAGAGGTACGATACTGATAAAGTAGTCTGGGAGAAAAAACTTGCTTCCTCCGAGCAGGAGAAAACTCAGGTTGCTGAGGCCTCCAGGGATTTGGAGAGGAAAGTGAATGCCTTGGAGAAGGCTAACAAAGAGCTCGATGTAAAGCTCAAGACTGCTGAGGAGTTTGAAAATAAACTCAAGGTTGCTGAGGAGAGGTTGGTCCAACTCCAGGAAATAACTCGGCAGAAGGAGGAAGCTGAACAAAACTGAAGGCTACTGATGTTTTGCTGTCCGAGAATCTTGCCTTGGAGAAGGCCAAAAGGAAAGTTGTCGTGAAAAAGTCCTTCAGCTCTGGCTGGGACAAAGGTTGGGATAAGGGATGTGCTGCCATGGTCTCTCAAGTGGATTATGGCGGTGTAAAGTATTTCAGGGACGGATGGGTTGCTGCCCTTCAGGAATTGAAGGTCGACGAGTCATCCGAGCTCTTTCAGAGACACATCCCTGGTCCCCCTCCTACTCCAGAAGAATTAGAAGAGGACGAAGCTACCTCTGAGGAGTCTTCAATGGTAGTGGGAGAACATGCCCTAACCAGTCAGCATGTTGTCGAGCAAGGAGTTTCTTCTTCCGAGCAACAGCTGGTGCTCTCCGAACAAGTCACAGTTCCCTCCGAGCAACCTGCCTCCTCTTCCCAACCTCCCGAGAAGGTTTTGGGAGATAAGGAAAAGGTGTAGTGTTGTTCGGATTTCTCTTTCTCTTTTTCTTTTTTTGTTTGTCAAATGTAACTCAAAACTTGTAACTTCAAATTTCATGATCTAATAAAACATGAGTTCTTTCTTCCATACGATTGCCTCTCTTCTATTCATACTCTGTTTACTTTTCTTATTGATGATTATTTTTTCTTTCTCTGCTAGTTTCTGGCCAGGATGGATCTGCTATCTGCCAATGATACAAAGCTGATGCAGCAATGTCATGAATATTATAAGGCTGGTCACACAGACCTGAGTGCATCCGAAGTTGCCGACATCCTTGGTCATGATGCTTCAGAACAGGCAGTCGAAGCTTATCAGTACCTGGAGTGCTTACTTGACCGAGCTGTGGCCAATAATGTGGCTTACTATGAAATGATCGAGGATCTTCAATGTACCTTAGAAGACCTTCAGAATCAGTATAAGGAATCAACTGCCCTGTTGCATG
This sequence comes from Sambucus nigra, assembly GCA_949130495.1. NCBI lineage: Eukaryota > Viridiplantae > Streptophyta > Magnoliopsida > Dipsacales > Adoxaceae > Sambucus > Sambucus nigra. The sequence continues at coordinate 385,544,809 of OX422215.1, read as the reverse complement.
AAGGATATGAGAAGAGGTATCAGCAGCTTTCTGCCGAGAAGGGCTACGAGAAGCTCATCGCTGGGTACGATGTCAGGGAGAGAACCCTAAAGGGTGTAGTTGAAGCATGTAGACAGATTGCCGAGCTGTTGGAGCAAGAGAATAACAATTTACAGAAAGAGCTAGCACAGTTGAAGTCTGCAGCCTCTTCTTCAATAGCTATAATCCCAGTGACTGGCGAGGGATTTTCATTTTTAGAGGTTGAGAATGCCAAACTAAGGCAAAAGTTGGACACCTTGCAAAGGTCGGGCCCTTCCACATCTCCTCGGGGATGAGCAAGAGCTCCTCGGGGATGAGCAAGAGCTCCTCGGGGACGAGGAAGATCAGTTCGGGTTCTTGTGGAGGAACAGAGGACAGCATCTGCCTTAGAGAACCAGGCCTTCCAACTAAAGGCGAAGAACCAGGCGTTATCTGATATGTCAAAGAAGATTCGAGACCTGGAAAAATAGCTCTCTGCAAAGAAATCAGTGTTGGAGACTAATGAGCTTTTTGTCAAGAGTCTCCACGAGAAGCTTGAAAGGCTAGCGAATCAATTCCACAAACAGCCCAGGGAATTCTGGACGGCTGGATACAACGAAGCACTATTCCACTTGGATGATCGTATCCAGAATGCCAATAATGAGGGCTACAAACAAGGCTGGCTGAATGCCCTATGTGTGCTGAAGCTCGAACAAGGACACTATCTGTGGGACTACCATGATCCCGGGGTGCTCGACTTGCCTGTGCCACCGTACAATCTGGACATGGAATGGATCCCAGATCGTGCCATTCCTCGGAGCTTAATTGCAAAATACCTCGGTGACTACAATCTTCATTCTCAAATCGAGGTATCTCGTCCCGAGCATCTATTAGATCGAACTTCTGTGATGAACGTCAGGATGCTGAAGGATTTGAACTTTATCAATTCTCCTCAGTCTTTAAATGATCCGCCTGCTGACGAGGAACCTGTATCGAAAGTTGAGGGGAAAAGACCAATAGAATAGGAGTTTTTAATGTAACAGTTAGTATACATATCAATGTAATTTATTTCGAATTTAATGAACAACTTTCATTTCTGTTTGCAAATCTTAATTGCTATTGTCTTGTAAATATCAAACACTTTACATTTATGCATATCTGTTAAAAAGATAATAATAGTGTTGTTCATCGACCAAAAAGTTACAAGTATCAGTAATGTTGCTCGATAATTCAATAATCAAGTAATGAATATAACTATGTTTAAAAATTTTCCAACCAACCAAGGTTATTAAATTGTGCTCGTCGACCAATTATAGTTAGTGAGAGTTGATCCCCGACTAACCATACTTGGTAAATTTTTGTCTTTTTCATGAAATGTATCCGACTAACCAAAGTCGATAAATTCTCCTCGTCGACCAACTACAGTTAGTGGGTTTTTATCCCCGGCCAACCATATTTGGTACAGTTTGGAATATTTTCTCCTCGTCGACCAACTATGTTGGTACAGTTTGGAATATTTTCTCCTCGTCGACCAACTATGTTGGTACAGTTTGGAATATTTCGTTTCCTAGCCAAACAGGTTGGCATTTTTAGGAATATTTCTCCTCGTCGACCAACTATGTTGGTACAGTTTGGAATTTTTTCTCCTCGTCGACCAACTAAGTTGGTACAGTTTGGAATTTTTTGTATATTTTGTTGAGTAGTCTGTCGAGCTTTGCTTGCCGAGTAGTGCATAGCACTAGTATTCCCCGAAAAATTTTCAATAAACAGAAAGACTTGCAGAATATTTTCATTTTATTCATACTGATGGAAACTACGTTACATATACATCACTGATAATACTTGCGCAGGTGCTCTGCATTCCATGCATTCTTAAACTCCTCACCTTCTAGAGTTGCTATTCTGTAAGTTCCTGGTCGAACAACTTCTGTAACTCGGTATGGTCCATGCCAGTTTGCCTCCAGTTTATTATGCTTTTGAATTACTTTCTTCAGCACATAGTCTCCTTCTTTCAGGTCGCACTTCTTCACCCTCTTGTTGTAGAACAAAGTTGTTCGCTGCTGGTAAGCAGCATTTCTAATGGCTGCTTTTTCTCTAACTTCCTCGAGCATGTTTAAATCCAGTCTTCTCATTAAGTCGCTGACAGGGGAATTGAAATTCAGTACCCTGTGTGTTAGGAGGCCCAACTCGGCTGGTATGACAGCTTCACTTCCGAACGCCAGCATGTATGATGATTCTCCAGTGGCTACTCGAGGAGTAGTTCGGTAAGCCCAAAGTACTGATTGTAGCTCGTTGATCCAGTTTGCTTTCGCATCATCCAATCTTTTCTTCAAACCGTTCAGCAGCGTCCTGTTTGTCACTTCAGTTTGACCATTGCTTTGAGGATGGCCTGGTGCTGAGTGGACCTTCAAAATATTTGACTGATGATAATAGGCGGCAAACTCCTCGTTATCAAATTGTGTCCCATGGTTTGTGATGAAGGCATGAGGGAGACCATATCGGCAAATGATGTTCTTCCAAACAAATTGGTACACCTTCTCATATGTCATATCAATGAGTGGCTCAGCTTCTACCCATTTAGTAAAATAATCCACTGCGACGACGAGGTACTTGAACCTTCTTCGGGTCGTTGGCAGTGGTCCAACCAAATCAATTCCCCACATAGCAAATGGCCAAGGGGAAGTTATGGGTGTCAACAATGCTTGTGGAGTTATTCGGATGGAGGAAAAGCGTTGGCACTTGTTGAAAAACGTTGCTAATGTCGTTTAATACAAGATTAAACTGTATAAGCAACTCCGAAATATTTGTTGGAGAAACCCTTTTCTTTTGAAAATAAAAATTATAAACAACAAGATGTGTTTACAAAAAAACTTATGTACGAGAGTAATTAAGACTGTGTAATCAGTTTTTAAAACTAAGACGGTTTCAAAATTTCAGCACACTTATAGAATGAGATGAGTAGATGAAGATAATCAACACACAGTTTTTAACGTGGTAAAACCTCTCCCAACAGAGGAAACATCCACGGTGACTTCTAAGTCACAAAAGTAAAAGTCCACTAATAACAAATAATAGTTACAAACAATACAACATGCAAGCACACAAATCAACCTATTCTAAGTTTAGGAATATACCCCACTTGGTGTCCTTCTAACTTCTCATAGATCTGATTTGTTGATGATGCTCTTCCAGTTTGCTAACTTCCTTTGCTTTAGCTTCCTTATGTCGACTCAATGATCTCTGATCTTATACACAACACTTCCAGTGTAGTAGTGTGTTAAGTGTTTGTGAAGTGATCCCTATTCACATGCATGAACTCACACACACTTAGATTTACAGACAGTCCTACAAAAATTACATATAAAGTCTATATGCTGTGATTTTGTTTTCTTTCTTTCTTACAAAACTAAAAACCTTTTTGACCTTTAATATAACCCAGATTCCACGGATATCTCGCTTCAAAATCGGTCAAGATCTTAATCAATCACTTTTTGAAAACATTTGTGAGATTGAAAATCTCCAAGTGTGAATCCAACTAGGTCAAGGTTAAGTTTTGTAAAAATAGAAACCATAAAACATTTTCAAAACTAAATCAGTAAATATTTTCTTAAATCAAGTAGTAAATATGCAGATCTAGTGAAAATGTAACATGCAGAGTGTAAATCTAAAGTTTCTATGAAAAAGAAACAAGATCTTCACACGAATGTTTAAGTTGTGAACAAGATCAAGGACAAAGAGGTTACAGCTTCAAAAGAACAAACCACTCTCTCTCTCAAACACTCAAGGTTGTGTTTGGGGTTAAGTGTATACGAAGGTTTGATTCAGAAAATGAAGTGTTTAGGGTTAGGGTTTGGTTTTGGGCTAACCGAGTTTTCTTTCTCTCTCTTCTCTCTTTTCTTTTCTCTCTTCTCTCTCACTTCTCTCTTCTCTCTATTTTTTTCTCTCAGAAATGACGAATGCCCAAAAGTCTTCTAAGGCTGAGAAGTGGAGGGTATTTATAGGGCTGAGGGAAGGTTCTGGATGTTCGAGGGAAATCAAGGGCTGAGATCAAGTCTTGCAAACTTTGACTTGATCCAAAGGTTATAAAACAGCGGTGATTAAAAATGATTGTGATTGGTTCATATGGATAGCACCGGGATTAACTAAGAACACATGCAGACCCTCGATTAGGAATGATCCAACGTTCAGCAATCAACCATCCAACCTTCTCACATAACAAACACAAATAGGTACACCCGGAGGATGACAAGTGTTGACATATGAGAGGCTCACACACGCGCGTCCAAAGTAATTACAGAAGGCACCCTGAAGTCTCTAGCGCTTTGAGATTCTACCCAACCAAACATTCGAGTGAGAAATGAAGTTAACAAAATAGAATATTAACCCCACAAATTTTATAATCCCATTTTATTAATAAAAACATTTATTTAAAAAATGTTTAAAAAATATTTAAAAAATCCCAAAAAATTATTAAAGCTCCAATTCAAGGGGAATTAATCACACACTCAATTTTAAGCAATATGAACACATGTATGCACTTCTAATTGTGTATAGTGTGATTCAATTTATACCTTCATGGATCATTGAAGAGGATTAGAGAGATAAGTTCTGAGGCTTTTTGGATTCTAGGATGGACAACCAATTTTGTCACTATTTCCAAACTAGATGAACACTTATACAGTATAGACTTAAGCAAGTCAAAGGTATAAGGTGCTTCAATCTCCCCCTTTGGAAATATGAGGCAAAATCTCCTTTGAGTTAGCTTAAAACTCGTAGGGAACCAAAAAAATAAAACCTAGTCCTATACAAAAGATACTATCTACCCATTGCCTAGAAAGTCAAAAATTACATAACTCAACTATTTACAAAAATTTACACTAGAAAAGGTAGACAATCTGTAGAAGAGATTCCTGCAAATATGCACACTAAGATCAAGCAGTTTAGATGAAATGTGAACAAAACATTGAACCCGTAAGACTCAATTCTCCCCCATTTTGTCTCAAATGGACAAAGGGTAAAACTTAAAGTCTTAAGAGTTTAATCAGCGCATACCATACCTATAGAATTTCGCAAATACAGAAATCTATTATAGTCTAAAGGTTTAGTGAACATGTCTGCAAGTTGCAGATCAGTAGGCAGGTAATGAATTTCTAATTCCTTAGTTTCAACAAGTTCGCGATTAAAATGATGCCTTATTTTAATATGCTTAGTTCGCGAGTGTTGAACTGGGTTTTTAGATATGTTAATGGCGCTTTGATTGTCACAATACAATTGTAACTGATCTTCTTTAATCCCATAATCACTTAACATCTGTTTTATCCATAACAATTGAGCACAGCAACTTCCTGTTGCTATATATTCGGACTCAGCCGTAGATAAAGATGTGCAATTCTGTTTTTTACTACTCCAACCAACTAAATTATTGCCGACATAATAACAGGCACCTGATGTACTTTTACTATCATCAGTACAACCGGCCCAATCAGCATCAGTATACCCTATGATGGTGCTGCAGGTATCCTTAGTATACCTAAGTCCAAGATTAAGAGTGCCTTTTATGTTCTTTATTATACGTTTTACACTCAATAAATGGCTCTCTTTAGGGTTATTCTGGTAACGAGCACACAGACATACAACATACATTATGTCTGGTCGTGAGGCAGTTAGATAGAGTAGGCTACCAATCATACTACGATAGAGTGTGGAATCAACTGACTTACCATTTTCATCTTTACATAAGTTAACAGTAGTACTCATAGGCGTTTTGGCAACTTTAGCATTATCTAAACCAAATTTCTTAACAATATCTAAGGCATACTTGGTTTGAGAGACAAATAGTCAATCAGAATTTTGTTTCACTTGAAATCCTAAGAAAAGCTGTAGCTCCCCCATAAGGGACATGTGAAACTCCTTATGCATTATAGCAGAAAAAGATTTAACTTCAGAGTTTGAAGTTGACCCGAAAATGATGTCGTCTACATAGACTTGGGCTATAATAATGTTTTTGTCAAAATGTTTGACAAAGAGAGTCTGGTCATTTCCTCCTCTCTTAAAACCCTTATCCAACAAAAAGTTGGAAAGGCGTTCATACCAAGCTCTAGGAGCTTGTTTTAAGCCATACAAAGCCTTTTTTAGACGAAAGATATGGTTAGGGTATTTAGGATCAATGAACCCTTTGGGTTGTTCTACATATGTTTCTTCGGACAGAATTCCATTGAGGAAAGCAGATTTGACATCCATTTGATAAAGTGTGAATTTTAAGTGACACTCTATGGCGAAAAGAAGTCGAACAGATTCAAGATGAGTGACAGGGGCAAAAGTCTCGCTAAAATCTATTCCTTATATTTGTGAGTAGCCTTGAGCAACTAGTCTAGCTTTGTTTCTAAGGATGACCCCATGTTCATCAGATTTGTTCTTAAAAATCCAACGTGTCCCAATAACATTTTTGTTTTGAGGCCGTGGTACAAGATACCAGACATCGTGAATGACAAATTGTAAAAGTTTTTCCTGCATAGCAGAAATCCAGTGTGTGTCATTCAATGCTTCATTAACATTTTTCGGTTCCACAAGGGAGACGAAACATGCATAATTAGCATAATTTCTTAACTGGGATCTAGTACGAACTGGCTCATTAGGATTACCGACCACGTTATCAATGGGATGATCTTTAGAGACCCAGCCAGGTACTTCTGGACTCTCAATAGGGAATGAGTCATCTATTTCTAGTGAATCAGTTTTGAAATCATTTTCAGATTCAACCACAATAGGTGATTCAGATATCTTATTTTCGACAATAGTGTCGCTTACAATTACATTTATCGATTCCATAAGGGCCTTAGTACGCAGATTGTATATACGATAAGCACGACTGTTTGGGGAGTATCCTAAGAAGATGGCTTTATCACCACGTGTCTTGAATTTAGACAGATGTTCTCTGTCTTTACAGACATAACACTGACTTCCGAAAGTTCATAGATATTTCAGATTAGGCTTCTTACCGTACCACAACTCATTAGGAGTTTGTTTAGAGTTTTTCCTAAGGTAAACCCTATTTATGATATGACATGCAGTTCTAATAGATTCTACCCAGAAGTATTTAGGTAGAGATTTGGCATGCAACATGACACGTGCCATCTCTTGAAGAGTTCGGTTTTTCCTTTCAGCAATACCATTCTGCTGAGGAGTCTTAGGGGCACTAAATTCATGTTTGTAACCGTTGTAGTCACAATATTCAACTATTCATGTGTCAATGAACTCTCCCCCTCTATCGCTACGAATACGATTTACTTGTGTGTCCTTCTCATTTTCAATTCTTAGTAAAATTTTCAAAAAATTCTGAAACGTGTCAGATTTTTGTTTCAAGAAGGCAACCCAAGTGAATCGTGTGAAATCATCAACCATGACAAGGATATAACTGTGTCCACAAAGACTAACAGTTCTATAGGGACCAATAAGGTCCATATGGATGAGATCTAAAGGTCTAGAGGTGAGAATGTCTTTAACCTTTTTATACGAAGTCTTAACTATTTTTCCTTCCTGGCAATGACCACAGACAACACTTGAAATAGGTTTAATTTTAGGAATTCCTCTAACAATCTCTTGACTAGACAATCTACCAAGGATATCATAACTTAGGTGACCCATACGATTATGCCAGATCTCATTGTCATCCATTCTGACAATGTTACAGGTTTCAGAACTAGTCTTGACAGTATAACAATTGTCAGGTGTTCTAAATCCTGTAATAATGCATTCACCTTTATCATTTAGAATTTTACAATTGTTCTTTGAAAAGGTGACTGTATGGTCAGAGTCACAAAATTGTGATATACTTAGGAGGTTGGCTTTAAGGCCTTTAACTAATAGAACATTTTCGAGAACAGACATTCCTTCTTCTTTTAGGGTTCCTTTACCTATGATCTGAGATGAAACTCCGTCACGAAAAACTACTTTCCCACCAGCAAATCTGGTTTTGTTTAAAAGTTTGGTTTCATCTCCTGTCATATGTTTGGAGCATCCTGAATCTAAATACCAACCAGATGAAGTGTGTTCAGCTTTTAAGGCAGTGATAACAATGTTACACTTCATTTGGGGTAACAGATCATTTTTTCTAACCCAAATAGCTCTAGTTTTAATTTTGCGCAAGTTTGCCCTCATTTGATAAAATTTTCGTGAAACAACTTTTTGTCGAAAAACATTTGGGGCAACAACCTGATTATTGTGAAAAATTTGAGCTTTTGGTTTAGGAAAGTTTCTGGGAGCCTTTCTCTTAAATGAACTCTTAGTTTTGGTCTTTCTATTTCTGTAGTTAGAGTTCTTATCAGGTTGTCTTGGAAGGACATAATTGTTACGATTTTGCCTAGAATAGTTAAAGTTTTTGTAGACATAAGTGTTGTACACAGGGGTGTTTAGACGCCTAGCATAACAACCTTCAAAGGAATGACCATAAATGTCACAGTAGGAGCAATATTGATTGCTTGAGGGATGAATTTCCTTAGGGAAACTTCTAAAGATGGGTTTAACAGCATTCTGTTCAGAAGTCCTATTCCTAGGAGGTATGGTCTTATAGGTAGAATCAGCCTTTCTGATCAAAGGACAGACGTATTTAGTCTTAAGTGCAGTCTCAGCCTTAGAATTACTAGACTCTCCAATGTCTTTCTCTTGTTGCTTTTGATCAAATTCCTTTTTAATAAAATGAAAGTCTGGACATGTTTCAATTGGTCTTTTTCCCCCAGACACAAACTTAATAGGTTCAAGATTTGTAGTTTGTGGTTTGTTCTTAGGGCAAAATCCAATACCGGTTCTATCATCAGAATTGGTCTTGGAGTCAACAACAAAGTCAGTAAAACAGTTTGAATTATTTTCAAACTTAGAATTTTTTTTGAAAACAGTATCTGTCTTTGTTTTTGCTTCCTCCAGTTCTAATAATGTTCCCTTGTATTTCATTTCCAGGGTTTCATTAGTTTTAGTCAACTCTTTTAATTTTTGATCAAAAGTTTCAATTTCAGATTGATGAGTCAGACACTGGTTAGTGTACTCTTCAGCATTCAACTTCACAATAAGACTTAGATCATCTAATTTCTTAGTCAGGTCTCTAACAGTCTTCTCCAGTCTAGTGCCTTTTTTAAGAGTTTTAGCATACAAAGTATGGATATCAGGGAGGTCATCTGTGTCTGAGTCGCTAAGTGAAGTGTGTGTAGTGACCCCTAACGATTCAGTTTTAGTACTCACGCACCCATTTGCATCATCATTATCGAGATCACTTTGACTCACACACACGGTAGTAGAACTAGCAACATTTTCAGATAATAAGGCATCTAGGCCAGTCAAAACAGTATTCACACAAGCAAGAGTAGGAGCATCATTATCACACACAGGCATATCATCATTGTAAATGATCTTAGCATAAAAGGACATGCAAGGGTCAAGTACATTTGAAGATTCAAGTTCCTCTTCATCAGAGTCACTTGAATCATTCCAAGTTTTACAGACATTGGCTCTATTGTGTGTGTTGGCTTTATTCAGATTAACTCTGCAATCGTGAGCAATGTGACCTAGTTTCCCACATCTAAAACATTCAATCTTTTTAAGGTCTCTAGTGGGTCTGGAATTGTTGTCCTTAGGATGTTTGTCAAGACCTTTCTCATGAGGTTTGGGATTAGACAGAGTAGGATAATTAGGCTTGCCTTGTTTAGTTGCCTGTTTGTTTCAAAATTTGACAATTTTCTTAAATTGTTTAGACATTAAGGCAATCTGATTATCTAGTTTGTCTATATCACACTCCTCATCAGAGTCAGAGTTGGTCAAATTAGTCTCAAGTTTAGATATCTTAGAGGCAAAACTCAAGTTAGAGTTGGGTTGTTTTCTTTGTGAATGATTTAATTGTTTCTTAAAGTCTAATTCCATTTCCACAGTTATAAGTTTGCTACTGAGTAACTCAGGGGTAAGGTTTTGATCACTCATTTCCTCAATAGCATACCTCTTGCTGTCAAACTTTTGTGGTAATGATCTTAGAATTTTAGAGACAATTTCATTCCTATCATAAGTTATACCATTAGCATGCAACTTAGTAACTATATCAGTTAAGTTCATGTAAAAATCATCAAAAGACTCAGAGTCAGACATAATCAAAGAGTTGTACTGCTGGATAAGCATTTGAGTTTTAGCAGCTTTAACTCTTGAGTCTCCTTCATGGGCAGTGATTAATGTGTCCCACGCTTCCTTAGAAGTGGCACAAGATGAGATTCTCTTGAACTCATACTCATTAATAGACATAAAAATGGCATTCTTGCCTTTATTGTTATTACGAGAAATAGTTTTTTCTTCTTGGGTAAACTCACTTAAGATTTTCTTTACCCTCTCATCACAGCCTTCAGTGGCTGGTTTAGTAGGATAAGTGTATCTGTTTTCAATAATGTCCCCGACATCATCTCCTAAAGTCCCTTGGATGAAGGCAACCATTCTTACTTTCCAGTAAGCAAAGTTGTTTCCATCAAAGAGTGGAGGTCTGGACAGATTACCAAACCTTTCATTCTTCTCGTCCATAGATAGGTTTTTCTGAAAACGATTTCAGAAACACAAGATCTTTTGAAATAAAAGTTAACAGGGCTCTGATACCAATTGAAAAACGTTGCTAATGTCGTTTAATACAAGATTAAACTGTATAAGCAAACCCGAAAATGTTTGTTGGAGAAACCCTTTTCTTTTGAAAATAAAAATTATAAACAACAAGATGTGTTTACAAAAAACTTATGTACGAGAGTAATTAAGACTGTGTAATCAGTTTTTAAAACTAAGACAGTTTCAAAAATTCAGCACACTTATAGAATGAGATGAGTAGATGAAGATAATCAACACACAGTTTTTAACGTGGATGTTTCCTCTGTTGGGAGAGGTTTTACCACGTTAAAAACTGTGTGTTGATTATCTTCATCTACTCATCTCATTCTATAAGTGTGCTGAATTTTTGAAACTGTCTTAGTTTTAAAAACTGATTACACAGTCTTAATTACTCTCGTACATAAGTTTTTTGTAAACACATCTTGTTGTTTATAATTTTTATTTTCAAAAGAAAAGGGTTTCTCCAACAAATATTTCGGAGTTGCTTATACAGTTTAATCTTGTATTAAACGGCATTAGCAACGTTTTTCACTTGTCACATTTCTTGGCATAGGCTATACAATCTGCCCTCATCGTCGGCCAATAGTATCCCTGCGTCATCACCCTTTGTAAAAGTGTCCGACCTGCTACATGTGCTCCACAAGACCCTTCATGGATCTCTTCAATCAAATCTTTCACCTCGGTGGGATGTACACATCTTTGCAAACCTGCCATAATTCGTCGTCTATATAAAACACCATTAGTTAGTACATACCGAGCAGCTTTAAACTTCAATTTCTTGGCTGCAAGCTTGTCAGTTGGCAACTCTCCTTCCTCGATATATACCCTGATGGGATCCATCCAAGATGGTCTTAAATCAAGGGTAATAAAGTTCGTCGTCAGATCTTCATCTATACTCCGACCAACTAAAACTTCAATTGGGATTGATCGTCGTAGCTCGGTGCGAGTAGCTGATGCTAGTCGAGCTAGGGCGTCTGCTCTCGCATTCTTCATTCTTGGTATTCTAACCAGCTGAATAGCGACAAATTCTGACAACAGCTCCTTTGCCTTTGCATGATATCTGATCATTAAATCTCCTCTAACTGAATATACTCCCATCATTTGGTTTACAATCAATTGAGAGTCACTGAAGATCACAACCTGTTGTGCCTCCATAATTTTTGCCAAATTAAGCCCTGCAATCATGGCCTCATATTCAGCCTCATTGTTGGAAGCTTTGAATTGGAAACGCAAAGCGTATTCCATGTCGACCTCGTCTGGAGTGCTTAGAACTATCCCCGCGCCACATCCTGCAGTGCAAGATGAGCCATCTACATATAGCCTCCATATAGGTAACTCGTCTTCAAATTTTTGATCAGTCAGAGTTCCTCGGTGAAATATTTGTTGCTTCCTTTCATCCTCCCCGGATTTTTCTCGCTCCTCATCGATCATCTTTTCTTGCCCTTTTACCAACCGAGGTTGGTTTGAGCTCGAATTTAATGATCCTGTAACATCCACTTGCCCTCTTACCAACCGGAGTTGGTCTGAGCTAGTGTCTGTTGATCCTGTAACATCCACAGGTTGATCAACGAGAAACTCTTGTTCCTCGTCCGGAGTCCTCCCAACTATCTCTGCATCACATCCTGTAACATCCACACGTCCTTTTACCAATCGGAATTGGTCTGGGCTTGTGTTTGTTGATCCTGTAACATCCACAGGTTGATCATTGAGCAGCTTTTGCTCCTCGGGGGTATCAGGATAGGTGAACTCCGCTATGAAATCTGCTACAGCCTGCCCTTTTAGTGATGATTTGGGTTCATAAATTATATCATATTCTCCGAGCTCTATTACCCAGTACATCAATCTCCCCGATTTCTCTGGCTTATGAAGGGCTTGTCTCAATGGCACATCGGTGTATACTACTATAGTGTGAGCCTGGAAGTATGGCCTCATTCTCCTACTCGCCTCAATCAGCGCCAGTGCCAATTTCTCTAGCCTTGGATATCTGATCTCTGCTCCTCGGAAGGCCTTACTTGTGTAGTAAATTGGCTTTTGTACTCGTGTCCCGAGGTAGCATCCACCAGTTGATCAATTTGGGGCAATGGAAAGTGATCCTTTGGGCATGCTTTGTTGAGGTCGGTGAAGTCCACACACATCCTCCACTTGTTGTTTTTCTTCTTTACCATCACCGCATTGGCTAACCAATCTGGATATTTAACATCTTCAATGAAACAAGCTTTTTGGAGCTTCTCGACTTCCTCCTGTATAGCTTGATTCTTCTCGGGACTGAATACTTTTCTTCTCTGCTTCACAGGCTTGATCTCCCTATTCACATTGAGCTCGTGACATAAGAAGTTTGGGTCTATCCCAGGCATATCTTCATGACTCCACGCAAAAGTTTGTTTTCTGCTTCTAAGGAAAGTTATCAATTCCTATTTTAGCGAGGCTTCCAATGATGAACCTATTTGAGTAGTTCGTTCAGGGTGTTCGTCGTCCAAAATGATATTTTCAGTAGCTTCCACCACTTGACCTTTCACGAGTTGTGACTCATCTCGAGGATCCAAAGTTTCAATTTCTGCACCTTCATCCACTTGATAAGTAGTTGTCTTTTTCTTTGATTCTTCCAATTCATCTTGCTCGGCGGATGAATAATAGCACTCCCGAGCTACTTTCTGATCACCTTTCATAACTCCTACTCCAAAGTTTGTTGGAAATTTTAGGCATTGGTGCACTGTAGATGGTACAGCCTCGAACTTCTTCAATCCTATGCTTCTCATGATGATATTGTACGATGGCTGGACATTCTTATCCATCACGAAAAAGCTTATTCTTTCTGTCCGACAAGCAGGCCACGTCCCAATGAATATACCCAACTTGATCGTCCCAAGTGGAAACACTTTCTCGCCAGCAAAACCGATGAGGGGTCTGTGGTAAGGCTCCAGTTGAGATAGCTTTAAATTTAAACTATCGAAACATGAGTAGAACATGATGTCTGTCGAGCTACCGTTATCGACCAGTACTCTTGAAATCATTACCTCCTTCATTCTCATTTTGATCACTAGTGGGTCGTCATGAGGATATAAGACTCCTGCAAGATCATTCTTCGAAAACCCAATGACCAATTTTTCTTTGTTCACCTTCCTCGGGCGATCTTCCTCAGCTAAATTTATTCGCTGAATGTACGAGCAAGCTTGAGCCTCTCCGAGGTAAGATTTTCTTTCTGCATTAAGGTCTCCTCCTCCTGCATCACCCCCTGTAATAACATTACAATCAAATGACCCAAAGCGTATTGAAAATACCTCTCGTTCTGGCTGCCTTGGTTTCTTGGGAAGATCGGGGTCATCATCTGGATCATCTTCATAATTTCTCTTCTTTTTCTCCTCTGCTCGACGAGGAGATCTAGACCTCTCTCTAGTTCGGTCGTTATTTCTTCTTTCGCCTCCCCGATCAACATACTTTGCTAGCTTTCCTCGTCGGATGAGTGTTTCAATCTCGTTCTGAAGAGCTATGCAATTTTTAGTCATATGGCCATGATCCTTATGGAACTCGCAATATTTCTCTCTATTCCTCGTGTCAGGGTCTGACTTCATTTTCTTTGGCCAGTTTAACTATTCGTTGTTCTTAATTTCTTCCAGGACGTGGTTGATATTTGCCTTTAAAGGCGTGTAATTATCAAATTTCTTCAAGACCTCCCATGACGACCTACTTTTGGAATGTTTGTCACCACCATTGTTCTTATGCTCTTTCTTCTTCGCTTTATCACCTTCCACCTTGGTTTCTTTGACGTCCATATTCTTCTTCGCAGACATAGCCTCCTCGGCATTCATAATCTTAGACGCTTTTCCCATCAGGTCCGACATGGTTCGAGGTGGATCTTTGGCCAAAGTGTAGTACAACTTGTTCGGCAGCAGTCCACTCATCAAAGCAGTAATATCTGTCTTCTCCTCGTAATCAATGACTTCAAGCTTCTCGTTATTAAAACGAGTTATATAATCTCTGATACTCTCACCAGCTTTTTGTCTAACACTTAACAAATGTGCTACTCGCTTAATTGGCTTTGCGCTAAAGCAGAAATTCCCAATAAATAACTCGGCCAGTTGAAGGAAAGTTGAAATCTTATCCCGAGGAAGATTATTATACCATATCTGAGCAGATCCGGTAAGAGTTCTCGAGAATGCCTTGCATCGCATCTCGTCTAGGACAGCATAGATGTCGGCAGCAGCTTGATATTGTTCTATATGAAGGACAGGGTCAGTTTTCCCATCATACTTGGGAGTCACAACAGGTGCTTTGAACTTTGATGGTAAAATCAACAATATCCTGGATAAAAGGTATTCCTCGAACAAAGGTTCGTTATAGAGGGTTCTTAGCCTTTGTCATTTCCCCTAATCTATCCTCCAGCATTTGAATAGATCCTTTCCATGCATCATTCCCTTCGTCGGGCCTATTGGTTCGAGCAATTGATCGCATTGAAGTGGCTTCCTGGGATTTATCTCGATGAGCAGCTGGTCGGTCATCGGATCCATCTTGACGAGCAGCTGGTCGTGACTGGGCAGATCCTTCCCTTAAATCTGATGGTCGTCGAAAGCTCCTCGACGCTGCATTAGGAGGACTTTTGTTCCTCCTAGGGCCTAATCGATCGAAAGGAGAAGCCCTACTTAATCTTTCCAATGCACTGGCCCTTTCTGGGGAGAGGGTGACACGTTGTTCAGTATCTGTGGCTCGCATTGACGAAGTTCGTCCAGGTTGATAAGAAAAATCTTCAGATGCCTCATTACGATATGAACTAGTACGCCTAGTACGCACAGAAGGTGCACGTATATTTCTTTGAATGGTTCGTGATCCGGAATGGGCTGGCGCACCGCCATGGAGGGTTTGGATGAGTTGACGCATCGTTTCTTGCATGACGGTCTGGCCCTGAGCCAGATTCGCCATCATTCCAGTCAGATCTGGGATAATCGGTGGAGCAGATGGATTTGGAGGGGTTCCAGTGTTCCGGTTGCTGGATTCAGGTATATCAGCCATTGGTATTGGATTGTTATTGGTGAGAAAATTATATTACCTGTCGTTCCCACAGACGGCGCCAATCTGTTGATGTAAAAAATTAGATTACTCTAATAATTCAATCACAGATAAATAAATGAGACAAAAGATTTTAAAGTGGTTCAGCCTGATAAGAATGGCCTACGTCCACTGTTGTTTTATTGCTCAGTGTTTAGGAATTCTCAATTACAAGAAATTTCGTTATGGATCCCAAAGTTTGGATTCAGGATTCGGTCCCTTACAATGAGGATTGTATAATGTATTTATAGCCCTGAGGTTGTAATGTGAAAGGGTAATACATTTAATGATATACATATGAAATGGTAATACATTTAATGCCCTCTTTACGTGTGCGTCTGAATGATAAGCATTTAATGAACCAGTTGAACTGTTGGTTATCCAGCTATTAATGCTTTGTTCGAGATGCAGCTCGGACCGCCTGAGTAGCTCGGACCGCCTGAGCTTCTCGATGCTAATGAGTTCCTCGGAGAGGTCCTGTTCCTCGGAGCATAAGAGTTCCTCGGAGCATAAGAGTTCCTCGGAGCGTATGATCATCTCGGAAGTGCTTGTTGTTGCCATGTAGATAGCCACGTGTCTTCATATGGTTGGTCCAAGTCAGCAGATTAAATTTGGTATCAACAGTGAGTAAGTATAATTTGTCCTTGTAATTAGACCTATATCGTAACGGACTTGTGTGGCTGGGTCGTCCGAGGTTTTTCTTTTGTGGGTTTTCCTCATAAATTGTCGTGTTATGATTTACTTATTTTATTCTTGCTTATACTCGCTTAGATGCATGCTTAGATCAAGACTAAAATTGGTAAAACTATTTAATGCAACACTCACAAGTGGTTTTAGTCGGTGCAAAGTTTATTGAAACTCTTAAAATTTAAAATTATTGGTGTTTCTCTACAAACCCTAAGGAGCATTAGCTTTCTCAAATTGGTATCAAAGCGGGTTACACTAGTTTTCTGTGTTTGATCCCTATTTTGTGCTTGTTTAGGGTTTAGATGGAGTTTAACTGAGAGGTTAATTCTGTTGGTCGACTTCTATTGTCTGGTGCAAAAAACTATCCATATTGCAGGGCACAGATGTGATTTTTCCATAAATCGATTGACAAGAACATTTAGAACTCGGTTAAGTATGGGTGGACTCCTCCCACTGAAGGTGATGCTCCTAAAGCGTATGCCTCTTGGATAATGGCTGGAAAGAATGCCTCGATTTTAATTCTAAGGGCATGAATGTTATTTTGTATGTCGTGACCGCTGGAGAGTTTAAACGCATTATGACTTGCGAGAGCGCAAAGGATGCTTGGGATATTTTATGATCCACACATGAGGGAACATATATTGTTAGGGTTTTCAAGTTACAAAATCTGACAACTAAGTTTAAGACGATTAAGAAGTTAGAGAATGAGTCTTTTAATGAGTTTTATGCTAAGTTGTCAGATATTGTCAATTTCTCGTTTAACTTAGGTGAGCCGATACCAGAGTCTAGAGTGGTGCAAAAAATCTTAAGGTCATTGCCTAAAAGATTTAATGCCAAAGTCATGGCCCTAGATTCCCTAGGTGGTGTCGATGCTATGAGAGTCTAAGAACTTATAGATGATCTTAAAACCCATACGATGAACACGTGTCCTCCCAATAAAGTTAAAAGGCCTTATTAATTTGGATGCTTGGGGTTTACCAAATTTTAGATTCCTTAAGTACTTTTATTCTTTGTCCTTGTATAGGTGACTATGTTATAAAGTCGTCCTTTCTTGTAAGCTTCGAGATGATTTCATTTTATCAATGAAATCAGGGGGCTATAAGTCCATTTTTATTTAAAAAAAAATTCCTCCCAAGAAGGAGAAGGGTATTGCCATGAAAGCCAAAAAGAGGGTGTGTCAAATTCTGATAGTGACGGTGAGCTTAATGCAGAAGAGATAGATAGGTTTGCTAGGAAGTTCAAGAAATTTCTTAAGCTTAGAGATGAGAAGAGTTTTGAAAATAAACCTGAACTTAAATGATCATAATAGGAAGGATATGTATGGTCCTAAGAAGGTGGATAACTAGGATAAGTGTTTTGAATGCCAAGTGTTGATGTAAAAAATTAGACCGTATCTAATTATTTAATCACAGATAAAATAAATGAGACACAGAAGTTTTAAAGTGGTTCAGCCTTATAAGAATGGCCTACGTCCACTGTTTCTGTTATCGATGATTGTTTGGGAATTCTCGATTACAAGTTCAATCAAGAAATTCCGGTCCCCTTACAATGAGGGTAATACAATGTATTTATAGCCCTGAGGCTGTAATGTGAAAGGGTAATACATTAAATGCTGTACAAGTGAAAGGGTAATACATTTAATGCCCCTTAAGTGTATACATCTGAATGATAAGCATTTAATGAACAGTCAAACTGTTGGTTATCCGGCTATTAATGCTTTGTTCGAGGTGCAGCTCGGACCGCCTAAGTTGCTCGTACCGCCTAAGCTGCTCGGTACTCAGAAGTTCCTCGTAGAGTTCTTATTGGTCGGAGCGTATGAGTTCCTCGGGGATGCAGTGTTCCTCATTGTAGTATGGTTCCTCGGAGCGTCTGAGTTCCTCAGAAGTGTTTGGTGTTGCCACGCAGATTACCACGTGTCTTCACTCGATTGAGCCATGTCAGCAGACTAAATTTGGTATTAACAGAAGCCCCCAATGTTTCATAGTTCAAAATTTTAGGAGTGTGGAACATTCTTTCTCGGAATATGGCAGTTTTAAATGGTCCTCCTGATTTTTAGGAGTGTTTCCTTTGTATTTATTTTTCCTTCCAAATTCGTAGAATCAGGCTTTTTGAATTTTTTATAACCGCTTCGATTCCCGCGCCCTTTTTGTCTTTTTAGCCGCCGGTAACGTAATCGTCTCTTTTTGTAATCATTACTTTTTCCTTTTCCCAAGGCAGAGTATTTAAGCGTTCACAGACAATCCCAAAGTCTTCTACTTTTTCAAATTTGTATCTTCGAGTTTTCCATTGTCTTACTCTCTTGTGCGTTCATCCTTTTCATCGTTCGTTGTCAACAAATCCACTCTTTTTCTGTAAGATCTTCTTCCTTCTTCTTCATTTCCTTTATTTATCTTGGTTTACCTTGTTGAATCTCTTGATAAATTTCGTTCTGATTTTTCTATTCCTTCATGGGTTGTTCTGGAGGAACTTTCTGAGCCTTCAAACTATTTACGTTTGGCTGAGGGACATTGGTTCCCCAGTCTCTTTGTTGCTGAGTGTGGATTTTCTTTTCCTTCAAACCCTCTATGTCTGGAATTCTGTCAATACTTTGACGTGGTTCCTGCAATAATAGCCCCCAATACATGGAGAATAGTTAATGGGGTTCATAGACTAAATCAAATTCATGGAACTCGCATAGGAATTCCAGAAATCATGTTTTGTTATAGATGGGCTGTTGGTGATAACACTTTTTATTTAAAAACTAGATTTTTAAATAGGGCTTTAGTGGTCAATCTCCCAGATGCCAATAGGGACTATTTTGAGCACGGGGTTGTTATAAAAAATTGGCAACATGCTCCTTTATCTGGAGATGAAGTGTATCAGGGTCCCAGATTCCCTCCCTATGGCAATGGGATAGGTTATTTTTATTTCATTTTATTTATTTTGAAATTATGCTTCCTCTATGTTTGATAAAATGTGCCATTGATATTTTAATGTTTATTTATTTGCAGTTGACAACAAAAGAAAGTGTCCAAAAGAGGCAGACGTTAATATAAGGCACTTAAAACTTATTTGGATTTTGCATCAGATTGTTGCCGACGAGCATATTAGATCGTCTTCATATCTGCTTCAGTACAAGAGTTACACCTCTTCTTTTACTGCTCGTCCGGTGATAAGTGAAGTAGACCCAGTACCAGCTTCCACCAGTTCTTCGCCTGAGTCGCATATTCCTTTGAGTGAAAGGATGAAGAAAAGAATACCTCCCACCCTTTTTGAGAAACCTGCCTCTGGTGCTGGAGAGGCAAAAATAAGTAAACATGATGTCACAGAAGGGACAAAGAAAATTGACGTAGTCCCTACGGCTGCTCCTGTGAAGGTTGCCGAGAAGCCCCCAGTGGCTCCGAGCAAGGCTGCTGCTCCAGGCGAGGTGATTGTCATATCACCGACCAAGAGTTCCTCCTTGGTCGAAACTATTCCTGTTCCCCCGAGGAAGCTGAAGAAGAGCTCCTCGGTCAATTTGGCTGAAACCATCTCTCTGCCCCCAACTACTGGAACTGGTGTTCCTACTTTTGTTCCCCCGAGCTCTGCCATGAGCTCGGTGAAGACTTGGATCATTCCCGAGATCCAAGGTATTGTCAAAACCTTTCTCGGGACATAGTTACCTCATTGGCTGCTCGCCATATTGCTTCTGTAAGTCTTATTGTTTTGAACTTTTCATCTTTCCCTTGTTATATCTGTCTCTGACTTGCTTTCGTTTTCTTTTCACAGTTGGTGAGCTATTTTAACACAATTTTGAAGAAAGATGAAGCTATTAAAGCTTCAAGCTCCTCGTCTGGTGTAGAGGAAGCTTTGATGGGCTTGGGGCAGTCTCTAAAAGATTCTCGCCATAAATATGCTGATGATAAGGCAACTTGGGAGAAGAAGCTTGCTTCGACCGAGCAGGAAAAAGCTCAGGTTATTGAGGTCTCCAAGGAGTTGGAGAAAAAATTAAATAGTCTGGAGGAGAAGAATAAAGAGCTTGAAGGGAAGCTCAAGAATGCTGAGGAGTTTGAAGATAAACTCAAGGTTGCTGAGGAGGAGTTAAGTCGACTTCGGGAAGTAAGTCGTCAGAAGGAGGAGGTTGAGAATAAATTGAAAGCTGCTGATAACCTTCTTTCTGAGAAGCTGTCCTCGGAGAAGACAAAGAGGAAGTTGGCTGTAAAGAAATCTTTTAACGCTGGCTGGGATAAGGGGTGGAACAAAGGCTTGGCTGCCATGATGTCGCAAGTCGAATATGGCAGCCTAAAATACTTTAGAGATGGGTGGGTCGCGGCTCTTCAGGAGATGAAGGTTGATGAAACTTCTGAACTCTTCCAGCGACACATCCCTGGTCCCCCTCCAACTCTTGAAGACGAAGAAGAGGACGAAGCTGCCTCTGAGGAGTCTTCCATGGTAATGGGAGATCAGGTTTCTCATCCCCCAGCCATCCAGCCTGCTAACGAGGAACTTCAACAACTCGTTACTTCATCCGAGCAACTGCCAGCGCTCCCCGAGCAACTCTCTGTTCCCTCCGAACAACCTACCTCCTCGTCCCAGCCTCCCGAGAAAGTTTTGGGAGACAAGGAAAAGGTGTAGAGTTATTCGGGTTTCTCTCTATTTTATTTTTCTTGGCCAAATATAACTTCTGAACATGTAACTCTGAACCTTGTACTTCTGACCTTTGTAATATAATAAAATTTGAACTTTTGTTTATGCATACTGTTGTTTCTCTTCTTCATGCTCTGTTTGTACTTCTTATTGATTATTGCTTTTTCTTACTCTACTAGTTTCTGGCCAGGATGGAATTATTGTCTGCTCATGACACAAAGCTGTTACGGCAATGCAATGAATACTTTAAGGCTGGTCACACAGATCTGAGTACAGCACAAATCGTGGACATCCTCGGCGAAGATGCTTCGGAACAGGCAGTTGAAGCTTACCAATATTTGAAGTGTCTGCTTGATCGTGCGGTGGCCAATAATGTAGCTTATTATGATATGATCGAGGATCTCCAAGGCACCCTTGAAGACCTTCATCAACAATATAAGGAATCCACTGCCCTCTTGCACGAGGGGTACGAGAAGAAGTATCAGCAGATCATTGCCGACAAGGGATACGAGAAGCGTTTTGCTACTTACGACGTGCGGGAGAGAACGTTGAAAGCCGAGGTCGAGGAGCACAGGCAAATAGCCGAGTTGTTGGAGCAAGAAAATAACAACTTGCAAAGAGAAGTATCTCAATTAAAATCTGTTGCCTCCACCTCAAATGCTTTGGTCCCAGTGACTGACGAGGGATTCTCATTCTTGGAAGTCGAGAACGCCAACCTGAGGGACGAATTGGAGACATTGAAGAGAGCTGGCCCTTCTACATCTTCTCGGGGATGAGCAAGAGCTTCTCGTGGACGAGCAAGAGCTGCTCGGGTTCCTGTCGAGGAACAGAGGACTCAATCTGCTTTAGAGAACCAATCCTTCCAACTAATGGCGAAGAACCAGGCGTTGGCCGAGATGTCTAAGAAGATCAGGGGTCTGGAAGATCAGCTTTCTGAGCAGAAATCTATCTTGGAGAATAAAGAACTCTTCATCAAAAATCTCCACGAACAGCTGGAAAGATTGACATATCAATTCCACAAGCAGCCCAGGGAGTTCTGGATGACTGGCTACAACGAGGCTCTCTACCACTTGGACGATCGCATCCAAAATGGAAATAATGAGGGCTACAAGCAGGGATGGTTGAATGCCTTAGGTGTGCTGCAATTGGAACAGGGTCATTACCTGTGGGATTACCATAATCCTGGGTTGCTCGACCTACCAGTGCCACCATTCAAGCTTGATATGAGTTGGATCCCTGCTCGGGCCATCTCCCGATGTCTGATTTCCAAATATCTCGGCGATTATAATCTCCATTCAAATGTCGAGATATCTCGTCCCGAGCACCTCCTAGATCGACCATCCGTGATGAATCTCAGGATGCTAAAAGATCTTAGCTTCATAAATTCTCCTCTTGCTTTAAATGATCCGCCTGCTGGCGAGGAACCTATTTCAAAAGCAGAGGGGAAAAAACCAATAGAATAGGAATATTGATGTAATAAATTTGTATTCCATTCCCGATGTATCTTGTTCTACATTTAATGAAATAATATTATTTGCAAATCTTGACTGCTATTGTTTTGTAACACTTTACATCTGTGCATGTGTATCTGTTAAAAAGATAACAATATTGTGTTATTTGTCGACCAACTTATTGTCGACTAGTTTGAATTTGTGGTAACCATTTGATAAAAAATGATGTTTTGTTTCTCGGCCAACTTAGTAATAATTTTAAAAAGTTACGTTTATCAAAAATTTTGCTCGATCACTTTCTCATATTCATAAAATGTTTCCGACCAAGAGCTCCTCGTGGACGAACAACTTTGGCACTTTTTTGAACAATTTTACCTCCCGACCAACTTTAGTTGGCATTTTCGAGAATCCATTTACTTCCTAACCAACATAAGTTGGCATTTTTAGGAATACATAGTTTTACTTACCGTAGGAATACATTGTTTTACTTCCCGTAGGAATACATTTACTTCCTAACCAACATAAGTTGGCATTTTTAGGAATACATAGTTTTACTTCCTGTAGGAATACATTTACTTCCTAACCAACATAAGTTGGCATTTTTAGGAATACATAGTTTTACTTCCCGTAGGAATACATAGTTTTACTTCCCGTAGGAATACATTTGTTTCTCGACCAACCGTAGTTGGCGTTTTCGAGAATAAATTTGAGTAGTCCGAGTTCCGAGTTTTGCTTTGAGTAGTCCGAGTTTCGAGTTTTGCCGAGTAGTGTGTAGCACTAGTATTCCCCGAAAAACTTTCAATAAAAGGAGAGAATTTGGCAGAATATCTTCATTTTATTCATACTGACGGAACTGCGTTACATGAGAATACACATCATTGATAATACTTGCGCAGGTGCTCTGCGTTCCATGCATTCTTAAACTCCTCCCCCTCTAAAGTTGTTATTCGGTAAGTTCCTGGTCGAACAACTTCTGTAACTCGGTATGGTCCATGCCAGTTTGCCTCCAGTTTGTTGTGCTTTTGAATTACTTTCTTTAACACATAGTCTCCTTCTTTCAAGTCACTCTTCTTCACTCTTTTGTTGTAGAACAAAGCTGTTTGCTGCTGGTAAGCAGCATTTCTAATGGCTGCTTCTTCTCTAACTTCCTCGAGCATGTCTAAATCCAGTCTTCTCATTAAGTCGCTGACAGGGGAATTGAAATTCAATACCCTGTGTGTTGGGAGGCCCAACTCGGCAGGTATAACAGCTTCACTTCCAAACGCCAGCATATATGGTGATTCCCCTGTTACTACTCGGGGAGTAGTTCGATAAGCCCATAGTACTGATTGTAGCTCGTTGATCCAATTTGCTTTCGCATCATCCAGTCCTTTCTTCAAGCCATTCAGCAGCGTTCTGTTTGTTACTTCAGTTTGTCCATTGCTTTGAGGATGGCTTGGTGCTGAGTGGATTTTTAAAATGTTTGACTGATGACAATAGGCAGCGAACTCCTCGTTGTCAAATTGTGTTCCATGGTCTGTGATGAAGGCATGAGGAAGACCATATCGACAAATGATGTTCTTCCATATAAATTGGTACACCTTGTCGTACGTCATATCAATGAGAGGCTCAACTTCAACCCATTTAGTAAAATAATCCACAACGACCACGAGATACTTAAACCTTCCCCTGGTCGTCGGCAGTGGCCCAACCAAATCTATTCCCCATATGGCAAATGGCCAAGGGGAAGTAATGGGTGTCAATAAT
This sequence comes from Sambucus nigra, assembly GCA_949130495.1. NCBI lineage: Eukaryota > Viridiplantae > Streptophyta > Magnoliopsida > Dipsacales > Adoxaceae > Sambucus > Sambucus nigra. The sequence continues at coordinate 385,520,663 of OX422215.1, read as the reverse complement.
GCTTGGGGAGTTCTTCGGATGGAGGAGAAGCGCTGACACTTGTCACATTTCTTGGCATAGGCTATACAATCAGCCCTCATCGTTGGCCAGTAGTATCCCTGCGTCATCACCCTTTGCAAAAACGTTCGTCCTGCTATGTGGGCTCCACATGACCCTTCATGGTTCTCTTCAATCAATTATTTCACCTCTGAGGGATGTACACATCTTTGCAAACCTGCCATAATTCCTCGTCTATATAGAATACCGTTAGTTAATACATACCGAGCAGCTTTAAACTTCAATTTCTTGGCTGCGAGCTTGTCAATTGGTAATTCTCCCTCCTCAATATATGCATCCAAGATAGTCCTAAATCAAGGGTAATAAAATTCGTCGTCAGCTCTTCATCTATACCCCGATCAGCTAAAACTTCAATTGGGATTGTTCTTCGTAGCTCGGTACGAGTAGCTGATGCTAATCGGGCTAGGGCGTCGGCTCTCGCATTCTCCATTCTTGGTATTCTGACCAGCTGAATAGCAGCAAATTTTGACACCAGCTCATTTGCCTTTGCATGATATCTGATCATTAATTCTCCTCTGACTGCATATACTCCCATCATTTGGTTTACGATCAATTGCGAGTCACTAAAGATAATAACTTGTTCCACCCCCATGGTTTTTACCAAACTAAGACCTGCAATCATGGCTTCATATTCAGCCTCATTATCCGAAGCTTTGAATTGGAAACGTAGGGCATATTCCATGTCGACCTCGTCCGGACTGTTCAAAACTATCCCCGCGCCACATCCTGTAGTGCAAGATGAACCATCCACGTACAGACTCCATATAGGTAACTCGTCTTCAAATTTCTGATCTGACAGAGTTCCTCGGTGGAAAATTTTTGCTTCTTTTCACCATCTCCTGATATTTCTTGGTGTTCGTCGATCATCTTTTCTTGCCCTTTTACCAACCTGAGCTGGTCTGGGCTTGAATTTGATGATCCTGTAATATCTACTTGCCCTTTTACCAAGCTAAGTTGGTCTGGGCTTGCATTTGATGATCCTGTAACATCCACAGGTTGATCAGCGAGCAACTTTTGTTCCTCGGGGGTATCAGGATAGGTGAACTCTGCTACAAATCTGCTACCGCTTGCCCTTTTAGCGATGATTTGGGTTCATAGACTATATCATATTCACCGAGTTCTATTGCCGAGCACATCAATCTTCCTGACTTTTCTGGTTTATGAAGGGCTTGCCTCAATGGCATATCAGTATATACTACTATGGTATGAGCCTGAAAGTATGGCTTCATTCTTCTACTTGCCTCGATCTATGCCAGTGCCAATTTTTCCAGTCTTGGATATCTGATATCTTCTCCTCGGAAGGCCTTACTTGTGTAGTAGATTGGTTTTTGTACTCCATTCTCCATTCTTATCAATGCCGAACTAACTGCATTCTCGAACACTTCCAGATACAAGTATAATTTTTCTCCCGTCACTGGCCTGGATAACAGTGGAGGTGCTCCCAAATATTTCTTCAAGTCTTGGAAAGCCTTCTCACATTCATCATTCCACTCAAAAGTTTTTCGGAGCGTCTTGAAGAATGGGAGACATCAATCAGTTGCTCGCGATACAAATCTGTTAAGTGCTGCTACTCGTCTTGTAAGACTTTGCACCTCTTTCTTCGTCGTTGGAGATCGCAGCCCTATCAGAGCTTTGATCTTTTCAGGGTTAGCTTCAATGCCTCGCTGATTGACAATGTATCCGAGAAACATGCCTTCTCGTACTCCAAATGTGCAGTTCATCGGGTTCAACTTCATTTGATATTTATCTAGTTGATCAAAGGTCTGGTTTAAGTCAACTAGATGATCAATAACTTTCTTGCTCTTTGCCAGCATATCGTCAACTTAGACTTCCATATTGCAACTGATTTGTTCAGCAAAGACTTTGTTCATCAGCCGCTGATATGTCGCACCTGCATTTTTCAAACCAAAAGGCATAACATTATAACAATAAGTTCCCCTAGGGGTAATAAAAGAAGTACTTTCCATGTCTTCAGGTTTCATTTTAATCTGGTTGTAACCAGAATAAGCATCCATGAAGCTCAGTAGCTCGTGTCCCGAGGTAGCATCCACTAGTTGATCAATTCGGGGCAGTGGAAAGTGATCCTTTGGGCAAGCTTTGTTGAGGTTGGTGAAGTCTACACACATCCTCCATTTGCTGTTCTTCTTTTTCACCATCACCACATTTGCTAACCAGTCTGGATATTTTACATCTTCAATAAAATAAGCTTTCTGGAGCTTCTCGACTTCCTCCTGTATAGCTTGATTCTTCTCGGGACTGAATACTTTTCTTCTCTGCTTCACAGGCTTGATCTCCTTATTCACATTGAGCTCGTGACATAAGAAATTTGGGTCTATCCCAGGCATATCTTCATGACTCCACGCAAAAGTTTGCTTTCTACTTCTAAGGAAAGTTATCAATTCCTGTTTTAGTGAGGCTTCCAACGATGAACCTACTTGAGTAGTTCGTTCAGGGTGCTCGTCGTCCAGAATGATGTTTTCAGTAGCTTCTACCACTTGACCCTTCACGAGTTGCGACTCATATCTAGGATCCAACGTTTCAATTTCTGCCCCTTCATCCACTTGATAAGTAGTAATCTTTTTCCTTGATTCCTCCATTTCCTCTTGCTCGGCGGATAAAAAATAGCATTCTCGAGCTACTTTTTGATCACCTTTCACAACTCCTACTCCAAAATTTATTGGAAATTTTAGGCATTTATGTACCGTAGATGGTACAGCCTCGAACTTATTCAATCCTACTCTTCCCACAATGATATTGTATGATGATTGAACATTCTTATCCATCACGAAGAAGCGTATTCTTTCTGTTCGACAAGCAGGCCACGTACCAATGAATATATCCAACTTGATCGTCCCAAGTGGAAATACTTTCTCGCCAGCAAAACCAAGGAGGGGTCTATGATAAGGCTCCAATTGAGATATCTTTAGATTTAAACTATCGAAGCACGAGTAGAACATGATGTCTGTCGAGCTACCATTGTCGACCAGTACTCTTGAAATCATTACCTCCTTCATCCTCATTTTGATCACCAATGGGTCATCATGAGGATATAGAACACCTGCAAGGTCATTCTTTGAGAAACCAATGACCAATTTCTCTTTATTTACCTTTCTTGGGCGATCCTCCTCAGCTAGATTTATTCATTGAATGTATGAGCAAGCTTGAGCCTCACAGAGGTAAGCTTTTCTTTCTGCAGTAAGGTCTCCTCCTCCTGCATCTCCACCTGTGATAACATTACAGTCAAATAATCCAAAGCGTATTGAAAATACCTCACGGTCTGGATGCCTTGGTCTCTTGGAAAGATTGGGGTCATCTTCTGGATCAACTTCATAGTTTCTTTTCTTGTTCTCCTCTGCTCGACGAGGAGATCTAGACCTCTCCCTTGTTCGGTCATTGTTTCTTCTTTCGCTTCCTCGATCAACATACTTTGCCAGTTTTCCTCGTCTGATGAGTGTTTCAATCTCATTTTGAAGAGCCATGCAATTTTTGGTCATATGGCCATGATCTTTGTGAAACTCGCAATATTTTGCTTTATTCCTCCTGTCAGGGTCTGCCTTCATTTTCTCTGGTCAATTTAATTCCTCGTTATTCTTGATTTCTTCTAGAACATGGTTGATGTCCTTCTTCAAAGGAGTATAATTATCAAATTTCTTCATTATTTCCCATGTCGACCTAGTTTTTGAGTGTTTGTCATTGCCATTGTTCTTATGCTCTTTCTTCTTAGCTTTATCACCTTCCAGCTTGGTTTCTTTGGCATCCATATTCTTCTTCGCAGCCATAGCCTACTCGGTATTCATAATCTTGGACGCTTTTCCCATCAGATCTGACATGGTTCTAGGTGGATTTTTGGCCAAAGTGTAGTACAACTTGTTGGGCAGTAGTCCACTCATCAAGGCGGTAATCACTGTCTTTTCTTCATAATCAATAACTTCGAGTTTCTCATTATTAAAACGAGTTATATAATCTCTGGTACTTTCACCAGCTTTTTGTCTAACACTTAACAAATGCGCTTCTCGTTTAATTGGCTTTTCCCCAAAACAGAAATTCCCAATGAATAACTTGGCCAGTTGAAGAAAAGTTGAGATCTTACCCCGAGGAAGATTATTATACCACATTTGAGCAGATCCGGTAAGAGTTCCCGAGAATGCTATGCATCTCATCTCATCTGGAACAGCATAGATGTCGGCTGTAGCTTGGTATTGTTCTATATGAAGGTCATGGTCGGTCTTTCCATCATATTTGGGGGTCACAACAGGTGCTTTAAACTTTTATGGTGTTGGAAAATCTACAATGGCCTGGACAAAAGGTTTTCCTCGAACAAAAGTTCGTTGTAGAGGGTTCTTGGCTTTAGCCATTTCCCCTAATCTATCCTCCAGCCTCTGAATAGAGCCTTTCCATGCATCATTTCCTTCCTCGGGCTTGTTGGTTCGAGCAACTGATCGCGTTGATGTGGCTTCCTGGGATCTATCTTGACGAGCAGCTGGTCGCGACTGGGCAGATCCTTCCCTTAAATCTGATGGTCGTCAAAAACTCCTCGATGTGACTTTAGTAGGACTTCTACTCCTTCTAGGTCCTAATCGATCAAAAGGTGATACCCTACTTAACCTCTCTAGCGCACTAGTCCTTTCTGGAGAGAGAGTGATACGTTGTTCAGTATTTGTGGCCTGCACTGACGAAGTTCGTCCAGGTTGATAAGAAAAGTCTTCAGACTCCTCATTACGATATGAATCGGTACGCCTAGTACGGAAGAAGGTCCACGGGTATTTCTTTGAATACTTCGCGGTCCTGAATGGGTTGGTGCACCGCCATGGAGGGTTTGTATGAGTTGTCGCATAGTTTCTTGCATGACTGTCTGGCCCTGAGCCAGATTTGTTATTATTCCAGCCAGATCTGGAACATTTGGCGGAGCAGATGGATTTGGAGGGCTTCCAGCGTTTCGATTGCTGGATTCTGGAATATCAGCCATTTGTGATGAATTGTTTTTGATGAAAAACGATGCTACCAGTCGTTTCCCACAGACGGCGCCAATCTGTTGATGTAAAAAATTAGATCGTATCTAATTATTTAATCACAGATAAAATAAATGAGATACAGAAGTTTTAAAGTGGTTCAGCCTTATAAGAACGGCCTACGTCCACTGTTTCTGTTATTGATGATTATTTGGGAATTCTCGATTACAAGTTCAATCAAGAAATTCCGGTCCCCTTACAATGAGGGTAATACAATGTATTTATAGCCCTGAGGCTGTAATATGAAAGGGTAATACATTAAATGCTGTACAAGTGAAAGGGTAATACATTCAATGCCCCTTAAGTGTATACATCTGAATGATAAGCATTTAATGAACAGTCAAACTGTTGGTTATCCGGCTATTAATGCTTTGTTCGAGGTGCAGCTCGGACCGCCTAAGTTGCTCGGACCGCCTAAGCTGCTCGGTACTCAGAAGTTCCTCGTAGAGTTCTTGTTGGTCGGAGCGTATGAGTTCCTCGGGGATGCAGTGTTCCTCGTTGTAGTATGGTTCCTCGGAGCGTCTGAGTTCCTCGGAAGTGTTTGTTGTTGCCACGCAGATTTCCACGTGTCTTCACTCGATTGAGCGATCTCAGCAGACTAAATTTGGTATCAACACCAAGGTTTAGGGCATTATTATTGTGAGTGTCCCACTAGAATAAGGAAGGAGGGCAAGAAATCAAAGGTATATAATACCACTCTTAGTGATAGTGAGTCTGAAGAGGAAGTTAACTAATCGAAACTACACTACATTCATGGGTATTCGTGTGTGCTTAAATGGAGTATCTTCCCTTGATGAAGATGACTATGTACATGACGGTTCTAAGGTCCAGCCTTTAGGTTTCCAAGCTAGTGAGGAGAGGAGCGTTGGAGAAGAAGATGAGGAGGAGAGTGATCTTCAAGTGGCCATTTGGGAGTTGAACACCGAGTCGTTAAAGTTAAAAAAAGCCAACTTGCATTTAAAATCCAAGGTTAATGAGTGAGCCACAGTTGATGATTATGTTAACTTAATTGGTGATATTAGGGCACTTGAGAGGACTCTTAAGGAGTAGGTCGAGTATGTTGAGGGTGAGAGAGATAGCCTTCGAAGTTTGATGAAGGTTTTGAAGAATGAGATTATTGAGTTTGAAGATTTAAGGCATTTGCTTTAATATAGGATTGTGGAGTTAGAAGAGAAATTGAGAGACTTAATTAATATCAAATTTGATTGGGAGTTTAGGCTGGAGATGTTGGATAAAATGTTAGGCACCGTCCGAATCAAAGATGACAAGTGTGGGATTGGCTTCGATGATACTAATACTTTCGTTATTAAAGCCAAGGTAATGCTTTTAAGAGAGCCGACCAAAGCTAGGGGAGTTAGAAAAAGGACATCCTATTGGTAACATTCCTCGCGTCTATACTTGCATGTATTATGGTAGGAAAAGTCACCTTAGGCATTTTTGTTATGATCATCGAAAAGGTTCTAGTAAAGCTAAGACTAGTATCACCGAAGTTCCCCAGGTTCATGTTACACCTATGCGGGTTAGAAGATACAATTTGGAGGTACTTAATGTTAGGCTTGTTAACTCTCGTTTGCTTTCACTTGATTCCCATTATATATCTTACGAGTGATTGTGATTTCATGTTTGTCATACACTAGTGTTGTGCTTCATGCTATATATTATTTATAGTATTACGACGTGCTTATCTTTTATATTTTATTTTTCCATTTTTTTGGCATCTTAATGAGAAAAATACAAAAAGATTTTATTTTTCTTTTGAGTTGTTCTTTTCAAATTGGTATCATTTTGAAAACTGTCTAAAATCTAAAATATATTTATGTTTTTGTGTATTTTAATCTTACACGTATTATGCGGTATATCGGTGTGTTTGAATCCCATTCCTTCCTGTGTCCACGTAACTAGGACATTTGATTTTTATTTTCAACGCATGGATTGTTCCTAATCATGTTTACATGAAGTAGTTTGAAATTGATTATGGATTCACTTTGTATATTCCTCTGCACACATTTGCACGAGTTCTTTTAGATTTTAACTTCATATGTCACATGGGCTAAGTGAGGTGTTCTCCCAACAATCTTGTCATATACATAAAGAAATTATTATGGGATAATTGTGCATGTAAAAACCATTGCACAAGAGTTTGTTTGGTATTTTCGAAAAGTTTTAGCGTGCATGGGGAAGGGATATGAAATGAGCAATCTCCTTTGCGTGAAAGGCCACTGTTGGCAATAACCTAAAAGATCGAGAGAGAAAAATAGAAAAATTACCAAGGCTAATTTTTTAACATTGATGCTTCAAAAATTAGATATCTTCAAAAGAAAAAGAGAGAAAAATGATATATTTTTTAGGGTGTTTAGTTGAAGATCGACGGGTTTGCACAATACGTCATAGTTTAGCTTTTATGTTTTGACGCTATTGATTCGAGAATCACTAAAAAAATTAGGCAAATGTGCATTGTGTTTATTTGTCTTTTTGAGTTATTTATTTGACTTGTGAGGCTACATTAAATTTTGATAAATTATTGAGGTTAAATAGATCTACTTGGACATTTTTCAGTGATTGGGTCATTTTCTATTATTTATAGTTCAATCCCCTTCATTTCGTCCCACCATGTTTAGACACATTGATACCATACGAGTGTGTAAAGCTTATGTATTTGTGTCTTTTGTGGTATTTTATACCTATATAATTGTGCTTAATTGGTAGATGTGTGGTTATATATATGGTACTTTTTGTGTTTTTAGTTAATCCATGTTTTCCTTATGCTTAAACCTTGATTCAAATCGGCATGTGTGATGATCATCTTGGTATCTCATTCTTAAATGCTTGCATCATAATTGATATCATTTGTTCATAGTTTGGATTATATATTCTTGTGTTTTAGAATTGTGTGTCTCTGAATGCTTGCTTCACACCACTGCATAATATATTTATTTTTCCTTTATGATTACCCATGATTCACTTAGGGGGATATTTGGTTTTATTATAGAGGAGTATTTTATTATTCTGCACCTTATTATTTGTATATTCCTTAACAAAAAGAGGGAGAAATGGTATTTAACTCTTTTTATGTGAGAGGAAATCTTTAACTTAGGGGGAGACATCCTTTTTTAGGTAGAGTTGGTTAGACAAATGGGAGGGTTTTTCATATGCAACTTGTATATTTTTATATTGTCTTTGCATTTGAGGGTGTGTTTAAGTGTGCAGGTTATCAGCGATGCGAGAAAGGTTTACATAATAGCAAAGCTACTCAAGCTTGTATCGGTCAACTATCTGTAACCTTTTTCATTTTGGGGTTAAAAATTGAGTCTTACTGAGCTTAACAGCCCATTAGTTTTTTGTTTTGAGTTTTGTCCCAGAATAGCCAAAGGGAGAGACTTATAAGGATAATTTCCAAATCGAGTCAATTTATATGTATTGGATTAATTTCGTATTTGGAAAAAACTTATTTGAGTCATAGATTGTTAGGACTTTAGTTGTGTGTCCTTCAAGTCCATGACGTGTGATTGAAGGACATGCACCAAAGTTAAAGCATCATTAAGGATACATTAGGTTATGTGATGAGTTTCATCTTCATCATTCGAGGGATATCGATGAGGTATGAATACATATTTATGTTTGATCCTTGGATTTTTTTCGGGTGTATTTTTTTCTAAAATGTTTGAGGGATGATTTTAAAAGTTGTTTTAAAAGGAAAATATTTTTTTGTTTCCAGTCGTTCGAATGAGTCTGTAAATTTCATTCGAACGAGATGCGAATGTCATTAGAACGACCTTCAAATGAACACCAAACGAGAAATTTATGTTGATAAAAAATATATCATTCGAAGCTCGTTCAAACGAGATTGGCATGTTCATTCAAATGAGTTTTAGTTGGTTTGAATGAGACATTATTTTCATTTGAACGAACTCTTGTTTTCGTTTAGACGAGTTTTCTCAAAAAACATGTTAACTCAAAAAACGTGTATTCTATAAATGCTCTTGTTTGGGATTAGTTTTCAATGAGGCTTTTTACGAAAACAATTTTCCAAGTTATATATTGTGCCTCCTAAACCCTAGTTTAAACCCAAATTTGAGATCCAAGAATCCTACATTTATATGTCTATTTCAGATTGTTTATGTGTTGCACCATAGTAGTTTGCTCTTCATACTGTGAGCGTTTCGAGTAGTGAAGACCGCGTTTGTGTTGAGTAACACCTGGACTGGTCATGAGACAAGTAAGATTGATGGGATACCGAGACATCAGTTTTCGGCTGGATTGTATGGCCATTAGAAGGCGTCCAACAGCGGCTGCGAAGAAGGTAACAAGGGACGAAAAAGTTTTTTAAGGCTCAAAGGCGTCGAGTCTTTAAGTAAGTCTAATTTTTCCTTATAATTGGACATATATCGTAGTGGGCTTATGTGGTTAGGCCATCTGAAGGTTTTTCCTTTGTGGATTTTTCTCATACATCATCGTGTTATGGCTTGCTTATTTTATTCTTTCTTATCCTCACCTAGATGTTTGCTTAGGTCAAGGCTAAGATTGCTATTATTATTTACACAACACTTGTGGTTTTATTCAGTGAAAAGTTTATTGAAACTATAAAAATTGAAATTTGGTGGTATTTCTCTACAAAACCTAGGGCACATTAGCTTTCTCATACCATGTCGATCAATGGAATTAGTAGGAATTCATGTGAGTTATGTTCGACTTAATTAATAAAGATCGAAATTATAGTTATAATACAATTGAATAGTTCACAGTCCTGATATAGAGTTGAAATTATATCATTATAGTTGCGTGTGAAGTCCTAGTAGATTATCTCCAACTACAATGTTATACCATAAATATGGACTATGATATTGACCAATAGTACTGTGAAACCTGTCATCATAAGGTGCTCAACTTACTCACTAAACGTGGTCGGCTTATAATCCTTTTGGTCGGCTGAATGTTACTCCTGGTCGGTCGGGTATCCGACCATAACAAATTGATGTTATTAGTTAAAGTCACTAAAGCATGTGAGGGTCACATAGAGGAATATGTGCGACTTCAATTATACAAATGTGGGTTAATATCTCCAACTAAATGTAATTAAAGAGATTTATACGTTAAATGACCCTACAGAGAGATATAAGGGTAATTCTTGAGAACTTGTATCTGCTTATTTAACAGCTCTTGTCCAACTGAATAACATACACTCACATAACACCTGTGGATGTAGGCACCACATTGGGCTAAACCACATTAATTGCATGTTTATTTCTTTGTCTCTCATCTCTCTTTTAAATCTAGACCATCAATATCTTTATTTGTTATTTTTCATCCTTGGTATATATCAGCTAAGACTCATAAATCGATATGCTAATTTTAGACGATAACAGATTGGCGTCATTTATTGTTTCCCACTATTTTCAATCTCTAAACCCTTGATTTGTGTCTGTTCAGATACCCTTTTTTTTATAAATATCTGAAGATGGGAGAAAATTCAGAAAGTAGTCATGAAAAGGAAACAATTCCACCTATAACCCTTTTTGGAATTGGGGACATACAAGGAATTTTGATGAGTAATAAAAGGTAATATCTCAAAGATCCCACTGGATCTAGATAGCACGAAAAATAATTAAGAAGATCTGCCACCAGGGGGACAGAGTGTTCAGCTAGACTTGGGGCTATTGTACGTGGTCGGCTAGGTAAATCCATCGTAGTCATGGCCGATCAGGATAACCAACCTTGAAAGGGGTCAATTCAGCGCCTGGATGACCATCTGGGGGAAATCGCTAAATTAAAGGATCCTTTGCAGATAGATTTTGTGAAAGGGTCCCCATTCACCACATAAATTGTGGATTATCCCACACCCATAAAGTTCAAACAGTAAATGGTGACCCCAAAGTATGATAACAAGATTGACCCGGTATTGCACGTAAAACAGTACCAGGTTAAGCTACCGTCAATATTTATTTCATTCTGGATGATATGAATTTTCGAGAATTCTCTAGTATAATCACATAATCTGCACAGATCTGGTACAATAGCCTATCGTGAGGACAAATTTTGAGCTTCCAATAGCTGGCCAATCTTTTCATCAGCAACTTTTTCTTTTGGTACCAAGCTCAGCAAGAGAGTGGCCCATCTATTGTATATAGGGGAGAAGGCCGACGAGGTAACTAGGGATTTTATCACTCGTTTTAATAGCTAAACGCTATATGTTATTAATTATGATGAGAAGACAACCATCACAACCCTATTGAGTGGTCTACTACCTAGGAAATCGTATTGGGTGTTGGCCAAGGAGCCACCCAGGACGATGACTCAGTTTCTAGCTAAGCCAGGAATAGTATGAATGCCAAAGAGGCTATGGCTGCTAAAGTGGTTAGTATCTCCAAAGCTAACACCTGCAAAATATTGGAAAAAAGAGAGCAGAAAGATAAAAGTCTGATAAGCTAAAGAGATACGATGAGTATACTCCTCTGAGCTTCAGTGTCCATCATATCCTTGAGGAAATCTGTGGAAGCAAAGAACTAAAGTGACCTGATAAACTGAAAGCCCCCGCGAACAGAAGAGATAATAGCAAATACTGTGAGTTCCATAGAATCACGACCATAACACTTACAATTATTTAGCCCTAAAGAACGAGATAAAAAATCTAATCAAGAGGGGGAAATTGTTAAAATTCGTGGACAAAGGTGGTCGAACAGATCAAAGGGACAAGCAAAAGCTTAGGAGATTGTCGAAGTCTCTATGTAGAATACCCAACGAGAAGAAAGGAGGTAGAGATGATAATTTCGAGGATGAACCGGATCTACCCAAGGAGCCTATGCATGAGGCTAAAATGATTTTTTTTGGGTGTAACTTTATCACAGGAAGAGATGCTGGAGATGGAGACGAACCTGTGAAAAGGAAAGCCTATCTTAATGAGGCAAAGGCGTGCACTCATAATAGACAGAAGTTGACAGGCACCGTGGATACCTGTCCTAAGAAGGTGAATAAAGATCGCCTTATGGTCGACCTCTTGACGGATGACCTATCCGACGTGTTATATCCACACGACGATTAACTAGTCGTCTTTACAATGGTACATGAAAATAAGGTGGCAAGGATTCTGGTTGACAATGGTAGTTCTGCTGATGTTTTGTTCTATAACTGCTTTAAAAGTTTGACTATCACTGACCACTTATCGATTTCTCAAGAGCAAAGGTATATCCTTTAGGTACAATTGATATGAAAGTTATGATCAGCACATGGCGCACCTGCAGAATAGAGACGATGTATTTCTTTGCCTTAGATAAGAACGTCCACTCAGCGTACAATCTTATTTTTAGTAGGGTAGGGCTAAAGAAATTTGAAGTAGTTACCTCCACTATACACCGGTGCATGAAGTTCCCCACTCATTATGGGGTCGGTGTGGTGAAAGGAAGTCAAGTGGAAGCCAAGGAGTGTTATTATACCTCATTCGACCAGGAGAAACAGAAGAAAATGACCACAACCTTCCAAATTAAAATGATGGATCCCCGAGACGAGGAGAAGCCAATTAAAGGGCAGGTCGTAGAAGATATATAATCAATTGTCTTATATGAGGATCACTCGAAAAGGATGACTCAAATCGGCTCATCACTAGATCCTACCCTTAAGAAAAATTTGGTTGATTTTCTTAGGCAACGGAGAAGCATGTTTGCTTGGAGTAATGAGGACATATCGTGGATTGACCCAGAATTCATCTGTCATGAGTTAAGTAGCCAAGGATGCTAATCCGATCAAACAGAAATGACGTGTCTTCAGTCAGGAGAATATCATGGTCGTATAAGAAGAAGTAGAGAAGTTGCAAAAAGAATACTTCATAGAAGATGTTAAGTACCCGAAATGGATCTATGATATGGTGATGGTCAAGAAGAAATATAACAAGTGGCGTATATAGGTTGACTACACCGACCTGAATAAAGCATGTACAAATGACCACTACCCTTTGCCAAGGATTGATTAGTTGGTTAACGCTACTTCATGATATAAGATGCTCAATTTTATGGATGCTTACTCAGGATACAACCAGATTAAGATAAAATCAGAAGATCGGGAGAAGACTTCATTTATCACAAGCTAAGGTACCTACTGCTAAAATGTTGTTCCCTTTGGACTCAAAAATGCTAGAGTGATGTACCAAAGGTTGATAAAAAAGTATTCAAAGAATAGATCGATAGAAACATGGAGGTGTACGTTGATGATATGCTCACTGAGAGTAAAATCGTCGTAAACCATATCAAAGTTTTGTCACAGACATTCGACCAGTTAGAAAAACACATAATGAAGCTCAACCCAACAAAATGTTACTTCAGAGTATAAGAATGGATGTTCCTTAGCTTTATAATTAATCAGAGAGGCGTTAAAGACAACCCAGATAAAATTCGAACATTAATCAACATGCAGTCTCCAACGAATAAAAAGGAAGTGCAAAAGTTAACAGGACGTGTGGTTGCATTAAATCGATTGGTTTCACGAGATATCGACAAAGTATTAAGAAAGACATTTGAATGGAATGATGAATGTGAGGCCGCATTCTTGGAGTTGAAGAAGTATTTGGGATATCCACCCCTATTTTTAAGGCCTCTCATGGGGGTAAAACTTGCACCTGACTACATTCAAATCGTCGGTTATCACGACGTTAGTCTAATAAGAAAACGAAGTACAAAAATTGGAAAAACTGGCAACTGGCAAAGCATACCAAGGAATGGAGATGGCTCTAATTAAATCTTCCTAGAGGATGAAGCCATACTTTCAATCTCATAATATCATTGTCTACACATACCTACCTCTATGCCAAATTATTTATAAGCCTGATAAATCGGGCAGACAGATGGCTTGGGGCGTAGAACTAGGAGAATATGGCATCCGGTATGAACCTATGATGACCATCAAGGGCCAAGTCGAGGCATATTTTATCGATATATTCACTTACAAAGAAAAATAAATCGAGCAAACTTCAACAAAAGATAGCTCAATAGCAAAAGTGGCAAAACAACCACAAAGTAGATCGAGAAGACTTCTTCGAAAGAGAGCTCACCAGTTAAACCAAATGAGTAAACTCCTATGAAAAATAACCCTGTTATTTATCCAGCTGACCAAAATACTAATGTACCAGGGTCATTGGCCTGGAAACAAGATGATGCTCGCGATTTAGAGCACATAAAGAAGCTGTTCAAATATGGTCATTTGCTTGACAAAATTTTTACGGAGGAGACATCTATCTGGAAGATGTTCGTTAATGGATCATCTTGCACCATGATAGGGCATAAATATTGTATCTTTATCCCCTCAATTTCGGTACCTTTGTCAACCTGAGTGGTGCAATCGATATGAATTTAACTCGTATGTATGCTACTAACCTTCCTTATCAAGTATTTCATGTTTTGTGTTTCTCTTATGTGTTTTACAAGTAAATTATGCAAGCGGTGCGAAAGAGAAATCAAAACAATGAAATAAAGGCTAAGAAGGCAAGTTTAAGGGTATTTTCATAAATTTCCAGCCTGATCCCGGAGGTAGGGCCAACTGGAAAGTTTAATATCTCGGAACAACGATAAAATTGGAAAAAATGGCACCCAAATCCGAGCTACGGTTAAGGAGTTATGATCATTTGAAGTTGAAGAAAAATCTTAGAGAGAAAAGAAGAAAGCATGAAAATTTTCCAAGTGTTGGAAAGAAACAAAAGAAGGGACAAACCAGCAAGATTTCCTGAACCATAGGGTGAACCGGTTCGGGGTACATGCGAACCGGTTCGAGGTACCTGATGCGCGAATTTTCCCCTTAATGTTGATTGGTCCAAAGAGTCCTATTATGTAACAAACTCTTCTAAAACGTAGTTGTATCATTGTATTGACTTAGAAAACATAGTTTTGAACAGTTTTTGATACAGAGAACAGTAGGAGAATACCCTAGGGACATAGCTTTGATTTGGTGATTCAGGATTGATTATTTACGGGTTTGATCTCAAGTTTTAATTCAAGTTTCATTATCTCTATTATTGTTTTTGCATGCTATTCTTCTTGCACATTTCAGTACGTTTCTATGTTTATAATAATTCCTTGCATGTTTTAATACACTTCCATCATGATTGATTTCACATGCAACGTAGTTAATTCATGCATAGTTAGGTTCAATATGTCTAGCTAAATTCTTTATGGTTGAGATGCATGAACTCAACCCGATGTGATAGTTGCATGTGTATAAAATTAATCCGCTAAACTTAAGGATTTATTATGATCGTATTGTGTAGCGAGCACGACCATTGTAGATCTATGGATCTCATTTGCTTCAGGGTAACCGGGATGCTTTAGAATGCAATACGAGTGTAGCTATTGTTTTACCGCTTTACTCGTCCTCTGATTACGTATGGTGCGGGCTTGAACCTCATATACGTAATGCTTGGGAGTACTAAAGTTTGGGTCCGATAAATCACTTAAATTTATGATTAGTTTTATACCAGCAATACACTAGGGTTGAGGCATTGTATTCCCGACCTGTTTTTCTCATCATATAGTTTAAGTTTTAGTTCAATCATCATCATTCTTTTAGGTAGTTTAGAGTAATTGCATTCCATTCATTCTTGATTTCATTAATTAATCATTTTCAAAATTGCATCTAGTTGTAGCTGTTTCACCATTAAAACCGCCTTTTCCTTCTTTTTAGAGTCAAAGTTAGGTTAACCGTCTGTCCTTCTGTCGTCACGACTTTCTCATCCTATTTCCTTATGGAGACGATCCTAACTTACCGAGTTTATTACTAACGCGACAGGCTTGCACTTGAGCCTAGAGAATACGCACTTTAGAGACACATTCTTAGTCGCGTCAAGTTTTTGGCACCGTTGTCGGGGATTTAAGTAGACGTAGGTTATATTCTGTTAAACTAAAACTTTAACCCAAAAAAAAATCAAAAAGCACAAAAAGATACTTCATCTCTCAAAAGTAGGGGTGCACATGATTCGGTTCGGTTCGGTTCGGTTCCACTACGGAACCAGAACCAGAACCGAAATTGATCGGTTCCATGGTTTTGGAACCAGAATCAGAACCAAAATTGGTCGGTTCGGTTCGGAACCGAACCATCGGTTCTCGGTTTGGTTCGGGTTGGTTCATGGTTTTGGTTCTTGGTTCTGGTTCGCGGTTTGGGTCGTGGTTCTGGTTTGCGGTTCTAGTTCGCGGTTCTGGTTCGCGGTTTTCATTAATGGTTCTGGTTCGTGGGTTGGTTCTCGGGTTGGTTAATGGTTCTGGTTAATGGTTCAGGTTCATGGGTCGGTTCTCGAGTAGGTTCTTTGGCTCGGTTTTTTGGTTCGGTTCCATGGGTTCGGTTCTCGGTTCGGTTCGGTTTGGTTCAGGTATAAAACCGAGAACCGAACCGAACACTTCGGTTCTCAATTTTTTGGAACCAGAACCAACCCGTGGAGAAAAAAAACCGAACCAACCCAACCCACGAAGGTCGGTTTGGTTCGGTTCTTCGGGTTAACGGTTTTTTTGCACACCCCTACTCAAAAGCCTGTTCATGCAAAATTATGAACTCACTCTAACTCCCCAAAATAATCCAACCAGCATTCACGAAAAACCGATAGTTGAGTACGATCCCGATAGCCCTCACACTCCAAACGTTCCATAATTATGGGTTCCACCTCCCACACCTCCACACTCAATTGCAAGTAACACTCTGACGTCCATCTTAGGACACACCATAGAGCACACTCCGATCATACGAAGTGAGGATACAGAGTCATCAAATGAGAGACCCATGTCACAACACGGTAGTGTAGTCGCAGGTGAGGAAGAGGTCTCGTACCGCCCTTTGATAAAAATCTTATATCCCGAGTGAACTGTCACTCCGGGATGAATTTTACTCCTGTATAATGCAGGGCAATTTTGTTTCAGGAATGGGATGATCTAGGTACTTCCCAACTACCATGGAATGGAATTAGAAAAGCCATATCTTTACATTCGGTAATTTGAGGAGGCGTGCGAGACCCTCAGTGACCAAACTTGCACAAAAGATGTGATCTGCCTCAAACTCTTCCCATTCTCGCTAAAGGACAAGGCTAAGACCTGGCTATGGTCTTTACCTCCAAACTCGATTGCATCATGGAATGATTTGCAATCTAAATTCCTTAAGAAATTCTTTCCTCCACATCGAACGAACTTCATCAAGGCTCAAATTCAAACCTTCCGACAATCAGAAAATGAGTCGTTTGATCGATGTTACGAGCGTTTTAACGAGTTAATCACTTCGTGCCCTCATCATGGATTTGATAAATTGCAAATCATTTTTTCTTCCATAATGGGCTGAATATAAATTCTAAACAACTCATTGAAACCATGCGTGATGGTCCCTTTGTTGACCTAGACGCCAATGATGCTGAGCTTCACCTGAGATATGTCGCCGAGACTACCCAAGCATGGGATACATCTGACCCTAGTGCTCATAATCGAATGCGCCAAACGACCACAACTCCATCGGTGGTCGACCTATTTCACGTAGAAAAGGATACTATAACGGCCAGTCGACTCGATCTACTTGAGAAAGGAATGCGAGAAGTACTTGAGACATGTGCAAGAGGACCAACTGGCTCCCTCCTAAATCCCATTGAGAAGGTGTGTGATATTTATGAGGCGGGACATTCAACATAGGAATGCCCGACAATACCCGCCTACAAAGTTATGCTTCAAGAGCAAGTGAATGGTGTATGAGGATTTAAGGGTAATTTCGGTGCACCGTACGTGAATTCTTACAACGCTTCATGGAAAAACCACCGTGGTTTTAGCTATGGGCAACAAAATGCTGTGATGAATCCTAATTCACATGTTGCCCCTCCCCCACCATCACACTTTCAACAAGCACCTCACATGAAGGGACATGTGCAAGCACCACCACCTCCAGGACCATATATCACTCCACCGCGGAGAAGTCTTGAGGATACGATAAACCAATTTATCACTGCCCAAAATGCAACCACTGTTAGACATGAGTGCATGATCAACGACATAAATGTGACTATTTCAAAGATGCAATCATCGTTGAGTATCTAAGATAAGGGGAAGTTTCCTACCCAGGGCCAAAGACCTCCCCAAGGTCAAACTAGTGTTAGCTCCACCTCTACGGAACATCAAGAGAAATGTCAAGCTGTGAACACTCTTCGTAGTGGGAGATTTATTAATTTATCACCTCATCCACACGACGCAACCAAAGACAAGGAGATTTCGCTCGGCATGAAAGAGGCCGGAGATGTCCCCTTGAAAGAGAGTGATAAAGAAGACACTAGTGAGCCCGAGGTAGTAGTGAAACCACCCTCTGTGGCACCGTTTCCTTAAAGGCTAGTTCCTTCCCACAAAGGAAATCCACGTGATGAAGTACTAGACATACTAAAGCAAGTAAAGTTAAATTTACCTTTCCTCGATGCCATTAAGTAAATTCCAGCTTATGCAATAGTCATAAAGGACTTGTTAACAGTGAAGAGGAAGATGAAGGTAAAGAAAAATATATTTCTAGCACAGAACGTGAGCTCTATTCTACTTAATGATCTCCCACTAAAATTCAAAGATCCCGGTGTACCACCATTTCCTTCATTATTGGAGAAAATAAAATTGAAACAACCTTACTTGACTTGGGAGTAAGTGTCAATATCCTCCCTTACGCCATCTATAGGCAACTTAATTTGGGCGACCTCAAGCCCACAAAGATCACTCTCCAATTGGCGGATCGAACCATGAGGATCCCAAGAGGTAAGTTGAGGACGTGATCATCAAAGTTGACACTTTTACTTCCCGATAGATTTTGTCATTTGGGACACGGAGCCCTACTTCCCCTCGAGCAATCAAGTCCCCATCATTCTCGAGCGCCCATTCTTAACTACGGCTAACGCAATAATCAATACTCGAAATGGGCAGATGAAACTCACCTTTGGGAATATGACCTTAGAGACTAACATCTTCCATATAGCCCAACATACATGAGAAGAAGATGATCTTCACGTGGTGAGCTTAATCGACGAGATTGTAAAGGAGTACTTTGAGGAAAACTATTGTGGAGATGCCCTAGGGACTTGCTTAGTGTCGAGCCACGAGAGTGAGGAGGCGTATATCGATTTTGAAAAGGAAGTTGAGGAGTTGAGAGAGTTACTTGATGAGAAAGCGTCGGACAAGGACGTGAGAGATGTAAGTTGGGTTTGTCAATTCGAGGAGTTACCACCGAGGGAGGAATGCATGTTTCCCTCCAGCGACAAATTTCTAACCCTCGAATTGAAGAAACTGCCCTCCCATGTTAAATATGCATATTTAGGAAATAACGAGACATTTCCTGTTGTTGTCTCCTCTAACCTAGATGAAGAGCAGGA
This sequence comes from Sambucus nigra, assembly GCA_949130495.1. Taxonomy (NCBI): domain Eukaryota; kingdom Viridiplantae; phylum Streptophyta; class Magnoliopsida; order Dipsacales; family Adoxaceae; genus Sambucus; species Sambucus nigra. Next base: position 385,501,262 of record OX422215.1, on the reverse strand, counting down.
GGGTAAGCTATTAATAATTATGAGGAACCACCAAAGTGCTTTTGGTTGGTGTATTACTGATTTGAAGGGGATAAGTACTTTGATTTGCACCCATAAGACCATCTCGAGGAGGATGTAAATCCCTCAAGAAAAATTCAAAGAAGGCTAAACCCCAATATGAAAGAAGTGGTGAGGACCGAAATCATTAAGTTATTGGATGCCGGGATTATCTACCCAATCTCAAATAGCAAGTGGGTGAGCCCTATTCAAGTTGTCCCGAAGAATTCGGGCATAACAGTGATTGAAAATGCTAAGGGAGAGCTAGTTCCCCAAAGTATTACCACCGGGTGGCGCGTTTGCATTGATTACCGAAAACTTAATGCCGAAACTAGGAAAGACCACTTCCCCTTGCCATTTATTGATTAGATGCTTGAGAGAGTAGCGGGCCACCCTTACTATTGCTTCCTTGATGGTTACTCCGGATATAACCAAATTGAGGTAGATATACTTGACCAAGAAAAGACGACCTTCACTTGCCCCTTTGGTACGTTTGCCTACAAATGTATGTCATTCAGTTTGTGTAATGCACCCGCGACCTTTCAAAGGTGCTTGCCGGGTCTATTTAGCGACATGATTGAGAGAGGACTTGAAGTGTTCATGGACGACTTTAGCATTTTTGGCACCTCTTTCGATCTTTGTCAGGCGAATCTGGAAAAAGTACTTACCCGGTGTGTGGAGAAGAACTTAGTGCTAAATTAGGAGCAATGCCATTTTATGGTCACTGAGGGAATAGTTCTTGGCCACATAGTTTCATCCAAAGGGATTGAAGTTGATAGAGCTAAGATATATGTCATAGCCGATCTAGCCACACCAAAATTGCTCAAAGACGTGCGCTCCTTCTTGGGCCACGCGGGGTTTTTTCGAAGGTTCATTAAGGATTTTAGCTCCATCGCTAGGCCCTTAAGCGACCTTCTTATGAAAGATACCCCATTCGAGTGGAATGAAGCATGCTAAAGTGCTTTTGAAAAATTAAAAAGCATGCTTATTTTCGCTCCTATCAGGCAAGTGCCGGATTGGTCTTTACCATTCTAGCTCATGTGTGATGCAAGTGATTTTGTAATAGGGGTTGTTTTGGGCCAACGGAAGGATAAAAAGGCTCATGTCATCTACTACGCTAGCCGGACTCTTATCGGACCACAACTCAATTACTCCACTACGGAGATGGAATTGCTAGCCGTAGTATTTGCTTTAGAAAAATTTCGATCCTATCTCATTGGGTCCCCCATTATTTATTTCACTGACTACGCGGCTTTAAAATACCTCCTTGCGAAGAAAGACGCAAAGCCGCGCCTCATTAGGTGGATCCTACTCCTACAAGAATTTAATCTTTCCATTAGAGATAAAAAAGGAGTAGAAAACGTTATCGTCGATCATTTATCTCGGCTTTCGTCCGACGTACCTAGTGATCCGATGCCCATAGACGAATATTTTCTGGATGAATTACTCTTTGCTACCTCTTTTTTGCCCTGGTTTGCGGATATAGTGAACTATCTTATCACGGGAGCCATCCCTCCCGAGTGGTCATCGCAAGATAAGAAGAGGTTCATTACTTGGTCGCACATGTTTTTTTATGATGATCCCTTCCTTTTTAAATATTGCGCTGACCAAATCATCCGACGGTGCGTACCGAATGACAAAATACCGAAAGTCATCCAATTCTGTCATTCATAAGCTTGTGGAGGTCACTTTTCGACGAAAAAGACGATCGCTAAGATTCTTCAAAGCGGTTTTTATTTGCCCATAATATTCCGAGATGTGAGCAATTATTGCAAACCTTGCGATAGGTGTCAAAGGATGGGAGCAATAACCCGACGAGACATGATGCCATTAACCCCGATACTCATTATTGAGATTCTTGACTGCTGGGGTATTGACTTCATGGGCCCTTTCCCCCCATCTTTTAGTTTCCTATACATCCTTGTCGCGGTAGACTACGTTTCTAAATGGGTAGAAGCCATAACTACCAAGATAAATGACAACAAAGTGGTGATTAGGTTCCTACAGGAACACATACTTTCCCATTTCGATGCTCCGAAAGCGATAATTAGTGATAATGGTACGCACTTTTGCAACAGGCCATTCGAGAAGCTCATAGGAAAGTATGGCGTCATTCACAAGGTTGGAACGACCTATCACCCACAGACGAATGGGTAGGCTGAATTAGCGAATCGGGAAATCAAGCACATCCTCGAGAAGACCGTCAATCCTGATCGGAAAGATTGGTCACTTCGATTGAATGATTCACTATGGGCCTATCGTACCGCATATAAAAATTCCCTCGGCATGTTCCCGTTCCGCTTTGTGTATGGAAAACCTTACCATCTTCCCGTTGAATTAGAGCACAAAGCATATTGGGAGATTAAAAAGGTGAATTATGACATGGATAAAGCCGGTGAAGCTCACAAGCTTCAAATTAAATGAGTTAGAAGAGATACGCAATGATGCGTATGAGAACGCAAAAACTTCCAAAGAAAGGATGAAACTCGCCCATGACAAGATTATTCGACGCAAAGAGTTTCTTCCCGGGCAAAAAGTGCTTCTCTATAACTCTCGGCTTCATCTATTTTCGGGAAAGTTGCGGTCCCGATGGACTGGCCCGTTCGTTGTGAAGAATGTTTCCCCCATGGAGCTGTGGAATCAAACGATTTAAAAGGGGGAATACGTTCAAGGTGAATGGATAACGCCTAAAGTCATATCTAGAGGTGTGTGTGGAAGAATTCGACACCATTTGGTTGTCGGTCCCCATCTATGGGGAAGATTGAGCTGAAAATGAGAGGTCGTCCCACCCCTGACGCGTATGGGGTGATTCTTGCGTACAGTAGTCGCGTCAAGTTAAGTGTTTGAGTTAGGATATTTAGGAGTCCGAAAGCACGGGTTATGATAGGCAGCGAGATAACACACTTTTTGAGAGAGCTTGCACGCATTTCGAGGGCATGGTCGAGGAATTTTCAGGGAACCCGAGGATTTAGGACATCTTAAGGGGCTATGAGCAAGTGATAAGGCATAGGAGAACACTTAAATTTTGAAAAATAAGAGAAACTAAGCTTCCAGACCAGCAGGTTCCCTCGAACCGCAGGGTGAACCGGTTCGGGGGTCCTGGCAGATTCTTCCCCCCTCTTTTCCAAATATATTCTCTTTTCCCCTTCCCTCCATTCATTTCCCCTACGAAATTTCACCCTCTCAAACTTCCCCCTACCAATTTACACTCTAAATTCACTTCCTCCTTCATCTACCTCCATCCATGTTCTCGTTTCCCACCAAAAGTCACCCCCACACACCTATAAATTCACCCTCAACCCCTCTCCATGTCTCACACTTCATTTCACCCTCCCTCTCTTCTACACCATATCCCCTCCATATCTATTTCTCTCTCTCTCTCTCACCCTGCCATACCCCCGCCAAGCAAACTTCCGTCCTAAAAAGTATGATGACACCACCATCCTCGATGATGAGGGTGCGAGAGTATTTCGGTCCATCCAAGAGTGTCATTGGGCCAAGCACTATTTCTCGACCACTCGCCCAATTCATATCGAGAGGTTTATTTATTGGGAGAAGCTGCCGCCCTTTTCCAACGCCGGGGGTGGTGCTCATTTCTCTCTCCTACGAGCAATAAAGTTTTCGAATCTGAAATTCACCAATTCTACGCGATGCTCATTCGTAAATCCTCCACTCTTTATGAGGCATATCTTGACGGCATTCAGATTCCCTTCTCCGCCGCCATCATTGCGTGCAAAATGCGAGAAAAAGGGGTTGTCCTCCCCGTGTCATTCATGTATCCCACCAATGGTGCCCCCCGCACCAAAGCTGAATGTGTAGCCCAAATGGCACCCGTAGAGGAATGGTTGCGCGATTCATTTTCGATAGGAAGTCTTTCGGACACGGTGCGATTCACGCACCTCATTGCATGTGGAGTAATCCACCAAACCACCAATGATTAGGTGGTCAGGCTGCGTCACGCAAACTTCCTATACCATTTCCTCGACCTCAAGAGCACGATTAATTTGACCCAGCTTTTCTACGCGGACATCCTCCATGCGGCCTATGACGAGTGGGGAAAAATAGTGCTCCCCTATGCCCGCCTTATCACTGAACTTCTGATTGATGCTGGGGTGGACGATCCGGGGCAGCAAGTCCGACTCCCCCGCCCAATTGGAGCCACTTCCACCACCCGTAGTGAACGCCAAATGAGGGTGGTCCGCCCCGACCGTCATATTCTCGATGAGGGTGCGAGTGAGGAAGAACATGACACCTCAATGATGGATGTGGGGGAAGAAGAGGAGTTTGATGAAGACGAGGATGACGACTCCGATTTTGAGCCCCTGGGTGCAAATTTCTATAGGCACCTTTCGGCGGTGGAAACCCGTTTAGACGGTTTCCTCACCCAATACAATCGAGACCAAGCGGCCTATCAACGGGATTAAGAGGCCTACCGAAGAGATACGATCATGATGCATCGTCTCCAAGCCCATTTATACGAGCTCAACTTCGGTGGACCCCCTCCAACTTTTTTCTATGATCCGTATGATCCCAACGCACCTGGCCCCTCCAATACACCTCCCCAGTGAAGCCCTTGTCTGCTGTTGAAGTTTATTTTTGTTGGTTGTGTAATTTTCCTATCACCCGTGTAACACAGGCTCTTAGTATCTATAAAAAAAATTCTTGCAGTTCTGTTTTATTTGTTCGTTTTATTCTCTCACACTTTTAATTCGCTTTGAGTTAGATTTTAGTCCTTTTTGCTCGAGGACAACACAAAAGTCTAAGTTAGGGGGGGTCACAAGTGCGTCTTTCTAAAACTTCACAAATTTTTAAAAATGCCCAAAAATTTCCAAATAAAAATCATAAAATTTTGAAAAATCCAAAAATATTTTTCTTCAAAATAAATAAAAATTGGAATTTAAAATTTTCAAAAACATCATCTTTATTCTATTTGAAGTCTCAAATTGTTAAATCTCTATTGCACTCAACCAAAATTGACCAAAGATGGAAATTGTGCGAAAATTGACGACTTAACGAATAAGTGTGGAGATTAACAAAATCCGGTGAGATTTCGAGTCTATCGATCTTTTTTGAGTTTTAAATCAATCCGAGTTAATGGTTAACTCATAGTTCTAATTCAGCGTTTTAAATAAGTCGTTGATGATTGCAATTCTCTGTTTTAATCGGTTATGGAAAACGTGTGAGATGTTGTCTCAAAAATCGTGTTAAAATATCTCTAAATTAAATTAATCTCGAGACGCACATGGTAAATTAATAAGTAATTCGGACAATGAAGCAGGCCATCATTTGTTACCCAAAAACATTAGCCATAAAAAGATGTGGAAAATTATCCTTTTGATAACCCAATTGAGCCGAATAAAATTTTTCCTTTTTGATTGATAACCCGAAAAACCCAATTAGACCGGAATTGTGAAAATTGGTAATATTCATCAAATAAAGTCCGAAAAGTGCATAAAAAGGGGAAAGAAAAAAATGATAGAAAAATGCTCAGTCAAAAAATAGAGAAAAAGTAGAGAAAAAGTAGAGAAAAATGAGCAAATGCCCGAAAAATCACTAAGGGGCATCATAAGAAAAAATTTCCAATTCCGAAGTTCTCAACCATTCCCATGTTACCCAATACACCTTTACCCTGAAAAGTCCTACCGAGTTTGAATTATGAAACTGATTACCGCGTGGAGAGCTAAGATACAAAAAGATAATATGAGAGATTAAATGGTGTGAATTTGAGGCGATGTTTCCCGTTTTCCAAGTACTGTAATCTGATGAAGAGATCATTTCACTAATTAATTCCATCTTTTGTAATTGTGTGCGTGAACTTGCGTTCCATTACATTTACTCTTATAAATCACGCATACTGAGAGAATAGCCACACTTCCGAGTGATTCGTTTGTGAGTGTATTCAGTGAGTTTTGAAATCAAAGCGAATTTTCGAAAAGTAACGTAATGATCAATCGTTGGAAATTAGCGGTTCGATTTTTGGCTTTGCACACACACACACGATAACTTGAGACTCTTTTGAATATGAATTTGTGGTGACTATTTTTTGGAAGGTTTAAATTGTACAATTTTTAAGTATCTTGATATTTTCTTTGAGTCAATAACGAATTTTGTTGGTATATTCACTGCAAACCCTGACAAGACACCACTCGCCCTACTAGGGTAACCTAGGGGTTTTAAGGCTTGTTGCATACGCTAAATGCAATCTCTTGCCCGCAAAAAAGGTACTCTGGCCCAATAAAGTGTTTATAAAAGTTGTGACGATATTCTCTTTCTTTTACATTGCTCGGGATGCGCAAAGTTCTAAGTTAGGGGTTTTTGATAGGGCATAAATATTGTATCTTCATCCCCTTAATTTTAGTACCTTTGTGAACCCGAGTGATGCAATCGATATGGATTTAACTAGTATGTATGCTACTAACCTTCGTTGGCAAGTATTTTGTGTTTCTCTTATGTGTTTTACAGGTAAATTATGCAAGCGGTGCGAAAGAGAAATCGAAACAATGAAAGAAAGGCTAGGAAGGCAAGTTCAAGGGCATTTTCATAAATTTTCAACCTGATCCCGGACATGGAGCCAACTTTAAAGTTGAAGAGATCGGAACAACGATAACAATGGAAAAAATGGCACCCAAATCCGAGCTACGGTTAAGGAGTTATGATCATTTAAAGTTGAAGAAAAATCCTAGAGAGAAAAGAAGAAAGCATGAAAATTTTCTAAGTTTTGGAAAGAAACAAAAGAAGGGCCAAACCAACAAGATTTCCTGAACCACTGGGTGAACCGGTTCGGGGTACATGCGAACCGGTTCGAGGTACCTGATGCGTGAATTTTCCCCTTAATGCTGATTGGTCTAAAGAGTCCTATTATGTAACAAACTCTTATAAAACGTAGTTGTATCATTGTATTGGCTTAGAAAACATAGTTTAGAAGAGTTTTTGATAGAGAGAAAAGTAGGGGAATACCCTTGGGACATAGCTTTGATTTGGTAATTCAAGATTGATTATTTACGGGTTTGATCTCAAGTTTTAATTCAAGTTTCATTCTCTCTATTATAGTTTTTGCATGTTATTCTTCTTGCACGATTCAATTCGTTTCTTAGTTTATAATAATTCCTTGCATGTTTTAATACACTTCCATCATGATTTCTTTCACATGCAACATAGTTAATTCATGCATAGTTAGGTTCAATATGTCTAGCTAAATTCTTTATTGTTGGGATGCATGAACTCAACCCGATGTGATAGTTGCATGTGTATAAAATTAATTCTCTAAACTTAAGGATTTATTATGATCGTATTGCGTAGAGAGAACAACCATTGTAGCTCTATGGATATCATTTTCTTCAGGGTAACCGGGATGCTTTAGAATGCAATGCAAGTGTAGCTTTTGTGTTACCGCTTTACTCGTCCTCTGATTACGTATGGTGCGGGCTTGAACCTCATATACGTAATGCTTGGGAGTACTAAAGTTTGGGTTTGATAAATCACTTAAATTTATGATTAGTTTTATAACAACAATACACTAGAGTTGAGGGATTGTATTCCCGACCTATTTTTCTCATCATATAGTTCAAGTTTTAGTTCAATCATCATCAGTCTGTTAGGTAGTTTAGAGTAATTTCATTCCATTCATTCATGATTTCACTAATTAATCATTTTCAAAATTGCATCTAGTTGTAGCTGTTTCACCATTCAAACAACCTTTTCCTTCTTTTTAGTGTCAAAGTTAAGTTAACAGTCTGTCCTTCCATCGTCACGATTTTCTCGTCCTATTTCCCAGTGGAGACGATCCCGACTTACCGAGTTTATTACTAACGCGACAGGATTGCACTTGAGCCTAGAGAATACACACTTTAGAGACACATTCTTAGTCACGTCACATCACTAGCAGTGGAGAAATATTAATCATAATTTCGAATAACATTGATGTGGAATACGATCTCAGATTCCAATTTAGAGCCTCAAACTACGAAGTTGAGTACGAAGCACTTATAGCGGTTTTTAGCTTGGCATCACCCTTGGTGCCGAGAAAATATAGGCACACAATATTATCAGTAAATAATTAAACTGTTGTTGGTAGTTTACGAAGCAATGGAGTAGTCCATGGCAAAACACCTAGTTAAAGCCAAGAGTATGTTACTATAATTCCCAGTTGTTCGGTGTAACAACCCGTCCTTTTGAAGACAATTAAATTCCATAATTAAATATAAATTGGAGATTTGGAGAATTTCTCGAATTAGATATTTTGGGGATTCTCGAGGATTTAATGGTTTTCTATGGAAGTTGTAATTATTTTTGGGACTAAATACGTCAAAATATTTTAATTATATGCCGCCATGGAGTAAAGCGACAAAAGAGGTAAGATTTTGATTAGAAAACCCGCATTTACTTTTATGGGTTAGAATAGTGATTTGCGGTCAAGTACCTCGGATGGGAATTTTGACTGCGCCATGAGTCTCAGAATGTCCGAGATAGTCAGAAAAGAGTGTCCGATTGTCGAAATTGAGTTTCGAGGAAGTTTAGAGTTAAACGGGCTCGTAATTGAGTAAACGAGTCATTCTTTGGGTATTAAGGGACTAAACCCTTTTCTTCTTATATAAAGAGGGGGAGAGGGAGAAAATAAGAAAGAAAGGAATAAAAGAGAGAGAAGAGAGAGAGGAGGAGAGAAAAGAGGAGAAAAGAGGAGGTTCCGGCCAAACTCCACAGGATTCGGCTCGAGGTCGTCGGATTATATCCACGAGGCAAGTGTTTACTTGCTTTATTTACTTTTGAGCATAAATCTCATATCGTAGTTTGGTATAAACAAACCCTAAAGATTTTGGGTTGGGTATTCGTGAATAAAACGGGTTTTCAGGAGTTAAAACGAATAAACCCCTAAAATTTGTTAATTGGAGAAACTTAGGTTTTAACCTAAATCAATTGGTGGTTTAGGGTTCTAGGATGTTTAGAACCCTTAATATATGTGTATTTGTAGTTGGTTGAGGTTGTAGGACGTTGGGTGAGGCGGAAAAAGCTTGGGAGAAGCTTTAATGGCCGAAACCGTCTCGGAGAAAACGATGAATAGTAGGACATGCTCCTTAACCGAATCAATTCGTCCAAGGCGAATCGAGTCGGATCTTGGTCAAAAAATAAAATTTGTAGATATCTTCGACACGGTCGCTTGGGCGCCAACCGCATATTTTTTGGATTTTTTTTGGATTTATAGTGATTTTTCTACGGAAAGCTGTCCGGGATCGAAATCGCTAGTTAGAAATTAAGGATAGAACTTTGGAGATAAATATTAGGGGTTCCCAAAATGAATGTTAGGACCTCTAAAGAATTTGATGAGAGATGAAAACTTTAGGTTGGTAGGAATAAATCCGACTTATAGTTTAAATGATGAGTGGATTAAATTTTAGGTTTTGGGTTATATATAAAGCCCTAAGCAGAATTGGGATTTTCGGACAAGCCGAATCGATTCGAACCAGCCGAATCGATTCGGTAAGAGACATTTTGAAAGTAGAACCATTTGGAATCGATTCGGACAGGGCGAATCGATTCGGTGGCCGGCGAATCGATTCGGTGGCCAGCGAATCGATTCGGGCAGGCCGAATCGATTCGGTCCTGGCAAAATTTTAAGGTTTTCTCCTTTTAAAGTTTAGGGAGACTTAAATTATGATTTTGAAGATTATTATAGGAGTTTCTAAATGGGATGTTAGTACTCCTAGATGATGAATTAAGGATAATTAAACCTTGAATTAATTTAGAGTGTGATCCGGGGTATGGAGTTAATTAATGTTTTGGGACAAGAGACATTCGGGTTTAAGTATAAGTCCTTAAATGAGAACAAGGTATTTATAAGAATCAAAGTGAGGAAATACTTTGGGTTTAGTATCATGCTAATATTAAAGCATGATTATGATTTCTCGAGGGAATCTTTGGGATTATGGATCATCGCTAGATGAGTTGGCAATTATGGCCATATATATATATTCGAGGAGGAATATATGGTATATATGTATACTATGTGATTCAAGTATATATATAATTTGAGATAAATGATTTTGAAAATAAAATATGAATGTTTTCAAAATGAAAAGACAAATGATTTTTATAAATGATAAAAATGAGGATACACACCTCTCTAAATCGCTATCATAAGGGAAGTTGCGTGCGTATGGTGATGCCCCCTCACAAATTAACGCAGGGTGGATATAGTCCTATAGGACATATGAGCGTTTGTTGTATTTTTCTGCGTTGGTTAGGAGATTCCGAGTGTGGTCTTGACTATCCCGCAGGCATATGGCCGCTTCCCGACGTCTTGCGATGTAGGATCCTAGGTTTTCTTGATGATAGGCCCTGGAAGATGATAGCCATTTAGGGGAGCGCACACTGGGGAAACCCGGACGGGCGGTCTTAGAACGCGTTATATGTTAAAGCAATTTATGATAATAAATTGGATTTAATTACATTTCCTGGATGGAAGAAGGGAAATGGGATAAATGTTTTGGCTTCGGTAACACTTCCCGGATGAAAGAAGGTAAGTGGAAGCATATGATATGGTAAAAGAATTTTTATGATAATAAAAATGGCTTTTAAATACATTTCCTGAATATAAAAAGGGAAATGGGATATTTTGAAACGGAAAAGCATTTTTATGATAATAAAACTAGCTTTCAAAAGTTATATGATTTGTTAAAGCAATTCATGATAATGAATTGGCTTTTAAAATACATTTTATGGATATGAGAAGGGAAATGGAAAGTTTTAAGAAAAATGAAAAGTATTGTTAAATACTTTGTATATGAATTCTCAGTCCGGGAGATAGATCCGGATGTTTATGGTAAAATGTATATATATGGATGAATCGAGTACCGAAGGTCTAATGGATCCCGATGATCGACCTTACCGCGTAGTAGTGTATCGGGGGGGGGGGGGGGGTTCCTTGTTTGGATTTCGCTTTGCGAGTCACCCTACGCACGAATATGGCATTGTGTTGAGACTGGGGAGAAGTTTAATCCTTAGTGCTCTAATATTATTAAATCTTATGGTATATATATTTATATATATCTTTCTATACTGAGGGACTGGCGGATATCGACGATCGACCGTGCCGCATAGTAGTGTATCGGGGGGGTTCCTTGTTTGGATTTTGCTTTGCGAGACACCCCACGCACGAACATGACATAGCGTTGAGACTGGGGTGAAGTTTAGCCCTTAGTACATTGCTTGGACTATCTAGGATTGATAGTGGGTTGGGTGATAGACTAATTTAGCAGGGTAGCTTGACTAGGATGTTTAGAGGGATGCGCTAGGAGTGCACTGTTAGTGGATAGGTGAGGGGTATCTCATGGGAGTGCGATACCAAATTTAAATATGAGATAAAACCTTTTTCTAAAAATAAGGCATTTATGCACTTGCAAAATATTTTCAAAATTCGGGCTCTGACCCGTTTATCTACTTTTCCTTTCTTGCTATATTATATATATATATATATATATATATATATATATATAGGTGTCCAGACACAGGGACGCCTGGATGGCACTTCTTTCGAGTCAGACGTCAGCTGCAGCAGCTGTGGATGCTTGCAGGATTCTCGATTGACGCTTCTCTCCTTGTACTCTAGATAGGAGGTACTGTATAAATACTCAGGCCAATGGTCCAATTGTATTTATTTATTTTTTATCACATCATTCGATATGGTTGTATATTTTGACCGAGTGTTCGGTTATTTTATTTCATTTCAGTTTCATTTACGCATAAACTGTGTGGATGTTTTAATTTTAGTCGTTTAAAAAGAGTTGTAAAGTTAAAATTTTGACACCGGCCTAATAGGTTATTAGGAAATAAATGGATTTTAGACAGTGATGCTAAGAATGATCCATATGAGACTCCTGTTTTAATTTAATATTGGAGTGATCTCCCGATATCTTATTAGGCGGGATATCAAAGATGGTATCAGAGCATCAGGTTCTAGTGTCCTTAGGAATCTATGCAGACGTACTACGCTTTCAGTGTTGCTCTCATTTGTTATAGAGCCTCAGGACTAGGATTGTTGATTTCTCTTGTGAGATTTCGTTCTCCTGCCATATTATGAGATTATAGAAATCTTTTGCGCGCTCGTTTGAGAATCGTGTGCAGAGCTTGGATGGTAGCAGGAGGTGAGGCTTAGCTGGGGCAGCTGGTAGAAGGTTGGGATGAGGACCTTAGTAGAGGTCACTCTCCTTATGGTAATTGTTAAGGATTTTGGCGGCGACTACTAAATAATGGTAGTTAGGAGTACCGCAGTACCATACTACCAGTGAAGTAGAGAGTGGTACTAAAATCGAATTCCTCATTGAAATTGAGGGTTCGAAAGGGATCTTACGGATAGTTTTAACCGTGAGTCCCCATGATTTAGCCGGAATGAGAAGGATATTGTTATGAGTTTTACCTCAATCGAGGAGGTATATTTGGCATGGCTGGATAAAGTTGCGGTATTAGTTAGCCCTAGACTCGTGTGTGTAATTTGAGTTATGGAGGTCACGATAACATAATATCATGTATGTTTATGTGTTTTCCGCGATAGCGGAATATTATTTTCCTTCATTCGCCATAGAGGCGGGTGTTGATATATTGTATATATATATCTGGTTTGGGGTACTCGTTCTATATGTTTATACGAGTATGGTATTATGGTGAGTATATAATGTTATTGGTAATTTCAGAGCGATAGCAGGCTAAGAATGGCAAGTCTATCGTGTCCATGGTTCCTGGAGGGAACATGTTGTTGTTATGGTGTCTCACCTAGTCATAGGTTGAGTTCACCTTATTTATTATGGGTAGATGGAACTTCAATGAGTAGAGGTTTCCTTATCATGATTTGGGTATATGACGACCTTATATATATGATTTAAGGCTGCAGGATTATTGTGAGCTGTAGGATTAAGCTCATTATTGATTGCGCAAGTACTTAAAATTTGTGCGAGCGTAGGGTGGTATGACTGTTAGTTAGAGATAGGAGTTCAGACCACCTTTTTGTTGGATTAGGGGATAGGGATATCCCGGTTGCATGTTGAAATAACGAAACTCCATAACCAACGAAGTCAAGTGTCAATGTGTGGAGGGGTTCCTTGTTTGGATTCGCTTTGCGAGACACTCCACACATGACTCTTAACAGCGTCGGGAGTGGAGAGCTCTTATGGGATGCAAGGATGTTGATTTTGTGGAAAGGTCTTATAGTGTGGATGAACCACTATAGGCTATGAGCCACATGATGTTGATATACTATGGAAATATTATGCTATGGAAAAGTACTAAAGTGGTCCCCTCGCCACAAGTGGGTGGGTGAGGTTGGACTTAGATAAATTGATCTTAGGATAATAACCAGCCTTAGTGAAAAGGCAAATTTTGAGAAGGTATGTTTGGGGTATTGTGTTCGTGACACTTTTACAGAAAGTGGGCACTTCGATTGATTAGGTTTCCTTCCGTATGGGCCAAAGGATAAGATAGTAGAAATGCATTCGTAGTTTAGGGTAGGCAGTATTTAGGACGTCCCGCTGGTGTGCCTTAGGTCGCTATATCTCGATGACCGACTACGCGAGGGAGTAGTGTAACGGGAGGGTTCCTTGTTTGGATTTCGCCTTGGCGAGACGTCCCACGCATGAAACCAAGCAATTGTTGGGAGTGGAGAGAGGCCTTGGGCACTAGGGATATACTTAGGATTATACTAGCTTCGCGTAGGTAGGACGTAGCTTATACCGTAGTAGTGTTAGGATGTAAGTTTAGTAGAGTTAGTGGCGCCGAGGTTAGTAGAATTGACTTTTGCGGGTTGGGAGGACCCATAGGTGAGTATTACACCGAGGAAAGGAGACCCTTATTGGGAGAGAGTGTTACGTGTCAGACGTTCACTACGGATGTGCATGTAATACCCCGTATTTCTGAATATTTTATTTAATTAAATTGGAGAATTAAATGAGAAAATACAGCTTAATTTAAATTACGTAGGAGGAGTAATTTAATGGGATTTATTAAAAATTGTAATTTTGGGATATCAATCGGGAGATAGTTACCGATTTATATTGCCTCATTATTTTTACTTAGTGCGAGTGATAAATAGTTACTTAACGCGTGTAGACCGTGTTGGGGTGAGAACGAGTAATATTTGTTAAGTGACTCAAATGATAATTTAGAGGTCACCGATGAGTCCGGAAGGGTCAAATTAGTCAAAATAGTATACCCGAGGGTACTAGTTGAGTCTCGGGGTAATTTTGGACTAAACCGAGAACGTTCGGTGGCGTTTTGGTCTTTTAACATGAGAGGGTATGGAGACCTACGAAATTGAGAGCTTTATATCAGCCGTATGATAGAGGGATTAGGGTTAGAACACCCATGACAACACCAATACCATTAGAGAGAAGAGAGGCACAACTTTCTAAGGCAAAAGAAGGAATTGGGAAAGATTCAAAGGAGATTGTCACTATTAACTTGTTGTTGAAGAAGGATTGAAGGATGAAGATCATCAATCATCAACAACAACCACGAAATCAGACCCTACTGATCATAAGGCAAGTTGTTTATTGCAAAAATTATAAAGTTATAATACCCATGTGTAGGGTTTTTGAATAGTTTTGTTTAAATCATTATCTTGATTGGAGAAAGATATTATTTATACATGTTGGGATAGGAATCGCATGTAGAATAATTTACCTTATGTAGATGATTAAGATTCAGATTAGACTTGATGATTTTCGGATTAAAATCTGGATTTTGAATGATAATATGGGAAGAACACCATAAATAGGGTTTCAAGAAATTTTGGGTTTAATTCATTATTTCTTTAGAGGAATTTGAGTTTGTGATGTATTTGCCACGTTAGAAATTGTCCTAGTATAGGTGAAAACATATTAGGATCATTGGGTCGAAGTTTGGTGGACTATAATGGAGTTTGAAGATTTGTTAATAGAGGATAAGATTAACGAAGAAGACAAATTGCGTCTGTCCCTGTTCGATCGATCGATCGATCTCGAACTATCGATCGATCGACTATGTCGATCGATCGAACCCAACCGTCGATCGATCGACGCAAGCTGTTTCCCGATTTTTTTTTGTGTTAAATCCTTCGTTGATTTTTGGGAATGAATGAGTATCCTAGGATCTACATTATACTTATATGGGAGTGAGAATAAGACTAGTAGGTATATTGTTGAGGTCCGATAAGGCCATTTGGTGTAGGGCTTGGATTACGGACCGATGAGAATAAATCCGATTTAGTAGAGTATCGGGGACTTTGGAAATTGAGTTACGGGGCGAAGTAAATTCAGTTTAAGTAATAGACCAGTAGGGTAAGCAATAACTACTGAAATTATATGTAAGGGGTAACTAGGACCCTTAGAGTTATGTGAATACTCAAATAAATGCGATTAGTGAGATAAATCGTAAAGCGAATATTGTACGGTAGATATATGAGATTAAAATATTACGTACGTATATTATTAATTGGTCGTGCGTGTACCTACTGAATTATGTGATCTTTTAGGTCGAGAGAATTGTACCTAAAATAATTATGTTAGGGTCGATGAGACATTCCGAACTAACATAAAGTTATTATATGTTTGGGGTCGATGAGAAATGCCGAACCAAACCTTGAACTGGTGTCGCGATGAAAGAGTCCTGAACCAGAATATGTGTATATATATATTTTAAAAAAAATAGTTGGGGTCGATTGATAATTCCGAACCAACTCTCACTTGGGGTCGATGTATCATTCCGAACCAAGAATCATTTACGTGTGTATATAAATAATTGGGGTCGATGTATCATTCCGAACCAATTCTTACTTGGGGTCGATGAATCATTCCGAACCAAGAGTCCTTTACGTGTATAAAAAGGGCAAAATAGCAATGACTGATATTTAGTATATATTGTGTGTGAAATATATATACTTGATGATATTCTACTTCTGTGTAATAGTAGATTGATATATATTATGTATTTAAAGATACATACTGAATTGGTAAGTTAAGTAGTGAAACTTAATTACGAAATGCACTTTTAGATAGAGAAAATCTATTTAGTAATTCAAGTAGCAAAACTTAATTACACAAGTGGGAAGTTAACAATTGTGAGAATTGTAGTAATTTTAGTAGTGAAACTAAATGAGAAGTTTTGAAAAATAACATAGATGAAATGTTACTTGAGAATTAATTAACATACGCGAGATGTTAGTGAAATGGTTGTACCGTATGGGCGGTAGTGGAAATTAAGTATAGATAAGTTTAGATGATTACTTAGTCCTAGATAGCTTGGAAGATATGGCTAGGTAGGCTAAGTGTAGAACGTTAGGTGTGCACAAGAGATGAGGGGTGAGTAAACTCAAGGGAGTGTACGAGAACCTAACATGTGTAATCAATAACCGCATTTTATATTGTGATAAACGCTTGCTAAATATTTTCAAAATGTTTTGAGTACTAACTCTTGCTATAAAATATTTTCAAAACCTTTTAGGTGTCCAGCCACAGGGACGCCATGTATGATGATTCCATTCCAGGGACTCGGAGCTGTAGCACAGTGGATGCTTACAGGATTTTGACTAGACGATATCTCTCATTCAAATCTAGTACAGGATCTCACACTCTTCTATGTATGGACTTGTGGTCCGGTATTAGTCTCAGATGTTAGTTTCAGACTAGTGGTTATTCTATTGTTGTTTGGGATTTTTAACCAATGGATTATTCGGTAATACTTTTGTTCTGTTGTACTTTTACTTTGTTGTTTGAATTATAGTACATGATTATTTGTACTTTGTTCCGCATGGTTGATTTATCTGTTTTAAGAAAGATAAAATTTGGCACCGGTCTAATTTTACTTAGGGGATTAGTAATTAAAAAGTTTTCGACAGTGATGCTAAGAATGAACCATTTGAGAAACCTGTTTTAATTTAATAAAGGCCTGATCACCCGATGTTTAATTAGGTGGGGTGTCACAGTGCACAAGTTAGAAAGGTATATGGGCACCTTGGTAAGATGGTTTTGTATACCGCCTAAGATGGGATGGGCGTAGTATATAAAGTTGATGTTTATGCCGTGAAGCGCTATAGACGATGGGTACAATGTGATGTATTAGAGTCACTTTATGATTGCGGTAGCCGCATAGTATATGGTTGGGAACCGTTGGGTTAGTATCGTTTGCCTTGAGATATTAGGATTTGGAGCGATCCTAGTTTGTTGAGGTAGGTTGCATCTGAATTTCGAGGACGAAATTCCGTTGTAAGGCGGGGAGTATGTAACAACCCGTGCTTTTGAAGACAATTAAATTCCATAATTAAATATAAATTGGAGATTTGGAGAATTTCTCAAAATAGTGATTTTGGGGATTCTCGAGGATTTAATGGTTTTCGATGGAAGTTGTAATTATTTTTGGGACTAAATACGTCAAAATATTTTAATTATATGCCGTCATGGAGTAAAGCGACAAAAGAGGTAAAATTTTGATTAGAAAACCCGCATTTACTTTTATGGTTAGAATAGTGATTTGCGGTCAAGTACCTCGGATGGGAATTTCGACTGCGCCATGAGTCTCGGAATGTCCGAGATAGTCAGAAAAGAGTGTCCGATTGTCGAAATTGAGTTTCGAGGAATTTTAGAGTTAAACGGGCTCGTAATTGAGTAAACGAGTCGTTTTTGGGGTATTAAGGGCTTAAACCCTTTTCTTCTTATATATAGAGGGGGAGAGGGAGAAAATAAGAAAGAAAGGAATAAAAGAGAGAGAAGAGAGAGAGGAGGAGAGAAAAGAGGAGAAAAGAGGAGGTTTCGGCCAAACTCCACAGGATTCGACTCGAGGTCGTCGGATTATATCCACGAGGCAAGTGTTTACTTGCTTTATTTACTTTTGAGAATAAATCTCATATCGTAGTTTGGTATAAACAAACCCTAAAGATTTTGGGTTGGGTATTCGTGAATAAAACGGGTTTTCGGGAGTTAAAACGAATAAACCCCTAAAATTTGTTAATTGGAGAAACTTAGGTTTTAACCTAAATAAATTGGTGGTTTAGGGTTCTAGGATGTTTAGAACCCTTAATATATGTGTATTTGTAGTTGGTTGAGGTTGTAGGACGTTGGGTGAGGCGGCAAAAGCTTGGGAGAAGCTTTAATGGCCGAAACCGTCTCGGAGAAAATGATGAATAGTAGGACATGCGCCTTAACCGAATCGATTCGGCCAAGGCGAATCGATTCAGCTCTTGGTCAAAAAATAAAATTTGTATATCTCTTCGACGCGGTTGCGTGGGCGCCAACCGCATATTTTTTTGATTTTTTTTGGATTTATAGTGATTTTTCTACGGAAAGCTGTCCGGGATCGAAATCGCTAGTTAGAAAATAAGGATAGAACTTTGGAGATAAATATTAGGGGTTCCCAAAATGAATGTTAGGACCTATAAAGAATTTGATGAGAGATGAAAACTTTAGGTTGGTAGGAATAAATCCGACTTATATTTTAAATGATGAGTGGATTAAATTTTGGGTTTTGGGTTATATATAAAGCCCTAAGCAGAATTGGGATTTTCGGACAAGCCGAATCGATTCGAACCAGCCGAATCGATTCGGTAAGAGACAATTTGAAAGTAGAACCATTTCGAATCGATTCGGACAGGGAGAATCGATTCGGTGGCCAGCGAATCGATTCGGGCAGGCCGAATCGATTCGGTCCTGGCAAAATTTTAAGGTTCTCTCCTTTTAAAGTTTAGGGAGACTTAAATTATGATTTTGAAGATTATTATAGGAGTTTCTAAATGGGATGTTAGGACTCCTAGATGATTAATTGAGGATAATTAAACCTCGAATTAATTTAGAGTGTGATCCGGGGTATGGAGTTAATTAATGTTTTGGTACAAGAGACATTCGGGTTTAAGTATAAGTCCTTAAATGAGAATAAGGTATTTATTAGAATCAAAGTGAGGAAATACTTTGGGTTTAGTATCATGCTAATATGAAAGCATGATTATGATTTCTCGAGGGAATCTTTGGGATTATGGATCATCGCTAGATGAGTTGGCAATTATGGCCATATATATATATTCGAGGAGGAATATATGGTATATATGTATACTATGTGATTCAAGTATATATATAATTTGAGATAAATGATTTTGAAAATAAAATATGAATGTTTTCAAAATGAAAAGACAAATGATTTTTATAAATGATAAAAATGAGGATACACACCTCTCTAAATCGCTATCATAAGGGAAGTTGCGTGCGTATGGTGATGCCCCCTCACAAATTAACGCAGGGTGGATATAGTCCTATAGGCCATATGAGCATTTGTTGTATTATCTGCGTTGGTTAGGAGATTCCGGGTGTGGTCTTGACTACCCCGCAGGCATATGGCCTCTTCCCGACGTCTTGCGATGTAGGATCCCAGGTTGTCTTGATGATAGGCCGTGGAAGATGATAGCCATTTAGGGGAGCGCACAGTGGGGAAACCCGGACGGGTGGTCTTAGAACGCGTTATTTGTTAAAGCAATTTATGATAATAAATTGGCTTTAATTACATTTCCTGGATGGAAGAAGGGAAATGGGATAAATGTTTTGGCTTCGGTAACACTTCCCGGATGGAATAAGGGAAGTGGAAGCATATGATATGGTAAAAGCATTTTTATGATGATAAAAATGGCTTTTAAATACATTTACTGAATATAAAAAGGGAAATGGGATATTTTGAAATGGAAAAGCATTTTTATGATAATAAAACTGGATTTCAAAAGTTATATGATTTGTTAAAGCAATTCATGATAATGAATTGGCTTTTAAAATACATTTTCTGGATATGAAAAGGGAAATGGAAAGTTTTGAGAAAAATGAAAAGTATTGATAAATACTTTGTATATGAATTCTCAGTCCGGGAGATAGATCCGGATGTTTATGGTAAAATGTATATATATGGATGAATCGAGTACCGAGGGTCTAATGGATCCCGATGATCGACCTTGCCGCGTAGTAGTGTATCATGGGGGTTCCTTGTTTGGATTTCGCTTTGCGAGACACCCCACACACGAATATGGCATTGTGTTGAGACTGGGGAGAAGTTTAATCCTTAGTGCTCTAATATTATTAAATCTTATGGTATATATATTTATATATATCTTTCTGTACTGAGGGACTGGAGGATCTCGACGATCGACCGTGCCGCATAGTAGTGTATCAGGGGGGTTCCTTGTTTGGATTTCGCTTTGCGAGACACCCCACGCACGAACATGGCATAACGTTGAGACTGGGCTGAAGTTTAGCCCTTAGTACATTGCTTGGACTATCTTGGGTTGATAGTAGGTTGGGTGATAGACTAGTTTAGCAGGGTAGCTTGACTAGGATGTTTAGAGGGATGCGCTAGGAGTGCACTGTTAGTGGAGAGGTGAGGGGTATCTCATGGGAGTGCGATACCAAATTTAAATATGAGATAAAACCTTTTTCTAAAAATAAGGCATTTACGCACTTGCAAAATATTTTCAAAATTCGGGCTCTGACCCGTTTATCTACTTTTCCTTTCTTGCTATATTATATATATATATATATATATGTGTGTGTGTGTGTGTGTGTGTCCAGACACAGGGATGCCTGGATGGCACTTCTTTCGAGTCAGACGTCAGCTGCAGCAGCTGTGGATGCTTGCAGGATTCTCGATTGATGCTTCTCTCCTTGTACTCTAGATAGGAGGTACTGTATAAATACTCGGGCCAATGGTCCAATTGCATTTATTTATTTTTTAGCACATCATTCGATATGGTTGTATATTTTGACCGAGTGTTCGGTTATTTTATTTCATTTCAGTTTCATTTACGCATAAACTGTGTGGATGTTTTAATTTTAGTCGTTTAAAAAGAGTTGTAAAGTTAAAATTTTGACACCGGCCTAATAGATTATTAGTAAATAAATGGATTTTCCACAGTGATGCTAAAAATGATCCATATGAGACTCCTGTTTTAATTTAATATTGGAGTGATCGCCCGATATCTTATTAGGCGGGATGTCACATTCGGATAATAAGAACTCCAAGGGAAGAAAATGCCTAAGCAGATGCACTTGCTTGATTGGCATCAGTGACAAGGATGGAGCTACGGAGAACAATGCCAATATAGATACTCACACACGGGAGTGATCTAATGAGAAAACTAGATCTGGACCTAGTGGAGGAAGTCAAAGAACATACAACACGTCGATAGTGGCATACCACTAGCTAACGACTCAATGTTACAATAAAGGAGTAAAGACCGAGCACTTTGAGGGAGGGAGACTATGTGCTGAAAAAGGTCATTCAGAAAGGTAACAATTTGGAGCCTAACTAGTGTGGTCCGTACATAATATTTATCGTTGTCCAACTAGAAACTTACAGAGTTGAAACAGCGGAAGGAAAGCAGTTCAAGCATACTTGGAACACCGACCACCTCAGAAAATACTATTAATAATAACATGTAATGTCTTTTCATTTTCTGCAACCCGATTTAAGTGATAAATAAAATTTGTTAACAAATGTTGCTGTCATTTTTTTTCATGTTCTTCATCGGTACGGGGGAGATGTGCTAAAAACCTTGACAAAAGCCAAGCCTAAGACATCTCAATTACGCATGCCATACAATGGACGATTAAATACTTCATGTATAAAATCATGAGGTCATAAACAAGAAGTTTCACTTCATGTATAATCCCGCCCTAAAGGAGAACAACAACAAGAAGTTTACCAAATTTTAAGAAATCCATTGCAGCCATTTGGATGACAAGATCCAACCATAGCTATCTAAATGCTGGGATAATTCCTAACACATTTAGTCATCTCAGGTAACTAACGCTAACAATTGGTTAAGAGGACGAGAACCGTCCATTCGATCAGTAATATGCATCATAAAAACCTAAGATTAGACAACCCAGTTCGTCCAACATTAGTAACTAGTAAGTCAAATCAATCAGGCAATAACTAACCATATGATCATAAGACTAAACTACTAGTAGACTTATTTCTAACACATGACACTCATCAAGATGATGTGGCTTCATGTCAATAAGGTTATAACTATTATCAAACATCTGGCTACATTTATTCGTGCAAAATGGAAACAAGTAAAGATAACCAAATGAAGAAAAACATGAATATAAATTTCCAATATGATTTGTGAAAAAGTCATTACAAGGAGATCACAAAAAATAGATCACAATAAAAGTCATTCGTGAGGATGGGTTTGCTCGCTTGGCAAGCTCTCAAAGCCACCAGGAGGAATATCTAACGCTTGTGGGGTTATGGTCATCCTCAGATCTCTGATCCTAGATTTGTTCCCAGAACTGACATTGTCCACTAAATGCAAGGGTCGGTGTAGACCTTTATCCCTATTAAGGCCATAGACCCCACGGTATTTTCTCATCAGGATCATTTGGATAACATTCAAAGGGATCCATGAAACATCACTATTAAAAGGAGGACCTAGTTATTCCAAACAACCTAAATCATGTAAATACAACGACTCATCCTCTTTCGAAACTTTTCCCACAACAAGTGCGTTGAGCCAACCGTGCTTATAACTAATGTTCCCGCGTGGTCAAGTTTTGCCTTCATGTGTATGAGGGCCTCATCATAACCATTCATCCAAACAGTATGTGTTGGCTTATAAAATTGATACATAAGGCGATCTACCTTATCACTCAGCCTCTTGAGAGTGGACAAATGATTTTTAATGGTCGCAGTTTGGTCAAGGAGATTTTTCTTAGTCCACTCTTCCCTACTGACTACAAAATTCTTCCTTGTTGATGAGAAGGTTGGCCCTTAACTTTCTTTCTTTGCTCCAACTCCTCCTTTAGGCGAGCATTCTATTCTTTAAAAAAAGGAGGCGCCCTTGTTCTGGTTAGTAAGCCTGGACTTCTTAAGACCTTCCAGCTCAACCCATAAAGCATTATTTTCCTACTCAATCATTATGGCAACTTTTCTGACACCAGTTAGTTTAGGAGTAAGAATCAGCTACTTCTTGGAATAAGTTAATGCCAAAGAAAGTATCTTATAGTCAAACCCACTACTCTTTTATAGGTCAACCAACTTCTTCTCATGATTGGCTTGAAGACGCACTGAGTCCTTATTGCTCTTTTGTACAGCAAAAAACATGTCATGGTAGGCAGCATTATCTGTAACCACCTGATAGAAAAGACGATGTAGATTTAATTATAATTATTTGGCCATATAGGATGCATCGTGTCCAAGTAGATCCTCAATATCATCTTTGTTGATCTCATTGTGACCAGCGCTGAACAACCGACTGTGTGTTTCTGAAAGTCTCTCTGAGTAGCGGCCAGAGATGTCAATCTAGCAATAAACTGCAAAGCAGATGGTTAGATGTAAGCATTATACTCGATCAATAATACATAGAATATAAGTTTCATTTCATTGTAAAAATAGTTACATCGGGGCAAAAACCATACATAGATATGGTATAAAAAAATAAACGGAATAAGACTAAACATTTATAGCTCAACTACAGGGATTTATTTTACAACCTTCTCCTTTTCAATAGCAACATGACCTTCGCCCTGCTCAGTGATCGTCACTTGCTCCTTATCAGCAACAATAACTTTCTCTTCATCATCGTCAATTTCTTCATCAGCCTGAGGAGCAGTACTTGAAAGGTGTAATTAGAAGAGGTGGGACTCCTTGGCAGTGCCAACCTCAACAAGGGTTTCATCCTAACCATCTCTGAAGACCACTTTCTTTAAGTATTAAATATGCATAAAAGCATTGGCAAAGGCCTTATCCCAACCCTTAGTCAGAGGCTATTCCTTGGCCTTGGCAACAGAGGCCAAAGCTTGTTCAGCCTTGATTTTCGCTTTCTCAACTGTAACTCGAGCATCTTCAACTTCCTTTTTTAACCTCTCGACAAAGGTAATAACCTTATCTACTAATACCTTCTCCCCCTCCAGATCATGGACCCTCTTTTCCAACTTCTCTTTATCATTTGGGCCTCAATAGCCCGAAAATCATCCTCCAAAGACTTTCCCAACTCATTAATGGAAACCTCATCCTTTGAATAAGAATCATTCATCTTGTAATTCTTCACTAAAGCTGCTCATAGTCTATCAGGAACTATAACAAAAATAGGCCGAATGAGACATTAGCAAAATAATGGAATAAATATGAAGATTGAAAAATAAATAATCAACTTATAAGGGCCAAGTTAAGGTTGGATCAATCCAGTAACGTGATGTGAGGGATAAAAGATGCAGTCGCTCAATCGGCATGAACCTAGCCCTGATTAAGCCGCGAGCAAGGCCAAGGAAAATGTCTAAGATTATTGGTACCATTGTCTTTATATTAACATATTTTCTCCCCACGATCACAGTTGGGAGGGGGGATCCATCCTTATCTTCTTGGATAGGGGTTCATGGTCCCTAGGAGCGGTATCCAAAATTTGGAGGTCATTAGAAACTCTAGCATTAGATTCCTTGCTCGCTGAACGAGTAGGAGGAGGTGATCTTGCACCCGCATGGGTAACGATTAAATTTATGATCTTTCACTTCACCATTTTGCCTGAAGAAATGTTTTTCAGAACCAATGCAACGTCCTAAGGCTCAAAGGATGAAGATGTACTTTTTGAAAAAAAGTATCCAATGCTCTATGAGAGGATGGAGAACTAGATTAAAAGAATTTAGAGTTGGAAGTTATCGGATTGTCTAGGGAAATAGGTGTAAGTGGTATCTCCTTAGTAGGTCTGGCTATAAAGAAGGTTGTAATACTCTTATATCCTAGCAAAAAGGCAAACGACCTAGGATGATCGTCTATACCAAGCCTTTATTGGATTTACCACATAGTTTCCAAATCAGCAAAATTGACTTCAGAGTCGCGAGGGAATTTCTTCTTACTCATCGCTACAAAATAGAAAACGGGAATACAAATTCAGCAACAGAATTAAAAGCATAAATCAGATTGAAATATTCTAAGTGTGTCCTAACCTATTCCCTGGCCTACCCGAGGTCACCTAGGCCTATCATATGTTGTACCCTTAGGAAGAGGGGAAAATTATTAATTCTTCGCAATTAAACCATGATCCCAATAATCCTTTTTAGAATGAGGTAGATTCAAAACCAAATCCTTATTTGAGTATCTTGTCTTTATGTACTAAATGTTTCCATTAGTAGTAAACCAGTATTAGTAGTACATTAACTCCATAATTCCAATACGGGTCCCATGCAGTTCGTTACTTCAGTAGACCCCCATTAACGATCCTCGTAGTATTTGGGGTAACTTGGGTAAGGGCCACATCGAAACATTGGCAAAATTCAAGAAGTAAATGGTTGGGGAAAAGTGATGCCACACTCAACGATAAAAATAGAAGGTAGCCAGTGACCTTCAGATAGGGCACAAAGATCACATGCCCCATTTTCTATTTTAGTAACTACCCACTAAGGGATTCCATATGTGGCCTTAAAAGCTTTTAATGAACTCTTATTATCAGTCTAAACCATGTTTTCGCAAGAACAGGAAAGTAACACATAGGAAAATGAAGAGGGAAAAGAAGATCCTTACAGTGAAAGATGGGAAACTCTCACAAATGGCTGAAGAATTTGGAGACGAAGTAAGGATTCTGGATGAAAAGTGAAATGAGCAAAATATGTGCAAATTGACCTTTTATAAGCTTAAACGGCGTCCTCATGATTTCGCAAGTTTAATGATGATTAAATGTATCTGACATTTTTGTTCTGATGATGAATGATCACCAAAGGTAGTTTATTACCAGCATACCCCAGTGCACTTTAGCTCCCAAAATTTACCCATATTTACAAATTTGCCACTGAACTAGGGGGATAAATTTACGTGTATTTACAAATTCCTTGAGATCGCCCGTTGAATAAGAATCTTTACCGACCAATTCACGAATAAAGACCAGTGATCAGACCTCTATACAACCTGTCCACTCATCATCATTTAACACTTCATCCATTCAATCCACACCCCAAGCCACTCTTGAGATATACTCCAGAGAAACCACTATCCATTACAGTCATGAATGAAGTTTTTGGGGGCTTTTGTTATACCATAAATATGGAATATGACATAGACCAACGGTATTGTGACACTTATCATCAGAAGGTGCTTAGCTTACTCACTGAGTGTGGTTGGCTCATCATCCCATTGGTCGACTCGGTGTTGCTCTTGGTCGACTGGGTACCCGACCACAACAAATTGATATTATTAGTTAAAGTCACTGAAGCACGTGAGGGTCACACATAAGAATATGTTTGAATTCAATTATACAAACGTGGGTTAATCCCTCCAATTGAATGCAATTGAATCATCCTTAATCGTCTCTTGGAATGTATAAAGGTGTAAGTGCCCGACTTATAAAAGAACTCTACATATTCCCTTACTTTCTCTCTCTCTTCTATAAATAACACGCAATCCCACCTAAAGGGACATAATAGATTGACACGTTTAACACCCCTGATAGAGAGATATAAGGGAAATTCTTGAGAGCTTGTATTCACTTATTTGACAACTCTTGTCCATCTCAATAACATACACTCGCATCACACTTGTGGATTTAGGCACCGCATTGGGCTGAACCACGTTAATTCCTTATTTATTTGTTTGTCTCTCGTCTCTGTTTTAAATCTATACTTTTAATATCTTTATTTGTTACTATTCATCCTTGGTATTTATACACTAAAACTCATAAATCCATATTCCAATTTTAGGCGATAACATACGGGAACATGTCTAGTGGCTCAGAAACTTGTCTAATAGTTCAAAAAGGATTGTGACCAGTACATTTAGGTATGCATTAAGCAAGACCATCGATGATATTGACTAATAGACTTAGGCAATCTCACAACATTTGTAAAGGGTGCATAGGTTCTTAATCCTGGGCGTTATGATAATTAGAATGCTTACACAATTATTTATTTGATTGTTATTAGTGCGATTCAATTTTAAATTGGATCAAATGATCTCTGCAAGTTAGGCAATCGTTGTGTGAGTAGTCGTGAGCTCATAATTCAGAGGAATTTGCATCCAAGAAATATCTTGGATTATGATGATACCCTCTTAATATACTTATATGTTTTGATTCTACCAGTAAACCTGACCGGTGGATCTTATAAGAGTATCATGTAAGTGGAGTACGAGAATCAAGGAATAAATAAGAAGTTGGTTAAAATCGATTACCAACGAATTAATTTGACCAAGCGGTTATTGTATACATAATGCGGAGAATCATATTATGCACTACCAAACTATGCAAATAAGGCTTCTTTATTTTGAGTGATTTTGAGATAATTAAACTGGTGTGTAGTTGTGATTATTTAACATAATTAATCATGATTAAATGAAGAATGAAAACAAACTATGGGGATGTAATTTGGGTTTTTTAAGTATTTATTTGGAATCTAATTTAATTATATAGTCTTGGGTCCCAAGTATAGGTCATTACCCAAATAGTAGGCCTTGACTCTCTGGAAACCCCATTTAGCCCAAGGCCATGTCATATACTTATGTATAGAGGTGTAATCCAATGTTTTGAGCATCACATCCAATATGGACGGTCAGAGAGGGAGAAAAAAAATGCTATTCACATTTTTATGGAGTGGTGAGGAGAGAGAGTAATTTCTCTCATATTTCACCATGTTTTAATCTCCAAGAGTGCCCACACACATGGCTTACTTTCGGTGGATCTTATAATAGAATATTCGAGGATTTTAATGGATTATAGAAGGTTTTTTCAAGACTTTGGGAGTGAAACATGATCATCATATTCATCAACATATTTTTCTTCATTCGGATCACCAATAAGATCCGCAAAGGTATCGTAATTTGAAACCCTAAATTTATGATTTGAACTTAGTTCTTGTTTTTACTTTCCAATGCATGATAAATAGAAGTTTTGGGGCTGAAATGTTTCCGCATTTATGTCAATCCTACCCAATAATTGGTATTAGAACTCCGATTATAAATTGATCATGTTTTAGAACGGTCCATGTTGTCCACCATGAAACCTTAGTTTTGAATATTGTAGAAAATATGTATTTGTATATTACTTCGTACTAACATTGTTTTATAGGGTTTTAATATGTATATCTCTTCCATCATGGTCACATGAATGTTGCTTTGTGTGAATGGATAATATGGTGGTTTATCCGTATATTTTCTTCATATATTTACCTTTTTTGTGGGGGGGGGGGGGGGGGGGGGGGGGGGAATTATGTATAAGATCATAGAAAAACTTTACAAGTGCAAAGGAGGATAACTCCAAAGAAAATCTAAGGGGCATTCCCCTACAGAACTACCAACCACTAGCAAAAGCAAAGGCAATACAAGATAACATTCTAACTCAAAGTACTATCTTGTACACTCCAATTCAAGCATGCCATCCAGTTCTGATAGCTTCTTCTTCCTTTCTCCCAGCTCACAGCTCTGGCTCTGACCATACTCTCAATCTCTTTGACAAGCATGTACATAGGCCTGGCCATTCCCTTGAAGTGCCTCCCATTCCTTTCATTCCTTTCATTCCATAGGCAATAGATGGTAGTAGAGAAATAGATACTTCTGATTCTATTCACAAACTTTGACCCCCCATAGTTAGCGATGGCATTTTGAACCTCCTCCTCCCAATTGAGCCTTTATCTATACTCCTGGTTCCTAAATCTGATCTCCTTCTGCACAGACTCATCATAGATACACTCATTGAATAAGTGGGCAATGATCTCAACCTCCTGATTGCAGCTACATCAAAAGTTATCCTCTGAAATGCCCCACGTAAATAGCTTATCTTTAGTATGTAAAGCCTTCTTGCACGTCAACCAACGAATGAATGCTCATTTAGGGATATTATTCTTATTCCAAATAATCTTATGCCAGCTTCTTGAATTCACAATGGGGGAGAGCTCCCTATAAGAAGATCCAACTGAGAATTCATGGTTTATGGGAGTCCAAACCACCTCATCTTTAATTCCTTGTCTAATACAAGGAAAGCCAGCCTCTCAGATTTCCATAAGTTCCCAAGTAGTTGAGGTCCACCACCAACTATTGCCATGAATATGACCAGCAACCACAACTTTGTGGTTGCTCGCAGCATCATAAATGACTCTAGCACCATAATGATCCAATAAAGGCCCATTAGGATGCCAATTATCATACCATAAGAAGGTGTCCCGCCCATCACCAATATTCTGCTTAATGAAAGGTCTTCCCATATTCCTAATCTGGAAAATCTTCCTCCAACTCCAGGTTGTATCATTCGGAATTAATAAGGCCCAAATACTTCTTCTTTTAAGTTTGTAGGTGTTGCACCATTTCACCCGCATGTTATCTTTCTAACTGTAAATATTCCATAACTGCTTCATGGTGGCTGCAACATTCCAAGTCTCCAGACATTTGATGCCCAAACATCCAGCTTCAGTTGTGTTACAAAGGTTATTCCAAGCAACCTTTGCACCAGTGTGTCTACTGTCTGACCCAGTCCACAAAAAATCCCTCATAAGTTTGTTCAATTTTAGCAATGACCCCTTTGGGCAAAATGAAAAGGCTTGACCAATAGACCTGTATCCCAAATAACACGGATTTGATAAGTTGTAACCTACCCGCATAACTTAGGTACCTGTTAGCCCACCCATTAATTCAAGTTGTTATCCTATCAATTATCCTACTGCAGTCATCAACCTTGTAATAATTAGGTTATTTTTAATTATTGCATTAATCGATGTATTTAGATGAGATTTTTAGAGGATTTAATTATTTTTACTAGTTAGAATCCTTCATTTACATGTGTTTATCCTTGGACAAAATTTAATGGAGTTTGGTGAAGTTTTGAGGAAGTTATGGAGGTTTTTGCATGAAAGTTGTGAACCCACGATGAAGAAGATGAAATAGGCCCGGGTCGATTTGGATCCCCATTGGATCGATTCGAAAAGGTCTTTGATCGATCAGACACAGGTCAGATCGATCCAATTTGGGTAAGGTATGCAGTTTGGTCGGTTGTTGTAAGTTTTCACTAGTTGTGCAATTGTTCTCGATTTTGATTCTTTTCGGATCACGATGGTGTATTTATAGAGATTCAAATACGCGAAGAAATCCAAGTTAGATTGAATTTCACTTCAAAGAGAACTCTTCTTCGAAAAGAAGTCGTCTTTTAGTGGGATTCTTGATCTTGAAGAGTTATACTTCAAGAGGAACTCTAGGTCATGAAGGAAGGGGAGTTTTATTCCAATTTGAATTGTGCTTGCAAATCATTATATTTTATTATGATTATATCATCTAAATCATGTTGATAATTATCATGTGCTAAGTAAATAATTAATTAGTTTCCCATGTTGTTATGGACAACATGTATTTTTATTGTGAAAGGCTTATATCACGTTTTTTTTGGAAAATCCGTTTTAATTATTCATTTATAAATTGAGTTTAATTAGGTAAATAATTGAAAGGTATACTTTAATTTTGATCTCCGAGTTTTATTTTAATTTAAAAATAAATTTATTTTTGGAAAATTAAAATAGTAAGATCGGATAATTTAATTTGTTAAGTGAATTGAGAATTACCACAGATTTAATTTGGGCATTTAGAATTGGATGAATTGTTTTTCAAAATACCCTCATGTTTAAAATATTAAGTGGGAGAGGGTTTTTAACATAAATCCCACAGTATCCATTGGTGTTTTAAAATTTGTGATGTTATTACTTCCTCGCGTCATTATTGTTTACCCCCCAATGGATGGATTTAATCACCGTGACACCCTACCTAATTAAACATCGGGTGATCAGGCCTTTATTAAATTAAAACAGGTTTCTCATATGGTTCATTCTTAGCATCAGTGTCGAAAACCTTTTAATTACTAACCACCTAAGTGAAATTAGACCGGTGCCAAATTTTATCTTTCGTTAACATAATAAAATGTACCATGCGGAAAAACTAAATAAAACATTCACAGTATACTAAGGTTCAATACAACACAATATATATGAATGAAAGACTAGCCGATAAACCATCGACTAAAAGTTCAAAACCACAATCCATAATACTTAAAAGAACTGAATAACTATAAATCGTCAACGGACAACATGTCGATACATGGAATATAAAAAAGATCCTACACTAGATCAGAAAGGTAGAATTGTCTAATCAAGATCCTGTCAGCATCCACAGTACTACAGCTCCGAGTCCCTGGAATTAAATCCTCAAGTCTGGCGTCCCTGTGGCTGGACACCTAAAAGGTTTTGAAAATTTTTTATAGGAAGAGTTAATACTTAAAACATTTTGAAAATATTTAGCAAGCATTTATCACAATAAAATTAAGTTATTGATTACACATGTTCGCGTACACTGTCTCTTGAGTTCTCCTCACCTCTCATCTATAGTGCACACTTAACGTTCTATACTTAGCTCACCTAGCTATACTACCCAAGCTAATTAGACTAGAGTATTCAACTGAACTTATCTACACGTCTAAGTTCCCGTACCGCCCATACAGTACATAAATTTATTAACATCCCTCATTTTATAATTAAGACAATAGTAACATTCTTCACATGCTATCTTTCCATAACTATGATTAAGTCTGACCACTTAATTTTATCCTTTAGATATCCACTATCTAACATTAAATCTTTAAAATCAAGTTTCTCTACTCAACTTACTTTTAGATGTTTGCACATCATCTAACTATATACTATCACACACAAGCGGATTATTTATACAGTATATATTTCACTCACAACATGTACTATAAGGATCATTGGTCCTGATAATCATCGACCCCAATTATCCTATCATCGTTTAACCTCCATAATTAAGTTTCACTACTTAATTTACTATAGACTATTCCCAGTCTATTTTAAATTTCGTGATTAAGTTTCTTTCTACTTAATTTACCATTTAGATGTACATCTTTATATATATCATCTATAAGTCTACTATCGCACATAAGTAGAAACTCATAAGGTATATATTTCACACACAATATATACTATAAGGATTTATTGGTCCGACAAATCATCGACCCCAATCATCCTACCATTTACATTGGTCCGGAAACCACTCGACCCCAATGTAAAGGTCGTACGTATGTATATTGGCCCGACATTATCATCGACCCATATATCCCTACCATTTACATTGGTCCAAAAATCCCTCGACCCCAATGTAAAGGTCATACGTATGTATATTGGTCCGGCATTATCATCGACCCCAATATTATTCATCTACGATTTGGTCCGGATAATCATCGACCCCAAATCGAGCTTTCATGTATTGGTCCGGAAAATCATCGACCCCTATACAGGAGTAAGCATACTTCAGGTATTCACCCAACCTAATAATCAATATAATAGGTATTCACACAACCAAATTATTCATACTTGTACGTAATATATTTCTCTCTAATACTCACCATACTTGTTTGCTTTACGAATTTATTTCACTTTCGTATTAATTCGAGTATTCACACAACTCTAAGAGTCCTAGTTACCCCTTGTTATATCAATTCAGTAGTTACCCTTGTTAACCTACTGACCCAACAAATTTAAGCTCGCTCACACTTTTTCGTAATTATATTCTTATCATCTCGAATTAGAACACGTCACAATCAAGGCAATGAATCTCCACTTTAATTCTCTCATAAAATTAAAGTTCAACACTCAATCATAGACCTACTTCCATATCATTATTCCAGCAATATATTTCATTAAGGTCCCAAACACTTCCCCAATAAAATTTTAGGCATTTGAGGCTTAAAAAGAAAAATATCAAATTTTCTGGCAGATTAAACACCCTTTAGTAAAATTTTGATTTATCCCTCTACAGAACTCTGATTGATCTGATTCTAAGTTCATTGGAAAGCTAAGAGATATACCTTTCCGTAAATCTATGATTCACACTCTAATTCGAAGTACAATTCAAATCGTATACATTTAAATTCACATCAAAATTCTGGCTAATTACTACATTGACAGATCAAACACGTTGTAGTAAAATGTCGATTACTGCCTCTACAAAACTCCGATTGACTTGATTCCAGTTCATTGGATATATAAGAGATAGACCTTTCCAAGAATGCATGGTTCACACTCTAATTCGAAGTACAATTCGAATGACATACATTTAAAATTACGTCAAAAATTCTGGCAGATTGACATCTTGTGTTCATCAATTAAACCCTAAGTCATTCAGGATTCATGTTATTCAACCAAGAACCCATAAAGATTCCATGTTAATCATCAAATATATTTAAATTTCATTTTATCTTTACATAGGGATTCATTCTACATGCAATCCTACGCAAACATGTGATCGATTCATACATTTAATTCAAGGTTTTTCAATAGAATCAACAAATTCTTAAAACTCCCTACAAATGGGTATTATAACTTGAATTTGATTTGCAATAAACACTTACCTTGAATTGTTAAATCCGATTTTGTGGTTCTTGATTGAGGATTGATTATTTCTTCTCCAATCTTCACTTCCAATTTGGCTTGATGTGCAAGAACTCTTCACCACCTTTAAATTTCTCCTTAAGCTTTGAGATTTAGCTCTCCCTTCTCTGTAATCGTCTCTCTAGTAGTTTTTGTGTTATGAAACCTAATCCCCAATATCCAATATCACATCTAAGGCTCTAAATTTCGTAGGTCATTTAACCTACTTTATAAAAATGATCGAAACACCCTTGAAAAGTGCGAGTTTGGTCTAAAATTGACTCGGGACTCAAACTATACCCCGGGTACACTATTTCGACCCATCCGAAACCGTCCGTGACCTCTAAATTATCATCCAAGTCATTTAAAATGTATTTCTCATTTCTCACCACAAAATAGTCTACACGCATGACTCCTGGTGAGATAAAGTAAAAATACACGCATATCACTCGCTATGCCGTATCACCATAATTATCAGTTATTTACTATTTTCACTTAGTAAATATTATCATGTAATATTAATATGTATTTAACTCCCGATTAATATCCAATTAAACACA
This sequence comes from Sambucus nigra, assembly GCA_949130495.1. Taxonomy (NCBI): domain Eukaryota; kingdom Viridiplantae; phylum Streptophyta; class Magnoliopsida; order Dipsacales; family Adoxaceae; genus Sambucus; species Sambucus nigra. The sequence continues at coordinate 385,467,286 of OX422215.1, read as the reverse complement.
TTTACCTTTTAATCATTTTAAATTATTTCACTCGCGTAATTTAATTCAAACTTATTTTTCTCAATTAATTCCTCAAATTAATTAAATAAAAATACACAGAAATTCGGGGTATTACATACTCTCCCCTTACAAAGGAATTTCATCCTCGAAATTAGGAGAATACTGGTACTAAAACTTAGGATCTTTAACATCACGACATCCTCTAGTACCCAAATTCGAATCAAAATAACATAAGGGTCACTCTACTATACCCCCGCTCATAATACCTACTTATCAAAGGCTTAATCAATGTAGCCCAAGTTTGTTGGATTCACTACGTACGAATACACTCCATCAGTAATGTGATCTCAAAATTGGCTCTATTGCCTCAAATACTAATGGAAGGCCGCACATCACTGAGTGCCAACTTCCCGTATCCCCCCGAAATAAAACTCCCATTCTGAGAGAATTCACATGAACATCTGACCACTCATGTTAGTTCTCAAAACATCAATTTATGGCGACGTTACTCATATCAAATTTAAAAGCCACTTAAAATACTTTTTGGCTCACTCCACTCTTAACAACGGACTTCAAATCACGTCCGGTCCAAAAATCTAGTTATCCTCTCACTTTGGATTAACTAGAGGTAGAACGACAAGGCCTTCCGTACCAAACCTCAAAAGGCACCTCGTCCAAAACAAATAGGTATGTGTTATTACACACAACTATACCAATCGATAATTTTCTCACCAATTACCGTACAATGCTCTACGCCAATTGTGGCCATCCCCGATCCACGCCGCGGAGGGAGGAAGGGATCCTTCGGGTCCCGCGCGTCCCCTCTCGGGAGAGCGCTTCGACCGACGTCGATTTGTGAGGTGTGAAGATGTAGAGATTTAGAGTCGCCAGTCTATTTTACTCAAAACAGACAAAAGAAAAGGGGGAGCCACCCCGAAGGATGGCATCCAAAGACATACTGGTGCGCGCGAAACCAAATGATTCGAGAAGGGTTCGGAGGCTTAGTTACGAAATGGGAAGGTGTTAGGCACCCATTTCGCCTTTTCGGTTTCTCATGGATATTTGCTATTTTCCTTTATATTTCCCCCCGTGATATGTGTGCATGTGTATATATAGAATGGAGGTTGGAATCTTCGACTTGTATCATGGAAAAGACAAAGCGAGTCATCCGTAGGAATGTGAGATTAGTGTAGAAAATAAGATTTACATGATTACCCCTACGTTGACCGTTATAAAGGAACGATAACGCATATGGAATAATACGTTACTAAGAACAAGTATATAGAATATAATGGAAAATGAGATAAAGAGAAGATAGAAAATAAGAGAAAAAGTGAGAAAAGGACTCGAGTTTCGGGTTTTACCTCGAGACGCCTACGTAGCCTATAAAGGCATCAAAGTCCACGTAGTTCGCATACAAACGAGGGGTGGGGTCTAACCCATAAATCCAAATGGAGAAATCTCTTATTTGTAAGTGTGTGTGTGTGTGTAGAAAAAAGTGTTTTAGTTGTGAGAAAAGTGTGGAAAAGGTGTGAGAATCCCTACTTGGAATTTATGAGCAAACCCTCTTTTTCTTATTGTTTTGGGTTTTTTATTTATATGAAAATAGGAGATGTGCAATACTACTAGATAAAAAGTATGTTAGGATATGTGAACTAAGATGATAAAAGTGCTTAAGTAATAAAACAAGTTATTGCAAATTTAAGAACATTTGAAGAGAAAGGTGAAAGAAATGGACCTTCTTGGAGACTTTGAGCTTGATCTTAAATGTTGAGAAGCAACCCTTGTGCTTGGATGATGATGGATAATGGTTAATTCATCAAGTTTGATGAAAGGGATGATGAAAAGTGGAAGTGAAAAAGGGATTTGGAAGTTGAAATCACGCTGCCTTTGAGAGAGGTTTCTGGGGTTCGTTGAGAGTGATTTGCTTCTGATCTGAGCTCCCTTGCAAATGAATGAGGCCAAGGCCTCCTTTTATAGCCCCAGGGGACTGTAGATCGGCTTAGAGCCCTTCCTGCCTGTCGGCAGGAAGGTGCCGATAGGCAGTTTCTGGGACCTGCCGTTTGGCAGTGTGTTTCAGGCTTTTTTGGAAAATTAGCCGCCGAGGGCAAACCGTTGGTCAGAATTGCGCATGGGGTATACCGTTGGAAAGGTTTCAAATACCTTCAAAAGTCGTTTGGACTTCTCCCGAGATCGGGAGTTGACTTTGGATCAAATGTGGCTCGGAAGCATTTGTCGGTCCGCTGGACAGGGAATCGTTCGGACGCAAATAGATCGTTCGTCCGCATGGTAAGTCCAAATCGCACACGGGATGGACCGTTAGAAAGGTTAGGAGGTGTAATTCTACATTCCAAAGAGTTTGGCCCTGTTTGGGGAGTTGACTTTGGTCAACCGGGCCCGAGAAGCATTCGGTGACCTCTCGGAGTCGAACGGATCGTTCGTTCGCATGGTAAGTCAGAATCGCTCATGGGATGGACCGTTGGAAAGGGTATTCAGTGCCCTTCGAAGATTCATTTAGCCTCGGTCGAGATGAATAGTTAACTTAGGTCAAACAGAGCCTGGAAGCGCCCGGTAGCCTCTAGGTCGGGTTTGGGATGCAAGCATTCGTCCGTATGGTAAGTCGGAATTGCTCATGGGGCAGACGTTGGAAAGGGTATTCAATGACCTTTGAAGATTCATTAAGTCTCGGTCGAGATGAAGAGTTTGACTTTTGGGTCAAACTGAGCCGGGGAGTGCCCGATGGTTTTTAGGTCAGTACTCGGGACGTGACCAGGGTTTACAGTGATGAGTGGAGGTGCTAGGGACCTAAGGAGAGTTAGGAGTAAGGGAATGAGGTGTCTACAGAGCCCCTCGATGGGTGAATTTGGAACAAATGATAGCCGTCGATTAGACACCGCATGATGCTTCTGAGAGAGTGTGACCGATTCAGATGGTCGAGGTCGATTCTGAGGACCTAAGGAAGCGAGGATGACCAATTCAAAGGGTCGAGGTCGATTATGAGGACCTAAGGAAGCAAGGATGACCAATTCAGAGGGTCGAGGTTGATTCTGAGGACCTAAGGAAATGAGGATGACCAATTGAGAGGGTCGAGGTCGATTCTGAGGACCTAAGGAAATGAGGATGACCAATTCAGAGGGTCGAGGTCGATTCTGAAGACTTAAGAGTGGTGACGATCGAGGATCGAGGTCAATTCTGACCTAACTCAGGTGACGATCCAAGACCGAGGCCAATTCTGACCCAAGAGTGGTGACGATCGAGGATCGAGGTCAATTCTGACCTAACTCAGGTGACGATCCAAGATCGGGGCCAATTCTGACCCAAGAGTGGTGACGATCGAGGACCGAGGTCAATTCAGACCTAACTCAGGTGACGATCCAATACTAGGGCCAATTCTGACCCAAGAGTGGTGACGATCGAGGACCGAGGTTAATTCTGACCTAACTCAGGTGACGATCCAAGACCGGGGCCACTTCTGACCCAAGAGTGGTGACGACCAAGGATCGAGGTCAATTCTGACCTAACTCAGGTGACGATCCAAGACCGGGGTCAATTCTGATCCAAGAGTGGTGACGACCGAGGACCGAGGTCAATTCTGACCTAACTCAGGTGACGATCCAAGATCGGGGTCAATTCTGACCCAAGAGTGGTGACGACCGAGGATCGAGGTCAATTCTGACCTAACTCAGGTGACGATCCAAGACCGGGGCCATCTCTGACCCAAGAGTGGTGACGACCGAGGACCGAGGTCAATTCTAACCTAACTCAGGTGACGATCCAAGACCGGGGCCAATTCTGACCCAAAAGTGGTGACGACCGAGGACCGAGGTCAATTTTGGCCTAACTCAGGTGACGATCCAAGACCGGGGCCAATTTTGACCCAAGAGTGGTGACGATCGAGGACTGAGGTCAATTCTGACATAACTCAGGTGACGATCTAAGACCGGGGCCAATTCTGACCCAAGAGTGGTGACGACCGAGGACCGAGGTCAATTTGACCTAACTCAGGTGACGATCCAAGACCGGGGCCATTTCTGACCCAAGAGTGATTGAATTTCCTTGGGAAAAGAAAAGAGTTCCATTGGGGATAAGAATTGGATTTGAGGTTCCGCTGGGGAACGATGAATGAGCTGGGGAAGATTTGGATCATCCTTTGGGAGAGATCGCCTGGGGCGAGTGATTTTTCTGAATTCTGATGGGAAAAATACCATGAGATATTGTTTCGCATCGGGTAGCCGATGGCTAGGGAGGCCTTTTGCCTTTGATTTGAGCGGAGGAGCTGATCATTGGGGAGATAATCGGTTTGAGGTTGTAAACTCTGATGAGGAGGTGATTAGGGGGTTCGGACGCATCGCTCGAGAGGTCATTTTCTTGGATTTTGAGGGTTCCGCTAGGGAAAAATAGGTTTCTCCTGAAGAAATGCGAAAATTTTCTCGATGAAAATGTTCAAAATCCATCCTGGGATTTTTAGGATTTTTTCGGGGATTTTTTGAGGCTTTATGGCATTTTTTTTTTGGGTGATTTTTCCTTTTTCTTGACCTTTGACTGATTTTTTCCTTTTTGCCAGTCGGATATTTCTTTGAAGAACATGCGTGCCCACGGGACGACGGGGCTTAAGGATGTTTGGGAGCATCTTCCACCCGTGGTGTGCTGGATGGTATCATCAGTGGGTTTTGGGAGGTTGGCGGCTGCGCTGGATGAGACGCCTCGTTCGACAACAGTTTTGTGTGCCTTGGGGGAGAGGTGGTGGGACACTACCCACACCTTTCATTTTGGCTTCGGGGAGATGACGATGACTCCCATAGATGTGCAACAATTGCTGGGGTTGGATTGTGATGGGGAGCATATAGAGGTGGATCGCTCCTTGCGGGTGAGGCCGGAGGTGGTGCACGCGGCACTTGGTGATGTGAGGAGGATAGTTTCTGGAGATTCCATCCGGCTGTCCTTGCCGAAGGATGTTTTGCTGAGAAGGGTGGTTGATGTGGAGGACGGGCTGCAAGTGAGGCAGATGGCTCGGTTATTCATCTTGTTGGTGTTGGGAGGTTTCATGGTAGCGTCGAGCGGCGAGGTCGTCCATTTGTGGTTTCTGCCATACTTGAGGATGTTTTCGAACATCCCTTTCTATGATTGGGGGAGTCTGACCTTGGCGACCCTTTACTCTTCTCTGGATGCATTCAGCCGGTGCTGCCGACAGACTTTTACTGGAGCCATGTATCTCCTTGAGGTATTCTTTATTTTGCGCATTTTCATTTCATGCATTTGCATTTTCCTTTCATGCGTTCACATTTTCCTTATGCGTCTCTTTTTGCTTGTGAATTCAGACGTGGTTCTATGAGGTGATTGGGTGCAACACCCCACTGATTGCTTTGAAGGATGACACTGTTGGGGACTTCTGTCGACTGTACCGATGGCGTAAGGCCAACCGGCAGTCGAAGGGATCTCTCTTTCTGGAGGCGGTGCGTCAGGTCTTAAATGACCTGACCAGTGGTCGGGTAAGACTTTTTCCATTTCAGTCTTATTTTTTGCACCTTCTGATCTTGTGTTGACTCATGCCTGCTTGGGGATTTTCAGGTGACCTTTTATCCTTGGGAGACAGCTATTCAGGACACGGGGATGACTGGGGTGAACGCGCAGATGAGGCACTTGTTGGCGCATGAGTTCGGCCATTCCTGGTACCTCGGGGAGAGGGTGATTCGTCAGATTACTGAGGAGGAGGTGGTGGTGCCACCCGCGCAGCCTCCTACGTCTATGAGGCGGGAACGACAGCTGTTGGAGGATGAGAGGATCGCGGCGATGATTGGCGAGCCCTATGCTTTATACACGGATACGGCTGCGCCGTATGACTATATGGACTTTGTGACGAGCAGGTTGATGGCGCCCAACATTCATGATGCCTTGCCTTTCCCTCCTACTGGTTCGAGTCGGGCGGTGGGGTCTTCCCACAGTGGTGGTGGTCCCTCGGCACCTGCGGAGACGGCGACATCGGAGGTCCCTTTTGTTCTGCTGCACACTCCTTCGTACAACATTCGGCGGGCTGATGGAGGGATAGTGCCGACGTTGCACCATCCCCTTGCGATGGATACGGAGGAGCTGGGTTTGACAGAGGAGGTCCTTCATCCTGCGATAAACCTTTCGGTCCTTTTCCTCTTTTTGATTTCTTTTACTTGATACTGATTCTGTCATTTTCCTTGCAGCAAATTCGGGTGTCGACCACTTGGCTGAGAGATATCAGGGATTGGATATCATCGGCAACTGCCCACATTCGGGATACTGTCCATGTTCCTTCTTGCTTGGTACCGTCAGCCTCATCCGGGGAAGACTCTGGCTTGGGTAGTGGGGGCACATCATTTCACCGTAGGAGGAAGAGAGCGCGTCGCAGGGGTGGAAGCTCTTGAGAGAGAGAGAGAGAGAGAGAGAGAATGTGGGTTCGGGATGAGTCCCGTTGTTTTTGGCTTTTTCTTTATTTCCTGCAAAATGATGTAACACATAAAATAGATATATGCAATGCAATGTAATTTTTTTGACTATCTTTTATTTTAATGATGAATGAATGTATGCACATGTGCTTTTTAACTTTGTTGGTGATACCATAAAAACGAATATTTTTGGAATTTTTTGAAGGAAAGTTGTTTTTTTAAAAAGGGAAATCTTGTAAGGAGAAAACAGGATTCTTGAAATCCTTTTGCTAATATCAATTGAGTTTTTCTGATTTGACAAAAGAGGAAAGGAGTAAATTTCCGAAAATGGGGGGTTGCCGATCGGCAAGCTCCCTGACCTGTCTATCAGTAGTTCAGTCCAGTCCTATCAATTGAAAGCTTTGATTGGTACCCTCTTCAGCCTTTAGTACCTTGTGGGGTAGGATTCCCTCCGATTTTTGCAGGGATTATGTCTTTTGTGAGAGTTCTCAAGTATAAAAGGGGGTGAGGGTGGAGGATTTTCATCACACCTTTGCATCCTTATCCACTTGCCCACTATTTCTTTTCCCTACAAGATGGCTCTCCCTGGTAGCACCGAGTTTGTCAACTACCTCGAAGCCTTGGAAGCTATGTGCTCTTATAATGTCGACTATGATGCTTTCAACATGCGTCGAGTCTCCTTGTGTCGTAATCGACCTTTTGAGTGGAATATGCTGATGGTGGCAGTACAATTTTGGTACCCCGCAGACCATGTATTCCGCTTTGGGTGGGAAGAAGTTTGTCCTACCTACGAGGAATTTTCCGCCATACTAGGTGTGAATCCCAGTGTTGCCGCGGCTTTACCCAAATTTTCCCGCTCTCCTAGGGATTTATTGGTCGGGTTTCTTCACATCTCGCCTTCGGCGGCTAGATCGTTAGTTTCTGGAGGAATGATCTCCCTCCCGGCGGTGTTGCAGTCCGTGCATTTGCGGGAAGTAGGTGATGCTGGTTATGCTGGAGCCGTTGTTTTGGGCCTGGTCTCAAAATTGCTGTTGGTTACCGGGGTGGTGCGAGTGGACCCACAACTTGCAGCCATTACTTTATGGATGTCATATCGTCGAAATCCTGCGACGGTAATATTGGCGGAGACTCTGAATGGCCTGGATGCCTGGAGAGAAGGTCGTTCTGACTTTTTGAGGGGTAGCCCTGTGATGCTGTTCATGTGGTTGTCTGAAAGATTCCGCTTGTCGACTCCTCCAGAATATCCTTTGTCGGATGTCCCCAACTTCTTTTCACGCTACTTCATTCGTGTTGGCCTGTATGTTGAGAACTGGGAGAATTGGTTTGTGGAGTATGGGGCTCTGTAACACCCCGTATTTTTGTACATTTAATATTTAATTAATTCGGGAATTTTAAATTACTTGTGTTGTAATTTTAATTGAATTAATTATGGTAATATATATATTTAAATATTAATCGGGAAGCGAATGGTTAATGTTTAGGGAAATTTATTTACTAAGTGAATAGTAATAATTTAATTACGTCATTTCGGGTATTAATGACGGGGTATGCACTTATCCCAGCCGGGAGTCGGTATAGACTAAATTGGGTGTGAGATAAGAATTTTTATAAATTAATTCGGATGCCAATTCTGAGTGCGCGGTTGAGTCCGGATGGGTCGAGATAGTCAGAAAAAAGTATCCGGGGGTAGTAATTGGGTCTCGGGGTATTTTTGGGCATAGCCGGGCCCACATGGGGTGAGTTGGGCCACTTTAATTAAGCCCATTAGGTGAAAAATGGGATTGAGGGTTTTAACCTAAGTGGGGGGATTAGGAAATCAGCAGCCAACACAATTCTAAGCCTAGGGCTTGAGAGGGAAATTGGGGGAAAGCTTAGCAAGAGCAATTGTGAACTTTTGGAGCCAAATTAAAGGGTTAATTTGGGGTGTTCTTCGTCAACCAATCTCTACAACAACGGAATCAGACCCTACGAATGATTCCAGGAAAGTGGTTAACTATTTTGATTCTTAAAGTATGATAATCAATTCATATCATAGTGATGTGTAAATCAAAATTCGTTTTAGGGATAAATGGGTACAAAAAGGGGGTTTTGTTAATGGAACCATTGAATGGAATTTAAGGAAAGAATTAATTGTGCAATATAATTCTGAGTATGATTATTTGGTTTGAATGAGAAAAATCGGATTATAAAAGGATGAAATTTGAATTTGAAATTTGGATTGTACCCTAGAAGTTTTGTGTTCTTGAGTGGGTCAAGATTCATAGTGTTAATGATGTTAAAGGGTTTATATGATATTTTTAGTTCATGAGAAATGATATAAGATGATTAACATGCTGATTTGAAGTTGGTTTTTGAGGAAAAGAAACCTTAAAACTCGTTAATGGTGGAAATTTTTGTTGGGAAGAAGAGCTGTCACGAAGGGATCGATCGATCGATCGGGGGCCATCGATCGATCGACGATGGGAAATTTTGGGCAGTTCGGCCAGGTGGTTTATAATGAGGGTTTATTTAAGTTTTAATTCCCTTAATTTTATTTGGTGATAAATTCATATGGGACATATGTTTCCTTAACAATTATAGGGTGATATAATTTGGTTTAGGAGGGTGTGAACGGTATGTCATGAGATGAACGAATTTGGAGAAATAATTCAATTATTGATATTGGGCCGAAGAATGATATTCGGGAATTGTAGTTGGGTGACACTACATTATTAAAAAAATTTAGGTGAAATATTTAATTATGGACCAAATGGGTGAGTCCGGGTGTGCTAACAATTATAGGTAAATATAATTGGAGAAATTATGGAAATAAATGTGTGACCCATTGTGGGTGAAAATGTGAGAATGAAATTTTGAGATGTAAAATGGACCGAGTGAGCGAGTCCGGGGATATTGGTTAAGTGGCATTAAAGTAGTAAATTTATTATTGAGAGAAAGTAATTAATTTGGAGTCGGAACATTGACTCGGGAAATATTGAGGTACGGGCTAAGTGAGCGAGTCCGGAGATAATGGTTGGGTGACACCAAGTTATTAAATTAATGGGTGTGATAATTAATTTAATTAGAGTCGGATTTTAGATTCGGATATGATTAAATTAAAAAGTGTGATAATTAATTTAATTAGGGTCGGATTTTAGACTCGGATAGGATTAAATTAAAAAGTGTGATAATTAATTTAATTAGGGTCGGATTTTAGACTCGGGTAGGATTAAATTAAAAAGTGTGATAATTAATTTAATTAGAGTCGGATTGTAGACTCGGGAAGAATTAAATTAATAAATGTGATAATTAATTTAATTAGAGTCGGACTGTAGACTCGGGTAGGATTAAATTAATAAATGTGATAATTAATTTAATAGGAGTCGGATTGTAGACTCGGGTAAGTATTAAATTAATGGGTGTAATAATTAATTTAATTAGAGTCGGACGATAGACTCGGGGAGGTATTAAATTAATAAGTGCGTTAATTAATTTAATTGGAGTCGGACCATAGACTCGGGAAAAATATTATATAAATTGAGGTATGAGTTGAATATATTAGAATTGGACCATAGACTCGGAAAAACGATAAATTATTAAGTGAGAAAATTAATTACGTTGAGTCGGGCCACAGACTCAGGAAATTTCAGGCAGTGTACGGGATATTTAGTACACGATAAAGCCAGGGTTTATAATATATATATATATATATATATATACATGTATATATTGTGTGTGATACTAAATTACAGGCAGTGTACGAGATTTTGAGTACACGGTAAAGCTGGGATTTATATTATATATATACGGTACAGTGATAGTATATATATACGTGTTTATATTGTGTGTGATATTAAATATCAGTGACTAGATATTTATTCAATTTAAATACTCTAATGCTATCAAGGGAGGTTGCGCGGTGTGGGTGAATCCCCTAGCTTGAGAAGTAGGGCAAGTATATCCCCAGGTCATAGCGTCCGGTATATATGGGTGAGGGATTTATCTCACTTTCAGGGAAGGAATATGACCGCCTCCACTACGTTTATATTTTAGGCCGAGTTAGTGAGCGATTCCAACTCGGGGAAACTAGGTTTTGTGAGCACACCTAGTGAGATAGCATTTTAGAGGGAATCATCCGGTGAGGGTAAACTCGGAAGGATGGATACACGTATGATATATGTGTGGATGTTAGTAAAGGTACGTATAATATGGTAGTAAATATTATATGTAGGTGATAATACAGTGTGTGATGTATTTACTTTATATAACTCGGGTTACAGTTATACACAGTTAATTAATGAGAAATTAATTAAGTTAATCATTTGTGGGAATAATACAGTGTGTGATGTATTTACTTTATATAACTTGTGACACGGTTATATGCTGCTATTTAAGAGGAATTAATTAAGTTAATTGTGAAATAACTTATAATTCAAGAATCATTATACTCGGGTTAGAGTAGTATGGCAAGGGAAGGTTATACCAGGACTAGTTGGACGGGGTAGTACAACTAGGTGGGGTTAAGGTAACCGGTAGGTGTGGACAATAGTGGAGATGTGAGAATGTCCACAAGGGAGTGCGACACTAACTTAAATATGAAGCGCATTCATGCATTTTAAATTACTGCAGTTAATTCACTTGCTAAATATTTTCAAAATGTTTTGGGTTCTAACACTACACCAAAAACAGTAATTTGGCACACCCTGATATTAAAAATCTGGCACAGTTTAAAACTGTGCCAAATTTTGGCACGGTTTAATGACAATCTGGCACACTTTAAAACAGTGCCAAAATTTGGCACTGTTTTAAAGTGTGCCAAAATTGAGTACACTTGATAAAATATAAAATGCCCTAAAAATATCATTATACTAACTTGGTGTATCGCCCTCGCTCATTCCCGCTCTCATTTTCCCACTCACCCTCTCACCCTTTCATCCTCATCTCGTCTTTTCTTCCACTCTCGACGACAACAACCTTGGAGCAAGCAAACCACACTGGGTGAGATTCATGTCGTCAAAGTACACTGGACAATTGTACGTCTGTTGGGATTTCGTAGGAGGTCCATTGGTTAGGATGGTGAGATTCATGCCCTTTCTGTAATTTTATTTTAGGCTATTAGGTCTCTCTGTCTCTCTCTATATATCTCAATTTTTTTCCAGCTCATAATCATTGTTCAAATAAGGGTTTTTGAAACCCAAATATGGTATCTGTGGTTTGTTTTGTAGATCCCACTCTTGGATTTACCCTAAGTATACTCCCTGTTTTGTTTTGGATTTTATAATGTGAGTCGGAGATTTCAATTTCTTTTTTATGGGATTTTCTCTAATTGGGGATGACAGTTGAAGTTGGAGTAATTTGAAGAATTGTCGAACGATACCGTTTCAAGCAAGCTGTCCCAAATCTGTAGGTATTTTGCGTTTATTTTTGTTTAGCTAAACATATAGTTTTGAGTTAATTTTTTTATTTTTTTATAGTGTTTAAATCTATTTTTGGACTTTATGTGATTCTATTTGTTTTGCGAGAATCGTTAGTTGTTTAAATATTTAAGTCTTCAAATCCCCCAAGGTATACTCTATATATTCCGTAAGGTTGAGTTTGAATTTCGTTTGAACTATACATATTTTGTGATATGTAAGTTGGAGTTCGGATTTGTAAGTTGTGACATTTTATACATTGAGAACTTCACATGGTTAGGTAAATCCAATGAGGCCTTTTGTGTGTATTGTGAACTTATTATTTGATTTCTTTGAGAATAGTCATATTAAGTTAAACATACATGCTAATGACGAGGTTTAGATATTTTAATTTTTATACTTTCATTTAGTTCATCACCTGATGAAAATTTAATTTATCTCCTTGATTAAGATTGGCTCTAAGTATGAGGTACAACCCTCATAACATGACAAAGCAAAATGGGTTCATGTTATAGAAAAATAATATATATTCGTAGCTATTGACACATTCGACTCTCCAAGTCATACACATCTCAATTTCTTGGTATGTTGATTTGGGTAAAATCTGCGATTTAACTTCTTCCATATGTTCTTCAAGTACATTTGCATTCAATGTAGATACTTCATTTGACTTCAAGATCATTTTTGTGATTTAAATTATGTGTATTCACTAAGCAATTGACATATTAAATATACAAAGTATAACTCAATTGATGTGTATTCATTATATTGTGTCATTTGATCGTTATGGATTCATGTACACACCAAATATTCATTCTCCTCATCACTGTGTATATACAGATTTGTTTTACATAATGTAACACAATTTCCTGTTTGTTAGGTTGAAAGCAATGGAGGTGGAGTGCGGTCAATTGCGATTTTTCACACGGTGAAGGGCATGATAGTATTGAGAACATTGACGACCATGGGCTCGATGAAATTTGTCTACGAAGGTGAAGTTAATTTAATTTTCATTTAAGTTAAAATCAAATTGTTAACTTCATGTAATAGTAAACCTCATTTATTCAAATTGGGCGCCTCTCTTTATAATCAAGGTCCTTTTGACGAGGTTGAGACTGGTCCTTAGTGAAACCATCTCTCCCACTCAGAGCACTTATAAAAGTGGTAGAGATATTTTGGATGCATCTTTGGTGGCCAATTAGGTTATTGAGGATCCCTGTTGATATGGTTGCACAAAGTACTCACTCATCATTATGTCTATCATTTGGAATCTCAATGGCTCTTTGGATTGTTCACCCATGCCCTTTTATACCTATTATGTAACTTTTCACTTGACATAATTTATTTTGCCCAAGTATTTGCTGGAAATTGTATTGAAATTGATTCATCTCATTTTGAAGTGGATATCATGGTGCACATGGTTATCGGCTTAAAGATGGAAATGAAGGTGCTATTGTAGCTATTGTGTTGATGAAATCCCTTAGCGACAAGTTGGTTTTGTAGTGTTCAATACTCCAATCAAGTTAAGTTCTATTTTTATTCGAATTTTTTTAATCATTTTTAAGTGCTAAAAGGTTTACTTGATTTAAAATACTCCAATCCAGTTAAGAATGATTTTACAATCTTCTGGTCAGATTATGTAGGGTTCGTTGTTGAGATAGAATCGGGGCTAGTTAAATCCTACTTAAAAATTATTAAGTAAATAATGGAGTAAGGTGCTTGATCAAGATTGAATGTACGAGCATAAACCGCACATATCATAACCCCTCTCAATTTAAATTCTATAGGTTGTATTCTCACTGCAGTATAATTCTTACTCTGTGTTCAAATTGGTTTTTGCCACTTATTATTGTTTACTCTATTAAAGATAGTTACCTGGAAAATATAATTTATATATTCCATATTAGTTTGTTTTTGGTTTGCAAGGTTGTTCTTTTGTGTTTTGGGTATTAATTATCACAGACATAAGGTGGTTATCCCCTTCGGATCTCCCAAATAGGTCAAGCTCATCATCCTCAGCATTATAAAGGGCTACATGTGGAGGATGAGGGGCTGGATGCTGGTGTAGAGGTCTCACAGGTGGTGGAAAGTTTAGGTCCTCCTCGCTAGGCTTGGTTGGGCACTCATCCATTAGGACGATATTTGCTAACTGCTACTGATTACTGACAAACTGTGTTATCCATATACACGAAAGCCATTTGTGTACATGAGGCATGACATAGCAAAGCCATTTGTTACATCGTGGAGGGTGCACTACTAGATTGTGTAGTTGCTCTGAGGACTCCTCTTATCTTCCTTCAATTGGTTGGCCTATTCAAAAGACTGAGGTTCCACATTGTTCAAGCTCTGATGTTTCTGAAGATTTAGAGAAACACCATTTGGATGATAGGAAGTTACAGAAACAAGTGTCATCTCTATCAGGCATTAATTGGATAATCTTTAGTTTTATGAGAATATACATTTACTTACCTGTATGTTTCATCATTTTTAAATAGATATTGAGATGATGAAGGAAAGATTTGCAAAATTGTTGCTTGGAGAAGATATGTCTGGTTATGGAAATAGGGTTTGTACTGCACTGGCTATTTCCAATGCAATTACTAATCTCTGTGGTATGTCAATCTATCAATAATGGAGTTTGTGTTTAATTTGTTTGTTTTATTTATTAAGAATTTGGTTTTGGGTAATTCTTTTGAAATTTGATATTATTCCTTATGGAATTTTTAGCTACACTATTTGGGCAAATATGGAGATTAGAACCTCTAGCTCACGAAAAAAATCAATGTGGCGAAGAGAAATGGAATGGCTTCTTTGTGTTAGTGATCATATTATGGAGTTGATACCGTCTTGGCAGACATTTAGAGGCAATTGTAATTGTCGCGATGCTCCACCAAGAGAACTGGTCGTCTCTGTTAACAAGCTGCTTCTACAGGATGTTTTGAGTCAGATTTTTCATGTTCATTGGCAACATTGTGTTGGTAAGAAATGGTATGAAATCAACATGGGGTTGGGTATGAAATCAACATGCTTATTTTTTTACGCTTTCGCACCCAAATTCACATCAAGATCACTCATATTAGCACCCCTATTTATACCCGCACTTGATGCTTCATTACGCAAAAATTGGTTTACTTTTCTTCAAATATAGAGATAAATCAGATATTCGGTTTTATGTATTTCAATGCATTTGATATTATGGTGATGAAAACATCTACATGGATTATTAGTGTATGGTTTTTTTGAGTTGGAAATTACCAACTTTACCTTATGATGGAAATCAGTAACCATTGTACCTTCTGTTGTTCTTTACAGAAATCAATGAATGCCGAAAAATTTGTGGTCCGCCAAACAATATGATTAAAGTGATGTAAGTTATTGGTACTTGATTGGTTGTCTATATTCTGTTTTACTATTGCGAGAATGATGGATGACGATAACTTCATAGATGACATTGGTGTGGATCCTGCTAATCGATATGAAAGCGACAACGAACCACAGTCTCCTGGTGATGCTCCTCAGGTTAGGATTTCATCGATTTTTAAGCCATGTTTTTCTTAATGCACAATCAGATAACATTAAATATATTACTATTGTTGCTTTAAAATATCTTGGAGGTTGAGCTTTGTTATCTTGTTGAAAGGTTATATTTAGATCTTTAAATACAGTGTCAAAGAAGGATATATTTAGTCTTTCACAAGTTGGTCCTTGGAGAAACATTATTGAAATAAGGCCATATAGGTTTATCTATTAGGATGCAGTGCAAATACTTTCAGAGTAGGTTATAGGTATATGTGATTTTGATAAAGTATCTAGACTGTGTATCCAAAAGTTTCTATTCTCCAATGGGCTGCATCTTATATATCAATATACATTACTGTTTTGGTAGGTATAGGATGGTGAAGAAGATGATGAAATTAAAGACCTCTTCAAGATGGGAAAGAAAAAAAACTGAGAAATGTGCTGTGAAAATAGCATTGCTAGTTGAAAATGTGATGGCTGAGCTTGAAGTTATAGCAGAAGAAGATGCAGAACTAAATAGGCAATCCAAACCTGCTATAAATAAACTCAAAAAGCTGCCTCGTCTTACAGATGTCCTCTCAAAGTGAGTTGGCTATACATCATTTCTATCTTCAAGCATTAACTCTTATTCTTCTTCTCGATTTTAATTGCTCTTGGTGTAGGAAACAACAACAAGAATTCTTTGATCATGGAGTATTAACTCTCCTCAAGACTTGGCTTGAACCCCTTCCAGATGGAAGCTTACCAAACATTAACATCTGTGCAACAATTTTGAAGATATTGACTGATGTATATACATGTCTTCATGTCACCTTATTCATTCACATAAAGTAATTCTTCTTTCTTCTAATTAACAATCATATGAACCCAAAATTTTACTTTTATGTTGCAGTTTCCAATTGATTTAGAGCATTATGATATAAGGGAGCAGCTGAAGAAGAGTGGTCTAGGGAAGGTCAGGCCTCTCCCTATGAAGTCGCAAAATGATATTAACTTTATTTATTTATTTTTCTCTTAGTAACTTCTGTTGTTTTGATCAGGTCATTATGTTTTTGTCAAAGTATGATGAGGAGACCACATCCAATAAAAAACTTGCTAAGGATTTGGTTGACAAATGGGTAATATGAACCTTTTTTATTTTTGGTTTCTATAGATATATGAAATGACTCCCAACAGCCCCCAAATTGTGGATGTTCTTATATTTTTCTAATTGAATTTCAATGATGCAGAGTCAACCAATATTAATAAGAGCACAACCATGGACTTTTTGGTGCGTCCCCAATCAAAGATCAATCCGGACGAAATTAGGGCCTGAGCCAAACAAGTTGTGCAAGATCAGCGCCGCTTGAAGGTGGGTTCCTCCTCTCTCTCTCATTGAAAACATTATTTGAGGAAAAATGATGAACAAAATCTGATTTTACTCCCTGAATTATATTTAATGCAAAATAGCTATGCATTTTGTTGCAAATACTTATTAGGGGATTTTTTAGCGACAAAAAATTCTTATTATGCAAACATATATATATATATATATATATATATATATATATATATATATATATATATATATATATATATATATATATATATATATATATATATATATACCCATTGAAAATAGTTAAGGGGATTTCATACAAGACTTGCATATTTCATTTTTTAAGTTAACTTTTATCAATTGAAAAATATGGATATGGTACTTCCCAACTTTTCTCTTATTTGGGCCGTCTGTTATGGTACTTCCCAAAACCCCAAACGGTCCCGTAGGAGGGACTAACACCTCTCACGGGACCAATGTAACTTGTAGGAACTGACCGCGTAGTCCCGGGTCTTCCGGTTTGTGAATATGATGATAATTTGTAAAAATCAACACTTAGACTTGAAAACAAGCCGTTAAAGGGTGAAAACCCAAACTAGCCCCCAAACGACCCCGTAGGAGGCACGAACACCTCGCACGGGACCAATGTAACTTAGAGAAACTGACCGCGTAATCCCGGGTCTCCCGGTTTGTGAATTTGACGATAATTTCCAAAAATCAACACTTAAACTTAAAAACAAGCCGTTAAAGGGTGAAAACCCAAACCAGCTCCCAAACGACCCCGCAGGTGGCACGGACACCTTACACGAGACCAATATAACTTGTAGGAACTAACCGCGTAGTCTCGGGTCTCCCGATTTGTGAATATGACGATAATTTTCAAAAATCAATACTTTTAAAAATAAGCCGTTAAAGGGCGAAAACCCAAACCAGCCCCCAAACGATCGCGTAGGAGGCACGAACACCTCGCACGGGACCAATGTAACTTGTAGAACTGATCGCGTAGTCCCGGGTCTCCCGATTTGTGAATCTGACGATAATTTGCAAAAATCAACACTTAAACTTAAAAACAAGCCGTTAAAGGGTGAAAATCCAAACCAGCCCCCAAACGACCCCGGAGGAGGCACGAACACCTCGCACGGGACCAATGTAACTTGTAGGAACTGACCGCGTAGTCTCGAGTCTCCCGGCTTGTGAATTTGACGATAATTTGCAAAAATCAACACTGAGACTTAAAAACAAGCCGTTAAAGGGTGAAAGCCCAAACCATCCCACAAACGACCCCGCAGGTGGCACGAACACCTCGCACGGGACAAATATAACTTGTAGGAACTGACCGCGTAGTCCCGGGTCTCCCGGTTTGTGAATATGATAATAATTTGTAAAAATCAACACTTTTAAAAACAAGCCGTTAAAGGGTAAAAACCCAAACCAGCCCCCAAACGACTCCGTAGGAGGCACGAACACCTCGCATGAGACCAATATAACTTGTAGGAACTGACCGCGTCGTCCCGGGTCTCCCGGTTTGAGAGTATGACGATAATTTGCAAAAATCACACTTAGACTTAAAAACAAGCCGTTAAAGGGTGAAAACCCAAACCAGCCCCCAAACGATCCCGGAGGAGGCACGAACACCTCGCACGAGACCAATGTAACTTGTAGGAACTGACCGCGTAGTCCCGGATCTCCCGATTTGAGAGTATGACGATAATTTGCAAAAATCACACTTAGACTTAAAAACAAGCCGTTAAAGGGTGAAAACCCAAACCAGCCCCCAAACGACCCCGCAGGTGGCACGAACACCTCGCACGGGACTAATATAACTTGTAGGAACTGACCGCGTAGTCCCGGGTCTCCCGGTTTGTGAATATGATAATAATTTGCAAAAACTAACACTTTTAAAAACAAGCCGTTAAAGGTTGAAAACCCAAACCAGCCCCCAAACGACCCCGTAGGAGGCACGAACACCTCACACGAGACCAATATAATTTGTAGGAACTGACCGCGTCGTCCCGGGTCTCTCGGTTTGAGAGTATGAAGATAATTTGCAAAAATCACACTTAGACTTAAAAACAAGCCGTTAAAGGGTGAAAATCCAAACCAGCCCCCAAACGACCTCGGAGAAGGCACGAACACATCGCACGGGACCAATGTAACTTATAGGAACTGACCGCGTAGTCTTGGGTTTCCCGGCTTGTGAATTTGACGATAATTTGCAAAAATCAACACCTAAACTTAAAAACAAGCCGTTAAAGGGTGAAAACCCAAACCAACCCCCAAACGACCCCACAGGTGGCACGAACACCTCGCACGGGACCAATATAACTTGTAGGAACTGACCGCGTAGTCCCGGGTCTCCCAATTTATGAATATGATAATAATTTCCAAAAATCAACACTTTTAAAAATAAGTCGTTAAAGGGTGAAAACCCAAACCAGCCCCCAAACGACCCCGTAGGAGGCACGAAAACCTCGCACGGGACTAATGTAACTTGTAGGAACTGACCGCGTAGTCCCGGGTCTCCCGGTTTATGAATATGACGATAATTTGCAAAAATCAACACTTTTAAAAACAAGCCGTTAAAGGGTGAAAACCCAAACCAGCCCCCAAACGACCCCGTAGGAGGCACGAACACCTCGCACGGGACCAATATAACTTGTAGGAACTGACCGCGTAGTCCCGGGTCTCCCGATTTGTGAATATGACGATAATTTGGAAAAATCAACACTTAAACATAAAAAAAGCCGTTAAAGGGTGAAAACCCAAACCAGCCCCCAAACGACCCCGTAGGAGGCACGGACACCTCGCATGGGACCAATATAACTTGTAGGAATTGACCGCGTAGTCCTGGGTCTCCCGATTTGTGAATATGACCATAATTTGCAAAAATCAACACTTAAACTTAAAAACAAGCCGTTAAAGGGTGAAAACCCAAACCAGTCCCCAAACGATCTCGTAGGAGGCACGAACACCTCGCACGGGACCAATGTAACTTATAGGAACTGACCGCGTAGTCCCGGGTCTCCCGGTTTGTGAATCTGACGATAATTTGCAAAAATCAACACTTAAACTTAAAAATAAGCCGTTAAAGGGTGAAAATCCAAACCAGCGCCCAAATGACCCCGTAGGAGGCACGAACACCTCGCACGGGACCAATGTAACTTGTAGGAACTGATCACGTAGTCTCGGGTCTCTCGATTTGTGAATTTGACGATAATTTGTAAAAATCAACACTTAAACTTAAAAACAAGTCGTTAAATGGTGAAAACCCAAACCAACCCCCAAATGACCCCGCAGGTGGCACGAACACCTCGCACGGGACCAATATAACTTGTAGGAACTGACCGCGTAGTCCCGAGTCTCCCGGTTTGTGAATATGACGATAATTTGCAAAAATCAACACTTTTAAAAACAAGCCATTAAAGAGTGAAAACCCAAACCAACCCCTAAACGACCCCGTAGGAGGCACGAACACCTCGCACGGGACCAATAATTTGTAAGAACTGACCGCGTAGTTCGAGGTCTCCCGGTTTGTGAATATGATGATAATTTGTAAAAATCAACATTTAAACTTAAAAATAAGCCGTTAAAGGGTGAAAACCCAAACCAGCCCCCAAACGACCCCATAGGAGGCACGAACACCTCGCACGAGACCAATATAACTTGCAGGAACTGACCGCATCGTCCTGGGTCTCTCGATTTGTGAATATGATGATAATTTGCAAAGATCAACACTTAAACTTAAAAATAAGCCGTTAAATGGTGAAAACCCAATGACCCCGTAAGAGGCACGAACACCTCACACGGGACTAATGTAACTTGTAGGAACTGATCGCGTAGTCCCGGGTCTCCCAGTTTGTGAATATGACGATAATTTGCAAAAATCAACACTTTTAAAAACACGCTGTTAAAGGGTGAAAACCCAAACCAAGCCCCAAACGACCCCGTAAGAGGCACGAACACCTCGCACGGGACCAATGTAACTTGTAGGAACTGACCGCGTAGTCCCGGGTCTCCCGATTTGTGAATATGACGCTAATTTACAAAAATCAACACTTAAACTTAAAAACAAGCCGTTAAAGGGTGAAAACCCAAACCAGCCCCCAAACGACCCCGTAAGAGGCACGAACACCTCGCACGGGACCAATATAACTTGTAGGAACTGATCGCGTAGTCCCGAGTCTCCCGGTTTGTGAATATGACGATAATTTCCACTCATATATGTAATTTTTTAGTTTGAGTAATTTTTTTTTTATAAATTATTGGGTTACTAATATCGTATCTTTTTTGTGTCCTATTTTTTTTTGCAGGATAACAGTTTATCGTTGGCATTTATTCATGTGGAACACACAGAGAACTCAATGGTTTACAACAAGGGGTTTATTCATGATTCCATTTTTTTGTGTTATGGCCGTGCGAGCTTTTGTAGTTTTATTGTTAAATTTTATGGCCGTGCAGACTTTTGTAAGTTAATTGCTATATTTTGTGGCCGTGCGGGCTTTATGTTAGGCAGGTTTTGTATTAGCAGGTTTTGGAATGTCTAGAAAATAGAGGAAACTCTGTCCAATTTTTTTTGGTCTGTGAACTATTAAAGACTTGTAATATTTTGAAGTTTGTATGTACATTAGTTTATCAACAACGTGCAATATTTTTAATTTGTGAATTTTTGTGCTTTCAAATAATTAATTTTTTTCTTTTTATAAAAAAATTTGGCACAGTTCAAAACCGTGGCAAAAGTGTATCATATTTTGGCACGGTTTTGAACTGTGCCAAATTTGTTTAAACTGTGCTGAATCTGGCACAGTTAAAAACTGTGCCAGAAGTGTTCCTGTTTGGCCAAATCTGGCACACTTTTGAACCGTGCCAGAAAAAAATGGCCATTTTGGAACACCTGATTCTGGCACAGTTCAAAACCGTGCCAGATTTGATCTGGCACAGTTTTAAACCGTGCCAGATTCCTGTTTTTGGTGTAGTGTAACCCTTGCTATAAAACTATTTTCAAAACCTTTTAGGTGTCCAGCCACAGGGACGCCAGGATTGATATTCTATTCCAGGGACACGGAGCTGCGGCATATGTGGATGCTAGCAGGAGTTTGGATTTGACGCATTATTCATTCATTCCTAGAGTAGGAATCTTGTATCAGTCTCAGTTTTATTTAGGGCTTGTAGCCCAGACTTGTCGGTACAGTTTTCAGGTGTAATTTATTCAGGTGCTGAATATTTTTATTGGATTATTTATTTGGTGGCCGGTGATTTATTCGGCAAGTTGTGTAATTATTATTCTATTTACTTTCATTCAGTTGTGTGAATGGTTTATATTTTAATTCCGTATGTACTATTTTTTTTAATTAAAAAGTTAAAATTGGCACCAGTTTTTGGAATACTAGGTGGTTAGTAAGTTTTAAAAAGTTTTCGACAGTGATGCTAAGGATGATCCAACTGGGATTCCTGTTTTAATTTGGTATAGGACTGATCACCCGGTATTTTATTAGGCGGGGTGTCACAGGCTTGTGGGCTATATTGGTCAGTGCCTTGGTGGGGACAGAACAGGCTGGTTGGTCTCAGACAGACCTCTTTTTATTTCCCTTGGCGGCTCTTGTGCCAATTTGGCTGGGCGCAGGTCGTGCCCCCTCGGACCTCAAATTTCTTTCCGGTAGAAGATTTGACTGAGCGCTTGCGTCTGTTGCTTGGATCTCTGTGAGAAAATCGGCGTCCGTCGACCCGTCCCTCTCAGTCTGTCGGGAAGGTTTGGCATGTCCCCAAAGATTATATGAGGTGGTTGTGGAGGCAGGTAGTCAGCAAGATGTTGGCAGTGGAGACTGGACAAAAATGGTTTGTTTTATCTGACACCATCGAAGGGGGTGTTGTGGTCTTTTCGAAGATGGTTAAGGCTCATCGATCCATGGAATGTTTGCAACACTCCATTCAGGCAGGAGAAACTTGGTGTCCTCAGGATGTAGATGATGAGGGTGCAGGATCTTCTGGTAGCTGTGGGTAGGACTCCTGGGGAGTTTATTTATGTAACAGACGTGGGGGATTTTATCTGGTTTTTATGGTAGTAGGGGGAAGGGAGTTATCCGTTCCTTTTTCTTATGTAATCCGTACTGTAGTTTCCCATTAATGAAATAAATAAGTTTCTGATTATCCAACTGTGCCTTTCGATGAATTTTGTGTTTTGAATTATCTATACCGATTGCTAAGGCCTACATAATCCT
Organism: Sambucus nigra; assembly: GCA_949130495.1. Classification (NCBI taxonomy): domain Eukaryota; kingdom Viridiplantae; phylum Streptophyta; class Magnoliopsida; order Dipsacales; family Adoxaceae; genus Sambucus; species Sambucus nigra. The sequence goes on along the minus strand of OX422215.1, from coordinate 385,444,428 downwards.
TTTGTTCAAGTAGATGTTTAGAAATGAACTGCCGTTCTTGGAGATAAGAAAAGAATAGTACTTTGTGAAAAAGAAAAGGGTCGTGCTCATGTGAGATGTATGAGCTGCCTACGTACCTCTAGTTTTTTTTTGAAAAGTTTTAAAATAGTTTTTTTGTAGAGGATCAGGCCACGTAGTTCTGGGTAGAGGGAAATGAAGAGTTTTTATTTTATTTTATTTTTTTTAGAATAGAAATGGGATGAGAAGAGTCGTAGCGCGCTGAGATTTCTGACTAGGGGTAGAATTTCTTGAGACGGTCCAGATTGACTGGACGAGCCATCTCTTCCCCATCCAGGTCAGTGAGCATGGCGGCACCGCCAGACAAGATCTTCCTCACAATGTAAGGGCCGCTCCAATTAGGCTTGAATTTTCCTCTGGGGTCCTAGATGGGTTCTATTATCTCCTTGAGGGCTAAATCCCCCTCCTATACACCACGGTCCTTGACTCTTTTGTTGAATGAATGCACTATTCGGTGTTGGTATCCCTGTATGTGATAAAGAGCTTTTAATCTTCTTTTATCCAGAAGGGCTAGCTCATCAAGACGACTTTGGTACCAGTCTTCTTCACTAATCTTGCCTTCAAGCATGACACATAGCGAGGGTATTTCTAGCTCCACAGGTAGGACTGCCTCCATACCGTAGACCAAGGAGTAAGGGGTAGCCCCAGTAGAGGTTCGTATTGAGGTTCGATAGCCCCAGAGGGCATATGGGATCCGATCGGCCTAGTCTTTACAACTTTCGGTCATCTTGCTGATGATGGCTTTGAGGTTTTTGTTAGCGACTTCAACTACACCATTGGTTTGAGGTCGGTAGGGAGAAGATTTGTGTCTCTGAATCCCATACTCGTTGATAACTTCTATGACTTCTGCCTCGAAGTGCAAACCGTTATTTGACACTAGCTCGTGCGGGACTCCATATCGGCAGATGATATTTTTCTAGATGAATTTAGCCACCTTCTTGGCATTTAATACTGCGTATGACTGAGTTTCGACCCATTTGGGGAAGTAATCGATGGCAACTAGGACGAACTCATGCCCGTTTGACTCTTTTGGCGTAACCTTCCCTATGATGTCGATACCCCAGATGGAGAACGGCCAGGGAGAAGTCATATTATATAATTCCCACGGAGGTAGTGTTGGAGGTTGGAGAACTGTTGGCATTTAGGGCATCTCCGAACATAGGCGGTGCAATCTTGGGCCATGGTAGTCCAGTAGTAACCCTGTCGGATGATCTTCTTGGCACGCACGTGACCGTTCATGTGGGGCCCTCATTTCCCACTGTGGATTTTCTGCATTATCTTTTTATGTCAGCCCCTGTGATACAGTGCAAATGAGTTCCATCGAAATTCCTCCTGAGTAGTGCTTTATGACAGATGATGTACTGAGCGACCAACCTTCAGAGGGTAGCTCGGGCATTCTTGTTGGAACCCTTGGGATACCTACCATGTTTGAGGAGGCACCATATATCATAGTACCAGTAATCGGCTAGTTCGGGGTCTTCTGTGGAGACAAGATTAATATGGTAATAATGGGTCGGTTTGTCCTGCTTCTGAACTAGGAAGGGGGTCATTGTTATTCCCTCGGGCATGTCGATCATGGAGGCCAAAGTGGCGAGAGCATCGACTAGGTTGATCTTTGCTCGGGGCAGGTAATGGAAGGTGATATCTCAGAATTGGGAGGCTAACTCTTCTAATTGGGCATGAAAGGGTTGGAGCTTTTCATCCTTGACTTTCCACTTTCTGAGCACTTAACCGATGATGAGGGAAGAATCCCCAAATACATCAAGGTGTTGAATACTTTTCTTAAGAGCGACCCTGAGGCCCACTCTGCATACCTCGTATTCTGTCATGTTATTTGTGCAAGGGAAATCCAATTTTATGGCGATATGAGTGTGGGAGTCATCTGGGGCGACCAGGAGTATCCCAATGCCATATCCCTTTTTGTTGGCAGCGCCATCGAAGAACATTTTCCATCGGAGGTAGTCTTGAGTGGTGCAGAGGACATTTTCATCTGGGAATTCGGAGATCTAGACATCTGTTTCTTCTACAGGGTAGTCAGCGAGGTAGTCGGAGATGGCTCTTCCTTTAACGGATTTTTGTGTGATGTACACGATATCGAACTTGGTTAGGAGCATCAACCATTGGTCCATTGGGCTGGATAAGGCGGGTTTTTCGAGCAGGTACTTGATGGGATCCATTCGGGATACAAGCTTAATGGGGAAGGCGAGCATGTAGTGTCGCAACTTTTGGGTGACCCAGACAAGCGCGACACATACTTTTTCTAAAGCAGTGTAGTTGACCTCGTACCCGACCAATTTACGACTGGCATAATAAATGGCTCTTTCTTTGCGGGAGTCTTCAAGGTATTGGGCTAGCAAAGCCCCAGCTGCAGTGTCGGTTATGGTTAGGTATAGGAGCAAAGGGAGACCAAGCTGTGGTGGCATGAGAACTGGAGGTTGGGTTAGATATTGTTTGATTCGGTAAAAAGCTTCTTGGCAGGCCTCATTCCAAACCTTGGTTGAATCCTTTCGTAGGAGCTTAAAGATTGGTTCGCAGATGGAGGTTAGCTGGCTGATGAACCGACTGATATATTGTAATTTCCCAAGAAAACCTCGGACTTCTTTCTCTGTTTGGGGTGGTGGCATCTCAAGTATGGCCTTCATCTTGGCGGGATCTACTTCTATCCTCTTCTCACTGACCATGAATCCTAAGAGTTTTCCCTTTGTAACGCCGAAGACGCATTTTTGTGGATTAACTCGCATCTGATACTGTCGCAGTCGTTCGAAGAACTTTCGTAGAGCAGGAGCATGACCTTCTCTAGTTTTGGACTTGATGATCATGTCATCCACATAAACCTCAACCTATTTGTGAATCAGGTCGTGCAGGATGGTTATGGCAGCCCTTTGGTAGGTAGCCCCAGCATTTTTGAGATCGAATGGCATAACGGTGTAGCAAAAGGTTCCCCATGGGGTGATGAATGCGGTTTTCTCTTGGTGGTCGGGGTGCATCTTGATTTTATTATATCCGGCAAACCCGTCGACGAATGACTTGAGAGCATGACTGGTTGTGTTGTCCACGATCATGTCGATATTGGGTAGCGGATAATCGTCCTTCAGAGAGGCTTTGTTTAAATCTCGGTAATCCACACACATTCGAACCTTTCCTCCTGATTTTGGTACAGGTACAATGTTGGCTAGCCACGTGGGATATTCGATTACTCGAATAAAACCCATATTCAACTGTTTGATCACCTCCTCCTTGACTTTGAGCGACCATTCGGTGCGGAGCTTTCTCAACTTTTGTTTAACTGGCTTATAATCTGGGAGAGTGGGGATCTCATGCTGAGCTATTTCAGGATCAATACCGGGCATGTCATCGTAGGACCATGCGAAGACATCCACGAACTCCTTTAGCAATTCTTCGAGTTGTGCGCGCTCACGATCGTCAAGGGTGGACCCTATCCTAATCTCGCGCAGTTGGCTACTAGAATCGAGATTAACAATAACAGTCTCTTCTTCATTAACTTGAACGCGGTTATGTTGTTTGTTATTAAACTTATTTAAATCAGTTAAGAATTGTTCATTTGCAAAATCATCATCATCAAAAGTTTGATTAGAATCTAAACAATTAATGTAAGGCACAACAAGATACTCAAAATCTTCGTTTATTTCATTGATAGGAAAAACAGCATTGAGAACCTCATCAAAAGAGTTCTCGATTACATTTGAGCAAGGGTGGACAACAGTAGAAGAAATATGGTAAACATTGGGGTTAGGTGAGATTTTAAGAGGTAGAACTGGCGCAGCATGCCAGTTGAGGAGAGGTGTATCAGCATCCTTGATCAGATGGGAGGGGTCCAGTGATGTAGCGCCTGAATGGACCATGCAGAGTGCCAGCCCCAGTGTCTGCAGGTTGAAGGAATCTTCGGAGTCACTTTCCTCAGTCTCTTCAGTATCTTTGATAAGCGGTGGCACCTGGTGTTGGAAACTCTCGGCCCCTGGGTAGCTATCTTGGAAAAAGATCTCCATTCCAGGTTTCATCTTCTTGTCTGTGTGGTCGTACCATGGTTCTGGAAAATCGCAAAAGGGGAAATCTTCACCCTCTTTAATGAATCGTCCATTTAAAGAATCTCCCGAGATAGTTCGAACGCAGTCTAACCCTTTCTTTGATCGACACTGGCGGATCATTCTGAGCTCTGGTTCTGATGGTTGATACCCCGAGCCGTGAGGAGAAAAATCTTTCTTCAGTTCGATGGGCTCCAGTATCCCTTGTTGCCTTTGCCCTAGTCCCAGTCTGGGTATGAAGTGCATGTTTCTGAACATCTGAATCACATTGACATTGCCACGAGGGTCGTATTTTGGACAAACCCTTTCTTTGAAACCGTCCCCTGCCGAGAGTAGAGGTGGCTCAACTCGAAAACCTGATAGGAGCATATCATTTGACCCATGCTGTATCTTAAGGATTGGACTGCTGGTGCTTACACCCTCGGCATTATCGTCGTCACCCAAGATGGTGATGACTCGCCCATCGGCGAAGAACTTCAATTTTTGATGGAATGAGGAAGAGATACCCTTTATACTGTGGAGCCAGGGTCGTCCGAGCAACAAGTTGAAACAGGCCGGGATATCGATGACTTGGAACTCGACGACAGGGTTTATAGGTCTAACCCCCATTGCAAATTTTATGGATCCCATCACTTCACGACGGGTATTATCGTAGGCGCGCACGGCAGCGGAGGTTGGAACGAGGTCACTTTCTTTAAAGCCTAGACATTTGAAGGTTCTCAATGAGCAGACATTCAAAGCGGATCCGTTATCAACGAGCGAAAGCGGTACAACCTTCCCCATGACTTCGATGGATATATTGAGTGCATGATTATGATTCGGCCCAATTTTGGGGATTTCCTCTTCAGAAAATGATAGCATTAGGGTGGAGGTCAAGGACCCGACCAAATTCACCGCTTCTTCCGGTGTGGTAGAAGGAGGAACTATGGGTCCTGTGAGCAACTTGATTAAAGCATTTCTGTGCTGCTGGGAAGACATGAAAAGCCCCCATAGAGTGATGTTAACTTGAGTTTTCTTCTGTTGATCGAGGATCTTGCTCTCCTCGAGGGTCATTTCTAGCATAGGAAGGTCTTCAACTCCCTTCCCCTTGTCATTTGCTGGTAGTGAGTTTGGAATTTGATAATGTCTCCCAGATCTGGTCATGTGATTTACTGAAGAAGGGAAAAACTTAAATCCAGTTTCCTCGTTAATCTCAGGTTGTTCTTCCACCCTATCTATTTCTCCGAGGAGTTCTTCAAATGATATCATCCCACATATGTCGGCTACTGGGCCATTTCTTCCTGAAGCTTGTTCTTCATTTGAAATTTCTAATTCTTCCCCCCATCCGGTGGTAACAACTCTATTTTACCTCGTGAAATCAATGCATTCCACAACTTCAACGGCTTCCTCATATAGGTCTTCCCATTATGTGGGGATGTGTAAGGGTGAAGGGATCAGGCGCCCTTGTAGCTTCAAAGTGTCAAGTAACTCGGTGATACTGCAAATGTTGTTGGTTTACCTGAATGCTTCCGCCATGATCTGGACAACATCATCTAAGCTGACTTCGTCGGTTGGTACCACCCACTTATCTGATTCTCGGGCCCATTTTCGTGCTTCCAAAAATAGCACGCTGAACCTCTGACAATCGATAATCATCTGTGAGGGCAATTTCAGCCCGAACTCTAGGAGTTGATTCAATACCTCTGATAATTCCATACTTCCACTTTCATAACATGTTCGGACAGTGATGCACGCTCTGGTAAGGAGTGACAGTGCCTGATCAGCGGGGCTAGTAGGGTGTAGGAGGAAATATGGGAAAATTTAAAGAGGTTTAGGAGGGTATAGGGGTGTGATTTGAGTTGATGGATCGAAATTCGGGTTTTCTTCCAAGAAGATGGCATTGGTGTGATTTGGGAGTGGGTTATGAGTAGTGTTTGGCTGGTGGGGCGATGGTACCCCGATCAATGAGATCTTGGATTATGTTCCGAAGGTGAAAGCATTGGTCAGTGGTATGGCCGACAGTTTGGTGAAAGGCGCAATGAGCATCGGTCTTGAAGTTTCTTGGGAGTGGGTTTGGTAACGAACGAGGATCCAAGGGTTTTATAAGGTTTCGGCTTAACAGGGCTTGGTAAACTTTGGAGAGGGGAGCATGAAGCTCAGTGTATTCCCTTCGAACGGGGGCAGGGCGACTTTCTGGTGCTCATGATGCGGTTGGTTGAGAGATGTTGTTGATGGTTGAGACTGCAGCATTAACAGGCTTGTCATACTTTCTAGGGGTGAACTGTCTGGACACCTTCTTCGGTTCAACTTCTGTTTTGGCAAGACCTTCCTCGATTTCTACTCCCGCTTCTCTAAGAGCTCGAAAGTGGGGGTAGTACTGTCCTCCCATGGTTTCTCGGACATGGGGCAAGAAATTCTTCTTCACTATGTTGACTTGTTCTTCCTCAGATGGCCGATTGGTCATGGTAGCTGCTTTTTCCCTCCATTGGGCTATAAAGTTACTGACTGATTCTCCAGAGTTTTGTTTGAGCAGCTCTAAATCACAGTGGGTGACCTCAAGCTCTTCGTTGTATTTGTACTGCGACATGAATTCTCGGGCTACATCCTCCCAGCTACGGATTCTGGATTCCTCAAGAGATAAAAACCATCGAAGGGCACTGTCTTTCAAAGTTTGTTGAAACAGTTGGGCCATCACCTCTTCAGAAGCCCCTAGGAGAGTCATGGAACGATGATAACTGCGAAGATGAACAATTGGAGGCCACTCCCTCCGAATTTCTCGATGTTTGGCATCTTGAACTTCTCGGGTAACCTCGCTTTAGGATAAGGGGACATATGTGTGTAGTCCATGTAACTCCCAGAGATTCGGACCTGGTCGAACTTCTTAGTGAGCATCTTAAGATCTTCTTTGACTTTGTTCAACTCATCCTCTTTTGGATCAATGACCATAGGCAGGTTAGCCACAGGCTGGGAATGTTTGGCATCGGAAGCTGGGCAGGCGACGACCCATTGGCTGGAGGGGCACGTGGAGCGTGCTGATATTCCTCCGGGACCCAAATAGGCTTGGGTGGACCCATAGCATGAGGGAACAGGGCCTAGGGCTCTTGAGGAATAGGGACCTGGTTTCGTTGCATTTCTCGGACCTCAGCCTGGAGGTTATTAATCTTGGCCACGAGCTGAGCTAGGACTGTCGGCATATCCGGTTGTATGACTGGTGGCTGATCTGCATTCTCCATGGCAGATGGATGGATTCCGGATTCGGAAGAAGTAGTAGAGGAGCGAATAAAACTCTGAGGTGATTTGACTGAAGACCGAAGCCAATAAGGAGCCAGGCCAAGGGCGTGCGATCGACCTGAGAAGGCGTAGGATAAGATTTATTTTTGAGAAAAAGGGAAGAAACTATTTTTGGATTTTTGATAAAGAAGGGAGAAATATTTTTGGATTTTTAATAAAGAAGGGAGAAATGTTTTTGGATTTTTAATAAAGAAGGGAGAAATGTTTTTGGAGACGGAACTCAGCATGATTATTATGATTATTATGTTCTCACTTGTATTTAATTCTCCTAAATGCAATGCCGGAAAAGTGGGGTTTTTAATATATGCAAAGCTACAGTTTGGATTTGTAACCATGCTCGCGGACAGGGTCCTGTTTAAAAAATGCGCGAAAATTGGGCGGCAGGCCGACCCGAAATTTCGGCAGAGTTTCGGGTTGAAACCGGCAATCTAAAGTGCGTGTCCTAGGTTTGACACATATATGCGGGTATGCAGTTGGTTGGGTGAATCGGCATGGGTTCCCTCTTTTGGCGTGACTTCCACGATATACGTCTTGCTCTTGCGAGCAATCGGTACGTATGGACAAGCCATTTGATATACCTGAGTGTACGTGAATTGCCTCACCATATATCTTGTGGGGACGGTACGTGTGAGAGCGAATTCGATATACTCGGCGTACGTGAACGAATTCCCTGCAATATACCTCCCGTCATGACTTCGGTCAAGCGGTACGATGCGGGGGAACCGTTTGATATACGTCGAAGGTACTTGGCCAATGGAAGGTGAGAGTCATATCGCTTAGGCTAACTGCGACCTGCCGGACCAGCGCCCATCACGAAGTGACCCTCTAGTTACTGGGTCAAATTTGGTAAATAGCAATGCTCTTTGGTGATATCGTGTGAATCATGCATGATTCTCTTATTAGTATCTTATGATGAGAATGCCTTTCTTGATTATGCCAAAACAGGAAGCCAAGTACAAGTACCCCAAAAGGTACACCAAGCATGGATGGGTGATGCGTGCAACATGGGCATATACATGTGATCCTAGGTGCACGTGGTGCGAAGTGTACATGGAGAATTTTCTACAAGTGTGTGAATATAAGCATAGGCATGGGATATACATGTGAGAAAGGGGGATAGGAAGATATGGGGGGGGGGGGGACATAAACAAATATAGCATCCATGTAAATAGAATCAAGCCATCAAAATATAATAAAAAACATCCCCAGCAGAGTCACCACTGTGGCCATCCCCGATCCCCATCGCGGAGGGAGGAAGGGATCCTTCGGGTCCCGCGCGTCCCCTCTCGGGAGAGCGCTTCGGCCGGCGTCAATTTGTGAGGTGTGAAGATGTAGAGAGATTTAGAGTCGCCAATCTATTTTACTCAAAACAAACAAAAGAAAAGGGGGAGCCACCCCGAAGGATGGCATCCAAAGACATACTGGTGCGCGCGAAACCAAATGATTCGAGAAGGGTTCGGAGGCTTAGTTACGAAATGGGAAGGTGTTAGGCACCCATTTCACCCTTTCGGTTTCTCATGGATATTTTCTATTTTCCTTTATATTTACCCCCGTGATATGTGTGCATGTGTATATATAGAATGGAGGTTGGAATCTTCGACTTGTATCATGGAAAAGACAAAGCGAGTCATCCGTAGGAATGTGAGATTAGTGTAGAAAATAAGATTTACGTGATTACCCCTACGTTGATCGTTATAAAGGAACGATAATGCATATGGAATAATACGTTACTAAGAACAAGTATATAGAATATAATGGAAAATGAGATAAAGAGAAGATAGAAAATAAGAGAAAAAGTGAGAAAAGGACTCGAGTTTCGGGTTTTACCCCGAGACGCCTACGTAGCCTATAAAGGCATCAAAGTCCACGTAGTTCGCATACAAACGAGGGGTGGGGTATAACCCATAAATCCAAATGGAGAAATCTCTTATTTGTAAGTGTGTGTGTGTGTGTAGAAAAAAGTGTTTTAGTTGTGAGAAAAGTGTGGAAAATTTGTGAGAATCCCTACTTGGAATTTATGAGCAAACCCTCTTTTTCTTATTTTTTGGGTTTTTTATTTATATGAAAATAGGAGATGTGAAATACTACTAGATAAAAAGTATGTTAGGATATGTGAACTAAGATGATAAAAGTGCTTAAGTAATAAAACAAGTTATTGCAAATTTAAGAAGATTTGAAGAGAAAGGTGAAAGATATGGACCTTCTTGGAGACTTTGAGATTGATCTTAAATGTTCAGAAGCAACCATTGTGCTTGGATGATGATGGATAATGGTTAATTCATCAAGTTTGATGAAAGGGATGATGAAAAGTGGAAGTGAAAAAGGGATTTGGAAGTTGAAATCACGCTGCCTTCGAGAGAGGTTTCTGGGGTTCGTTGGGAGTGATTTGCTTCTGATCTGAGCTCCCTTGCAAATGAATGAGGCAAAGGCCTCCTTTTATAGTCCCAGGGGACTGTCGATCGGCTTAGAGCCCTTCCTGCCTATCGGCAGGAAGGTGCCGATAGGCAGGTTCTGGGACATGCCGTTTGGCAGTGTGTTTCAGGCTTTTTTGAAAAATTAGCCGCCGAGGGCAAACCGTTGGTCAGAATCGCGCATGGTATTTCAGATACCTTCGAAAGTCCTTTGGACCTCTCCCGAGTTCAGGAGTTGACTTTGGGTCAAATGTGGCTTGGAAGCGTTTGTCGGTCCGTTGGACGGGGAATCGTTCGAACGCAAATGGATCGTTCGTCCGCATGGTAAGTCCAAATCGCGCACGGGATGGACCGTTAGAAAGGTTAGGAGTTGTACTTTGACATTCCAAAGAGTTTGGCCCAGTTTAGGGAGTTGACTTTGGTCAACCGGGTTCGAGAAGCATTCGGTGACCTCTCGGAGTCGAACGAATCGTTCGTTCGCATGGTAAGTCAGAATCGCGCACGGGACGGACCGTTGGAAAGTGTATTCAGTTCCTTTCGAAGATTCATTCAGCCTCAGTCGAGATGAAGAGTTGAATTAGGTCAAACAGAGCCTGGAAGCGCCCGGTGGCCTCTAGGTCGGGTTTGGGATGCAAACGGATCATTCGTCCGCATGGTAAGTTGGAATCACGCATGGGGCGGACCATTGGTAAGGGTATTCAGTGCCCTTCGAAGATTCATTGAGTCTCAGTCGAGATGAAGAGTTTGAATTTTGGGTCAAACTGAGCCGGGGAGTGCCCGATGGCTTTTAGGTCAGTACTCGGGACGTGACCAGGGTTTACAGTGATGAGTGGAGGTGCTAGGGACCTAAGGAGAGTTAGGGGGTAACAGAATGAGGTGTCTACACCAATTTTGAGTTAGCTCCGTTACATAAGTAGACTGTCCTCAATGACTCTAGAGTCGCATTTATACAGCTTTACTTGTCGTAATTCACCTCCTGTTTACTCATCGGGCCATAAGTGACACGACTTGCTAATAGCAAAACATCATCCCCCAATTCCTCCTTAAAATCCCTCTCGGAGGTGGGGTTCAAGGGTCTCATCTTGATACACAATAGTAGTGAGTAGCACGTAACAATGTAACTCACCCAAGGTAAATAATAATTTCTCCACCTCGGTCAAACCATTCCACATACTCGAAGGAAATCGTGACATTGTCCTGATATTGGCAACCCATCATTAAAATTTATCAGCCTGACTGCCCATTTCGTCACTGGAATCGTTGGCTTAATACACAATTTCTAGCTTGATCATTTCGCATCAATGTTTTTCTCATCTACGAGTGGTGCACCCGAAGACAATCTCCCTTTGTCTCACCCAACACCACCTTCCACTTATAATATCTCACATTAAGTGTTACTACATACACCCCTTCTTTCCTTGGAGTATGCTAACATTATAGTCATGCGCAAGCCACTCTTAAAGACTCATTCGAGTAAGGCTCCGCTCTACTTTCTCATAATAATTTGGTATCTTTTTCATCAAGAGGTATCTTTTAAATGGATTTCCATTACCTTTCAACCCATCTTGAGTGTGCTAGCTCTCGTTGCACATATATGCTTGAATTATCGTCTTTCTCACACAACATTCAATCCGTCATACTATTTTAACCTTGTTTATAGCTGGCCCTCAGGTATATATTATACACATTCATTTTCACGTCCTTCTATCTCGGACATCTTAGGAACTAACTAACCAGGGTGCCCATAAACCCTATCATTCGTGCATATCTTCACAACCATGATATAATCTGTGCATATCATCCGTGCTCATAAAAATTTGGGTATTCTCAATCACCCCACTAATAATGATATAATTTTACTCGACATCGTCTCACCCTTCAACCTGTGGTGAGAGGAAAATTTCCAGTGCTTTTTCAAGGCACTACAGGCTTCACATGCCTTATTTGCATAATATCTCTCAGTTTGACGTGTTCTCTCCACACATAAAACGAGTAACAACTACAGTGTTAGCCCTTACCCTAACATCTAACACATTTCTCAACTCCCGTGTCTCTAAAGGAGTGATATAACAATGTGCTTTTTTTTATCACTAAGTACTGAGCGCTAAACAAAATAACGATCTCAATCTCTCCGCTCGTCTGTAACCCAGTATACCCTGAATCATATCAACCTAGTCCTTACACACCGGGATTAACTGTAACGATACCTCTATGCTCTCCAAAGTCTCCAACAAAATGTATCATAAGTGCGAGCTCAACCCTCTTTCAGGCGAGGAATCGCCAAATGGCACATCCTGCCCTGGAATAATGAAAACGATAGCCTTGCACTAACGACCCACTACCGCTCTAACCATTATTGACCAGTCTATATCCAGGAGAATATCATACTCGTATAACACATCACTAAAATGAGTAGTTCTAATACATTCCCCACTAAGTCCATACCCTCTCCCTTACGGATGAATTCAATGATAACCCCGCTACACAACGGTATAATATATACACATAATAATGTATCGATATATCCACTACACTCGTCTCACATGTGAATCTAGCGTTAATCAAAATATCATGACTCGCTCGATCACACAAAATATACCTCATTCGGCCGAGGATACAACTCATATTTCTACCTTGCCAATCTCCTTGGCTGCTCAAACAGTTCTCGAGCATAACACGCTTGTTCGAACCGAACCCCAAAACATTCTTAATCATTGCCTTGCTAGGCACCATACTCATGTCCCTTCACTCGCTTTGGGCAAAATAAATACATGTGGTCTCACTCTCCACATAAAAATATCTCTTGATAAAATCCCCTATATTTGCGGCCACGCTGGACCACCGTTGTTCCTTTAGCTCCGCTGGCCCTAGGGAACGCACTACTGGCCTTACCAGCCCTAACTGAATTCACCATCACTCGGTCAGAATTCAATTATCTGCATCATTTAAATGGGTCCCCCTCATGGGTCTCTCCCCGTGGTGTTTCACTAGCACCTTTACTTCCAGTCTTACACCCTGACTAATTTCTCAAATTCTTTTAGCTCCCTTCGTGCAGAAGCATCAACTGCTCAAATATAATAGAGGTGACCTCGACTACGATCATCATCCCCAAAATATATTTTACAACACCAACTGAGCCCTGTCTCCTGTTGTTCTCCCAACGGCCCTCACCGGTCGTCCTTCGTTGTTCGGCATATGAATCACACACGAAAGTGTATAAAATGTACTACAATTATACACAATAGTAGGAGGATGAAATCTCACTATAGGAATCAACAATCCTTAGCATAGGGCTCTATATCAATCAAACGATACGCTGTCAACGCAGTAAGCCATATAAATCCTATGGACGCTAGAACCTGATGCTCTGATACCATCTGCGACACCCTGCCTAATTAAACATCGGGTGATCAGGTCTTTATTAAATTAAAACATGTTTCTCATATGGTTCATTTTAGCATCAATGTCGAAAACTTTTTAATTACTAACCACCTAAGTGCAATTAGACCGGTGCCAAATTTTATCTTTTGTTAACACAATAAAATGTACCATGCGGAAAAACTAAATAAAACATTCACATTATACTAAGGTTCAATCCAACACAATATATATGAATGAAAGACTTGCCGATAAACCATCGACTAAAAGTTCAAAACCACAATCCATAATAATTAAAAGAACTGTATAACTATAAATCATCAACGGATAACATGTCCATACATGGAATATAAAAAAGATCCTACACTAGATCAGAAAGGTAGAATCGTCTAATCAAGATCCTGTCAGCATCCACAATACTACATCTCCGAGTCCCTGGAATTAAATCTTCAAGTCTGGCGTCCCTGTGGCTGGACACCTAAAAGGTTTTGAAAATATTTTATAGGAAGAGTTAGTACTCAAAACATTTTGAAAATATTTAGAAAGCATTTATCACAATAAAATTAAGTTATTGATTACACATGTTCGCGTACACTGTCTCTTGAGTTCTCCTCACCTCTCATCTATAGTGCACACTTAATGTTCTATACTTAGCTCACCTAGTTATACTACCCAAGCTAATTAGACTAGAGTATTCAACTGAACTTATCTACACATCTAAGTTCCCGTACCGCCCATACAGTACATAAATTTATTAACATCCCTCATTTTATAATTAACACAATAGTAACATTCTTCACATGCTATCTTTCCATAACTATGATTAAGTCTGACCACTTAATTTTATCCTTTAGATATCCACTATCTAACATTAAATCTTTAAAATCAAGTTTCTCTACTCAACTTACTTTTAGATGTTTACACATCATCTAACTATCTACTATCACACACAAGAGGATTATTTATACAGTATATATTTCACTCACAACATGTACTATAAGGATCATTGGTCCTGATAATCATCGACCCCAATTATCCTATCATCGTTTAACCTCCACAATTAAGTTTCACTACTTAATTTACTATAGCCTATTCCCAGTCTATTTTAAATTTCGTGATTAAGTTTCTCTCTACTTAATTTACCATTTAGATGTACATCTCTATATATATCATCTATAAGTCTACTATCGCACATAAGTAGAAACTCATAAGGTATATATTTCACACACAATATATACTATAAGGATTTATTGGTCCGACAAATCATCGACCCCAATCATCCTACCATTTACATTGGTCCAAAAACCCCTCGACCCCAATGTAAAGGTCGTACGTATGTATATTGGCCCGACATTATCATCGACCCCAATATCCCTACCATTTACATTGGTCCGAAAATCCCTCGACCCTAATGTAGAGGTCATACGTATGTATATTGGTCCGGCATTATCATCGACCCCAATATTATTCATCTACGATTTGGTTCGGATAATCGTCGACCCCAAATCGAGATTTCATGTATTGTTTCGGAAAATCATCGACCCCAATATAGGAGTAAGCATACTTTAGGTATTCAGCCAACCTAATAATAAATATAATAGGTATTCACACAACCAAATTATTCATACTTGTACGTAATATATTTCTCTCTAATATTCACCGTACTTGTTTGCTTTACGAATTTATTTTACTTTCGTATTAATTCGAGTATTCACACAACTCAAAGGGTCCTAGTTATCCCTTGTTATATCAATTCAGTAGTTACCCTTGTTAACCTACTGACCCAAAAAATTTAGCTCGCTCACACTTTTTCGTAATTATATTCTTATCATCTCGAATTAGAATACGTCACAATCAAGCCTATGAATCTCCACTTTAATTATCTAACAAAATTAAAGTCCAACACTCAATCATAGACCTACTGCCATATCATTATTCCAGTAATATATTTCATCAAGTTCCCAAACATTTCCCCGATAAAATTTTAGGCATTTGAGGCTTAAAAAGAAAAATCTCAAATTTTCTGGCAAATTAAACATCCTCTAGTAAAATTTCGATTTCTCCCTCTACAGAACTCCGATTGACCTGATTCCAGGTTCATTGGAAAGGTAAAAGATAAAAATTTACATATATATATATATGATTCACACTCTAATTCTAAGTACAATTCAAATCGTACACGTTTAAATTCACGTCAAAATTCTGGCAGATTACTATGTTGACAGATCAAACACCTTGTAGTAAAATGTCGACTACTCCCTCTACAGAACTCCGATTGACTTAATTCCATGTTTATTGGATATACAAGAGATATACCTTTCTAGGCATGTATGGTTAACACTCTACTTTGAAGTACAATTAAAATGGCATACATTTAAATTTACATAAAAAATTATGGCAGATTGACATCTTGTGTTAATCTATTAAACCCTAAGTCATTCAAGATTCACGTTCTTCAACCAAGAACCCATAAATATTCCATGTTAACCACAAATATATTTAAATTTCATTTTATCTTTTCATAGAGATTCATTATACATGCAATCCTAATCAAACATGCGATCAATTCATACATTTAATTCAAGGTTTTTCAATAGAATCAACCAATCTTAAAACTCCCTACACATGGGTATTATAACTTGAATTTGATTTGCAATAAACACTTGCCTTGAATTGGTAAATCTGATTTTGTGGTTCTTGATTGAGGTTTGATTGTTTCTTCTCCAATCTTCCCTTCCAATTTGGCTTGATGTGCAAGAACTCTTCACCACCTTTAGAATTTCTCTTTAAGCATTGAGAATTAGCTTTCCCTTCTCTCTAATGGTCTCTCTAGTAGTTTTTGTGTTATGAACCCTAATCCCAAATCTCCAAATATCGAATCTAAGGCTCTAAATTTCGTAGGTCATTTAACCTACTTTATAAAAATGATCGAAACACCCTCGATAAGTGTTGATTTGGTCGAAAATTTACCCGGGATTCAAACTATACCCCGGGTACACTATTTCGACCCATCTGGAACCATTCGTGACCTCTAAATTATCATCCAATTCATTTAAAATATATTTCTCATTTCTCACCACAAAATTGTCTACACACACGACTCCCGGTGAGATAAAGTAAAAATACGCGCATATCACTCGCTATGCCGTATCACCATAATTATCAGTTATTTACTATTTGCACTTAGTAAATATTATCATGTAATATTAATCCGTATTTAACTCCCGATTAATTTCCAATTAAACACATTTATCATTTAATCATTTTTAATTACTTCACTCGCGTAATTTAATTTAAACGCATTTTTCTCAATTAATTCCTCAAATTAATTAAATAAAAATACACAAAAATTCGGGGTATTACAATCACGTCATCTGATATTCTTAAAAATTTTAGGTGATAGTTCATAGAATTGAATGTGATGAGTTCGGTCCCCCCAACGAGAAAGTTCTGCATGAGCGGATTCAAATTCGAGGAATGAACTGATGGTATATACTTATACAAAATAAATACGACCATCCTCAATGGAGTTATTGTCATTGATTGTGGGACCAAAAATTGTTGGTTATTCAACAATATAGGACAAATGATTCCTGGACTATCCAGAGAACATGATTGAAACATGAAATTTTATCGAGTTCTAGGTGCAGTGATTTAATTTCCCAACGATAAATCTCACTTCATAAGGGACTAAGATGCTCAACAGGATTAGTTTTTAATTAGTGGTAGAGGGATGTCACATTTAAATTCAATCGAATAAATTCTCGCATGTTTAATTTGATATTAATTTTTATTTTATTCTAAAAGGAATTCGAAGACTGGTTTAAATTGGACAATCGAGTTCTTTGGAAGTGGTGACACTACTAGTCTTAAATCCAGATTATGAGGTAAAATGACTAAGCGGGCATTCATAGCCAAAAGGTAAAGAGCCAAAAATTTATTGGAAATAGTTCATTTCTAGTTATGTAGTTTGACTATCCGATCAAGAAGTGGTTATGAGTACTTATTCGATTTCATTGATGATTACTCAAGGAATGGATTTGTTTACCTTTTCCATCACAAGTTTATTACATTTAATTAGTTCAAAGTGTATAAGGCTAAGGTGGAGCATGAGTGAGGTAAATTAATTCAAAATCTACGATCTAATCGTATGGGTGTATACCTCCTGGGAGAGTTTAGGAACTATTTATCGAGGTTGGGATTATATCCTAATTATCAATTCATAGTTAGTTATCTAGGACTACGACATTCTAATTGGGATTTTACTTATGAGATGACTATTGTAATGACCTTAGAATCCTAAGAGGTCACGACCATATAGGATGCCATGGCCATAAATGAAGTTATGGAGAAAAGGGGCCATATCCTTGGAATGATAGGTCGCGAAGGTAAAGGGAAGGCCATGAGTTAAGGAAAAAGGTTGCAGAGTTTAGTGACATGGACTTGTGAAGGTCCATCACGTAAAGAGATGACATGTCCTAATTAGGTCATAACTTGTGAACCAAGTTTAGAGGGTTCTGTAAGACTTTTTAGTGGGGTAATTATGGAAAAGAGAGGATAAAAAAGGAAACCCTAGGATCCTTACTATTACCTATAAATTATAACCCTCTGCACATTTCCCAAAGTTACTAAAACCCTAATTTTCCATTTTAGATATAAAAGGTGAGATTTTGTGAGAGGAGGAAGTGCTATCGGATTAGAAGCCAAGGCCTCTTATGTTTAACCCAAGTAGAGGAGGTGGTTAAAGGCGACGCCTAGATACTTTTTATCAGGCATGTCCACTAAGGTAAGGGATCTGTACTCATCCTCTTCTTCCTTGTTAAACCTTAATTTACATGTTTTATATTGAATGAGATGATCCCTTTCATCAGAGTTTTATGGGTTTTAGGCTATATAGGATTATTGAATCCATCCTGAATGGTTAGTGTTTTATGTGATCATTTTGGGGAGATCACAGGCAAGCACGAACTAGGTCCCGAGAACTACAACGATGCATTCCAAGGAAATGACTTTTGCTTTAACTTATAACAATGGATACCTAAAAGGATTCTATGCAACTCAAATCAAGTTTTTAGACTTGTTGATTTATTGATGGATTAAAACCCATCGGGCATAAGCGGACCAGCAAGAAGTTAAAATATAGATGGATGGTAAGATGCAAACCTTCAAAGTAAGGCTAGCGAAAGGATTTACTCAGAAAATAAAGGGATTGATTATGAGAAAATCTTCTCGCGATAACCATGATAAATTTTGATGGGATTCTTTTAACATCAGATTGCATTTTCGATGACTGTCTTGACAAACACATAATAATAAGTCAGAAAAACAAAGTGATGTAAGCGTGTGACATCCATTTATGGATTTAAGCTAACATCAAGGTCTTGGGTCATTCGATTTGATAAGGTAATCATGCCTTGATTTTGAACAAAGTCCAAAAAACACTTGTCTATATAAGGAGTATGACGGAAGTGTGGTGGTATTTCTAGTACAATTTGTGGATAATTCTTACCTAATCAGGAATAAGGTGGGAGTATTGTCTTACATAGGAATGTGAGTGTCCGAAATTTTTATATATATCACTTAGGACAAGCCAGACACATCCTTATAATTAAGCTTTTACTAGGTCGCTTGCAAAAGATGTTAGGCTTATCCCACGTTGATTATATCAAAGTTGTGTACACACGAGTAGCATATGAATTCCATGAAATGAGGTTATTTTTAAGTATGGAATCATTCTGTCTTAATATTAATGTCTTATAACACTTTATTAGATCAAAGGAACAAGGAATATACCTAATGCTTTGGCGATGGGCAGTCTCATGAATGCTATGTATTGTGTGCTAGACCAAAATTTGTCATATCTTCAACATGGTCGACATATTTTAGTCTATTAGTCTTGTAACTTTTACGAACAAAGAGTGAGCTTTTCAGTTAGATAAGGATTCTAAGTTTTCTACCTCAGAATATGTGTTTAGCTAAGGTGGTTAAGCTTGGAGAGGTTTAAAGCAATCTTAAATTATTGACCCCACGAGGGAGACCAAAGTTGTTGTCACTTCGGAGACAACTAAAGAGGCTATATGTATTGGTTACTTCTTAAGTAACTTGGGCAGGGTTCATTCAAGCACAATTAGTTCTTACATTTTTCAATAAATATAGTGGTACGATTTCAAGTTCGAGAGAACCGGTGACCCGTAAAAAGGTTTAGCACATTGGGTGTAGGTTACACATAGTTCGAGAGTTTGAACGAAATGGGTATTAATTTTATCACACGGATATATCTAAAACTTAACGTGAAGAATCATATTATGTACCATAATCAACTTTGTAAATAAGACCTCATTAAATCCGAGTGATTTTTTAGATAACTAAATTGGAGTGCAACCATAATTTTTTAGTGGAGTTAATTCGCGATTAAATAAATAAAGAAAAAATTTACGGTAATTGTAATTGGGATTTCTGAGTATTTATTTGGAGCTAATTTAATTATTTATCTTGGGTCCCTGGTGTAGTCCATATACCCAAGTAATCAGACCCATACTCTCAAAAAGCCCAATTTTGCCCAAGCCCACCTTTTATACTTGTATATAAAGATGTGGGAATGGGTTTTAATCATAATTATTGATCATTAGGGCTAGAGAGGGGTGAGAGAAAACACTATTTACATTTTTTTATAAAGAGGGCCAGGGAGATACCACCGTATCTTAAATTTTAGCAAGGTTTTTTACCTCAAAAGGTTCCACCCACCTACTTGACTTTGGGGAGGATCGTACACTAAAAGATCCTAGCATACAAAAGGTTTTATTGAGTCTTTGAGATAGCTTGGAGGGAAGCAATGATTTCATCATCATATATCTTTGTCTCCTAATATGAATCATAATAAGATTCTCTATGTTATGTGTTCTTGAACCCCGAGGTTTAATCTTTGAGCCTAGTTATCATATTCGTTTCAATTAAACATTAATCAAAGATCCATAGCGCTGATTTTTTTCTGATCTAAAATTTCAATCCCAATCTATTTTCCCAACAATTGGTATCAGAGCCCCAGTTGAGATTGATCTACTTTTGAAAAGGTCCATATTGTTCAATAGGAAACCCTAGTTTTGGCTTGTTGTATGATTACACATCTTTGTGTAGGGTGTCGTACTAACGTGGTTTTGTAGAGATTCTAAGTTTATAACCCTTCAGTCATGGTCACACATATTTATTTTGTGTGATTGGATCCTAGGGTGATTTATCGGTAGTTAATTTTCGCTCTAGATTTGATATGGTTGTATAATTGGGGTTTCTCTAATTATGTCAATATCAATGTATTTTGAGGTGTTGAAAAAGGGTTGTAATGGCTATTTACAATTAGAATCGTATATTTTCATGGGTTTAAGGTTTGGGAAAAGTTTTATGAAGATTCATGAAGTTTTGGATAAGCTATGGAGGTTTCTTCATGCAAAAAATGGGAGGATGAAGAAGGTATCCCAGGAACCATGATCGATCCAAAATTAATATCCATCGATCCGACCTCCGGATCGATCCAAAAGGATCCCCGATCGATTCAATCCGTCATAAGAAGTTGATGTTTCATTCATAGTGAACGATCGGAGGGATGGAGTTCACTGAAATTTTGATATGTTCTCGGTAAAGATAAGCCGAAGTTGTGTTCGGAGAATTATCCCCGTTAAGGTCATCTGCATTATATTTTGATGAAGTCTACTTCAAGTTGGACTCTTACCCAAGTGGAAGCTTTCTTAGCGAAGATTCTTTTACATGGAGAGTTTTACTTAAAGTTGAACACTTGCCCTAAAGGAAGTTTTCTTCAACAGGGACTCTTATGCATGGAGAGTTTTACTTCATGTATAGGTATAGGCCATCGTGGAAAGGGCATTGATGTCTTTTCATTATTTATTTTTACTGCATTTAATTATTCAATTGCTTGCATGTCTCTTTATTTATCTTATGTTGAATAACTCGAGTGCTAGTTAAATTGGATAATTAAGAACACCCATTTTATGGACAACATAGATTATTTATTATGAGACCGTTGTAGATCAACGATTTTCTACGAAAAATTGTGTTGTTTTTGTTCTTTTCTAAATTGAATTAAAATCTGGATAATTAAATATTAGGATGTGATTTAAATTGAGATATCAGGATTTTTAATTTTGGAAAATTTAAATTACATTATATTTTAAGAAAATTAAAACGTGAGGTAAAGATATTTGTTTCACACAAGTAAATTTGGAAACCACCATGGATTTATATTCAGTCTTTTAGAATTGAATAAATATTTTCTCAAAATCCTCAAGTTTTAAAATACTAAGGGGGAGAGGGATTTCAACATAAAATCCACGGTCTCCATTAGTATTTTATGAATAAAATGCGATTAATTTATCGCGTCAGTTAGGTCCCCCCCCCCCAGTCGGATTGAATTAATGGGGGAATCAAGGATTGATTAAAACTTTTAAGTGATTACTCCGAGAATTAGAATGTGAGTGAGTTCGACCCCCCCTCCCCGGAGAAGTTCATCACGAGCGGGTTCTGTGTTAAGGAATGAATCGATGGTACACACTTTGACATAATTTTTTATATCCTTCCCCACGAATTCAATGTCATCAGAAGTGGTACCAAAAGTCATTGGCTATTAATTATATTGGACAAAGGGTCCTGAACTATCCAGGAGCATAATGAAAAAGATAAATGACTGTTTGGTTCAAGGCAGTGTGTGAGAAATCTCGTCTCATAAGGGTAATTTTTAAATTAGGCGGTTGAGCAATGACACTTTAAAATTTAATCTAATAATTCTTGTGTGTTTAATTGGAGATTTATTTTCTCAATTTAATGATTCTAGGATTTCAAAAATAAATAACTCTTATTAGTTGTAAAGGTTAAATGGAATAAGCCTCAAGTACTAAAAATATTATTGGACACTGTTCTAACTTAAGGGGATAATAAATTGTTTTAACCCACAATTCTCATCAACATTTTAAAATTGTAATGTGATAAATTCCTTGCATCAGTTAGGCTGGGTCCACCCTGGATTGTTTTAATCACGGTATTTTAACATATATGGTGAATATTTTAAATTAAGCATTACACGTGTTCGACCCCCTGAAGAAGTTCTATATATACATCTTTTTTTGGAAAATTGTATGCATATATAAAACAAAAAAGAAATAAGGACAAAAGAGGATCACCTCAAATAAAAGCTTTAGGGCATACCCCAGAAGCCAAACAAAACACCTAGATCAATAAGACTAAAATAAACCAAAACACAAACTATGAGTAATCAAGAAAGTACTCAAGTAAATTCCAGTACATACAAGCCATCCAATTTTAATAGTTTCTCCTCCCTTTCTTCCAAGTAAGGACTTTTACTTTGACCATGTTTTCATTATCCGATATTGTTGTTGAGGCATCGAGCATTTCTTTCCATCCATATGCAATCGATAATAGAAGAGAAAGATAAACACTTAATCTTGTCTATGAAGTTTGTTCCCTTGAAATTGGCAGTAGAAAATTGCAGCTCAAAATCCTAGTTCTGGACCTCACTATAGCATTGGTTCCTAAGAAAAACTTCCTCCCAAACAGATTTCACAAAGCTTCACTCTGAGACAGGTTGCTATAGGTCTTCTGCTCATTGTTGCACATGCCACAGAGATCTTTATCAGTAATCCCCATGCTATAGAGTTTGACCTTTGTGTTGATGGCTTTCCTACAAACCACCCAGACAATGAAGGAGAACTTGGGGATACACACACTGCTCCAGACTAGCTTGCTCCAAATGCCAATGGGAAAAGTAGGGGACAACATCCTCCAAGCAGAAAACATAGAGAATTGTCCACTACTGTTGTCATGCTAGCAGACATTGTCATTGTCTAGATCGTGGATTATAGGAAGGTTTGCTTGTTTGATTTCATTTAGCTCCCAAGTAATAGTTGATGGCCACCTCCACTCATTGTGATGGATAAAATTATAGACTTTAGCCTTAAGATTGCTAGCAGAGTCATGAATGAGTCTATCCCCATTTGAGGGGTTGAAGAGGGCCATTAAGGGTGCTGATGATAAAACCACATGAAAATAGTCCGGGTTGAAATCGGGTTAGACTCGTCTAACCCGTTTATTAAATAGGTCGTGTTTTGGGTCAACCCTCTAGCCCGTAATTGACCCGATTATTTTTCGGATTCATTTTGGGTCACATTCGGGTCAAAAACCTATTAAACCCATTTAGACATGATTAATTTTGAACCATTGATTTTCTAATCTAAAGGTCAAAAAAATGAAAAACCAAATGGGTTAATTAAAAAACCTAACCTAACCTAACTCATTTAGAAAAAAAAGGAAGCAACACGCACAGCCTAAACCTAACTATCTTTTCTCTTTCGGCGCCGACCTTCTTTAATGTCTTCTCTCGGTATTCTCTCTTTCCTCTTAGGTCTTCACCCTTCTCTCTCTTCTCTTATTCACACACATACACACACACGCATAGCGCAACATACACACATGGACAGAACACACACAACACACACGAATTTTTACAGACCACACACGCACGTAGCACAACACACAGACGGATTTCTTTCTTCACTAGCCAGCCTTTGACGTCTTTGACTGACTGTTAATTTTTACAGACCACACAAGCATACAGCACAGCACACACACGGCTATTTTTTTGAATGTAATGAAACTGTAGCAACACAATTATAAAGTCCCTTTTGTTATCCTTATGAAATTGGTAATTTGATAGTTCACGATGGTTAAATCGTAATTGGTAAACAGTTTTGTGTTGGTAAACAGTTAAATCGCAATTGGTAAATTATAGCAACACGATAGTTAAACAGTTTTGTGTAGTAAAGTACCTCTAAATAAAAATATATTTCTTTAGATATCACTCAATTGCTTTTGTTCTCCTCGTAAAAATTGGTAATAAATAGTTTTGTGTAGTTGCTAATAAATATGCCTTTTCAGTGATAGGGGAAATTGCAAACTGTTAACCAATTTTTATGAAATTAATTTCTATTTAGTTTTCTCTTGGCTTAGTATCACTATATATTTTCTAATAAATATTAAATAATGTCTTTTTTGTAGATGGAGTCGGATGGGCTAAATGTCAATTTGCTCAATAATTCTATTGATGTTGATATAATGATGGATGATGATGATGATGACGTTGATGACATTGTAGAAATGGATCAAGTACAGTCATAAGAAGGTGCAAAAAAATCCACTACTAGTGCTAAGGGCCAAATCAAAGGAGGCTAGCGTAAAAGGAGATATACTTCTAATGTGTGGCCTTTTTTCGAGATTTTCAAGCAAAAGGGCATAGATTGTAAACAAGATGTAAGTGCAAGAAATACGGGACTATATTCATTTGTGATAGAAGGTACGAAACTAGTAATTTAAAGCATCATAGAGATAAATGTGAAATGACAAGCACCCATGACATAGGACAACTGATTGTTCAACAACTTATGGATTCATTTAAGTATCGTTTTGAACTTGTTTATAGATTTGATAAAAAATAGTATGTTACTTATCTTATGTATGAACTTGGGTTAAAAAAATAGCTTAATGGTTAATAATGTACTACGAACAATGAAGGACCTATTTTATAAAATATTAAACATATTTTATAAACATGTTATTAATATCGTGTTAATGGGTTGAAAAATAACCTGTTTATTAGTTGGGTTATACGGGTCATGTCAGGTTTTCGATTTAAACATGATCTGTTTATTAAACAGGTTATGCGTGTCGTGTCAGGTTTTCGAGTTTAGCACGACCTGTTTATTAAATGGGGTAGCGGGTCGTGTCAGGTTTTCGAGTCGAACACGACCCGTTCATTAAAGGGGTCGTGTCATGTAACCCATTTGTTAAACATGTCACGTTTGAATTTTATCTTTTGACATGATTAATAAACGGGTCGTGTTTGGGTTGGGTTTTATATCAAAATACATGTGTCTCGACACGACCTGAACTCGACCTGCAAACACAAATTATCAGGCTTATGCACGAGGTATTCGTGCCATTTGCTGTGCCATTTGGAGTGTGTTTGTCCCCTCGCGAAACGTTTTCATGCCTAAGTGTGCATGTTTTCAAATATGTGTCCTATTTTTAAATCGAGAGTCCTGCGACTGCACGACCGGTTACTACGTATTAAATTAGATGCGCATGAGGTGTTTGTCCTGTTTGTAGTGCCATTTGGAGTGTTCGCCCCCTAGCGACATGTTTCCAAGCCTAAGTGTGCCTGTTTTCAAATATGTATCTTATTCTCAAACTGGGATTTTTGAGGCTGTGCGGAAAATTTCTACGTCTTATGTTGTGCACATGAGGTGTTCGTGCCACTCGCGGTGCCGTTTGGGGGCGGTTGGAGATGTCCACCCCCTCGTGACATATTTTTAAGCCAAAGTGTGCCTATTTTTAAATTTGTGTCCTATTCTCAAATCGGGAGTACCGCAACTGTGCAACTGGTTGATACGTGTTACCTTGGATGAGCACGAGGTGTTCGTACCACTTGCAGTGCTATTCGGGGGCCATTGGGAGTTTTTGCGCCCTCGCGATATGTTTTCAAGCCTAAGTGTGCCTGTGTTCAAATTCGTGTCCTATTCTCAAACTTAGAGTCCCGCAATGGCGCGGTCGATTGCTATATGTTACGTTGGATGTGCATGAGGTGTTCGTGACACTCAAGATATCGTTTGGGGCGGTTGTGGTGTCTGCCCCTTCATGGAATAATTTCAAGCCTAAGTGTGCTCGTTTTTAAATTCATGTCCTATTCTCAAATCGAGAGTCCCGCGACTGTGTGGCCGGTTGGTATGTGTTATGTTGGATGCATACAAGGTGTTCGTGCTACAAGCAATGTTGTGGACATCCCGAGGGGGTTGGGGGCTTCCCCTCCCTCTCTATGGCAAGCATGTAGGATTACGCCCTTTCTCGGGACGCTCGGGCGTCGTCAACGTGGTGTAATATGTAGAGATAGAGTCGCTAGACTATTTTGCATAAGACATGTAAAATAAATGTTTCTGCCTCGAGAGAATGACATCAAGGACAATACTGATGCTTGCAAAACTAAAGAGTTCAAAGCTCCATGAACTAAG
This sequence comes from Sambucus nigra, assembly GCA_949130495.1. NCBI lineage: Eukaryota > Viridiplantae > Streptophyta > Magnoliopsida > Dipsacales > Adoxaceae > Sambucus > Sambucus nigra. Next base: position 385,418,187 of record OX422215.1, on the reverse strand, counting down.
TTACGAAATGGGAAGGTGTTAGGCACCCAACCCGCCATTTAGGTCTCTTATGGGAATGTGTTAATATTCCCCTGCTAGACTCTGTGAAGCATGTGCTTATGTGCATAGTATAAATGGAGAATGAAATCGTTCAACTTGCATCATGGAAAATGACGGAGTGAGTTTATCCTTAGGAGTGTTCCCAAAATAATAATTCAAAATATAATGTAAATGTTTGCTGAATCACAAGTCGTTGTAGAAGAACAAATGTATACATCGGATAAGACACAAGAATATTCAAATCCCTTTAAGAATCCATTGAGCCACTCCCGAGTACAGGAGTTGACCGAGGTTAAACAGGGCCTGAAAGCGCCCGTTGGTCACTAAACAGGAAGTTTTAGAAGGAAAATGGATCCTTCGTTAGAAATGTAAGGTCGATTCGCACACGGGATAGACTGTTGGAAAGGGTATTCAGAGCCTTTCAAGATTTCATTTAGCTTCATTCAATTAAAAGAGTTGATTGAGGTCAAACGGGGCTCGAGAGCGCTCGATGACCCTTTGGAGTAAATGGGTTATTGTCTGTACCGTAAGGTTGATTCGCGCACAGGGCAGACCGTTGGAAAGAGGATTCAGATCCCTTTGAAGATTCATTGAGATTCGTTCATGCTAGAGAGTTCACTAGAGTCAAATGGGTCCCAGAAGGGCTCGATGGCCTTTAGATTAGTTTTTGAGGTAAAACGGATCATTTGTCCAAAACGTAAGGTCGATACAAGCATGGGAATCGTTGGAAAGGGTATTTAGATCCCTTCAAAGATTTATTGAGCTTCCACTAAGGCGAGGAAGTTGATTAGAGTCAAATGGGTCCCGACAAAGCGCAGTGGCCCTCAGATCAGTATTCAGAGTATAATCTAGGGCTTATGGTGAATGAGTGAGTGATAGGGACCTATGGAGGTGCTTGGAGGGGTCGTAGGATAGGGTGTCTATAATGAGCCCCTATAAGGGTGAGATTGGAACAAGTGAAGGACTTTAAATGATAGACATCACATCGACGTGGGGAAGAGGACGCGATTGACCAATTTAGAGGGATGTCCGTTCTGAGGGCCTAAGGAGATGAGGATGACCAATTCAACGGGTCAAATAGGTGTTAATATTAATTATAAGGGGCTAGGGTGACCAATTCAGCGGGTCGAGGCAATTCGTGCTAGGGATAACCGATTCTGAGGGCTGAGGTCAATTTTGAGGACCTAAAGTTATGACGACCAATTCTGAGGGACGGGATAAATTATGAGGACCTTAAGTTGGGACTAGTCCCGATAAATGGATGGTTATGGACGGATTAAAAATGGTTCGGGTCGATTATGGGCGGTTCATAAATGGGTGAATACATAAGTCGGGTTGGGTTAAAATTGGGTCAGTTTGGGTGAACCCTTTCTCGTGTCCTTTTATTTTGATTCCGTATGTGTGCTGGTGTTTTGCAATTTGAAATTTCCCATAGCTAGAAATAGGCCCCCTAAGAAAAAATCGATTTCATCTATTTGAAATCAATAGCTTAAAAAACAGAGATTGGAAAATCATTTGAGATTGCAGCGATTGGTATAAATAAGAGGCTTCTATACCCTTTGTGACCCGCATATGACCGGCAAACAACCCGCCTCAATCTGACGTTATTGGACATTGAACCCATTTTTTACTCACCGAATAAATCACGGGTCCCAAGTTGTATTATTAAGGGTGGATAGTGAGCGGGTTTTTCCCTGTAAAACCCATTTTGCCAGCCTTAGTTAGGACGACCAATTCTGAGGGCCGAGGTCAATAATAAGGACCTTAAGTTGTGATGGCCAATTCTGCGAGCCGACATCAATTCTGAGGACCTTAAGTTGGTGGCGACCAATTTTGCAGGTCGAGGTCAATTTTGAGGAATTAAAATTATGACAAACCAATTTTGTGGGCATAGGTCAATTCTAAGAACCTAAAGTTGTGATGACCAATTATATGGGCCGAGGTCAATTACGAGGACCTAAAGTTGTGACGACCAATTCTAAGTGTCGAGGTCAATTCTGAGGACCTAAAGTTGTGACGACCAATTCAGTGGGTTGAGGTCAATTCTGAGGACCTAAAGTTGTGATGACCAATTCTGTGGTTCGAGGTCAATTCCGAGGACCTTAAATTATGACGACCATTTAAGAATGGACTGAGGTCAATTCTGAGGGCCTTAAGTTGTGACGACCATTTAGGAATGGGCTGAGGTCAATTATGAGGACATTATGTTATGATGACTAATTTTGAGGGTCGAGGTTAATTTTGAGGACCTAAAATTGTGACGATCAATTATGAGGCACGAGGTTAATTTTGAGGACCTCAAGTTGTGACGATCAGTTATGTGAACCGAGGTAAATTCTGAGGACCTAAAGTAGTAACAACTAATTCTAAGAGTCAAGGTTAATTATGAGGACCTTAGGTTGTGACGACCAATTCTGAGGGTCGAGGTCAATTTTAAGGACCTTAAGTTTTGACGACCAATCTGAGGGTCGAGGTCAATTCTGAGGACCTGAAGTTGTGGTGTAGTGAATAGCTTTGCCTTGAGACTTACTGCGAGGCATTTACAAGTGACAGGGGACTTGATGGTTGGTCCTCAAGTGGCTACGATAACGGCATGGATATCTTATCGCCATAATCCTGTGGCAGTGGTGCTGGCCGAAACCTTAAACGGTTTTGATGCTTGGAAGTAGGGATGTTCTAAATTTCTAAGGGGAGCCCGATAACGTTGTTCATATATCTTGTAGAGAAGTTTCGTCTGGGGACCCCTCCTGAGTATCCTTAGTAGGTGTGCCTAATTTCTTTGCCCAACTTTTCTTCAGTTTCAACCCATAGGTAGAGAACTGGGTCAACCTGTTTGTGGATCCCGGAGCCCAGTGTCTTCATTGGTTGGTGCCATAGTGGAGAGACTTGCAGCCCATTTCGCAGCTTGGAGAGTACTGGTATGTGCGTTGTTTGGCCTTGGTCAGACTTCCTTTTATTTCCCCTGGCGACTTCTGTGCCAAGTCAGATGGGAAAAAATTATGCGTCCTCACATAACGAACTTCTTTCTGATGGAGGACATGTCTGAATCATTACGGATGATACTGGGTTCCTTATAGTAGTTCTATCGACCATCTACCCATCAGTCACAATCTGTAGGAGGATCCTATCATGTGTTTGGGGACTACCTGAAGTGGTTGTGAAATCGGGTAGTGGAGAAGATCATAAAGGAAGAGACTGGTCAAAGGTGGCTTGTCGCTCTCGACACCATGGAGGAAGGTGTTGTGGTTTCATCTAGGCTTGCCAGGGCATACCGCTCCATGGAGCGCATACGGAGTATTAACCAGGAATGGTATACTTGGGGACCTCCGAGGGCTTGGAATGATGATGAAGCAAGGCCATCGGGATGTTGAAGGCAATGTGTTGTGAAGGTTGGGTGATTTTTTTATGAAGCTAGGGTAACTTTGGTGTTTTAATGTTTTGTGTTTTGGGGTTTGGAATAATTTTTGTGAGGCTTGGTAAATATTGGGTTTGTTTAAATATGTCTTAGTTAGTGGCATGGGGTGGTTTGTTTAACTCCCTTCACTAACACTTTATGTAACATCGATGCATTCCTTGGTTAGAAATAAAAATGATTTTGATCATATTTTGTTGTGCCTCTTGATGAGTTTTGCATTTGAATTATCTATACCAATCGTTCAGGCATACATAATCCTTTTGTTAATGTAAATGATAAGATGAATTGCCATTGGTTTGAAAAGAATAGAACTTTGTGAAAAAGAAAGGGGAGAGTGACCTTGTATGGCGTATGGGCTGCCTCGTACCTCTAGGGGTTTTGAAAATTTTCTTGAGTTTCATTTTGAAAAGAATATATTTTTGAGAGGATCAGGTCCCACATAGTTATGGGTAGGGGGAATAGAGAGTTCTTTTTAAGAATAGAAGGGGGATGAAAAGAGTCGTAGTGCGTCGAGATTTGAGACTAAGGGTAAAATTTCTTGAGGCGGTCCGAGTTGACTGGACACGCCATTTATTCTCTGTCAAGGGTTGTGAGCATAGTGGCACCACCTAACAGAATTTTCTTCACAATGTAGGCGCCATTCTAATCCGGCTTAAATTTCCCTTTGGGGTCCCAGATGGTTTCTGTGATCTCCTTGAGGGCAAGGTCTCCTTTCTGGACACCGCAGTCCTTTACTTTTTGATTGAATTATCATGCTATCCGGCGATGGTACCTATATATTGTATATATCCTTAGGTTTCTTTTCATCCACGAGTGACATTTTGTTAAAGAGGCTCTGATTCCATTATTCTTCGCTAACTTTGCTTTCGATTATGACGCACACAGGGAAAGAATTTCTAGCTCAATGGGACCGTACCCTAGAGAATAAGGGGTAGCCCCAGTAGGTGTTCTGATTGAAAGGGCGTAAGGGATTCGATCGTCCCAGTCTTCACAACTCTTAGTCATTTTGCTGCTGATGGTTTTGAGGCTCTTATTGGCGGCTTTGATAGTACCATTGGTTTGGATTCATTAGGGAGAAGATTTGTAACTCTCAATCCCATACTCGTTGACTAATTATGTGACCTCGGCTACGAAATGGAGTCCATTATCTGATACTAACTCATAGTGAACTCCGTATCGACAAATGATGTTCTTTTTGATAAACTTGGCCACTTTCTTAGCATTTCGCACTGCGTATGACTTGGCTTCAACCTATTTGGTGAAGTAATCAATGGTGACTAGGATAATTTCATGACCGTTTTAATATCTGGGATTAACCTTCCATACGAGGTCAATGCCTAGGTGTTGAAAGGCCGGGGATAGGTCATACTGTATAGTTCTTAAGGAGGCAAGTGTTGGAGAATTGTAAACTATTGGCATTTGAGGCATCTTCGAACATAGGCAGTGCAATCTTGAACCATGGTGGTCCAATAGTACCTTTGGCAAATGATCTTCTTAGCAATCATATGACCATTCATGTGGGGCTCGCATTCCCCACTATGGATTTTCTGCACTACTTCTTCAATATCATCACTTGCTATGCAGTGCAAATGGGTTCCATCGAAGTTTTTCTTGAAAAGCACTTTATCGCAGATGATATTTGGGTAGACAGTTTGCAAAGGGAGGCACAGTATTTCTTATTATCATCTTTGGGATACTTACCATGTTTGAAGAGGCGCCAAATGTCATAATACCATAACCCGACCATATCAAAATCTTCCTCAGTGTCGAGCTCAATATGGTAGCAGTGGGTGGGCATAGCTTGTTTCTGAACCAGGAAAGGGGCTATTGTTATTCCCTCAGGTATGTCGACTATGGAGGCTGTGGTAGCAAGGGAGTCAGCTAAGTTATTCTTTGCACAAGGCAAGTAATGGAAGGTGACATCTTTTAACTAGGAGGCCAACTCTTTTAGGTGGACATGGAAGGGTAGGAGCTTTTCATTTTTGACTTTCCATTGCTTGAGGATTTAGCCGACGATGAGGGAAGAGTCTCCGTAGACGTCTAGGTGCCAAATTCCTTACTTGAGGATGATCTTAAGGACTACAATGAATGCCTCATACTCGGTCATATTTTTGGTGCAAGGGAAATCTAGTTTGATGGAAATATGGGTGTGAGAGTCATCAGGGGTAATTAGGAGTACCTCAATGTCGTATCTTCTCTTATTGGTAGATCCATTTAAGAACATTTCCCATCTAAGGTCCTCTTGAAAGGTGCAGATAATATCTTCATCTACAAATTTAGAGACCCAAACATCGGTTCCTTTCATGGGATAATCAACAAGGTAGTCAAAGATGGCTCGCCCTTTCATAACTTTCTGCGTGACGTACACATTATTGAACTTGGCTAGCAGCATCAATCAATGGGCCATTCGATTAGACATAACAGGTTTTTAACAGGTATTTGATGGAATCTATACGGGATAATAGTCTTCTCCCTGACCTAGCCACGTGGTTTACAGAAGCGAGAAAGAACAAGAATCCTGTGGCCTTATCTACCTTAGGCAGAATGTCTACCTTATTTATTTCTCCTAACAGATCTTCAAAGTATATCATTCCACACAGGCTGACTACTGGATTAACTTCCTCTTGACTTGGTTCATCATTTGAGCTGTAAAAATCATCCTTCCATTCGATGGCGACCATGTCTTCTATCCAAGAGTAATCAATACACTCAACGAACTCAACAACATCATTGTATCTTCCCACTCAATGGGGAAATGTAAGAACGAAGGGACCAACCATCCCTGGAGCTTCAAAGTAGTGAGATAATTAAATATGGTGTAGATTTAACTTATTTATTAACACATATTGGCCATGGTCTATACTACATCATCTATACTGACTTCTTCGATGGGTACTACGCATTCATTTGATTCTCGAGCCCATTTTAAGGCTTCCATGAATAAGCAATTGAATTTTTGACAGTCAACGATCATCTCGATAAGAAATTTATCCTAAACTCTAAGAGTTAGTTCAACACTGCTGGTAACTCCATGCCCCCTTCAGATCAGGTGCAGACGATGATCTAGGCCCTCGTGAAGAGTGATAAAGCTTGATCGATAAAGAGGTAGGGTGTCGAAGAAAAAATGGGCAAACATTGATAGGTTTAGGTGAGATTATAGAGATGATGGGTGCTTTGCTAGGTACGATTTGAGTAGATGGGTCAAATTCTGGGTCACTTTCTAGAAAGATGGCATTTGTATATACCGAAAATGGGTTATGAGTGGTATTGGGTTTATGATTATTCGGTGGGGCAATGATACCCTAGTCAATTAGGCCTTGGATCATATTTATAAGGATGAAGCATTGGTCGGTGGTATGACCTGCGGATTGGTCGAAATCACAATGTGCATCGAGTTTGAAGTTTTTGGGGAGTGGATTTGGTAATGGACTGGGGTCCAAGGGTTTGATGAGATAATGGCTTAACTGGGACCTGTATACTTTGGTCAGTGGGGCATGGAAGTTGGTGTACTCTTTCTTAGTAGGATTAGGGTGACTTTTCGGTGACTAAGAGGTTACGGGTTATGAAATGTTATTGATGGTTGAGGTTATAGCACTGGTGGGCATCTCAAACTTTCAAGGAGTGCATTGTCCGGTCACTTTCTTTAGTTCAGATTCAAATTTGGTAACGCCTTCCTTAATTTCTACTCTAGCTTCTCGAAGGGCTTGAAAGTGTGAGTAATACTATCCTTATATGGACACTCAAATATGAGACAAGAAATTCTTCTTCACAATGCTGACTTGTTCCTCCTCGGAGGGTCTGTTGGTCATGGTAGCAACTTTCTCTCTCCACCTTCCTATGAAGCTACTGGTTGTTTCCATAGGTTTTTTCTTAAGAAGCTCTAGATCTCGATGTATAACCTCTAGCTCCTCATTAAACTTGTACCGAGTCATGAATTCTCGGGTGACATCCTCCTAACTACGGATCCTAGATTCTTTAAGGGATAGAAACCACTGGATAACACTTTTTTCAAGATCTGCTGAAACATTCGATCCATTATCTCTTCGGAGGAACTAAGGAGGGTTATATCTCGGTGACAGCTTTAAAGGTGAATGGTCTGCTTCCTCCTAATTTCTCGATGTCTGGAATTTTGAACTTCTTTAGCAGTCTAGCTTTGGGATAGAGAGACATATGGCTTTAATCCATATAGTTCCTTGATATTTTTACTTGGTCAAATTTCTTTGAAAGTAGTATGAGGTATTCCTTAACCTTGTTCAGTTCCTCCTCTTTGGGATCCATGGGTAATGGCAGATTAGCCCTCGGTTGGGCAAGGTTCGAAATAGGGAGTTGAGATGGTGGCGACCCATTGGCAAGTGAGGAGTGTGGAGGATGCTGATACTCTTTTGGGACCCACCCAAACAGGCTCGAAAACGGGTGGACCAAAGGAATAAAGAAAGAGAACCTGGGGTTCTTCAGGAATCTGGGCCCGATATCGCTGTATTTCTTGGACCTCGGTTTGAAGGTTGTCAATCTTGGTGCTGAGTTGTGCTAAGATAACCATGAGGACGGGTTGCACATTCGGTGGTTGGTCAGTGTTCTCCATGAAGAGCTCGCGAAGGTAAATGCCAAACTCGGATGAAGTAACTGAAGAACCGATGAAGCTTCTAAGAAGTTTGAGGGAAGATCGAAACCAATAGGGAGCCAGGACAAAATCGAGGATGCGACCGACTTAAGAGGGAAAACAGTTCAAATTTATTTTTAAAAGAAGGAGGGAGAAATTTTTTGGTATTTTGGAAGGAGGAGAAAAAATTCTTTTGTTACTTTGATTAAGGAGGGAAAAAGGAAAAGAATCTCAACATTATTATTATTATTATTATTAGTGTTATTATTAAGTTTTCACTTGTATTAAGTTTGCCTAAATGCAGAAAAAATGCCGAATAGGACCTGAGCTTGGGAGAATAGGGTTTGAAAATATGTAAGACTTGATTTTGACTTATTTCTAGGCTCACGGACATGGTCTGTTTTTAAAAAGGCAAAATAGCGCGAAAATACGAACGATATGCCAAACTGGAATTTAGACAGAGTTTTGCATGGTAGCCAGTAAACTAAATATGAGTGCCCTAGGTTTGACACCTATACGAGGTTTATGAAATTGATGAGTTAGTGGAAGGGTTCCCTCCTTTGGCATGACTTCCACGATATACCTCTTGCCTATAAGGGAAATCATTCATCAGTACGTGTGGATAAGCCATTTGATATACCCAAGTGTATGTGAATTGCCTCACTATATACCTTGTGGGGACAATACCTATGAGACTGAATTCAATATACTTGATGTACGTGAATAAGTTCCTTGCTATATATACCTCCCGTCATGAGTTCGGTCAAGCGGTGGTGGGGGGACCGTTAAATATACATCGAAGGTACGAGGATAATGGAAAGTAAGATTCATATCTCTTAGGCTAACTGTGCCTCGCAGGACCAACTCCCATCACAAAGTGACCCCCTAAATCAGGACAACATTTTGGTCAATATTGCCATGTTCTTGGTGATGTATTGTGAAAAAATGCATGAGGCTTAATTAGCATATTATGGAGAGAGAGTATTTTAATTTGCATGACGAGTAAAGGGAGTATTACACTAATGAAGGAGTGTATACAAGCATTATGAGAAGTAAATCTAGCGTGAAGACTATACTACACATGGTTATATATGAGTGAGTAAGTGACATGGGAATATATACAAGTGACTGTGTGTAGTAATGAGCCTATACATGGATCAACTACAAGTGGTGTGTGGTATGTGTAAGTGATCTTGGAGATATATACAAGTGTGGGAAGTGTGGGTTTATGCTAGTGAAGCCTAAGCATGGATATTCAAACTGGTGTGCGAAGCATGTGACTAAAAGTGAAGCTAAGTGTAGGTGTGTGAATTGTAGTATATATAAGTGGGTGAAGCGTATAAGTGAGTGGAAAGTGATATATACATGAATAAGAGATACATAAAAGGTAAATAAGGAGAAAGGGAAACATACAGGTAGGTTCATACGCAGACATGCAGAAAAGAATAACATCCATGCAGAATCATAGTAAAAAACATGTCCCCAGCAGAGTCGCCATTGTGGCCATCCCGAGGGGGCTGGGGGCTTCCCCCTCCCTCTCTCTCTAGCATGCGTGCGGGATTGCTCCCTTTCTTAGGGCACTCAACCGTCGTCAATTTGGAATAATATGTAGAGATAGAGTCGCCAGCCTACTTTGCATAAAACAAGCAAAAGAAATGTTACCTCTCGAGAGAATGACACCAAGGACAATATCGATTCTTGTGAAACCAAATAGTTCAAAGGTTCGGGTACTAAGTTACTGAATGGGAAGGTGTTAGGCACCCATCCCACCCTTTCGGCCTCTCATAGGCATGTGTTAATCTTCTCCAATTAGACTCCATGAAGTGTGTGCTTATATGCATAATATAAATGGAGAATGGAATCGTTTAACTCGCATTATGGAAAACGACGGAGTGAGTTCATCCTTAGGAGTGTTCCAAAAATAATAATTCAAAATATAATGTACGTGTTTGTCGAATCACAAGTCATTGTAGAAGAACGAATGCATACATCGGACAAGACACACGCATGCAAGAATATGAAATCCAATAAGAATATAAATACAATATAACAAATGAGATTAAGGTATGTGAGGTAATTAAATAAAATGCTAAAGTAGAAATAAAGCAACTAATGCTGAAATAAGAGAATTTAGAGATAAGGATGGAGAATTGGACCTTCTTATGAAAACTTGAAGTGGATGTTGAGTGTAGATTCACTGATCTTGCAATGAGGTGATGCTGATATGAGGAGATGGGGGGATTTTACTAAGTGAAGTATAAAAAGGATGGAAGCAATGTGGAAAATGGGTTTTTTATTTGGGGAACAACTCTGAATTCGAGAGAATGTTCTCTGAATTGCTGAGAGGGATGTGTGATCATCGGGGTGCCTTTAAAGGTGAGGCCATGGACTCTATTTACAGGGCCGAGGGGGGTGTTGATTAGCAGGGTCGTGGACCTCCCTATCGAAATAGAACCTCAGGCACACTACCGATACGCAGAATCCTGAGGGTGCCATTCGACAGTCGAATATATTTTTTAGAAAAATAGTCATAAAATGCGAATCATAAGTCATAATTGCGCACGGAGCAGACCATTAGAAAGGTATTCATAGACCTTTAAGAATCCATTGAGCCACTCCCGAGTTCAGGAGCTGATCGAGGTCAAACGGGGCCCGGAAGCGCTCGTTGGTCACTAGACAAGAAGTTTTTAGAGGAAAACGGATCATTCGTCTGAACCGTAAGGCTAATTTGTGCATGGGATAGACCCTTGAAAAGGGTATTTAGAGCCCTTCAAGATTTCATTGAGTTTAGTTCAGTTCAAAGAGTTGACCAAGGTCAAAAGGGGCCTAGGAGCGCCCGATGACCCTTCGGAGTAAAATGGGTCATTCGTTTGTACCGTAAGGTTGAGTCACGCACAGGGCAGACGATTGGAAAGAGGATTTCATAGCCTTTCAAAGATTCATTGATCTTTGCTCAATATGGAGAGTATAATGGAGTCAAATGTGGTCCAAGAGCGCTTGGTGGCCTATAGATTAGTTTTTGGGGTAAAACGGATCGTTCGTCCCAACTGTACGGTCAATTAGCACACGGAATAGAATGTTGGAAAGGTTATTCATATCCTTTCAAATAATTATTGAGCTTTTGCTCACGTGAGGAATTTTTTACCGAGTCAATTGTGGCCCGGGAGTGCACGGTGGCCTCCAAATCAGTACTCGGAGTATTATCATGGGTTTGTGTTGAAATAGTGAGTGCTAGGGACTTAAGAAGGTGCTTAGGGTGCCCTAGAATGGGTTGTTTATAGGTGTCGTTGGGGGCCGTTGAGGATGTCCGCCCCCTCACGACTCATTTTCAAGCCTAAGAGTGCCTGTTTGAAAATTCATGTCCTATTCTCAAATTGGGAGTCCCGCGAATGAGCGATCAGTTGTTACATATTACCCTGGATGTGCACGAGCTGTTCATGCCACTTACGGTGCCGTTTGGGGCCATTGGGGGTGTACACCTCCTTACGACACGTTTTCAAGCCTAAGTGTGCTTGTTTTCAAATCCGTGTCCTATTCTCAAATCGGGAGTCCCATGATTGCGCGATCGGTTGCTATGTGTTACGTTGGATGCACATGAGGTGTTTGTTCCATTCACGGGGGGGGGGGGGGGGGGGGGGGGGAGGGGAGAGATTTTGGGGGTGTTTGCCCCCTCGCGGCACATTTTCAATCCTAAGTGTGTCTGTTTTTAAATTCGTTTCCTATTCTCAAACCGGGAGTCCCACGATTGCGGGGCCAATTGATACATTTTTATGTTGGATGGGCATGAGGTGATCGTGCCACTCGTGGTGCCATTAGGGGGAGGGTAGGGGTGTATGGCGCCTCGCGGAACGTTTTTAATTTTCAAGCCTAAGTGTGCCTGTTTTTAAATTCGCGTCCTTTTTTCAAACCCGGAGTCCTGCGAGTGTGCGATCGGTTGCTACATGTTGCATTGGATGCGCATGAGGTGTTCGTACCATTCGCGGTGCCGTTTGGGGATCATTGTGGGTGTCCACCCCACGTGGCAAGTTTTTAATTTTCAAGCCTAAGTGTGTCTATTTTACAATTAGTGTCCTATTTTCAGATCGGGAGTCCCGCGACTGCGCGATTGGTAGCTACGTGTTACTGATAGGCAGGGTTTTGCCGTGGTGCGAGAGTCACGTACGCGCTGGTCATTTTATATTCGACTCACCTGAACTATGCAAAGACCTAACTTATGACTACAGTTGCGATACAAGTATAACGGTAAGTCGGGTATCGAATCCACAGGGAGTGTTCGACAGATATTAATCGGATTATTAATTAAGGAATAAAAGTGAAAAAGGGTGATGGGTGGCTGTAAATAAAAGAAAATAATAAGTTAAGTCTAAATAAAGTAAAAGCGAGGATCGGGATATCATCCAACCCTACGGCTCGAAACACTTATCAGTCAGAATTCCGGCTCGAGAGCAATTTAATCTAGCATTATCAATTAATCATAAACTTCACACAATAAGGAATTTAAGCCAAAGTGGCGTGAATAAACATTTAACCGAAAATTGGTCGCACGCGGATTAAATTCGGATTATCGCTATAAACACTAACGTTGCATGACAGAGAAAGATAAACGCATAATAATCCGACTTTAATTCACGCGGGTTAAATTAAACGCAATTTTGCACAAAACCTAATTTTTGGAGCTCGGGGCCCGAAAATGGCGAACGAAATCCCGACTCTATTTATCTGAGGGCAATACATGAATTAAACTAAATTACAAATTAAACTAGGAAAGCAAGAAATAAAGCAATTAAACTTTAACAAAGCATGTAAATTAATCTACAAAGCAAGAAATCAACAAGAACAACTTTATTAATGGTAAATGAGATGGAAAGTTCAACTTAGACACACTAAATGGATGTCAACCCAAAGAGAAATGAAGCCAAGCTCTCAAAACCCGCAAACCCTAGGCTAAACTAATTAAAACTGAATATATCTAGTATTACAACAAAATTGGGTTATATAGTAAGTTGGAATAAAAGAAAAGAAGAAAGAAAAGAAAAGAAAAATATCTCAAAAAAGCAGGGGATCGATCGATCGACCCCCTTTAGTCGATAGATCGATGGTTGAAATCGTGGCAAAAATCTGAAGGATCGATCGATCGATCTATCCTTCTAATCGATCGATCGATCAAGCAGGGCAGCTTCTCCTTCCTCCTGTTTTGGCATGTATGAATTTCTCGTTCGCTAGAAACGTCGTAACTTCTTCGTTCGGACTAGGAATAGCGCACCGTTTATGGCCACGCGAAACTTGTGAGGAGGACTACAACTTCCGTGAGATATCGGACCAGGTGCCCAAACTGTGAACTGATCGGATTGCCCTTGAACGTGCGATTGCGTACGGAACTTGAGCGGAATGCGTCCGAACTCCATTCTTAGTACCTAAATACCTAAAAAATCTCAATTATACCTCATATAGCATGTTAATAATATAAACCGAGGTAGTCTGGTTAACGGGCTTAAATATAGAGATTAAGGCACCTGAGGGGGCTAAAATGCGTAGGTTCGAGAGATGAAATACGCAATATTTGCGTATTATCAGTTACATTGGATGATCATGAGGTATTTGTACCACTTGCGGTGGCATTTGGGTGATGTTGAGGGTGTCCACCCCTCGCGGAACATTTTCAAGCCTAAGTGTGCCTGTTTTCAAATTCATGTCAAATTCTCAAATCGAGAGTCCCACAACTGCGCGGTCGGCTACTATGTGTTACGTTGGATGCGTACGAGGTGTTTGTGCCACTCGTGGTGCCATTTAGGGACCGCTGGGGGTGTTCGCCCCCTTACGGAACGTTTTCAATATTAAAGCCTAAGTGTATCTATTTTCAAATTCGTGTCCTATTCTCAAATCGAGAGTCCCGTGACTGGGTGAACGGTTGCTATGTGTTACTTTGGATGCGCACGAGGTGTACGTGTCACTCGCACTGCCATTTGGACTTTAGAATCCAAAGTTGGCAGCATAATCCAAATCATTTTTAGAACTCGAAAGCTAGAAGTGTTACTTTGTGTTAATGACACAATCCTCATACGATTCGGAAAAATCAATATCCCATAAGTGGCATGGATCACATGTATTAAAACCTAAAAATCTGTAAAATTTTGGTTGGGCCATATGATTATATTTGGTAAAAATGGAAGTTGGTATAAATTTACGAGTTCACCAGAAGGACCATAATTGAAACTCTCTTGTTGTGAAAATAGGTAATGATCAAAATTGAAGGGATCACTAGTAGAATTTTAATAATGGAAGCTACATTGTGATGAAAATAGGGACTGTTCAAACTTAGGTTCGCAGATAGCTTTCTGCCTCTTAAGCCAAGTCCTTACACTTGCACACACATAGTGATTTTTGAGAGTTCCACCGTGATAGATACAGTGTATGGCTCAACCATAGGCAAAAAATTGAGTTGAAGTAGATCATGTGACGTATTCAAATTTAGGGAGGGTCTTCTAGCAGAGGTTCTGGTATAAAGGCCCACCATCCAATAAACTCGATGAATTAAAAGAAGTCTTTTAATAGAAGTATTTGAACTTAGAACACGGTTCAACAAATTGTTCATGTGTGTGTAAGTGTAAGGACTTGGCTTGAGAGGCAGAGAAACTATTTGTGAACCTGAGTTTGATCAGTCCCTATTTTCATCACAATGTAGCTCCGATTATTACAAATTCTAGAGATCCTTCAATTTTCATCATTACCTATTTTCACAACAAGAGAGTTTCAATTATTGTCCTTGTGGTGAAGTCTTAAATTTATACTAACATTTATTTTTCCAAAAAATAATCACATGGCCCAACCAAATTTCATAGATTTTTAGGTTTTCAATACATGTGATGCATGCCCCATATGGAATATTGATTTGTCCCCATTGTATGAGGATTGTGTCATTGACACAAAGCAACACTCCTTCCATGTTTTGAAAATGATTTGGATTATGGTGCCAAATTTGGATTCTAAAGTCCAAACGGCACTGGGAGTGGAACGAACACCTCGTGTGCATCCAACGTAACACGCAGTAACCGACCGCGTAGTCGCGGGACTCCCGATTTGAGAATAGGACACGAATTTAAAAACATGCAAACTTAGGCTTGAAAATTAAAAATGTTCCGTGAGGGGACAGACACCCCGAATGACTCCCAAACGACACCGCGAGTGACACAAACACCTCATGTGCATCCAACATAACATGTTGCAACCGTACTATGTTTGACGTGCACGAGGTGTTCATGCCACTCGTAGTGCCGTTTGGGGTCGATCACCCCCAAACGATCTTGTTGGACACCCATGCATTTTAAGGAATTTTCTTTTTTTTTTCAATTTGAAAGGAGTTTTTTTAAGGATGGAATTTCATGAATTTAAAAAATGCGCTTCAAATTTATTTTCAAAAATACAAAAGCTATAATGTCTTTGTTGGTGACACCAAAGTTACAAAGGTGCCTTTTGGGGGTTGGATGTTTTCGCCCCCTCGCGACACGTTTTTTAAATTAATGAAATTCCATCCTTAAAAAAACTCATTTCAAATTGAAGAAAAGGAAATTCCTTTATAATGCATGGGTACATAGAAAGATCGTATTTCACGATTTCGTCCTTGGATATCTTTGCCCGTTATTCTTCCCAATTTCTCTCGACATCTCTCTTCAATTAGTATCCTGTTTACAACTATTTAGAGCTCACGAGTTTTGCAACTTTTTAGAGCACAAGAGTTTTGCAACTTTTTAGAGCTCAAGAGTTTTGCAAATATGACATTAAGTGGAGAGAGGTGGCGGGAGAAATTGTAAAGCTTACATGATATGACAACTAATAAATATCTAACATATTATTCAAAATCCAAACCAATAATTATCCCGTACTCCTTCTAACACACTATCCAACAACTAATCAACAACTAATAATTATCCAACAACCAAACCAAACAAAACCAATAATTATCTCGTACTCCTTCTAATTATCCCTTACTCCTTCTAACATACTATCCAATAACAAACCAGCAACCATTAAATATCCAATAGCCAAACCAAACAAAACCAATAATTAACACGTACTCCTTCCATCATCTAAAAAAATTAAAAGATAATGGATGTAAATTATATAAATACTTCAATTAAAATAAAGAATACATGGATCCTGAGATCCAAGAAGGCCATTAAATAGAGTCTTTTGTATATGTGATTATACCAAATTGATCCTGGAGCTCCCAGCGTATTCTTGTACATGTACATTTGCTGATTAGTTTCTTTGATACAATCTTCATAAAATGAAGTTAATTTACCTTCGTTTTATGAAGACTGCATAAATGAAACTGATCAACAAATGTATGTGTACAAGTTCACGTGGAAATTGAGTCGGGTCAATTTGATCAAATCACAAACTCAGTAGACTCTGTTCTCAAACCGAGCATATTGTGAAAGGTGTTAGTGCCCCCAAAATTCTATTAAATATGACATATTGTTGTAAGTTAACTTACATGACTCCAAACCAATATTCGAAGGCAGGAAAATGAAAATTGTTCCTTCAATAAGATTAGGGATTCTCCATCATTAGCATGTACAATAGTGAAGAATTAATAATCTTCAAATTTCAGTTACATGTCAATAGGTTAAAACAAATGTCGTGTAACATATAGAAATTAATATGAATGTGAAAATGTGACAATATAAAAATATTATTACAACCGAAACAAAAACAATATTCTTACAACTGAAACAATAAATATTATTACAACTGAAACAAAGGAAGATATTATTTGAACTTGACCAAAAGATAAATTGGCCAAGTCTTAAAAGAATTTTCATAATTCCTCAATTATATCCCTTCCCCGCTGTCAGCGTACATAGGTACATCTTCACAACTGTTATATATTTCATCAATCATTATTTGAGCCTCACCTCTTTGCGAAGTTCGATCGTGT